>CM035164.1:82139873-82767373 GCA_020205615.1 Panax quinquefolius | reverse complement strand
ATCCTTCACAATTTATATTCTTTCTCTCGCAAAATTGAGGTGATAGAAGTATTTTTGGTGCTAATTTATGATGAAAATTTGCGAGCAAAAAATCTATTTAGTGAGGGAATTATAACTCACTATATATTATTGTTCAGAAATTTTTTGCGAGTGATAAAATTGGTCGCTATTTTATTCTAAATAATTTTTTATAATTAATTATTGTGAATAAAAATTATAATATAAATATATTAAATTTTTTACAATAATAATAAATTTACTTATAATAATTATATTTTTAATTAACTTATTATTTTTTTTAAAATGTTATCTAACTTTTATGTTCGGAAGAGATGAGTATTCCTATCACTTTAATAGGAAATACATTCAACCCTACTCCCCAATTTTGTTTCCAACTCTCTATTCCCTCGTTTCACAACCCACTATTGAAGGTAGTCTCTCTCCTCGTTTCCCTAGATTTACTATTTTTTGCATCCAAACTCGCACCAGATTTCAAGGTATGTTCTATTTTAAATTCAATTGTTCTCTGTTCCAAGGGTTTTTTGATTGGTTTTGGATTTGATTTTGGTTGTTTCTGTGAATTAGATGGTGTCTGATGCGAGCAAGAAGAAGGCGGCTCGAGAAGAAAAAAATGCAATGACAAGAGGGAGGAAAAGCGACAGCTGCGATTTGTGTTGTTTAATAAAGTACATTAGCATTAAAGTCCACTAATTAGCATTAGGGCTTACAATTAATAATTAGGGTTTTAAATTGGAAATTAGGGGTTTATAATTTATAATTAGGGTTTCCCATAATTTGGGTTTCTAATTTTGAATTAGGGTTAACAATTTAAAAATAGGTTTTGACATGCTACACCATAATTGACCAACCATTATCAGTCTATGCATACAGTACATATTTATAGCATTGAAATAAAAATAATATTATATTATTATTCTCATTCCTTGATCAAAATCCAAAATTAGGGTTTGGATTCCATATCTGATTTATCTTGCATATATTACATTATTAATTAAGTTAAAATAATTAACTTAACTAATCTAAATAAATTCACATAATAAAATAAAATAATTATTATAATAATTCTAATAATCATTTCATATATTATTTAAATAATATAAAATCATATTTTCATGGAAAATAATTAATAAAAACATTTCTACTATAAAATTAATTAGTATAAGAATATACTTTATAATGATCAATAATTCTAAAATAAAATTATTAGTAATTATTCATGTAATAAATATATTTTTATTTATCACATAAATACATATACTTTTCCTTGCATTTATTCTCACCTTTAAAAAAAAGAATTATACGCAAAATTTCTGATTTAAATATATAGAAAATATTGGGTTATTATAGCACCCGTTATGGTGTCCATTTTTTTTTTGATAAGGCAGCGATCTGAGCTGAGCTGGCAATGCGGTCACTCTATCTACCTCTAAAACCCCAACCACCTTTGGTTGTGTCATCCTTAGGTTATTAGCTAACATTATCTCAACTAAATTATACGCTTCTTCATAGCTCTTAGCCATAAATGCTCCACCCGAAGCTGCATCGATGCTTGTCTTGAGATTTCCATTTAACCCGTTGTAGAATGTGTTCTTTTGCAGCCATTTGGGTAATCCGTGATGTGGGCATTTCCTAAGAAACTCCTTGTACCTCTCCCATGCCTCATATAACGATTCTCCGTGCTGTTGTTCAAACATAATAATGTCATTCCTCATTTTTGCAGTTTTTACTGGTGCGAAGAATTTGACTAGAAATTTTTGAGCGAGGTCTTCCCATGTAGTTATTGAGCTCGACAATAGTGAGTGTAACCAACTCTTCGCCTTGTCCCACAAAGTGAATGGAAATAAGCGTAGCTTGACTGCTTCATCCGACACTCCATTATACCTAAAAGTGTCGCAGATCTCCAAAAAGCTGATAAAATGTTCATTCGGATCATCATTTGCAAGTCCCCCAAACAGTACCGAATTCTAAATCATCTGAATAGTCCCAGGCTTGATTTCAAACGTGTTTGCAGCAATCGCTGGCCTGGTGATACTCGTCTGAAGCTCAGTCACCTTAGGTGTAGCAAAATCTCTCATCGCTTTCTGATCTTCGGCAGCCATTACTTCATCTTTTTTCAGAATTTTTAAAGTCTTCTCTCGTGTCTTTGATCCACGTACTTAGCCTTTGAAACTGTTTCTCGATGTCATCCTCCAAAGGAAGCAAGTTTGGGTTTTTGGACCGAGTTTGTATAAACCGACTTCAAGAACCTGAAATAGGAAGAACAAAACAAAAAGAAAAAATGTTTAAGTAAAACTGGACTAATTAAACTGATATTGCAAAATTATTAAAATCTATACTAGTCCCGACAACGACGCCAAAAACTTGTTGGGTAAAATCTATATAGGCACAACACGTAAGTATACGTGGTCAACGAGTAATATAATGATAAGTCAAGTATCATTCCCACAGAGACTAGCTGGAAATTAACCTTCACAATTACCAATTTCCTATTAATCCAAATTTTATCAAACTAACCAATTTCAAGAGTATAGCTAAAAATATTAAAAATACTAAAATTACCAAACAATTAAGAACCCTAAAAACTGAATTTTTAAACAAGTATTGGAAAATTAGGCTTACAACTTCACTCTAAGCATCACTCTAATTAGTATATCTTATTCCAGTTTAATCAGTATCCCAGTTTATTAATCAAGAACATTCAAGTAGAATGGGAGCTGTCGTTGACAATCCTAAATCAACCTCACTTTCACTTCATAATTTATAATTTATAATAATTAGCACAGTAGCAAGTAAGGATTGATCCCACATAGAGTATAGTTGTTTTAGAATTATTCTACTATTTCAACAGAAAATAAAGATGGGAATTTTTGAAAATTATTTTTAAATTAAGAAAATAGGAATTAATGATGAAATTAACCAAATATATAAAAACTTCAGTTCTGCAGTTCCGTTTCACCAAATACAACAATCAATTAATCAAGTTATTATTATTTTTCCTTCAATGAAACTATTAGCCCTAGATAACAATAAGCTCTGCTATCCGAAATTCTCCTTATATTTTCACTGTATGAAATAAGCTCTTCACCAGATTCTAACTAGCATACAACGTAGAACAAGCTCTCTAGATTTAATATGATAGAAGCATTAAGAAATAGAGAATTAGGCTAATCCAAGCAACAAACACATAAGCTCGATTTGTGTAACTTTTTTTATGATAATCTTAGCAATACACAAAAGCTTGTCCACAATTAGTAGTACCAAGTTGGTACTTATGATGAAGACAAATATCAATTACACGTACTATCAATCTTAATCTAGCATATGATAATGATCAAACTAATTCAATTGGCCATATTAAATTAATTAAATCAATTAGCATGCAATCAATGAAAACAGATTATCAAAAGAAATTTCACACAAGAAGGAATAAATAATAATACTCAATTAATCAATTACTTGTAACAAGGATTCACCTCCCTTTAGAACTGAATGAAAAGAACTAGCCTGACATGCTCTTGAGTCTGCACTCCAATATATGATAGTTGATAGTTGAATGAATAAAACCCTGACTCTCATCCTCCATTTATAGTACTAGACAAAGTCCTAAATCCTATAGGAAGTAGAAATCGAAATCCTAAAAGGAATTACAAATAATAACTAGTTTCCATAAAGAAATAGAATCCAATTTGGAAATAAATCTTAGTCTAAAGATATCCTAATTCTAATAGAAATATAAATTGAATTCCATGTAGAAATCTGTCAAAATATGCTTTTAGAAACTTTCCAAAAATCCAAGATTTCCCAATTTTCCTGCTCAAATTAGCTGGGGCGAATTTTTATTTTCTGCTGCGATTCCCTTTGGTAAAATGAGCATAACGTTTGATCTGGAAGGAGTTATGGAGCCTGCTACCTATCAAAACGAAGATATTGACGAGATCTACAACTATTATTCTTTGAGAACGGACAGATTCTTGCTACATCAAGGTCGAAATAAGGCTCCAAGTGACTGCTGTGTAAATTGCTACTTCCAAACTTTGAGGTTCAACGTCCGTTTAGTAAAAAGATCATAATTTTTTCATATGAACTCCGATTGGGACAATTCAAGATATTACGGAAAGCTAAAGAAGAGATCTACAATAAAATTCAAGTCCCAAGCCTAGACCATGAATCCAACTTAATGCTAAAAACCCTGCAATTTTCTCTTTTTTCTCATTTCTAATCCAATTCTTCCTGAAAACATTAAACACCTTAAAAAGCTCATATATACATGAAACATGCAATAAAACCAAATATAATAGAATCAAAATAAATGAATAATATGCACTCATCAAATTCCCCCACACTTAGCCTTTTACACGTCCTCGTGTAAACCAAAAGTTTAATTTCCAAAAAAATTCTATTCAACCATCATGTCAAAATATTTCAAGGTATAAATCATGATTATTAACACTAAATTTGCAAAAATCTTAATCAATGCCTTATCAGTTTACTCACAATGAACAACCTTACTATTTCACCAATGAATTTCATTAAACCAAATTGTAGCCACATAAGTAACTTTCCCAAAATCTACATACTTACTCAATTTAGTTACCATGGAGCAAAAACCGTGCACATTGACTCACACCCAAGAACAAATTTTTCTTGCTTTTTAAGTTTTTTCATAGAACCTTCTTTTTAGCACAGATGAATGTATTTTCATGCTTTTCTCATATATATTTTTTTCTTTTCTTGACATGTGCAATGTCTCATTTTCTTAGGCTTTTCAGAGTTACCCATTAGTGAACTTTCCACCAACGACTTCCAAACCAGATGATGTTAGGGCGCTAGGTGTAGAGACACCCCTAAGGCTTACTTATTCAAGTAACAAAGGCCACAAAAGTCGACTAGTCAAGCTGCTTTTATTCATCACACTTTTTAGCGTGAATATCGATGCTTCCTGAGGCTTGGATACCCAGTTATTTCGCACAATGGACATTGAAGCAGATTTTCAATTTTCATTTTTTTCCTTCTCTTTTTTTTCCATTCATCATTTTTTCACATGGTTCTGCAACAACATAAGTAAGTTAAACAGTTCTAAGTCATGAAATCAGTGCACATAGACAACTCCATAAATAACTTAGCCAAATAAACATGCTTTTCATATCCAAGTACTAATGTATCACAAATTCAATTCAAATCAATTACTATGGATCGTGGCTTAGTTGTCATCATTCATTAACAAATTAAGCATCAAACAGATTCTGAATTTTAGCATCAATTTTCAATCTTTGACTTTAACCTTCAAACACATAGGCAAATAGAACCATGGAACCAAGTTTTTAGAAATTTTTTTCCAATTTTTTCAACTTCCCATCAAAATTGGATTATTATTCCTACATAAAATAAAACCTAAATCTCCCCCCACAATCAAACCTTACATTGTCCCCAAAGTAAGAAAATCATGCAAAGAAGAAAATACTACTAGCTAACATTCAATAAAAAAAACTAAAAAGTAAATGGATAGAAAAATCAAATATGAGATCTTGGGTTGCCTCCCAAGCAACTGCCCTTATTTAATGTCATTGGCTTGACGTCATGCCTCTCTTCTCAGCCGGCATCAAGCAATTCTGTAACCTTCATCATCGGTAGATTCAACCTTCTTTGTGCATTTCTTGTGGGCTTAGTTTCGTCATCCAATAAAATCTGATACTTTTCTGAATATTTTGGTAACGAGTGTAAGGCAGCCATAGTTTCCTTCAATTCCTGATGCCATTCTATCTCGTTTTTCATGTCCATGTCTAAACTGTTGGTGATAACAACCTCTAAGTTGTCCTTATGCAAATGTTCAAAAGTTTCCTACACTAAGGAGTCAATCACATCAATCTCAAAAACATGATTCACATCACTAGGATATCTCATGGCTTCATAAATATTAAACTGAATCTTCTCCCCCCATCAAATTCCATTGTCATGGTCCCATTGTGCACATCAATCATAGTTCTTGCTGTTTTTAGGAATGGTCTTCCTAACAAGATGTGAGAAGGGTTTGGTGATGTATCATCCTCCATGTCCACAATATAAAAATCTACAGGAAATATTAGTTCATTCACCTGCACTAAGACATCTTCAATTACCCCTCGGGGGTAAGTGTTAGTACGATCAGCCAATTGAATAATCACACTAGTATTTTTCAAAGGACCTAGATTTAAGGAAGCATAAACAGATAAAGGCATAACATTAATTGAAGCTCCTAAATCTAGCATGACTTTTTCAAATCTAGTGTTTCCTATTTTGCACGGGATTGTAAACATTCTTGGATCTTTACATTTAGGAGGCATTTTTCTTTGAAAAACAGCAGATATATTTTCCCCGATTGTGACTTTTTCATTATTTTGCAATTTTTTTTATTAGTGCATAATTCTTTCAAAAACTTTGCATATTGTGGCACTTGTTTAATTGCATCTGTAGAAACTCAAAATTTTATGCACACTCATCGCGACATTGCGAGAATCTTGATTCATCTCTTCGAAATAATACGAAATATAGCTCACAGCCAGTCTGGATACTACCGGAAGTTCAGTCTCTACCCTGGAACACACACTGGGAGTAACAGTTCCAACCTCAGAGATAACCCCGAGGCATCCAGTCTCAGTCCCAACACTGGAAATAACATCTACCAACCTTGGTGATAACCCCAAGGAGTGCAGTTCCGGCGATAACCCCGGAAATGCTTGTTTCAAATGCATGCGATCAGCTTCAACCTCGGCACTCACACCAAGGCATTCAGTACAAAGCCTGTATATAACACCAGGAAGACATGCACACCTCAAAGATGACACTGAGGACCTCCAACATTGGCAGCAGTCCAATCTCAACAATAACCCTGAGCAACGTCTGCTTTATCAGCCCAAACCGGTGATAACTCCGGTGAGGGGTAAAGTATTCATCTCGCCACTTTGAAGCCACATCACGCCGTCTCAACATCTCATACACACATTTCTACACAATAATGTCCCACAAGAATCAAGGAAAACCAATCCCGAGTGACTATTGTGCAGGGTAACGGATAGAATTTGAAGTTTGAAGACTGGAGGGCGCCGTCCCATCTTCATGACTTTGTACAACCTCTAATCCCATGCCATTGTACAACTCTCGAAAACGGCGGTCTGAAATAGGTCCTATATAACTCAGTCGGATTCCTAGATTATAATTCTAAAAGTTTGAGCAAACATTACAGTGCCTACGTGCACGTACTACGAGACGACGCAACCTGCGAAACCCGGGGCAACCTGGGAAGCCTCAGGTACACCTGCGACTCCCCCTCTATAAATAGAGGGCTTGGGGTGGCCATTTTAAGAGAGAAAAAAAGGCGAGGAAGCGCTGTCAAATTTGCTCCGTACTTACAATATACTGAGTGCTTTCTCATTTTATACACTTGTGAGCTCACATATAGCTACTCTTGTACCGACGGGAGCCGAGTTTCATCCACTTTAAAGATATAGAAGTCTTCTTTGGTAGTCCACTTTAAGCCTTCTTACACACTTTAAAGCCTTTCTCTTCATCTTTGCACACACCCTTCTTCACATTGAGAGTCGTGTTGCGTGTGTTTGCCCGGACTCCGGTCCGTGGTTTTATTTTCAGTTTGTATATACATATATATTTATTTATATATTTATATATATGGTCTAACATTATCGAGTTATGCCTCGATTGAGCCTAGACTTCGGTCTGGAGCGTTTATTTGCTTATATATATATATATATATATATATGAATTGTGTGTCAGACTTTGCTCGATGAGCCTAGACTTCGGTCTGGAGCGTTTACTGATTTAATATATATATATATATATATATATATATATATATTCGTCCCACCTGGAGTTTACTTCGTGGTGGTTGATTGCTTTTACAGCTTTCTTTATATTTTTCCTGCCTAGAGTTTACTTCGTGGCAGTTGATTGCTTTTACAGCTTTATTTATAGTTCGTCCCGCCTGGAGTTTCCTCCGTGGCGGTCGATAGCTTTTACAACTTTATTTACATTTTCTGATCCCCCATGGAGGTGCTTCGTGGTGGCTGATCATATATATATATATATATATATATATATATATATATTTACAATTTTTATATATATACCTGCTTACTGCTTTCATACAAATTGCGGTATCATGTGAGCCTAGGAATCATGTGATCACAGATTCAGCTTATTGGATCTAGATTCGATTCGCGTGATGGACATTTTAAGCTGTAAGTAGCTTGTAAATTATTCTGCGATGTCTGAATTTCCTCAGATGGTTTTCATACCCACGGGGAAATCAGCATTATTTTGTACATTATTTTCTTATAGATGCTTCGCATCTCAAAAATAAAATCAATCAAGCCGAACACTTAATAAAATGGATGAGTAAAATGTCTCAATTACTATTGAACACAAGGGTTTGAAAAACTCCTTTTATAAAACATCACTGCCATATCTTGCTAAAATTGAATTTTTATATAAATTTAAATCCTGTGTATATAGGTACGAACGAGGCCTCGCACCACTTCCAAATAAACAGCACATTGACCCACACACACACACATTCAGATAATAGTTTCTTGAAAAGAGGCGGTCACCGTGGTAACACGGATGTCGGGGGGTGCCTAACACCTTTCCTCCGCATAATCAAGTCCCCGGACCCTAATGAATCTCGGTTTCACCGACCCGTTTAGTAGTGTCACATCACTGGGTCAATGTGCAAACCTTTTCTCGGTTATGTTGGTACAACCATTTAAAAAACCAACTGGGGACTCTTAACAGTCCATCATCGACATTATACATATCGGACCTTTTTCACTTGTTTTTTCAAACAAATCTCACCTAAAATGAGAACACCAAAGAACAAGTAACGAAAAGGGACAACTAAAAATCCTCACGTCGACAAGTGGAGACTCTGCTGGGGACTCCAGTAAGATTACTTAAGCCGCTACTTCAAATTTTTTCAAAACTATTATCTGCTTGTGTGTGGATGTTGCATTTACATTTACGATGAATGTGTACGAATGCATTTACTTATTGCACTTAGTACTTCGCACCATATTTGCTTGTGATATTAGTGCTTCGCACATGTCATCATTTTCATACGGTGAGACGCGATGTATGTGAATGCATGTTGTGTGGTCCCTCCACCAGGAGGCTATCCTGTCGGTGTTTGATTACTGGACTCGTAGGAAGACTAATTCCCGCGAGGCTCAAGAAAGGCACCACCCAAATTCGCTCCAGTTGAAAGACCGGATTAATCTCCCGTTGAGTAAATTGTGATGATCTGGGAACCTTCATGCCAAAAAGCCGCGAGAGTAACCTAAGATAGGTCAGCCTCTGATAAACCCAATACGGAGGAAAGTCTCTTCATGCTTTCTCATTTTAATTACTTGTAAACACAATTACTTTTAATTTTTATTCCATATCTATCTCCATGTAATGAGAAATATGAAGAAATGTGTACACATTCATATGTAATTTAACATGATATCCTGTATTACAAACAGTTGACATCCGTTTTGCAGGATAAAATTCCTAAAACGGAAATATCACATAGCATGTTATTTTTATACATTATTTAAAGACTAAACTATGCAAGTCTTTCGCAGGGAACTAATCAGACCCACTACCCGGTCAAAATCCAAAAAGGCGGCAAGCCTACAGTCAATCATGTCATCATCTGACCAGACTGACCTTAATCCAGTTTCTCTTAAATAATTCAACGGATTAAGCAAATAAATTACAGATTTGGTTGTTCTGCTTAAAGAACTACACTAGTCTACTCAAGGTCCAAAGATACCCGTACATGCTGAATTCTGTACACAAGGGGGAACCCATGTCATTACGATACCTGAACTGCAGTTGGATACGACCAACAAAATTCATGTTGCCACCCATCTCACAGGAGATCCAGACACCGGTGACATCAAAAAGAAAGTCCTCCAAATGGAAGAGACCCTTCGTGCTATCAAAGAAATTGGAACACACGGGAGTGTTTCATATGCTGACCTTTGCGTTTTCCCTGGTGTTCATTATCCAGAAAAGTTTAAGACTCCTTACTTCAAAAAATATGATGGGTTAGGAGATCCTTACACACATTTGAAGGTGTTTATTGGCGAACTCGGATCTTATGCAGAGGACGAGAAGCTCAAAATGCAGCTGTTCTAGAAAAGTCTGACTGGAGAAGCTCGTTCGTGGTATACCAGATTAGATAATTCAAAGATCCATAGCTGGGAAGAGCTAGCACACGCCTTCCTTACACAATACAGCTTTCAGTCTCAGATGGCTCCTGACCGGTATCAAATTACCAAGGTCAAGAAATAGTCTAATGAGTCTTTTAGAGAGTATGCTCAAAGGTGGAGACGCCTGGATTCCCAAGTTATTCCTTCCATGACAAAATCAGTAATGGTCATGACTTTCATAGACATACAAGAAGCTCCTTTCTATGAAAGGGTTTTAGCCGGCATCGGTAAACCATTTTCTGAAATGGTCAAACATGGGGAGATGGTTGAGATGGGATTGAAGTCCGGAAAAATTCAAGACATAACTGCCCTTAAAGCTGTTGCTGAGCACATCCAATCCAGAAATTATGGAAACAACCCCCAAAGGGTCCATAAAAAGAAAGAGGAAGATGTTTCCCTAATACTACAGGGTCAAAAAGGCAATCAGAACATGCCTATTCAGCGGAGAAGTTACACTCCCTTTCAAGCACAGTCTTCAAACCCTCCAATGCCAAAAGGTGGAGAAGTCAAACGCCCTCGAGTGTTCACACCCTTAGGGGACTCACTCGAGAATATTCTCACTCTTCTGACAATATAGAAGAAAATCACGCACCTTCTTCCACCAACCAGCCCTAATGGACGGGGTTTCAATGCTGCTCGAAAATGTGCTTATCATGCCGGGGCACCTGGACATGATACTCAGGATTGTTGGGCCTTGAAACACAAGATCCAAGACCTGATAGACAACGGTGAGATCGTGGTCACCAAACCAGATCAGCCTCACGTACAAGACAATCCTCTTGCCCAACACAAAGAAGAAGAGGTCAACATAATTAATTGGAGCAATGGACAGAGTTCCAATTTCAATGGCGAGTCATGTCAGACCACCAAAGACGGTGTTGATAAATAGGATTATGCCAAATTCCAGTTTGCAATGGAACGTAAGATGAATGCTCTATGCAAGAAAATTGAACAATTAGCAGAACCGGTGACTTATCAGCATCAAGTAACACGTCAGTTGGTCAGCCAGGAGCATGCTAGTCTTCTCCCTCTTGTCACGAATATACCCTCGTCACCTTCATAAAATGAAATGCTGGAGGACAAGGTGATAAGGAGAGCAAACGCCAAAGCCCGTCGGGATTTCGCCAATAAAAGGGAATTTACATACCTATGCCAACCTATGGAGGAAATCCTGCAGATGCTAATCAATGAAGGAAGGATCACTTCCCTGCTTCCTCCAATTAATCCCCGTTCAGGACGGTACAATTCTGATGGAGTATGTTAATATCACTCCCATTCTCACGGTCACAGCACAGAAGAATGCAGTTATATCCACTGAAACTAAGTGGAAGGGATTGGTAGCAGTTATACCTGTCTTACTAAGTGGAAGGGATTAGTAGCATTTATATCCACTAAGACTGATGGGACTAACAAATCACTCATAATACCAACAATTCAACTTAGAGGAAGCAATAATCCTTTGAAAGTGGTCGCTCCCGAGCCAATCAACTTACTATGCAGAGCACAATATCCTATTGTTAGCTTACATAAAGTTCCGTGGAATTATGGAGAAGGTGAAAAATCCACCCGCGATGGCTAACTCGATTATGTCGAAGGAAAATCCACTGTATCTTCCCCAATGGGTGATGAAGTCTACCATCAAATCAAAGAGGAAAATACCCATGGAAAAGATTAAAAAATTCCTCCGCACTATGGGTCATAACGAAGCCAAGGTGGTTTTAAGCTTAAAAGAAACTCCACACCAAATCTCAATTTTGGACTTGGTCTTAACTTCCGAGGATCACCGAACAATCTTATTGAAGGTTTTAGAAGAAGCCTACTTACTGACATCAGTGGATACAAGAAAAATTTCAACGCTTGGTGGATCACATTTTTAACAATAATGTGATATCCTTCACTGATGATGACATCCCGCACGAAGGGACCGGTCATTGCAAGCCGTTGCACATTGCGGTGTTGTCCTCCGGATACATGCTAGCTGGAGTCTTGATAGATGGAGGCTCATCTCTAAATATCTATCCATATGCTACATTGTTGAAGATGAATATCAATCTCAACCGAATCCGGAGCAGCCATACGGTCATCAAAGCTTTTGATGGAGCCCGCCGGAATTCGGTCGGAGTAATTAAACTGCCAATCGAGATTGGTCCCCATATATTCTGCGTATCTTTCCACGTACTCAAGATAGATTCGGGATACAACCTGCTCTTGGGACGACCATGGATTCATATGGCGGGGGCAGTCCCATCCACCCTTCATCAACAGTTGAAATACATTATCAACGATAACCTAGTCACAGTCAACGCTGAACCGGAGTGTCCTCCACATAATGACATACCATACATCAGCATCAATTCAAATGTTGAACCGGTCAGTTTTCATGCCCTGGAGGTGAGCAATACTCAATACCATGCTATTGGAACGTCAACTCTCACACCCAAAATTTCTGCCGAAGTAATGTCGGCTACTCAAGAAATGATATCATTGGGTCATCAGCCAGGACAAGGGCTGAGTACAGATCACCAGGGTATCAAATACACCATCCAAGTTATTTGTCAAACTGAGACAGCTGGGCTAGGCTATTCTGCCAGTTCTAGTAACAGGAATCCATATAAACATCCTCAGATTCCTCCAGCTTCAGTTACATGACGTTTGTCTACACTTACGACTGCTGAGTCCGCACAACCTCTTGTAAAGGTGCCAGCCAATGTGATGACTATGTTATTTCCCAAGCCGGTACCGGTGAAGGCAAAAGAAGTCTTTGTTCCAGATCCCGCCGTGGAGGAAGAGAAATAAAGAATTAAATAAGACGACATCCGGATGATGTCAGGCATACAAATCATCGTCCATGATGAACATACAAATAGATACACCCAGACGATGATTGCTCAGACATAATGGCCATCATTCAGGATAGGGAGGAAGATGACAACCCCTCCATCACTGCAGTCCACCCGGACTTTGCCCTTGCCAATTGGAGCAACACTCCTTGCATTGGTCGACAAGGGTAAAATGGGCAGAAACTCTTTTTGCCCTGTAGATATCATAAACTGTTTACTTTTTTATACAGTATTAGCAGTTGTTTTGCCAATGCAAGCTAACACTTTGTATGATCAAACCCTTTCATATATACTAAGTGAAAGCATATTTTGTTTCAGGACCCTGAATTTAGATGTGCTTGTACTTGCTGATACGGTGCCTCTTCTCTATAAGGATTGTACCTTTGATGTAGAGATAAATTCAGCCTTGATGGAAATACATGAGGACATTGAGGTGCCTCCAAAAATTTAAGAATGGGTCAAAGACAAACCTAAACCCAACCTTCATCAAACCACTTCCTTCAATCTCGGAACCTTAGAAAGCCCTAAGTTAATCCAGATTGGTTCAGACCTTACCCCAAACCAGCGGAATGAAATGGATACGCTACTAACCCAATTTTAGGATGTGTTTGCATGGTCTCATGAAGACATGGTGGGTTTGTCCACTGACATTGTACTTCATCGCCTTCCCATTAAAGAGGGATTCAAGCCAGTCAAGTAGAAGCTCAGGCAATTGAAACCTGAGTTGAGTTTAAAGGTAAAAAAAGAAATTGTGAAATAATTTCAAGTTGGCATCATCATGGTGTCTACATATCCTGAGTGGATATCCAACATTGTTACCATGCCTAAACTTGGAGGAAAGGTGCGAGTCTGCGTGGATTATTGGGACTTGAATAAAGCTTTCCTTAAAGATAGCATTCCCGTACCCTTTATACACATTCTCATTGACAATACTGCTCAATACTGTATGTACTCCTTTGCTGATTACTTTGCGGGGTACCATCAAATCATGGTTGTTGAGGAAGATCGTGAGAAAACTGCTTTCATCACACCTTAGGGAACCTTTTTTCTATAGACGGTTGTCATTCGGCCTCATCAATGCCGGAGCCACCTATCAGCGAGCTATGATGGCTCTCTTCCATGACTTAATGCACAAAGAGATCGAGATCTACGTGGATGACATCATTATCAAATCCCGAAAGGAGGAGGACCACTTAGACCATCTCAAAAAGCTATTCAACAGGTTGCGTAAATACAACTTGAAGTTGAATCCAGCCAAGTGCGCCTTTGGCGTTAAATAAGGCAAGTTCCTAGGATTTCTAGTCAGCCACAAAGGGATTGAGGTGGATCCTACCAAAATCCAGGCCCTTACGAGAATGCACATTCCTCAGACAGAGAAGGAAATACGGGGATTTTTAGGAAGAATCAACTTCATTAGCAGGTTCATCTCTCAACTCACAACAACTTGTGAGCTAATCTTCAAGTTATTAAGGAAGAACTCCTCCATGAAATGGAATGATGAGTGCCAAAATGCCTTCCTCACAATTAAAGAATAGCTAGTCAAAGCTCCCATTTTGGTACCACCTAGGGATGATGTTCCCTTGTTCATGTACCTGTCCATAAGTGACAACGCCATGGGTTGCATGCTGGGACAGAAAGACGATAGAGGCCAAGAACGAGCTATCTATTACCTCAGCAAAAGATTCAGCAGTAGTGAACAAAAGTACACTCTGATTGAGAAGACTTGTTGTGCTTTAGCATGGGCTTCCATGAGGTTACAACATTACCTCCATGGTCACACAACCCATCTCTTATCCCGCGTGGATCCTCTCAAGTACGTGTTCAACAAACCCATGTTAAATTGTCGGCTGTCCAGATGGCACTTGATCCTACAACAATTTGACATCGTCTACGTGACTCAAAAGTCCATCAAAGGTCAAGGAATTGCGGACCAACTAGCCGTCGAACCCTCATGGGACTTCAAACCCTTGGAAACCTACTTCTCCGATGAAGGGGTAATGACAGTTCAGCCACACCATCAGTACGACACACGCAAAACATGGAAGATGTATTTTGATGGAGCTGTTAATATGGAAGGTTCTGGAGCTGGAGCAGTTATAGTATCCGGTACAGGGGATCAGTATCTCGTCGCCATCAAATTGCAGTTTGTCAGCACCAATAACATAGCTAAGTATGAAGGTTGTCTTATGGGGCTAAAACTTGCCCGTTCAATGGGCATCAGGCAGTTAACTGTCTTTGGAGATTCAAAGTTGGTAATCAGACAATCTACAGGAATCTATCAAACCAAGGAGCTATATTTGTTTCCTTACCATCGACAAGTTTTACAGATGGTTTTGGAGTTCGAAGAAATCTCTTTTCTATACGTTCCTCGAAATAGGAATGACTTTGCAGACGCATTAGCAACTTTGGCCTCCTTAATTCGCATATCCGATAAGGGACACTTGCCAAGCGTCACAATTTCCCTGCACAAGGTCCCAGCCTATGGAAACTATTTTGGAGAAGTATCGGATGAGATACCTCCCATCCAGCATCCTTGGTATCAACATATCAAGGAGTATCTATGAGATGGATCTACACCTGCTGAGGCGAGCCCGACTGAGAAAAGGCAGATCCATCGACTTGCTATGAAATTCTACCTGAGTGGAGATGCGCTCTATAAAAGAGATGTATGACTAGGTCTCCTCAGATGTTTAGACAAAGATCAAGCTCAAAGGCTTATGGATGAGATCCATGGTGGAGTCTGTGGCCCCCACATGGGTGGCCCCCTCCTTGTCAAGAAAGTCCTCAGGACAAGACATTATTGGCTCTCTCTCAAAGCTGACTGCAATGACCACGTCAGGAGATGCTTTTAGTGCCAGATTCATGGGAATACTGTACACGCCCCTCCACGGGAACTCAACAATATGAGTTCACCTTGGCCCTTCTCAATGTGGGGAATGGACGTTATCGGGCCAATTGAGCCTAAATCCAATAATGGACATCGATTTATCTTCACCATGAACGACTACTTCACCAAGTGTGTAGAAGCAGCCTCTTTCCCCAGGGTTACCAAAGAAGTCATCATTGCTTTAATCAAAAACAATGTCATTTGTCGATATGGACAACCCAAGGTGATTGTGTCAGACAATGCTAAGAACCTCAATAACAGAATGATGGAGTAATTATGCAGTAAATTCCACATCAAACATCTTAACTCTGTCATCTATCGTCCGAAGATGAATGGTATTGTTGAAGCGGCTAACAAAAATATTAAGAAGATTATGCAAAAGATGTCCTCCAACCACAAAGGATGGTTTGACTTATTACCTCTTACTCTGTTAGCCTACAGAACATCAATGCACACTTCCACTGGGGAAACCCCCTACACATTAACCTATGGGACGGAAGCAGTGCTCCCTATAGAAGTAGAAATGGAATCCCTCAGAGTGTTGATAGACGCTCAGCTGGATGAAGACCAATGGGTACAAGACAGGTATCACCAATTGTCTCTAATGGACGAAAGACGAACCGCGGCTATCTTCCATGGTTAGTTATATCAACAAAGGATCGCCAGATCCAACAACAGAAAAGTCCCGCTACGGAAGTTTAAACAACATGACTTGGTGTTGAAGAAGATCATCGACAACCAAGATAAATCTGAGGGAAAATTCACTCCTAATTGGGAAGGCCCATTTGTTGTCAAGGAAATATTGACAGGAGGTGCTCTCAGATTGCAAGAAATGGACGGCGATGAATTTCCATAACTCATCAACTCTGACACCGTGAAACGGTACTATGTCTGAAGTTACCATCAAGCAAACATCCTGGTGTTGTATCATCAGATCACCAGTCATTCTGGTTCTTTAACCCTTTACCATATACAACTCTTCCTCACTTGGCCCCTCAGGGAAACATAATTTTCAAGCCAGTAACCTGGCTTCTCTGCGTTCTTACGACTTCAGTCATCCCACTACAGATTAAACCTCTCGCATTTGTAGTTTGGCTACCCATGCATTGGATCAAACTTATTGTACATGCCGTTTATCCTCATCCTAGGATCAAACTTTCTCTTCCCCTCTTTCTGACCTGCACATGGGATCACGCTTTTCAAACTCGCCCTGAGGGGTGAACTACGCCGACCTGATCTCCTCTTCAATAGGAGTACGTAGGCAACCATTTCATATGGCCCGATCGTGATAAAACAAAAACAACAAAAACATTTCTACTCCCTTCTCCTTACAAAAACAAAAAATAAAAAAAAAATTCCTACGCCATTCCTACCATATACAATGTTGAACCTCTTACACCAGGTTCGAACTACGCAGACCTAATCTCCTCTTCAATAGGAGTACGTAGGCAGCCATTTACGGTTTTGTCATTCCCCTAACCAAAACATGAAAGTAATATGCACACAAGCCAATCATGTTTGATGATAAAGCATATACTTTGTAACAATCTTATTCATTTATTAATAAAAAGTATTAATTTATTAAAGGCTTTTAATTATCTACATGATGTTGTTTTATAATATGTGATAAACCCATAGTTTTAAGCAATGCTTTTAGAATAATGATGATGATCATTCTAATGAGATCTAAATTCTTAGAAAGCTTAAAACTAAAATAGTTCCCAATCATTGGATTACTAAATTGGGGATTAGTGAATCCGGATAGATTGGTACATACGTTGCTTGCTTTCATTGGATGAGGATGATTGATCTCATGATCATTTGTGTGGAGACACTAAAGCAAGTATGTAGGTGCTTATTAGAGAATAAGTTCACCGAATGTGGCTCGCTAAGGAATACCTAATGGAGTTTTATTTATTTGCTCGTCAATAGGAATTCTGAGTGATAGTAGTACAAGTAATCCTTGGACTTGAGATCATCATAGTATCTTGTGTATGATGAGTTATACTTTGACTTATTCCTTAAGACCCTTAGGGTATATCAAAGGGTATGCTTGGGTA
Organism: Panax quinquefolius; assembly: GCA_020205615.1. Classification (NCBI taxonomy): domain Eukaryota; kingdom Viridiplantae; phylum Streptophyta; class Magnoliopsida; order Apiales; family Araliaceae; genus Panax; species Panax quinquefolius. Next base: position 82,749,318 of record CM035164.1, on the reverse strand, counting down.
TAATAAGTTGTACATGGAGATAATGTATGATCAATAAAGAATCTACCACTTTAATAAAAGAAGAGAAATGTCCTATGTGATTCGATAAATGACAACCCGGTAGTCCTTGGTTAAGGCGTAATGAAATTAGAAAGGAGTTTCTAATTTGCATTATTTGGAGTTGTGCATTTAAGGATCGAAATACATATAATTAAATAAAATAAGACTTGTGAAGAATTCCATGTCTTATATTTAATTGGGACATTGTATGGTGGAAGGATTGAATTGTACGCAGTAACTATTTACTCAAAGGTTCTTTTATGATTAATGTTGAAATCTATATTATCCGGAAAGTCGTTGATCGCTAGGGAGGCTTATCCCTATTGTAGAATAAATATTATTTATTTAAATAAATTAATTGTTTAATTTATTTATTTAAATAAGATTAGAATTGTTCTAATTGATTTATTCACAACCTAGGTTTAATATGGAGAACCTAAAGGGTCACACCATAAAAGGAAGAATAATTATTTAAGAAGTTAATGGCATAATCGTAATAATATGTTATGTATATTTAATTTAATCTATGGTGATAGAATAAATTAAATAGCTTAATATTTATTATTTAATATTTTAGAAATATTAAATATAAATTAATAAGAGGAGTCTTATTAATATTATTACAATTATTATTATTTTAATTTCTAAAAGAGTTTAGGAATTAATTTAATATAAGTACTCTCATTTATTCCTAATTGGATTAGGAAGAAAAATTAGTTAAAGGAGTTTAATTAATTATCCCTAATAAGATTAGGGAGCTTAATTAATTAAAAGAATTTAATTAATTAAATAAATCCCAATTCCTTAATTGTTAAGGTGGGTTTCCCACATCTATAAATAAGAGGAGTCTTATTATGGGTGAGGGGGTTGTTGACTTTTTCAACATACGACATAATTCCAATTGTTGGGAGAGTACGCCCTTTCTATAGAGATAGAAAACTAGGGTTGAGCCAATATCCCTTCTTCTTGAATCATTATTATTCCTTGGTGGATCACCTCTAGAGGCCAAACATATGTGTGGCTAACATTTATCAAAGGAAGGAACAAAACCCCGGTGGATTCAAGTTGAGCGCGAAAGGATTTGGAGGTGAACTTGTACCTGAGGAAGCTCGATCTTCAAGGGTATGATTTTATTCTTTATCTTTTCGTTTAATTAATAATTGTGCATAAAGGGTGATCCGTATATGGTTTGTAAATTTTAAAACTCGATTTTTACACGCTTGATTAAATTTATGCAATTTGATTCACAAGCATGAATATTACAAACCTAAAAAGTGGCATCAGAGCCAAACCTTTATGCTAATTATTAATTGTTTGATTTAATATGTATTTTGATATATGTTTAGAACAATTTAATTGGGCATAATTTGTTATATAAAATTTATTTATAAAAAAAAAAAAAACCATAATCATTCTAGAATTCGCTAATCCGTATCATGTTGGTTTGAGAAAATATATATATATATATATATATATATATATATATATATATATATATATAATGACCCACGGCCCATGAAATTAATTAAAAAAAAAAAAAGGAGGCTACAGGATTTTTTATTAAGTGGCAACGTGAATTTTTTTTTTTTAAGGAAGGTAAGGATTTTTATATATATGATATATATAAAAACAAAGGCAGCAAGATATGCTTCTTAAAAACGTGACTCATTTTTTTTATATAATATACATATATAATAATACCGTGCATGTCCCGTTGCCTTTTCTACAGGATTCGGCAGGAGTTAATTTTTTTTGAGATTCTAACCGTACGGATATATGTAATATATATAAGTTATATATATTAATCTTATTATTTTATAATTAAAATAAAATTTTTATTTTAATATTAAAATAAAAGGTTTATTTTAATATTAAAATAAAAGGTTTATTTTAATTTTAAAATAAAAGGTTTATTTTAATATTAAAATAAATAAAATTTTATTTTAATTTTAAAATTTAATTTCATGCTAACTAATTAAAGTTGGAATTGGATTCCATGATAACTAATTGGAGTTGAAATTAGATTTTATTTTTCCTAAAATAAAGGAGTTTATTTGTGAATAGGAAGTAAATCCATCTTTCCTTAAATAAAGGAGTTTGTTTAGATATGAAATAAAATTTCATATTATTCAAAATAAAAGAGTTTATTTGTGAATAGGAAAGAGAATCCTAATTTCCTTAAATAAAAGAGTTTATTTAAATATGGAATAAGATTTCATATTATTCAAAATAAAGGAGTTTATTTGTGAATAGGAATGAATATCCGTGTTTCCTTTAATAAAAGATTTTTTTTTTACATGGAATTGGATTCCATAATTAATTAAAATAAAAGAGTTTATTTTAATTAAAGATTTTTTTATATGGAATTGGATTCCATAATTAATTAAAATAAAAGAGTTTATTTTGATTAAAATTTTTGATTAAAATAAAATAGTTTATTTTATTCAAAGTTGGATAAATTAAAATAAAATAGTTTTATTTTAATTTAAATTTGGATTAAAATAAAGGAGTTTATTTTAATTCAAAATTAGATTTTATACTAACTAAATTTGCCCATTAAATGATATCAATATATATATTAAATGTTTATTATTCATAAGATGAATGTTATTTATTGATACATATGATGATGTGTATGATAATAAATGGGATTGATTATGGACTATTGATTAATATGATTGGATTTTATTTTAGTTGGATACATGAATGTATGGGTTTTATTAAATGGGTCTGCGTACTTCGTCTTCTCTAATTTTCTTAATGTAAATTCTATTCCCTCCTATGTACTTCCCCTTGACTACTGATCAAGGTTTCTATTTATTTTAAATAGTTTTGTAATAGGAATAGTTAGAATTATTTTGAAGAATTGGAGATCAAGGGACAAGAACCGCATGAAGACCCGTTTGTAATGGAGCCCGGGTTTAAATGTAATAGTTATATTTAAATATTATTTCTTGCACCCCTAGGGTTTGACCTTTTGGTTCACTTGGTGGCTCTAGTGAACCAAACTAGAATAAAAGTCCATAATCAATCCGAGTAGAATATAGTATTCTATATGTGCATGCTTATACTATATATATTATATATTATGCAAACATGCTTCGCATGTTCATTAATATGACGCGTATTTTATATATATATGTGCATGCGCGCTAAACAAGATGAGACAAAATTAATAACAAACCCCTCAATTTTTATATTAAGTCCTAAGCGTTCAAAGATATTTGGAATATCGAACGTCGCCTTCTAGCATGATAAAATTAATAGATTATTAAATATTTAATATGAGTTTGTTGTGTCATCACAAGGCAAGTATTAAGTATTTAAGATGTTAATTTATCACATATGATGCTTATAAAGAAAATTGAACAATATTGTTTTGTTGTGTCACCACAAGGATGATATTTTTCTTTTTTGAATATATGGAGTGCTAGGTCGGACTTAACTTGTATAATTTTGATTCGGATGTGCCACCACTTGGTCAAAATAATCTAAGAGGCAAAAGAAAAGGAGTTGCATAGTTGATGTAATTGACAAAAGTTGTCTACCTATTTATTTATATATAGTTTGTTGTGTCACCACAAGGCTGTATACATTTGAAATGGGAATCTTATTCTCATTAGCAAATCTTTAATTAGATTTTGCCGAACTATATAAGTGAGGGTAATATAGTTTGAAGAAAATAGTGGGAGATACCAATTTAAAACAAGACCTAATTTATTTTGGTAATTAATAAAAGAATGTATGTTAAAATGTTGTTAATTACAAATTCATTTACTGTAATTTTACAATGTCTAAAATTACTATCATGCGAAGCATATTAAATGCTAAATTAACTGTAATCAATTAAACGGATTGGTTAAGGAATTTGAGAATAGTTCTCAGTTGAAAAGTTATTTTATGTCCTTAATACGCCTATCCCCTCAGAATGGTTGCGCATAATGCCTCGAGGAAGAGATTGCTACTTTTAGAAAGTGGCAAGATGATGATGCATGATTGGCTCAATGCATCATGCTCGCATCCATGAGTAACGAGCTTCAGCGTCAGCATGAAACTATGGATGCTCCTACTATATTCCTGCACATCAAGTAGTTGATGGCGAGGAAAGTAGGAGTGATAGATATCAGATATCTAAGGAGCTCTTCCGATCTAGAATGACCGAAGGCACTACAGTACAGACACATGTCCTAATGATAATCAATTTGATTGATCAATTAGTACATTGGGTTTTGTCATGGATGGAGAGTTGAGCCAAGATTTGATCTTGCACTCACTCCCGGACTCCTTTCACAATTGTTGTGAATTTTTCATATGAACAAGCTAGATATCGCCTCATTGATTTGCTTAACATATTAAAAAATTGTTGAGAGTCACTTTCCAACCAAGAAAGATCAAGTCTTACTGGTAGGGGCCAAAGGATCTTCTGAAAAGAAGAACGATTCAAAGAAGGTATATAGAAAGGCATAAACAAAGGATAATAAGAACAAAATTGATATGGATAGCAAAGGAGTTTGCTTTCACTGCAATAAGCATGGACACTGGAAAGAAACTGCAAGAAGCATCTTGCAGAGGCTAACCAAAGAAGCTTAGTGAAGTTTTGGTTACAATACAGTTTTTGTTCATGATTGAAATTAAATTTTCTTTAAGTCAAGGTTCTACTTGGGTATTGGATACCGACTTTGGTTATCATAAATATAGATTTATGAAGGACCAAGGTAAGTAGAAAGCTAAACAAATATAAGTAATCCTATGTGTGGAAAATGAAGCAAAGGTTCACGCATTAGCTATAGAAACTTATAGTTTAGCAATGCCTACGAGCAAATCTATTAAGTCAATAAGTTGTTATTTTATTCTAGTTCTTGTTAAAAATATTATTTCCATTTTATTGTTGGACAATGAAATCTTTGGTATTATAATTAAGAACAATTGTTGTTCTATTTATAATAATAATGTTTTGTATAGAATCGAATATTACTTAATAAATTTTGTATACTTGACTTACATGAAAATAATTTTGCCTATTGAACAAATTAGTATAAGAAAAGGACATGATCATTCAAAGAGTTGAATGTGTGTATTTGCTAAAATACAAGTATGAATTATTTGAAAGGTTCAAAGAATTCAGAAGTGAAATAAATTGATAAAGTATTAGAATTCTTTGATCGGATTAAGGAATAAATACTTGAGCAATAAGTTTCTAGATCATCTCAAATGGTTTTCTCATAATGGACGCCTCTTGATACATAATAATTGATTGATGTATCTGAAAGGAAAAATCATACCTTGTTGGACATGGTACGGTCCATAATGATTTTACCGACATTCCAAAGATCCTTCAGGATCATGTCCTAGAAATGGTCAGACATCTCACGTAAAAATGGTAACCTCAAAATCCGATCCCAAGACTCCATAAAAGTTATGGATGAGGAGGATTCCTAATCTTAAGTATGTTAAGATAAGGGGTTGTCCAACTTATGTAAAAGCGGTTTCAAAGGATAAGCTTGGGACAAGATTTGACAAGTACAATTTGTGGGACATCCTAAAGTAAGTTTAGGGTATATGTTCTATAATCCTACTTAGCAAAAGGTGTTTGTCATGAAACACGCGCTTCTAAGATAAATGTGTTTATTATCAAGGGGCTAGTGGAGGATAATAGATCTTGAAAAGTTCAAGAACCACAAAATACTATAAGTCAAATAAGAGGAACTCGTAGATGTAATTCTATTGTACCACAATTGAATCATAACTGAAATAGTATTGAAGATACCTAGGAGGTATGGATTCATCATGGATGATGATGATGAGGTACGCATCATAGAAGATGATGATCCAGAGTTACATATGGTGAGGCAATCAAAAGAGTTTGATTTTATCAAAAATAAGAATGAACCTAGTGTGTACAAAAGGGTCAGTGGGAGCATCGTGACATTCCTAGTAATATATGTTGATATACTATGGATAAGGAATGACATACCAATGCTACAATCAGTAAAGATAAAGTTGTCTAAACATTCCTCCATGAATGATTTGGAAGAGTATCTTAATTGGGGATATAAATCTATATAGATAGATTTAAGAGGATGCTCGACTTAACCCAAGGAACGTATATTCATTTGATGCTAAAGTCGTTTAGCATGGCAAACTCCAAGAGATGTCTCATGTCGATGAGCTATGGAGTGTATCTCTCTTAATAGTCCCCACAGCACTCTCGAAAAAGAGAGGTCGCATGAATGACAATCATGTATGCAATGAAATATACGAGACCCGATGTTGATCGGTCATATTCGGAGAAGTTCACTATGAGTCGCTGAAAACATCTTAAAGTGCTTAACCGCAGACTAAGGATGTGATCATATTCATGGTGGGTCTTAATTAAAACTGGAGGGCTTAACAGACTCAAGTTTTTCAGAAAGACCAAGACGACAGAAAAATCCACTTTAAGGTAAAGGGTTACCTTGAACAGTGGTGTAGTGAATTGGAAAGGTTCCAAACAAAGAAAGAGTTCTTTGGTTTAGTGATAAAGACAAAGTATATAGTTGTAAATGAAGCTGCAAGTTGATTGTTTGGATTAAAAGTTCATTGCAGAACTATGAATAGTTCCTAAGTCTCATCTTGGATCTAAACATGTGTTGTGGCACTTTCATTTGATTATTAGAATCATTGAAAGATGGAAATCACTATAGAGATAGTGGACTCTCATGAACAACATTACATATCCATTAACTAAAGCTTATCCAACAGCAGGATAATCGCACTTAGAGAAGAAGAATATAAGATACAATGGCGATTGGCTTTAGTGCAAGTGGGAGATTGAAAGTAATATGCACACAAGCCAATCATGTTTGATGATAAAGCATATACTTTGTAACAATCTTATTCATTTATTAATAAAAAGTATTAATTTATTAAAGGCTTTTAATTATCTACATGATGCTGTTTTATAATATGTGATAAACCCATAGTTTTAAGCAATGCTTTTAGAATAATGATGATGATCATTCTAATGAGATCTAAATTCTTAGAAAGCTTAAAACTAAAATAGTTCCCAAAATTGGATTACTAAATCGGGGATTAGTGAATCAGGATAGATTGGTACATACGTTGCTTGCTTTCATTGGATGAGGATGATTGATCTCATGATCATTTGTGTGGAGACACTAAAGCAAGTATGTAGGTGCTTATTAGAGAATAAGTTCTTTCGAACGCGTGGCTCGCTAAGGAATACCTAATGGAGTTTTATTTGCTGTCAATAGGAATTCTGTAGTGATAGTAGTACAAGTAATCCTTGGACTTGAGATCATCATAGTATCTTGTGTATGATGAGTTATACTTTGACTTATTCCTTAAGACCCTTAGGGTATATCAAAGGGTATGCTTGGGTATAATAAGTTGTATATGGAGATAATGTATGATCAATAAAGAATCTACCACTTCTAATAAAAGAAGAGAAATGTCCTATGTGATTCGATAAATGACAACCCAAAGAGTCCTTGGTTAAGGCGTAATGAAATTAGAAAGGAGTTTCTAATTTGCATTATTTGAGTTGTGCATTTAAGGATCGAAATACATATAATTAAATAAAATAAGACTTGTGAAGTAATTCCATGTCTTATATTTAATTGGGACATTGTATGGTGGAAGGATTGAATTGTATTCAGAACTATTTACTCAAAGGTTCTTTTATGATTAATGTTGAAATCTATATTATCCGGAAAGTCGTTGATCGCTAGGGAGGCTTATCCCTATGTAGAATAAATATTATTTATTTAAATAAATTAATTGTTTAATTTATTTATTTAAATAAGATTAGAATTGTTCTAATTGATTTATTCACAACTAGGTTTAATATGGAGAACCTAAAGGGTCACACCATAAAAGGAAGAATAATTATTTAAGAAGTTAATGGCATAATCGTAATAATATGTTATGTATATTTAATTTAATCTATGGTGATAGAATAAATTAAATAGCTTAATATTTATTATTTAATATTTTAGAAATATTAAATATAAATTAATAAGAGGAGTCTTATTAATATTATTACAATTATTATTATTTTAATTTCTAAAAGAGTTTAGGAATTAATTTAATATAAGTACTCTCATTTATTCCTAATTGGATTAGGAAGGAAAATTAGTTAAAGGAGTTTAATTAATTATCCCTAATAAGATTAGGGAGCTTAATTAATTAAAAGAATTTAATTAATTAAATAAATCCCAATTCCTTAATTGTTAAGGTGGGTTGCCCACATCTATAAATAAGAGGAGTCTTATTATGGGTGAGGGGGTTGTTGACTTTTTTCAACATACGACATAATTCCAATTGTTGGGAGAGTACGCCCTTTCTATAGAGATAGAAAACTAGGGTTGAGCCAATATCCCTTCTTCTTGAATCATTATTATTCCTTGGTGGATCACCTCTAGAGGCCAAACATATGTGTGGCTAACGTTGATCAAAGGAAGGAACAAAACCCCGGTGGATTCAAGTTGAACGCGAAAGGATTTGGAGGTGAACTTGTACCTGAGGAAGCTCGATCTTCAAGGGTATGATTTTATTCTTTATCTTTTCGTTTAATTAATAATTGTGAATAAAGGGTGATCCGGGTATATGGTTTGTAAATTTTTAAAACTCTGATTTTTACACGCTTCCGTTAAATTTATGCAATTTGATTGTGCACATGAATATTACAAACCTAACAAAACACAAACCCTTTTTAACAGGTACTGGGATCATCCTTCAATCCACTACATTTCATTCGGCTTCAGACCAAAGGGGTGGAATTACCTGAACTCCTCCCAATAGGAGATTCAACAACCATCTAAGCTGCGGTTGTGCCTCAAAGAGCAACACCAATCCATAAGAGATGGAATTAACTAGGCTTTTCATAAATAGAAGTATTGGAGACCATCTGTGGTACGGTCAATCTCAGAGAGGAAAGCCACACTCCTCTCCACATCTCCATACAGAAACTAGTCCCAAGACACAAAAGATGGCAGGGATACACACAGGTCAATGATCCATTCTGAACTATCCAGTGACAACTCAATGTCCATCCCTCAAGGAGGAATTCAGAATACATTAGAATCACAAGCCCTGAAGAAATATACAAAATATCAAGCAAGCAACAGACATATCTAAAAGGGAAGGAATCAAAAATATATTTCCCTGCTATATATAATGTTGTTTGATATACATAATGTAAACTGTATAGGAGGGGCTCTGGGTTTGCCACCTGAATACTCAGGAGGTCCCTACGGGGAACATATGCAGTAGGAGCGGGGTTCGCAACTAGAACATCTTCCTCCTCGTCCTTAACATCCGGCACATCAACCTGGACTGGACGTATCACCGCCTCCACCAACCGACGAGGCTGTTTAACAGAATGGGGTCGAGGCACATCAGAAGCCCTCCTTCGTACACCAGAAGTGGTCCTACGGGAACTACTCGGCTGATCCGGGTCCATAATATCTGGACAACAAGTCTCCGAATCACCTCGAAAAAGGTGGTGGTTTTCGACTTGAGCTTTTCAAAATGCATTTTATGAGTACATGCATGCATGCATTACTTTAACATACATCTACAGTAGAGTTAAAAATGCATGACTAATTAAATGCCTACATTTTGGAAATTTTTTGCCATAGTCCCCTTTGTAAATCGGACTATCCACATGCACATAGACATGACTAGGTAGCCATTCAGTAGCACACCTGCCCCAAAGTCATATACATAATATATGAATTAAAAATCAAAAACATCAATTAATAAGGTTAACCTCAATACCAGGAGTACTTTACCTTTTTACCTTTTGTTCATTTGTCCTCAAATAGGATAAAAAAATAGCAAAAAAAGGTGCCAATTTGACTGTCTCAAAAGTCAAAATTTTTCACATCATTATGTTCAGCATGGTTTAATACTAACATTTACTAGGTTGAATATTTTTTATCAAGTCATTTGAGCATACATAATCACTACTATGTGTTTAGATGCATTTCATACGATAAGTCATTTTCCAACGGATAAAAATTAGAAAAAAATATATGCATACGTTACCAGGATAGTGTAGAACACTTGTGACAGTGGATGAATTTTTGCGTAAAGTCGCCTTAACTCAAAGAGATTCAAGAAGAGCTCTCGGATTTCCTTCGCGGTGAAAGTTGAAAATGACTTATGAGATCAACCTGCAAGATATTAATATCCATGGTTGGCCCTAGGTCCATCTGCGGCTGAAGCAAGTGTACCTGCGGCACCCTTATGTGGGTTCCACCCCTCCGGCTCGGTCCAGTTCGAGTTGTAAAGGAGTTCTTATAGACTGAAAAGGTCAAATCAGGGATAAAAATGCTACGTGATTGAGCAACATAGCTTACAAATCCTAGTCTTCTCAGATTGAACCTGGGGTCTACCCATTACTCATTGGTATTCGCCCAAACACAGGGTACACTATACCGATGATCTCAAATGTTACCAGCCACGCTCGACAATACCTTGCACAGGTCCAATGCTGCCAATTTAGGGTCGACACCCTAATTCTCTAACATTCCCCAACGGGGGTCACAACGCAGACACAAAAAGGATCCCCGACGGGGGACACAACGCAGACTCAAAAAGGATCCTCGGTGAGGGTCACAACGCAGTATCAAAAGCAATCCCCGGCGGGGGTTACAACGGGTGTTCATCTATTGACACACACATTAATGAAGGTCAAGCAGCCTTGACATCAGTATGACCATTGACAAGTAAATCCAATGAAGCGTCGGAAGCCATCCGATGATATCAACCGTTGATACACACATCAACAAGGTTACAATGCATTCCTCGGCGGGGGTTACCACGCGTTATCTTCCATTGGTGTACGTATCAATGAAGGTCAAGTAACCTTGACGTTATTTCAGCCGATGGCAAGTAAACCCATCGAGGCATCGAACGTTGTTCGATGAGTGCGTACTTTCATACTTATATTCCCCAGCGGATCCCCGGCGGGGGTCACAATGCATATCAAGCCGTTGATTCAAATGTCAACGAAGGTCAAACAGCCTTGACAGTCTACCCCATATGGTTTTCCATCCATTGATTCACACATCGGTGAAGTACACGTCAATGAAGGTCAGACAACCCTGCCAGCATATGATGTTGGCAGTAAATCCAACAAAACATTAACATATCCCGGCGATACAAACCAGGAAAAGGTCAGCATCATCGAGGAGGATCGATGATGGAATATGTTATACACAACCTCAAACAGACGAAGCTTTATCTCTACAGACCTCTTACATATAAGAGGCACCTCTTCAGAATCAAGTCTATATCAAGGATTAAGGACTTTGGTTATAGCCCCAACGTCAACATCCTAACAGATTTGGATCACACATCCAATTGGGTCATAGTTCCCAATCCTCGATAAAAGCTACAAGGATCCGACGATTGTCCCCAGCATGTTGGGCAATAACCCCATACACATGCATCATACATTTGAATCACGTTGCATTTCAAGTGTCTAGGATTCTTTATCCTACCCATGCATTGCATTGCATGAATATGATAAAGAGGGGCATATGTAGACACTCGAAACTTTTTGCACACCTGTCACTGACATTGCGGGAATGCAGATTCATCTTTCAGAAATAACCCTAAAATATAGCTCACAGCCAGTCCGGATACTACCGGAAGTTCAGTCTCTACCCTAGAACACACAATGGGAGTAACAGTTCCAACCTCGGAGATAACCACGAGGCATGCAGTTCCAATACCAGAAATTCCATCGGAGAAGACTGATTAATCTCGGAGATAACCCTAAGGTATCCAGTCTTAGTCCCAACACTAGGAATAACATTTACCAACCTTGGTGATAACCCAAAGGAGTGCAGTTCCGGCGATAACCCCAGAAATGCTTATTTCAAATGCATGCTATCAACTTCAACCTCGGCACTCACACCGATGCATTCAGTACAAAGCCTGGATATAACACCAGGAAGACATGCACATCTCAAAGATGACACTGAGGACCTCCAACATTGGCAGCAGTCCAATCTTAGCAATAACCCTGAGCAACGTTTGCTTTATCAGCCCAAACTGGCGATAACTCTGATGAGGGGCAAAGTAATCATCTCGCCACTTTGAAGCCATATCACGCTATCTCAACATCTCATACACACATTTCTACACAATAATGTCCCACAAGAATCAAGGAAAACCAATCCCGAGTGACTATTGTGCAGGGTAACGGATAGAATTTGAAGCTTGAAGACCGGAGGGCACTGTCCCATCTTCATGACTTTTTACAACCTCTAATCCCATGCCACTATATAACACTCGACAACGGCGGTCCAAAATAGGTCCTATATACCTCAGTCGGATGCCGAGATTGCAATTCTGAAAGTTCGAGCGGACATTACAAATTGTTTACGTAACGCATTTATGAGATGACGCAACTCAAGAAAAAACCAGGACAACCCGAGCAAATTTCAGTACACCTCTACCCCCCTCTATAAATAGAGGACTTGGGGTGGCCCTTTTTAAGAGAAAAAAAGGCGAGGAAGCCCTGCCAAATTTGTTCCGTACTTACAATATACTGAGTGCTTTCTCATTTTATACACTTGTGAGCTCACATATAGCTACTCTTGTACCGGCGGGAGCCGAGTTTCATCCACTTTAAAGATATAGAATTCTTCTTTGGTAGTCCACTGTAAGCCTTCTTACACACTTTAAAGCCTTTCTCTTCATCTTTGCACACACCCTTCTTCACGTTGAGAGTCGTGTTGCGTGTGTTTGCCCGGACTTCGGTCCGTGGTTTTATTTTCAGTTTGTATATACATACATATATATATATATATATTTATATGGACTAACATTATCGAGTTATGCCTCGATTGAGCCTACACTTTGGTCTAGAGCGTTTATTTGCTTTTATATATATATAGTTATATATATATGAACTATGTGTCGGACTTTGTTCGATGAGCCTGGATTTTACATCCAAGACATTTACTCGCTTATATATATATATATATATATATATATATATATATATATATATATATATACCTATATATATGAATGCTGTTGTCGAACTCTGTTCGATGAGCCTGGATTTTACATCTGGTAAGTTTATCGCTTATATATATATATGAACTATTATCGAACTATGTTCGATGAGATTGGATTTTACATCCGGTGCGTTTATTGCTTATATATATATATATATATATATATATATACATATATATATTCGTCCCACCTGGAGTTTACTTCGTGGGGGTTGATCGATTTTACAACTTTCTTTATGTTTCTTCCTGCCTGGAGTTTACTTCGTGGCAGTTGATCGCTTTTATAGCTTTATTTACGTTTCATCCCGCCTGGAGTTTCCTCTGTGGCGGTCGATAGCTTTTACAGCTTTATTTATATTTTTTGATCCCCCATGGAGGTGCTTCGTGGTGGCTGATCATGTCTGTATATATATATATATATATATATATATATATATATATATATATATGACTTTTATATATATACTTGCTTATTGCATTCATACAAATTGCGGTATCATGTGAGCCTAGGAATCATGTGATCACAGATTCAACCTATTAGATCTAGATTCGGTTCCCGTGATGGACATTTTAAGCTGGAAGCAGCTTGTAAATTATTATGCGGTGTCTGAATTTTCTCAGATGGTTTTCATACCCACGGGGAAATCGGCATTATTTTGTACATTATTTTCTTATAAATGCTTCACATCTCAAAAATAAAATCAATCAAGCCGAACACTTAATAAAATGGAAGTGTAAAAGGTCTCAATTACTATTGAGCACAAGGGTTTGAAAAACCCATTTTATAAAACATCACTACCATATCTTGCTAAAATTGAATTTTTATATAAATTCAAACCCTGTGTATATAGGTGCGAACGAGGCCTCGCACCACTTCCAAAAAAACAACACTTTGACCCATACACACACACATTCATATAATATTTTCTTGAAAAGAGGCGGTCACAGTGGTAACACGAATGTCGGGGGGTGCCTAACACCTTCCCTCCGCATAATCAAGTCCCCGGACCCTAATGAATCTCAATTTCACCGACTCGTTTAGCATTGTCACATCATTTGGTCAACGTGCAAACCTTTTCTCAGTTGTGTTGGTACAACCATTTAATAAACCAACTGGCGACTCTTAATAGTCCATCGTCGACATTATACATGTCGTGTAAGACCCCGAATATTATGAAATAAAAGTATTCAATTTTTCTTATAAATACTATTCAGTAAATGGTTAAATTGATAAAAGGTTAAAGTGAAGGGTGATATATGTAATTATTTTAAATAAGCAAGTGGTTATAAAATACTCATTGTTGTCGGGGAATATTCGTTTGGTCGTGGAATATTCTTCCTGTTAGAGAATATTCGACGACGGCCAGCATGATCTTTTGTGGGCCCCGTGAATCTGGAAAAGCGATTGGAGGAAGAAAACGACAAGTATAAGTTGTTTACAAATAATCGGCGTAGTTGTTACCAAGATTATATTGTTGGAATACCCTTGGTTAAAACATAGTAATACGCGCCAGGCACAAGAGCACCAGATTACACCAATTATTGATTCTTACGTAAGAAGACACTACTAATAATTATTACGTAATTATCGCTCAATATTTTATTTTTGAATCAATAATTCTTTGCGTTGATATTTTATATTATTGTTGTTTTAATAATTGTCATTTTACGACAAGATTTTCCATTATCAAATCAATAATTCATATTATTTGAATAATATTATTAGATAGCATTATTGGCAATGTCTAGAAAGTTCTATTTAAGGAGAGGTTTGGTCATCCAATCAAGGCGCAAGAAGAGAGAAATTTTATCTAAAGCCCCCTCTTTCTTGGGAACTGCTTGGTTGTCAATATTATGATTCTGTAATATTATTTGTGAATAATTAATTATTGATTTATATGATAAAGAAAATATTCATTTTATGTGGATATAGATGGAGAAAATTTTTAAAGTGACAATTATTGAAAATTGATATTTTATCTTTTTGATAAAATAATATTTTATTATATTATTGTAATATAATAATGGTGATATTTTTACAATTAATGTGGGATATATGAGTATATGAGGAGGAAGAGTATTTTTGTTGCATTAAATGTTTAACACATATTTTGTGTGTCGGTGGACCCCATTTTTTGACTGAAATTTGATTATAGCTTGTAAAATTGCCCGTTTGTGGATTTCGGTCAATTTCTGTTTGGAATTTGAAAAAACTTTCTTCTGCAAAGTTGTAGATAATTGAATTTCCTATAAAAATATGTGAGATTCAAATTTTTTGATAAAAGGGCTATTTATTATGAATTATTGAAGTTCCAAAATAATTAATTTTTGAAAGTTTTAATTAATTTTAATAACAAAAATGTTTTTGTTATGTTTGGGGGGCCCACAGGTGGTTGAAATTAGCTGAAATCAGTTGTTAAAAGTGTGCGTAAGAAAATTTTATAAATATAATATTATTATATTCAATTTTCTGCTTTGGAGTTCTAAGCAATTTCCTATAAATAGGTGCTTAGGTTAGAATTGAAAATCACACCGTAAACCCAAGTTTTCTCTCTTTTCTCTCTATATTATCGAGTGTATTCTTGTGAGTATTTTGATATCTTGAGTGTTGTTATACGGCAAGTTCGTTTCGGTATTATTATTCCAAATCTTGCTCTTTTGAGGTAAGGGATAGTAGGGGTTTTAAGGGATTGAAAGGGATGTTATTTTCTTCGTAAGTGATATTATATCTTCAATATCATTATGTTGAAATATTGGTTTGAACTTTTATCAAATTTGGAACTTTTTCATGTAGGGTTCTTATTCATGAGTTACTATTCATGAGTTACTATTCACGAGTTACTATTCACGACAAGTTACTATTCATGAGTTACTATTCACTTAAAGTTATTATTCACGGGTACTATTCACTACAAAATTGGTTTCTTTTTCTAACCAAATTATAGTTGATTTATGAATATTACCCGGAGATTAAAACTATGTATTGATTATATTGATTTTATTATCATATATAACATTTTTATAACTCGATGTTGAAATTCTCTTTCACCTGAGTGTAAAGATGGGTAGATTATTGGTATGATCATGACTAGGGTTCTCTTTGGCGATAGTGAAAAGTTGAATTGTGATTTAGTATGATCATGACCATTGAATTTATAATTGAATATCTTTAGCTTAAGTGTAAAGGTGAATTGATCAACATGGATATAATTATTGTTTATATAATTCTGAAATGATT
Organism: Panax quinquefolius; assembly: GCA_020205615.1. Taxonomy (NCBI): domain Eukaryota; kingdom Viridiplantae; phylum Streptophyta; class Magnoliopsida; order Apiales; family Araliaceae; genus Panax; species Panax quinquefolius. Next base: position 82,733,001 of record CM035164.1, on the reverse strand, counting down.
ATATATTTCTTGAGATATTAATATCTTTGGCATGTAGTGCAAAGATGACCTGTTGTTGAATATCTTTGGCATGTAGTGCAAAGATGACTTGTTAATGAATATCTTTGGCCTGTAGTGCAAAGATGACTTGTTGATGAATATCTTTGGCCGTAGTGCAAAGATGAGTTTATTAGTAGGATTATGAACATGAACTGTGATTTGGTATAACCATGATCTTTGATGTTTCAGGTGATGAAATTAACTTTGTCCTGGATGAGGTAAGGAATTTAGAACTACAATTACGATTATGAGTTATACACGTGATTGTGGACATGAATTATTGATTAATGTTACAGGGATAAAACATTGTTGATGGACTTTTAACATGTAGAAGATAATAGATTTTATGGTCTATTTGACTCTTCTAATGGATTGCTCGTTCCGCTGCAACTATGGTTGAAAAGTTTTATCATCTACCATATGTTCTAAATCTCTGATTTATTACTGTTGAAGGCTATTGATAATTTATTTATCTTTAGTCATGATATTCTTTACTGAACTAGTTGTGCTCACCCCTTTGCTTCTCAATTCCTTTCAGGTAATAAAAGTGTAGCTGGGACAAGCGGGGAATAACAGGGGAATAGAACGGTGGTCTATAGATGTTGAGGGTGAGGTGAATTTAACTTGGAAGGGTGTTTTGCCACTATCATACAAGATGTCTAATGACATAGAACCTCGTGTCATCATAAGACAGGGTTGTACTCATCCACTTGCTGAGTATATTTACTAGCACTACCTATATAATCTTGGTGTTTGTTTGGAGTATAATACCCAATTAGAGACAGTGGAGATAATGATATGTCAAGAGAAGACTCACCATTGGGAAGAATATGATAGTAATCTTTCGTTTTTCTTTGGGGTCTATTAATTCAACCAAGGATAATTCTGTGGCTATATGATATCTATCATAACCTGTAAGCATGGCCTCCCATGTATACGAAGGTTTCTTGAGCACTTCCCAAAGATTCTAATTTCTAAAACAGTTTTTGACTATACCTTTATGTAAGGTGTCATTGTGACGTGCTATCCAAAGTTGGTGTCCAGAGTTACAGTTGGTATATATTTGTATCCAAACTCACAGCATATGTGTTTTTGTATTTTGCACAACAGTTGTTGTAATAAAGTTGTAGTTGTTTTCTGTACCATGTATTTGGCGACTCAGAATGGGTTGGATGGAATGGACCTATTTTGGGGTTGTCACATGTCGGACCTTCTACTTTCCTAAAAGTTTCCTGAATTTCTTTTTCTTGTTCATCTTTTTTTATAGTTTTAGAATTTCTGGGGGGGGGGGGGAGGTAGAGGAATGTTTTTAAGCTTACAAGGAGAGTTATATTATACCTTGGATTTTTTAGTTTCCTCCTTAGTTTCTTCCTTTTCAAACTCAACGGTGGCCGATGGTGTATCCATTTGTTTACCACTCTATAAAGTTATGGCACTGACATTCTCCCTTGGATTGACCACTATTTGAGAAGGCAATTTTCCTGAACCTTTGGATTCCAATATCCATACAGTTGTAGCCAACTGTCCCACTTGGTTCCTTAAATCTTGAACCGAAGCTTTTGTCTCCTACTGGAACTGCTGTGTCTGATTCATGAATTGTTGTGTTTGAGCCATGAATTGTTGTGATTTCCCCATGAATGCCTTAAACATCTCTTCCATGGACTGCTCACTATTTGCAGGAGCTGCTTGTCTTGGTTAATACAGAGGTTAGGCCGGTGGAAACCCTTGCTGTCTGGGTAGGAACATTCCTTGTGTTGGTGGCTTATTTCCTCCATAACTGAGATTTGGATGATCTCTCCAGCCTAGGTTGTATGTGTTTGGATAGGGATCATAATTCTTTTGTGGTGCTTGGTAGTTTCCCATGGCATTGGCATGTTGCACAGTCTCATCATCTTGTAATGTTGGGCATTCATCTGTATTGTGATTGGGTTGTAGACAGATTCTACAAACCTTTGCAACTGGAAGTTGAGCTGTAGCTAATTGTCTAACCATAGCAGTTAATTTAAAAATTTGTTGACCATAATCACAAGTGCTTACCTCGCTTACCCTTACAGGTGCATGATTTGTTCTAGTGCTATATTATTGCGAGTTTGTTGCCATGTTTGTAATTAAATTCCTTACAGCCTCTAGGGTCTTGTCAATTAGTGCTCCTCCACCAGCTGCATCGATCATGCTTCTATCCATCGGTACCAACCCTTCGTAGAAATATTGGATCAGGTGTTGTTCATCTATTTGATGCGGTAGACAGTTGGAACAAAGCTTTTTGAATCTTTCCCAATACTCGTATAGTGACTTCCCACTGAATTGTCTAATCCCACATATCTCTTTCCTTATGTTGGCTACTCTTGAGGTTGGAAAGTATCTCTCTAAGAACAACTGCTTCATGTCATTCCAAGACTGTATTGAACCTGAGGGTAGGTAGTACAGCCAATCCTTTGCCAAATCTGCTAGGGAGAATGGGAATGCGCTCAGCTTGATTTGCTCTTCGGTGATTCCGTGTGGTTTCATGGTGGAGCACACCACATGAAATTCCTTTAGATGTTTATAGGGGTCCTCACCTGTAAGACCAGGAAAAGTAGGCAGTAAATGGATTAGTCCCGATTTAAGTTCAAATGCAGCATCTAAATTAGGATATTCAATGCACAGAGGTTGTTGATTTAAATTAGGAGTGGCCAACTCCCTGAGAGTTCTATTGTTGTTTTTAATCGCCATCTCTTCTTCTTTAACGGATTCAGTGGATGATTTGTTGGATAATAATTTCAAAGCTAAGTTGAGGCCTGGTGATGACGCAGAAGCCTCGTCTATATCTGCAGAAGACTGTTGAACTTTAAGTTTTTCCTTCCTTAGCCTCCTTGCAGTTTTCTTAATCTCTGGATCACAATATAATATAGTAGCATGAGAAGATCGAGTCATAAAACAAGAACAAAAAAATAATTGAATAAAAACAAAACACCAAATTACTCCCTGGCAACGACGCCAAAATTTGGGAGTTGTCGTTGACACTCCTAAATTAACCTCACTTTCACTTCACAATTTATAATAATTAGCACAGTAGCAAGTAAGGATCGATCCCACAGAGAGTAAAGTTGTTTTAGAACTATTTCAACAGAAAATAAAGATGGATGTTTTTGAAAATTATTTTTAAACTAAGAAAACAAGAATTAATGATGAAATTAATCAAATATGTAAAAACTTCAGTTCTGCAGTTCAGTTTCACCAAGTACAACAATCAATTAATCAAGTTATTATTATTTTCCCTTCAATGAAACTATTAGCCCTAGATAACAATAAGCTCTGCTATCCGAAATTCTCCTTAGATTTTCATTGTATGAAATAAGCTCTTCATTAGATTCTAACTAGCATACAACCTTGAACAAGCTCTCTAGATTTAATATGATAGAAGCATTAAGAAATAGCACTACTACAAAACAGTAAATAGATAACGCGAAAAAAACATTGTGGTTTCAATCAGAAAAACGTCATGGTTAAATGTGTCATCTATTTGATACCCTTACACAACATTTTTAAAACGTTGTAGTTAGACACATTATACAACGTTTTTTAAGAAAAAAACGTTGTAGATTTGTTTTTCAGAAATTATCAGTTGCTTGAAAACGTTGTAGAAAGTATGATTCCACAACGTTTTCTGGCTAAAAATGTTGTAGTTTAATGTATCAGACAATGTTTAGGCACATTTACACAACGTTTTTAAAATGTTGTAGATAAAAAAAAAGAAAAAAAAGTTGTGGTTCACCTACATTACCAATGCACCTGCAATATGCTTATGCCATGATATATAGCTAAAATGTCTAAATTCTCATTTAAATTTAAAGCCAAAATGTATCAACCATTCAAAATACATCCCAATAATATCATTCGCTTACAGTTTCAAATTACTACATCCACAAAATATATACCAAACTATCCATATAAGCATCTCAAATTCACTTTTCAATATAAATATAAATAAACATGTTACATAGCACTGTAGAAACTAGAAATGAATCTACTCATGAAAAGAAACATTTATGTCAATGTAAAAACAAAAAAAAATAATAAAATTTTGAGAAGAGAAAACAACTTTGCATTAAGAAATCAAATTGCTCCCGAAAGCACCTGTTCATCTTGTTCATAGTCAAGACAGATCGAATCCTTTCTCCAAGGGCTTGTCTGAGAACTGTTTCTATTTGGACACATACACCTTCAATGCAATCAATCACAACAAGTGCTCCATCAATAATACGCAAAGCTGCTGTAACCTCTGAATCACAGCATATACCAAAAATAATTGATTCGCTACAAATAGAATATACCAACAGTGAAATGTATTTACCAGCAGCAAGGAGGATTTAAAGATTACCTCAATTTCTTTGTAAAGTTGCTGCCTTAGAGCGCCATTTCTTGACATATAGTTGACAATATATGTATGCAATGGATATCAAAGTATTGTCCAGTAGAAATGCTACTTAATCGAAGAGAATCGCTATCAACCCTTGTGGAGTCTAAGCAGAACATCTTATCTCAATTTCCAAGAGCATCAGGTTTAAAGTATTTAACAACATTTAAATTGTTTAGTAGGAAAACAATATTATACAGATTGAAGGTCCTTATAGTATCTGGAGAGAGGCAAGATTTGAGAAACTTCCTGGAATTGTCCCATTAAGAAGGTTAAATGATAGGACACTGCATAGAAGAAATCAAACCTAAAGCAGCCAGAGCTTGAACTTCCATCAAAGCTTTACGCCTGCAAAAGTAATTGCTTTAGCAAGCTACTCAATAGAGGGTATGAATATCATCAAATTCAGCTGCCAAAAATGTTGAGTGGTACCTTTCTGTGTCCAATTGTAGTTGTCCCATGCTATGTTTTCTGCATACATGCAACCATCAGTTCTTTTAAAGACTTTGAAAACGTGACTGAAGTTTCCATAACAAATTTGCTGAAACCAAAAATATTTTATGATTTGTCACAAAAAACATAAGCACCAGAACGTGAATAAATTATATGAATCAAATAGATTTGATTAAGAAATCAAGACCTTTTTCGGAGGCCAAAAACATACCTCTATTTCATGGAAATTTGTCCGATAGCGGGAAAGATCATCACCACCAATAGCTGAAGGAAAAGGTCATGCAGGTTGCATATCATATGATCAAGATCTTAACAAAAACAAAATTCAGACTCCACTGTTGTAACAAATTAGATAAAAACAAAAAACTAGCTAGAGAATAAAAGGAAATAAATGCTAGAAGAGTTCCTGCCAACTAAACAATGTAGATCAGATGACCCTGGAGTTCAAACTCAAACTTACAAATAGTAAAGGGTTGATATTCTGGTGAGATCAGGTACAGCTCCTCGCAAGCTGCAATTTCAAGTTTGGGTAAATAGATACACTCACTACTACATCATTCGCCAATTCATTCTCGACTAGAGAAAGACAGTTATCCTATACCTCACTAAAAACAGTAACTACAATTAAACAGCATCCACATCATCACTCAGTGAACATATATATAACAACTACCACAACAAGCTACATGTTTCCGTAGAAAATAGCATGAGAAAATAGCAAAATACCAGCTGCATGTTAGTGAGTTTTGTGGCCTGGAAGGACAAGGTAGGCTTGTGTGATGGTGTGTACATGGATGCAGATACTTCAGCTAGCAATGAACTACAAAAGGCAGCTGGTTATGAGACTTAGCAAGTAAGATAATCCATGCGTAAACAATTGAAGAAGTCTTTCTTCAACTATTTTTTTACAAGATAACTGGTTTACCAACTTGAGATGATTGCGCTGGATAGTGAACACAACTTCTGTAAAATTAAATCAAAATTTTTAATGTTAGTTTGTCTTACCAAATACTACAAGGAAATAAAAGGAATAACCTATACAAAAGCTCAAACAATCTGGAAATCAAAAGATTGCTCTGTCTGAACCAAACTTTTTCCTTCTTCTTGAAGTATTGCTGTTGATGCTCGTAGGTAGCAACACCAACCAGTAATTCACACCATTTTTTCGTGAGTGATCAAAGAGCAGCCCAGCCAGATACACATATAAACATTATGTGACGCCCCCAAAATAGGTATACAACACCCATTCTGAGTCGCCAAATACATGGTACAGAAACAACTACAACTTTATTAATACAATTGTCGTGGCAAAATACACGACAACACATAAAGCCGCGAGATTAAATACAAATATTGTCATCTGTATAATATCCACACTCAAATAAGTCCTCATTACAATTATTGATACCCTATTTTACAAAAATAGTGAGGACTACTAAAACAACTTCTAGAACCATCATTCCACACCCCGATTAAGATTGCTACATTCTCGCCTCCTAAAGAAAAAATTGAACAAAAAAGGAAAGGGTGAGCTCAACTAAATTCTATAAAAGAACATTATGACTAAGATAATATAGAACAAATTATTGTTAGTCCTCAACAGGGAAAAATCTAATAGAATACAATAGATAACTAGTTTTAAATCAATATTCGCAGCAGAAATAATAATTCATTAGAAGAGTTAAGTAGAGAATGAAATCTACTATCTTCTATATATGAATTTAAAAGTTCATCGTCAATATTTTATCCCTGTAACATCAATCAATATATATAGCTGGAATCAAATATTCATCTTTGCACTACAGGCCAAAAATATTTATCAGTTGGTCATGTTCATCTAAACACCTGTTCATCTATGCACTACATGCCAAAGATATTCATTTATATCATCATTTAGGACTGAGGATGATGAAAAATATTTTAAAGAAAACGAATCCAGTGAAACAAAAGAACAAATATTAAGGATTCGTACTTTAAACAATCCAAGTTCAAAATACTTCATAAATAGCCATAGTGGAGTAAAATTCAGGAACGAAGATCAAAACATGGATACAATCAAAGTTAGTATCCATAATAGATATCTTGGACAATAAACAAAAATTTAATTTTTCTGTGAATAGTGCCGTATTCGTGAGTAGTGCCGTATACGTGAATAGTGCCATATACGTGAATAGTAACCCCGACACTAAAAGACAAGAATTTCACAAGAAAATTTTTACCAATATTCCAGCATAATTATATTGAAAGAAATAATATTATTTATAAAAAAAATAGCATCCCTTACCTCAAAAGGATAGTACTTCTGACTGGAATACTGGATATAGTGCTGAAGGAACTTGCACCGTATAGCAACAATTAAAGTACCAAAATACTCACAAAAATACGCTCGATACTATAGAGAGAGAAAACTTTAGTTTCTGGTGTGATTTTCAATTCTAACATAAGCACCCTATTTATAGGAAAATGCTTAGAACACCATAGCAAAAAATTTAATAAAATATTAATATGTTTTCTTAAATTTCCTACACACACAACTTTGGTCCAACATCAGCCACACACCTCGCCAAAAGTCACAAAAACATTTTTCTTATTCAAATTATTTTAAACTCCAAAAATCAATTATTCCAGAACTTCAATAATTCATAATAAATAGCCCTTTTATCAGAAAAATTCGAATCTTATGTATTTCTATAGGAAATTCAATTCTCTACAACTTTGCAGAAGAAATTTTTTCCAAATTCCATACAGAAATTGACCGAAATTCACATACGGACGATTTTACAGGCTATAATCAAATTTCAGTCAAAAAATGGGGTCCACAAACATGAAAAATATGTTTTAAATATTTTTAGTAACAAAAATATTCTTCCTCCTCATTTACTCATATATCTCACATTCATTGTAAAAATATCACCATTATTATATTATTATAATATAATAATATATTAAATTGAGTTATTTTATTAGAAAAGATAAAATATCAATTTTCAACAATTGTCACATTTAAAAAATTTCTCCATCTATATCCACATAAAATGAATATTTTCCTTATCATATAAATCAATAATTAATTATTCACAAATAATATTACGTAATCACAATACCGGACAACCGTGCCGGTAGTTTTCAGAAAAAGGAGCTTTCAATAAGGATTTCTCTCCTTCTTTGGCGCGCAATAAGGTGACCAAACCTCTCCTTAGATGTAACTTTCTAGACATTACCAATAATGATATCTAATAATATTATTCAAATAATATGAATTATTGATCTGATAATGGAAAATACTATGTAGTGACAATTATTGAAACAACAATAATATAAAATATCAACGTAGCAATTATTGAATCAATAAAATAAATTATTGAACACTAATTATCGTAATAATTATTGAGTAGTGCCTTCACGTAAGAATCAATAATTGGTGCAATACTGCAGTGTCGCTTGTGCAACAACGCCAGACATCGTGTTTTAACCACCGGTATTCCAATAGTGTTAATCTGTGAATAACTACGCCGTTATTTATACTTGCTGCGTTTTCTTCATCTAATCGCTTCACGTTATGGGGTCCACACAATTTTCATACTATCGCATTTAATATTCTCCCACAAGAAGAATATTTCACTACCAAACGAATATTTCTCAACAACAATGAATATTTTATAACCACTTGCTTATTTGAAATATTTATCAAGATTTTACCCATAACTAACCACATTAATCAATTCAACCCTTACTATTTCAAAATAATAAATGTGACGCCCCCAAAATTAGGTATACATCACCCATCTTGAGTCTCTAGATACATGGTACAGAATTCAAATACAACTTATTAATACAACTGTTGTGTACAATACGACAAAACATAAACTGTGAGTTTGAATACAAATATTGTCTACAAGAGAGTATAAAAACTCAAAAGGAGTCCTCATTACAATTATTATCACACTATTTCACAGAATAGTGAGGACTACTAATGCAAACATCTAGTATAATCACTGTTCCCGACTAGTCCAAGCCCACGTTCTCATTTCCGTAAGAGAAAAAGTGAAAGAAAGGGTGAGCTCAACTAGCCCAAGAAGAAATATTATGACTAAGATAATGCGTAATAATTTATCGTTAGCCTTCAACTTGATGTTAAACCGATAAAATATAATAACTATCAAGTTTAAGCTGCAGTAGCAACAAGCAATCCATTAGAAGAGTCAAGTAGGGAATAAAATCTATTATCTTCTATGATTTAAAAGGTTTTTCATCACTTTTATCATTGGACTCAAACTTTAATAAATAATCCACATTATCGAATCACCCTCGCAGACTACGGCCAAGGATATTCTTTAGTATCATGACCACGAATTATCCATGTACTACGACTTAATATAATCATGTTTTTATCAACGGTCCTGATCATGCCATAAAACAATTCATCTTTGCACTACGGCCAAAGAGAATCCATAGCCATAATCATACCAAAAACTGTCCATCAATGCACTACGGGCCAATGAAGACTTTTTCCACATCATTTGTAACATTACGGTTATGATTATACCGAATAATCCCTGGTCATAATCATACCAAGTCCATCTATGCACTATAGGCCACAGATGACTTTCAACATAATATAAGCATTAGGATGATGACAATGATATAAGAATTCAATAAAACAAGCTCAAGAATTAATTTATCCAAAAACTAATAACGTCCACATTGTCAACATGATACTTCTTTGTAGAATAAAATTCAAGAATGCTCAGAAGAATATTTTCATGAAAAGATACTGGATGAAGCGCAAATATCATGGATATTCCAATAATTTCATGGAGTATAGAAGTCAAAGTTTTAACCAATTGAGTATAATAAAGAATGGAATAACAAAAGAAATCACCATGCATGCGATAGATCAAGACGACAGTGAGTTATTCCAACAGAATAATAAATAACGGAACCAGGTCCGGCGTAAAACGCACAGACAGGATATTCCAACAGAATAATAAATAATGGAACCAGGTCCGGTGTAAACGCACAGACAGGATATTCCGACAGAATAATAAATAATGAAATAACAGAAGAATTTCACCAAGTATAGGGTAGCCCGCGTATACAAGTTATTTCAACAGAATAATAAATAATGGAATAACAGAAGTTCTCTTCATGAATACAAATTAAATAATACCCCTTACCGTAAAAGAAATTGAATGTAAGAGTAGGGAAGTAGCAGAATATTTTTCTATAGTTTATTTATAATTTCTCTCTCTAGAGTTTCAGTGAATTCGTAAGAAATAATGAAGAAATGAGCTTCTATTTATAGGAAAATGGACTAAATAGTAACTAATTCATGAATGGTCCAGATTGATTTACTTTTAAACGGACGGTCCATATTGATTTACTATTAAAACTTAAAGCAACAAATTCATACCGATTTACTATTAAAACTTTAAACCAAATGATCCATATTGATTCACTATTATAACTTTCCACCGGCCATCCATATTGATTTATTATTATAACTTCAACCAACGGTCTGAAAAATTAGCACATCTCCTCATGGAATAATATTGTACCCAAAAATGATTTGGACCGAAAAGAAATATATTTTACGGGTGATCAATAGTACCTCATGAAAAGTAACTCGTGAATAGTAACTCGTGAATAGTAACTCATGAATAGGGGTGCTCAAATTTTTTTTTTTTTCGGTTTTTCTTTGGTACCGGCAGACGCTTTTTTTAAGATCGATTTTTTTTGGTACGGTTTTTTCAGATCTGGATTTTTCGGTATTTTAACACTTTTCGGTACCGATAGCGGTAATAGCTTTTTTGAATTCGGTAAAAACCGAAATACCGAAAAAAACCGAAAAATTGAAAAAAAACCAAAAAATTTAATCAAGTGTATAAAGTACTGATTGAAAGGAAGCTCATAGTTTAAAATTTCTTAGCAAAAGTTATAGTTAAGACTTTATTATTTCCTCTCCATCAGTATCACTGATTTAGTTTTCAGAGTTTAAATAATTTAACGTTAACTTTAAATAATTTATTATTATTTAAATAATAAATTAAACGTTAACTTTAAATAATTTACTATTATTTAAATAATAAGTAATAAGTATTTAAATTTGTTAAATAAATTTAAATAATGATTATTTAAATAACGTTAACTTTAAATAATTATTTAAATAATAAGTAAAACTCTGTAACTAAATCACGGATAAATCATTATTTAAATAATTTAACGTTAACTTTAAATAATTTTTTTTAGTTATGTTGTTTTGCTCTCTATCTACTACAAGTCTACAACTATGATAATTAAATACTTAGACTAACAATTGTAATTAGTATTTGTAAGAATGTAATTTACTAGTCTAATTTCTTAGTTTTAAAAATTTGTTAATATAAAAAAATTATTTAATTATTGCGGTATAGAAAATCGAACCGAAAAAACCTAAGATCAATTTGTAACCAACCTAAGATCGAAATCGGTTATTCTAAGCATCAAAATCGGTTATTCGCATTTGCATCAGCTTCTTGATTTTTGGGTTTTTCGGTTGATCTTTCGGTTCGGTTTTTTCGATGCAGGTTTGGTTTTTCTTGATGAGCACCCCTACTCATGAATAGTAACTCGTGAATAGTAACTCGTGAATAGTACTTTGACACGAAAAGTGCCCCGAATACCCGATTGAACAATATAACCTCCAGACATCAATTATACTAACACAAATAAGTCCAACACAATGGAACTATAAAATTCATCTTTAATCAACACGAACTTATTCATCATTAATATTATAATTCACAATATTTAACAACCAGTCGCTCCCCGGAAGAGGGGCTTTCAGAAAAGGATTTCTCCTTATTAGCATCAATTAGGTGACCAAACCTCTCCCCGACATGTAACTTCTAGACATTGTCAATATTGCAAATAATAATATGAATAACTTTAACGTCTCAATCATTGATTTAATAATATATCATATTATGCAGATGATACTGTAACAATAATTGAATCAATAATATGAGAAATATGATGCAAAGAATTATCGTAGCAATAATTGAGTATAATCTGAGTGACTTCTCACGTAAGCATCAATAATCAATACTGTAGTATTAGCATCTTTGTAAAACACACGCGTAGACATTGTACTTTTAATAATAAGGGTGTTTCAATAGTTAACGGTAAAACTTTCGCCGTTATTTTTATAAAGTATTTTTGTCGTTTTCTCAATCCGACAATAATTCTGTTGTGGGGTCCACCAATGATTATACCGTCGTACGGATATTCCCCGATAAAAAGAATATTCCCCGACCAATCGAATATTATACAACCACTTGCTTACTTTGCAAAATTTGTAAATATTACCCACAACTATAACATTACATCAAATCAACACCATAATATTAAAAAAAAAATTATTTTAAAAAAATTAAACTATCTCCATCATTTGTAAGTTATACGAAATGGGACTTTGTGTTAACAACATAACACTCGTAAACGCATACGATCTTCTACTCAATGCGTCAGCTACCACGTTCATTTTTCCCACGATGATATTGAATGGTACGATCGTAATCTTCAACAGCTCGAGCCAACGTCTTTGGCACATTACACATTCGTTTTAGGTGAAGAAAATATTTGAGGGTTTTAGAAATGGGTTTTGTACCGGGGTCAATACAAAATTTGATTTCACGCTCTAGGGGTAGGCTAAGAAGTCTTCAAGAATACGTCAGGAAATTTATTAACAATAGAAATATCATTCAAAACTGTGACTCTCATCCAAGACTTGGATAGCACGTCACATTGATACCTATCAACTTGCCATCGTCATTCACGACATCACCTACAGAAAGTCTGGCTTCGGTGCATTCCACACAAGAAAGTCAACAACGAAAGGATCGGGGCTCTTTATTTATGGCTTGATATGACAATGATTGACTTTAGTGGTTTGGTTACTTTGAATTCGCATAACAGGTTGGTTAGGAGTATAAAAGCTAACAACCTTACGAAAAGCATGATGAGTAGTTAACCAATCGTTTCCAAAAATCACATCAAAGGCATGTATTTTTAAAGAGATAAGATCGACATGTAACGTGAAAGTGTTGATTTGAACAAGATTTATAAATAGTGGAGGTAACGAAGGTTTCTCCCAACTGAGTTTAAACAGATATATCAAAGTCTAACTTCTCTGGAGTTAACTTCAAACATTGAACACAACTAGGTGCAATAAAAGAGTGAGTAAAACTGGTATCTAACACGGTATAAACTTCACAAGAGTTTATGACTAACATAACCGTGATAATTTTATTCAGGTTCCTCGTCACGAAAAAAAAATGCTCTCTCTTAAACTACTGGCTTTGGCTTGTCTAGGACATCCTTTGGTGCCTCCATCCAATCTGAACTTGTCTTCGGTGAACGACAAAATCGGGCTAAGTGACCTTCTCTTCCACAATTATAGCATGCTTTGGACGACATCGCGCAGTTTGGACTGATGTGTCCCTCCCCTCCGCATTTGAAGCATATGATAGGTGGTCGTTCTCCTTCCTTAACAACGGGTGCTGGTGCTAACGTCTTTCCATCATTGTTGAATCTCCTCTTCTTGAAATATCCATTCTTATTGTTTTGACCATGATTACCACCGAAGTGGTTACCATTTCTGGCATGTTGATTCCCTCCATGTTTATTGTCACCGCTTTGATAACTGTTATCACCGGTATTATCATTTTTCCGGCTGCTTTCTTTTGGTTGCATTGACTCGTTATCGCGCTCCACTAATTGAGCCCTATTTACAACATCTGAATACAAACATTGTTTATGAGAAATAAGATATTGATATATCTCCAGCTTCAAACCTCTTAAAAACATCAGCGTCATTCTCTCTTCATTATCAACCAAGTGGGACATAAATCGGGACAACTCGACAAACTTGGCTTCAGATCTTTGCGACACTGGTCATGTTGTTTTGCTCAACTTGATAAATTCCACCTCCTTCATGTGATTTAATGCTTTAGGGAAAGTAGTTGTCATTAAAATGACTCTTGGAACTTCTCCCAAGACATCTTGAGTGCGTCAGGTTGGGTACGTTTTACAGATTCCCACCAGTGATATGCCTCTTTACGCAACATAAAGGTGGCAAAGGGAACCTTTTGCTCCTCGGAGCATCCCAAGACATCAATTATCTTAGTGATCTGCTTTAACCACGTCTCCGCCTTAAGTGGTTCTGACTTTTCCAAAAACTCCGGTGGTCCGATCTCCTTGAATTGCTTAGCGGTGACCAACCGTGGGTTGCCATTGTTTCCTCTTGCATTATGCACAGGAGCCGCCTTCGTCTGATGTTGCAGGAATTATAAAAAGCTCTTAAACGTACTGTCGTTCGTCAATTGATCAGTGTTGTTGTTTACAAGAGGATTATCGCCATCCTATTGCACATTGTCCTGATTATTGATCTGTGGAGAATCAACGGTCTCCTGTGCTCCATTCCTATTCTCAACATTCTCGGATGTCATTATCAAATACTGCCACAAAATAAAAGGTTAATTGACATGTAACATATTATCCATATATTCTGACTGACCAATTAAATACCAAATAAACTTAGGTAGGTCTTACTAGCGAAAGAATTCCTCGTCTCTCCCCTCCTAGTTCTTGTCTCACATCTCAGCCAGGGATCATATCCCTAAGCTTTGATACCAACTGTGATGCCCCCAAAATTAGGTATACATCACCCATCTTGAGTCGCCAGATACATGGTACAGAATTCAAATACAACTTAATAATACAACTGTCGTGTACAATACGACAAAACATAAACTGTGAGTTTGAATACAAATATTGTCTACAAGAGAGTATAAAAACTCAAAAGGAGTCCTCATTACAATTATTATCACACTATTTCACAGAATAGTGAGGACTACTAATGCAAACATCTAGTATAATCACTCTGTTCCCCGACTAGTCCCAGCTACGTTCTCATTTCCAGAAGAGAACAGTGAAAGAAAGGGTGAGCTCAACTAGCCCAGTAAGAAATATTATGACTAAGATAATGCAGAATAATTTATCGTTAGCCTTCAACAGTGTTAAACTGATAAAATATAATAACTATCAAGTTTAACTGTAGCAGAACAAGCAATCCATTAGAAGAGTCAAGTAGGGAATAAAATCTACTATCTTCTATGATTTAAAAGGTTTTTCATCACTTTTATTGCTGGGACTCAGCTTAATAAATAATCCACATCATCGAATCACCACTGCACTACGGCCAAGGATATTCTTTAATATCGTGACCACAAAATATCCATGCACTACGGCTTAAGATAATCATGTTTTCATCAACAGTCCTGATCATGCCATAAAATAATTCATCTTTGCACTACTGCCAAAGAGAATCCATAACCATAATCATACCAAAAATTGTCCATCAATGCACTACGGGCTAATGAGGACTTTTTCCACATCATTTGTAACATTACGGTTATGATTATACCGAATAATCCCTGGTCATAATCATACCAAGTCCATCTATGCACTATAGGCCACATATGACTTTCAACATAATATAAGCATTAGGATGATGACAATGATATAAGAATTCAATAAAACAAGTTCAAGAATTAATTTATCCAGGAACTAATAACGTCTACATTGCCAACATGATACTTCTTTGTAGAGTAAAATTCAAGAATGCTCAGAAGAATATTTTCATGAAAAGATATTGGATGAAGCGCAAATATCAAGGATATTCCACTAATTTCATGGAGTATAGAAGTCAAAGTTTTAACCAACTGAGTATAATAAAGAATGGAATAACAAAAGAAATCACCATGCATGCGATAGACCACACATGAAGGTTATTCCAACAGAATAATAAATAACGGAACCAAGTCCGGCATTAAACGCACAAACAAGATATTCCAACAGAATAATAAATAATGGAACCAGTCCCACAGTAAACGTCATGTACGAGGATATTAAGCGTAATAATAAATAATGAAATAATAGATGAATTTCACCAAGTATAGGGTAGCCCGCGTATACAGGTTATTCCAACAGAATAATAAATAATGGAATAACAGAAGTTCTTTTCATGAATACAAAAGAAATAATACACATTACTGTAAAAAAAACTGAATATAAGAGTAGGGAAGTAGCAGAATACTTTTCTATAGTTTCTCTATAATTTCTCTCTCTAGAGTTTCAGTGAATTCGTAAGAAATAATGAAGGAATGAGATTCTATTTATAGGAAAATGGACTGAATAGTAACTAATTCATGAATGGTCTAGATTGATTTACTTTTAAATGGACGGTCCATATTGATTTACTATTAAAACTTAAAGCAACGGTCCATACTGATTTACTATTAAAACTTTAAAACTGCGATCCATATTAATTCACTATTATAACTTTCCACCAGCGGTCCATGTTGATATTATAACTTCAACCAACGGTCTGAAAATTAGCACATCTCCTCATGGAATAATATTATACCCAAAAACAATTTGGACCGAAAAGAAATATATTTTACGGGTGATCAATAGTACCCCGTGAATAGTAACTCGTGAATAGTAACTCGTGAATAGTACTCTGACAGGAAAAGTGCCCCAAATACCCGATTGAACAATATATCCTCCAGACATCAATTATACTAACACAAATAAGTCCAACACAATGGAACTATAAAATTCATCTTTAATCAACACGAACTTATTCATCATTAATATTATAATTCATAATATTTAACAACCAGGTCGTTCCCAGGAAAGAGGGGTTTTCCGATAAGGATTTCTCCTTATTGGCGCACAATTAGGTGACCAAACCTCTCCCTGACAGAACTTCTAGACATTGTCAATATTGCAAATAATAATATGAATAACTTTGATGTCTCAATCATTGATTTAATAATATATCATATTATGTAGATGATATTGTAACAATAATTGAATAAATAATATGAGATATATGATATGATGCAAAGCAATTATGTAGCAATAATTGAGTATAACTAAGTGACTTCTCACGTAAGCATCAATAATCAATACCGTAGTGCTATTTGTGTAACTACGCGTAGACATCGTACTTTTAACACGGGTGTTTCAACAGATTAACGGTAAAACTTTCGTAGATTATTTTCATAAAGTATTTTTGTCGTTTTCCCAATCGACAATAATTCCATTCATGGGGTCCACCAATGATTGTACCATCGTCACGGATATTCCCGACAAAAGAATATTCCCTGAACCAATCGAATATTATACAACCACTTGCTTACTTTGCAAAATTTGTAAATATTACCCACAACTATAACATTTCATCAAATCAACACCATAATATTAAAAAAAATTATTTTGAAAAAATTAAATCTTTATTCATAAAATCTGGGGTCCCACAATAAATAGAGGAAATTCAAATTCATTTATAATAAGTTGGGGTTTTACACATTATCTCTAAGCAAAGAAGTAGAAGATAATCCATAAACACACACCAACATTAAGAGGACAAATACAGAATGCAACATAGAAAAATATAGAAGGAAAATGTACCTGCAAATTACCACTGTTACACTGAAAAATAGTGTGGGCAATTAGGTTTAAGTAAAATGAGCTTCTCCAGTCCACACCTACTGTATTCTCATCTACTAAGTTATTTAACTGGTGAACAAGAACATAAGATAGAAGTTATATTTGTATAGTAAACACTCATGTAGGTTTAGTAAATAATCTCAATTTCAAAGTGAAATAGTTTATACCAAAGTGAAAGCTATTATTTAATGTTTCGATATTAGAGATGGAACCAATGGTAAGTCCAAGTATCATCCCAACAGTGCAATCACTAGAAAAGATAGATAAATCTTCCTAAAAACTTTACTGGCCAACTATTCATTATCAACCAATTGATCAAATACAAATAGCAAATCTCTTTCAACAAGAAATTGACACTGAAACAATTGTGAGATCTTAACGAATGGGAAGACCTGCAACATAAAATATTGCTCCTCATTATTGCTTGCAAGTAGATATTTCTTACAGAGAATCCATTAGTATCACATGTGGTAATATACTTTTAAAGTTGGTGAATCTCTTAATTATTTAAAACAATGTTAATTGGTCAATAAAAAGACTTTTGGAGGTTAAACACACTTGAGCAAACACAAGAGCTTATTTGGTCACAAAAAGCAAGTAATCTGTGTAACACCCCCAAATTCAGGTACTTGAAACCTGAACTCGGTGCTTTACGATACCATTTCTATGAGCAGAAATAATACTAATAATAATAACAATAATATAAATATCAAACTTAACTTACATTTATCAGAGTCTAATCCCAAGTACACAACCTTTACTATCTTCTTACATGATATATAATACATATCATTATCTTAATACAGTCTAACTATTACATAGAATACCAAAAATCTTATTCTGTTTGCTTTCCTTTTCCTTTGTTTCTGCATGACCCTTCAGGTTGATCATGTGAGGGCCCCGAATCCGAGGTCCCGAATCACCGCGGATCCGGTTCGATCATTCTATCACTATTACTATATTTTCAGAAGATATAAACATAAATTGTTTATACAATACATTACACACTATTCCCCAAGGTCGAGTGTGAAACCCCAGATTTTATGAATAAATATTTAAATTTCTCAAAATTTTTTTTTGAATATTATGGTGTGGATTTGATATAATGTTATAGTTGTGGGTAATATTTACAAATTTTGAAAAGTACGCAAGTTGTTATATAATATTCGATTGGTCGGGGAATATTCGTTTTAACAGGGAATATTCGTACAACGACACAATCATTGGTGGACCCCCACAACGGAATTATTGTCGGATTGAGAAAACGACAAAAATACTTTATGAAAATAACGGCGGAAGTTTTACCATTAACTGTTGAACTACCCGGTAGTAAAAGTACAGTAAAACACATGGTTGCATAGTAGCACACGTAATTGATTATTGATGCTTACGTGAGAAGTCACTCAATTATACTCAATTATTGCTCAATAATTCTTTGATCATATCTCTCATATTATTGATTCGATTATTGTCATAAGATCATCTCGCATAATATGTTATTTTATTAAATCAATAATTGAGATGACAAAGTTATTCATATTATTAAATTACAATATTTACAATGTCTATAAGTTACATCAAGGAGAGGTTTGGTCACCTAATCATGGCATGATAGGGAGAAATCCTTATTGGAAAGCCCCTCTTTTTGGGAGCGATTTTGGTCGATAAATATTGTGAGTTATAATATTAATGATGAATGTTATTAAAATTGAAGTTGTGTTCAAGTTGAATTTGGAGACGCAGACGTGATATTTGAGTCCGGAACGATGAAATTAGTAAAAATAGTCTATAAACACAAAATTTTCCGGAATTCACTATTTGGTCAAAAAGTCAACAGTTGACTTTTTTGGGAAAAGTCAAACTTTGAAATTTTAAAATTTATATTTTTGATAAAAATAGTTTCATTATAATGGAATTGTTTGTGTTAGTTAAAATCGACATCTATTCCAATGATAATTGATGTCTGGGGTTATATTGATAAATCGGGTAATTTATCGGATAAATGAGCAATTAATTGCTACTAATTCACATGCTTATATAACTATTTGTTCACATGTGTGTACTATTGTTTCACATTCTTGTTACTATTAGGAGAGTTGGTGCAAGATTGATAATACTTGCATGACTAAGTTAAAAATGGAGGTATAGATGGAGGTACTATACTGTAATTCATATTTTCACATGTCTAGAACTATTGATTCACATAATTTACTATTGAATCACATTATTTACTATTAGGGGAGGTGGTGCAAGTTTGATAATACTTCCATGACTAAATTAAAAATAAAGGAAAAGTTGTAGGTATTGTACTGTAATTGTTTGAGCCCCAAAACGTGCAATTATCGAAACTATATTTTTCTATAAATAGAAGCTCATTCTTCCTTCATTTCTCACCAATTCACAAAAGCTTTAAAGCGATTATTATAGAGTGAAATTATAGAAAGAAGAAGAGAAGTCTGCTACCTCACTATTCCAATATCCAGTTTTTCTAAGGTAGGGAGTATTATTTCTTTCTTATCCATGAAGACAACTTCTGTTATTCCATTCTTTATTATTCTGTTAGAATAACTTTGATACGCTGAGCTACCCTATACTTGGTGAAATTCTTACATTGTTCCATTCTTAATCATTCTGTTGGAACATCCATGTCGGTCATCGTTCTATGCTTAATTCGGTTCCGTCTTTATTATTCTGTTGGAATATCCTCGCTGCATGCATTTGCGGACCGATTCCGTCTTTATTATTACGTTGGAATATCCCTACATCGTTTTTCTGCGGACCGATTCTGTCATCTTTATTATTTTGTTGAAATATCCTGTTTGTACATTTTTGGGACTGATTCCGTTATTTATTATTACATTGGAATAACTTCGCCTGCATTTGGCCTATCGCATGCCCGGTGATTTCTTTTGTTATTCCATTCCTTATTATACTCAGTTGGTTAAAGTTTTGACTTCTATACTCCATGAAATTAGTGGAATATCCTTGATATTTGCGCTTCATCCAGTATCTTTTCATGGAAATATTCTTCTGAGCATTCTTGAATTTTACTCTACAAAGCTGATAATTTGGACGTTATTAATTCCTGGATAAATTAATTCTTGAACTTGTTTTATTGAATTCTTATATCATTGTCATCATCCTCATGTTTATATTTTGTTGAAAGTTATCTGTGGCCTATAGTGCATAGATGGACTTGGTATGATTATAACCAGGGATTATTAGGTGTAATCATGACCGTAATGTTACAAATGATGTGGAAAAAGTCCTCATTGGCCCGTAGTGTATTGATGGACAGTTGTTGGCATGATCATGACCATTATTGAATACAAAAATATTCTTGGACCGTAGTGCATGGATAATTGTGGTCGTGATACTAAAGAATATCCTTGGCCGTAGTGCAGGGGTGATTCGATGATGTGGATTATTTATTAAGTCGAGTCCCAAATGATAAAAGTGATGAAAACCTTCTAAATCATAAAAGATAGTAGATTTTATTCTCTACTTGAGTCTTTTAATGGATTGCTTGTTCCGCTGTAGTTAAACATGATGGTTGTTATATTGTATCAGTTTAACACTGTTGAAGGCTAATGATAATATATTCTGCTTTATCTTAGTCATAATATTTCCTACTAGGCTAGTTGAGCTCACCCTTTTACTTTTATTGTTCTCTTCAGGAAATGAGAACGTCGCAGGGACTAGTCGGGGAATGGAGTGACGGACCAGATGATAGCATTAGTAGTCCTCACTATTCAGTGAAATAGTGGAAAATAAATGTAATAATATTGAATTTGAGTTTGTATATTGTCTAGACGATAATATTTGTATTAAAACTCACAGCTTATGTTTTGTCGTACTTTACACGACAGTTGTATAATTAAGTTGTATTTGTATTCTGTACAATGTATTTGACAACTCAAAATAGGTGATGTATACCTACCTATTTTGGGGGGCGTCATGCTTGGTATCAAAGCTTAGGGATATGATCCTTGGCTAAGATGTGAGACTAGAACTAGAGGGGAGAGATGGGGAATTCTTCGCTAATATGACCTACCTAAGTTTATTTGGTATTTAATTGGTGAATCACGTAGTATAGGGATAATATGTGATGTCAATTAACCCTTGTTTTGTGGCAGTATTTGAAAATGACATCCGAGAATGTTGAGAATAGCAATGGAGCACAGAAGACCGTTTAGTCTCCACAGATCAATAATTAGGACAATGTGCAACAGGATGACGATAATCCTCCTGTAAACACCAACACTTATCAATTGACGAACGACGGTACGTTTAGGAGCTTTTGTAGAATTTATGCAACATCAGGCGAAGGCCACTCCTGTTCATAATGCAGGAGGAAACAATGGCAACCCACGGTTGGTCACCGCTAAGTAGTTCAAGGAGCTGGGACCACCAGACTTTTTGGGAAAGCCAGAACCACTTAAGGCGGAGACATGGTTAAAGTAGATCACCAAGATATTTGATGTCTTGGGATGCTCAGAGGAGCAAAAGGTTCCCTTTGCCACCTTTATGTTGCATGAAGAGGCAAATTACTAGTGGGAATCTGTAAAACGCACCCAGACTGATGCACTCAAGATGTCTTGGGAGAAGTTCCAAGAGCTGTTCAATGACAAGTACTTTCCCGAAAGTATTCGTCACATGAAGGAGGTGGAGTTCATCAAGCTGGAGCAAAACAATATGACCGTGTCGTAGTACGAGGCTAAGTTTGCCGAGTTGTCTCGGTTTGCATCCCATTTGGTCGATAATGAGGAGCAAATGACGTGAATGTTTTTAAGAGGTTTGAAACCCAATATACGCCAATACCTCATTTCTCACAAACTTTGTTTATATTCAGATGTTGTGAATAGGGCTCAGTTATTGGAGCGCGATAATGAGTTAGCACAACTAAAAGGCAATGACCAACAACACGATAATAATTGTACCAGTGACAACGATCATCGGAACAATGATAACCATCGCGGGGGAAATTATCATGCCAAGAATGATAACCACTTCGGTGGTGATCGTGGCCAAAATAATAGAAGTGGAAATTTTAAGAAGAGAAGGTTCAATAATGATGGAAAGACAGCAGTACCAGCACCCGTTTCAAAGGAAGAAGAACGATCATCGGTTGTATGTTTCAAATGCGGACAGGAGGGACACATCCGTCCAAACTGTATGCAGCAATCCAAAGCGTGTTTTAATTGCGGAAGAGAAGGTCACCTAGCTCGATTTTATCATATGGTAAAATCAAGTCCAGCTGGGATAGTGATGCCAAAGGATGTCCCAGACAAGCCAAAGCCGGTAGTTTAAGTGAGAGCGTTTTTTTCGTGATGAGAAACCTGAATAAAATTATCACGGGTATGTTAGTCATAAACTCTTGTGAAGTCTATACCGTGTTAGATACCGGTTCTACTCACTCTTTTATTTCACCTAGTTGTGCTCAATGTTTGAAGCTAACTCCGAAGAAGTTAGACTTTGATATATCTATTTAAACTCAGTTGGGAGAAACCTTCGTTACCTCCACTATTTATAAATCTTGTTTAATTCAAATCGACACTTTCAAGTTACCTGTCGATCATATCTCATTGAAAATACTTGCCTTGGATGTGATTTTAGGAATCGATTGGTTAGCTACTCATCAAGCTTTTCGTAAGGTTGTTAGATTTCATATTCCTAACCAACCTGTTATGCGAATTCAAGCAACCAAACCACTAAAGTCAATCACTGTCATATCAAACCATAAATAAAGAGCCCCGGTACTTTCGTTGTTGACTTCCTTGTGTGGAATGCACCGCAGCCAGACTTTCTGTAGGCGACACTATGAATGACGATGGCAAGATGATAGGTATCAATGTGACGTGTTACCCAAGTATCGGATGAGAGTCACAGTTTTGAATGATATTTCTATTGTTAATAAATTTCCTGATGTATTCTTGAAGACTTCTTAGTCTACCCCTAGAGCGTGAAATTGAATTTTGTATTGACCCCAGTACAAAACCCATTTCTAAAACCCTCAAATATTTCTTTACTTAAAACGAACGTAACATGCGCCAAAGACGTTAGCTCGAGCTGTAGAAGATTACGATCGTACCATTCAATACTATCGTGGGAAAGCGAATGTGGTAGCTGACGCATTGAGTAGAAGATCATATGCGTTTACGAGTGCGATGTTGTTAACACAAAGACCCATTTCGTACGACTTAGAAATGATGAAGATAGAGTTAAAGAATCTAGGAACCCACGTGAAGATAACGAATATACGATTAGAATTGACTTTAATCGATAAAGTTAAAGCCGCTCAAGCTACATACTCAGAGCTGATGAATGAAGAAGGTTCAAGAGGGCGTTATTCTAGAAGCAAGAATCGATGAAGAGAGGAAATCCCAACCCTAGATTTAATTGACCTATTTAAAATCCTCGATCGAGTAGGAACTGTGGCTTATAGACTCGTTTTACCGCCAAGTATGTCGCATGTTCATAACGTTTTTCACGTATCGATGTTACGTAAATATGTGGACGACCTGAACCATATTATTAAATTAGAACTAGATGATATAGCAGAAGATTTAACGTATGAGGAGATACATGTTAAAATCTTGGATAAGAAGGATCGTATTCAACACTCAAAGGTTATACCTCAAGAGTTAGAATCTGAAATGAAGTCAAGGTATCCTCACCTCTTTGGCATATCAAGTGTGTACGTAAATTTCAAGGGCGAAATTTCATAAGGAGGGGATGTTAGGTTTGTAATATTCATGGGCGCAATCAAATTGCATAAAAAGTGCGAAAGTGTGTAAATCAGAGTTTAAAAATTTTACAAACCATATACCCGGATCACCCTTTATGCATAATTATTAATTAAACGAAAATATGAAGGACAAGAATCATACCCTTGAAGATCCGAGCTTCCTCAGGTACAAGTTCACCTCCAATCCTTTTCGCGTTCAACTTGAATCCAACGGGTTTGGTTCCTTCCTTTGATCAACGTTAGCCACCCAAATGTTTAGCCTCTAAAGGTGATCCACCAAGGAAAAATAAAGATTCAAGAAGAAGGGGTATTGGCTCAAACCCTAGTTTTTCCTATCTGTATAGAAAAATGGCGTACTCTCCAACTATTGGAATTATGTCGTATGTTGTAAAAGTCAACAACCCCCTCACCCATAATAAGACTCCTCTTATTTATAGATGTGGGCAACCCACCTTAACAATTAAGGAATTGGGATTTATTTAATTAATTAAATTCTTTTAATTAATTAAGCTCCCTAATCTTATTAGGGATAATTAATTAAACTCTTTTAACTAATTTTTCTTCCTAATCCAATTAGGAATAAATGAGAGTACTTATATTAAATTAATTCCTAAACTCTTTTAGAAATTAAAATAATAATAATTGTAATAATATTAATAAGACTCCTCTTATTAATTTATATTTAATATTTCTAAAATATTAAATAATAAATATTAAGCTATTTAATTTATTCTATCACCATAGATTAAATTAAATATACATAACATATTATTACGATTATGCCATTAACTTCTTAAATAATTATTCTTCCTTTTATGGTGTGACCCTTTAGGTTCTCCATATTAAAGCTGGTTGTGAATAAATCAATTAGAACAATTCTAATCTTATTTAAATAAATAAATTAAACAATTAATTTATTTAAATAAATAATATTTATTCTACAATAGGATAAGCCTCCCTAGCGATCAACGACTTTCCGAGATAATATAGATTTCAACATTAATCATTAAAGAACCTTTGAGTAAATAGTTCCGCATAATTCAATCCTTCCACCATACAATGTCCCAATTAAATATAAGACATGGAATTCTTGTCAAGTCTTATTTTATTTAATTATATGTATTTCGACTCTTAAATGCACAACTCAAATAATGCAAATTAGAAACTCCTTTCTAATTTCATTACGCCGCCAAGGACTCTTTGGGTTGTCATTTATCGAATCACATAGGACATTTCTCTTCTTTTATTAGAAGTGGTAGATTTTTTATTGATCATACATTATCTCCATGTATAACTTATTATACCCAAGCATACCCTTTGATATACCCTAAGGGTCTTAAGGAATAAGTCAAAGTATAACTCATCATACACAAGATACTATGATGATCTCAAGTCCAAGGATCACTTAGATTACTATCACTACAGAGAATTCCTATTGATGAGCAAATAAAACTCCATTAGGTATTCCTTAGCGAGCCAACGCTCAAAGTGAACTTATTCTCTAATAAGCACCTACATACTTGCTTTAGTGTCTCCACACAAATGATCATGAGATCAATCATCCTCATCCAATGAGCAAGCAACGTATGTACCAATCTATCCGGATTCACTAATCCCCAATTTAGTAATCCAATGATTGGGAACTATTTTAGTTTTAAGCTTTCTAAGAATTTAGATCTCATTAGAATGATCATCATCATTATTCTAAAAGCATTGCTTAAAACTATGGGTTTATCACATATTATAAAAAGAGCATCATGTAGATAATTAAAAGCCTTTAATAAATTAATACTTTTTATTAATAAATGAATAAGATTGTTACAAAGTATATGCTTTATCATCAAACATGATTGGCTTGTGTGCATATTACTTTCATTCTCCCACTTGCACTAAAGCCAATCGCCATTGTATCTTATATTCTTCTTCTCTAAGTGACGATTATCCTGCTGTTGGATAAGCTTTAGTTAATGGATATGTAATGTTGTTCTTGAGAGTCTACTATCTCTATAGTGATTTCCCATCTTTCAATGATTCTAATAATCAAATGAAAGTGCCACAACACATGTTTAGATCCAAGATGAGACTTAGGAACTATTCCTAATTTCTGTAATGAACTTTTAATCCAAACAATCAACTTACGCCTTCATTTATAGCTATATACTTTGTCTTATCACTAAACCAGGAACTCTTTGCTATTTGGAACCTTTTCAATTCAATCGCACTAACTATTCAAGATAACATTTTACCTTAAAGTGGATTTTTACGTCATCTTGTCTGCATTCGAAAAAACTTGAGTCCGTTAAGCCCTCTAGTTTTAATTTAGACCCACCATGAATATGATCACATCCTTAGTGCTTGGGTTAAGCACTTTAAGATGTTTTTCAACGACTCATAGTGAACTTCTCCGTAATATGGTCGATCAACATCAGGTCTCGTAAATTTCATTGCATACATGATAGTTACTCATGTGATCTCTCTTTTGGAGTCTTTGGGGACTATAAAGAGAGATACACTCCATAGCTTATCGACATGAGACATCTCTTGGAGTTTGCCATGCTAAACGACTTTAGCATCAAATGAATATACGTTCCTTGGGTTAAGTCGAGCATCCTCTTAAATCTATCTATATAGATTTTATCCCCAATTAAGATACTCTTCCCAAACCATTCATGGAGGAATGTTTCGACAACTTTATCATTACTGATTGTAGCATTAGTATGTCATTCCTTATCCGTAGTATATCAACATATAATACTAGAAATTTCACGACGCTCCCCATCGACCCTTTGTACACACTAGAACTCTTACCTCATCGTATATAACTCGATGGATCATCATCTATGATGTGTACCTCATCATCATCATCCATGATGAATCCATACCTCCTAGGTATCTTTGGTACTATTCCGATTTGATTTATTTGTGGTATAATAGGTCTATCTACTGGTTCCTCTTATTTGACTTATAGTGTTTTGTGGTTCTTGAACTCTTCAAGATCTATTATCCTCCCACTAGCCCCTTCAATGATAAACACATTTATCTTAAAAGGCAGTGTGTTTCGCAATAAACACCTTTTGCTAAGCAGGATTATAGAACATATACCCTAAACTTACTTTAGGATGTCCCACAAATCTGTATTTGCCAAATTTTGTCCCAATCTTATCCTTTGAAACCTTTTCACATAAGTTGGACAACCCCTTATCTTAACATACTTAAGATTAGGAATCCTCCCTGTCCATAACTTTTATGGAGTCTTGGGGAAAATGGATTTTGAGGTTACCATTTTTGTAGATATGTCGTGACCATTTCTAGGACATGACCCTAGAAGGATCTTTGAAATGTCGGTAAAATCATTACGGACCGCATCATGTCCAACAAGGTATTTAATTTTCCATTCAGATACATCAATCAATTATTGCGTGATCGGGATGTGTCCATTATGAGAAAACCATTTGAGATGATCTAGAAACTTATTGCACAAGTATTTATTCCTTGATCCGATCAAAGAATTCTAATACTTTATCAATTTATTTCACTTTTGAATTGTTTGAACCTTTCAAATAATTCATACTTGTATTTCAGCAAATACACACATTCAACTCTTTGAATGATCATCTCCTTTTCTTATACTAGTTTGTTCAATTTGCAAAATATATTTTTCACGTAAGTCAAGTATACAAAATTTATTAAGTAATATTCTAGTTCTATACAAAACATTATTATTATAAATAGAACAACAATTGTTCTTAATTATAATACCAAAGATTTCATTGTCCAACAATAAAATGGAAATAATGTTTTCAACGAGAACTAAAATACAATAACAACTTATTGACTTAATAGATTTGCCGTAGTAAGCGATGCTAAACTATAAGTTTCTATGGCTAATGTTGCAACCTTTGCTTCATTTTCCACACATAGGATTACTTATACTTGTTTAGCTTTCTACTTCTATTTGGTCCTTTCATAAATCTATATTTATGATAACCAAAGTCGATATCCAATACCCAAGTAGAACCTTGACTTAAAGAAAAAATTTATTTCAATCATGAACAAAATCGTATTATAAATCAAACTTCACTAAGCTTCTTTGGTTAGCCTCTGCAAGATGCTTCTCGCAGATTTCTTTTCGTGTCAAAGCTTATTGCGAAAGGGAAGCAAACTCCTTTGCTATCCGTATCGATTTTGTTCTTATTATCCTTTGTTTACGCTTTTTCATTTACCTTCTTTGAATCGTTCTTCTTTTCGAAGATCCTTTGGCCCCTACCAAGAAGACATGGTCTTTCTTGGTTGAAAGTGACTCTCATCATTTTCAACATGTTAAGCAAATCGCCAAAGTCGATATCTAGCTTTGTTTATATGAAAAATTCACAACAATTGTGAAAGGAGTCAAGGGAGTGAGTGCAAGATCAAATCTTGGCTCAACTCTCCATCCATGACAAAACCAGTTGTCCTAATTGATCAATCAAATTGATTATGTTAAGAACTTTTGTATGCGCATTTATAGTGCCATTGGCCATTCTAGATCGGAAGAGCTCCTTAGATATCTCGATATCTATCGGCCCTACTTTCCTCACCATCAACTACTTGATGTGCGGGGAATATAGTAGGAGCATCCATAGTTTCATCTCGACGTGAAGCTCGTTACTCATAGATGCGAGCATGATGCATTGAGCCAACTGTGCATCAACTTGCCACTTTATAAAAGTAGCAATGTCTTCCTCAGAGGCATTGTCTGCAACCATTGCAGGGATAGGCGTATTAAGGACATAAGATTGTTTTTCAGCTATGAGAACTATTCTCAAATTCCTTAACCAATCCGTTTAATTCGATCTGGTTAATTTAGCATCTAATATGCTTCGCAGTGATAGTAATTTTGACATTGTAAAATTCTGTAAATGAATTTGTAATTAACAACATTTAACATACATTCTTTTATTAATTACCAAAATAAATTAGGTCTTGTTTTAAATTGGTATCTCCCACTATTTTCTTCAAATTATATTACCTCACTTATATAGTTAAGCAAAATCTAATTAAAGATTTGCTAGTGAGAATAAGGATCCCATTTCAAATGTATATAGCCTTGTGGTGACACAACAAACTATATATAAATAAATAGGTAGACAACTTTTGTCAATTACATCAACTATGCAACTCCTTTTCTTTTGCCTCTTAGATTATTTTGATCAAGTGGTGGCACATCCGAATCAAAATTATCCAAGTTAAGTCCGACCTAGCACTTCATATATTCAAAAAAGAAAAATATCATCCTTGTGGTGACACAACAAAACAATATTGTTCAATTTTCTTTATAAGCATCAAATGTGATAAATTAACATCTTAAATACTTAATATATACTTGCCTTGTGGTGACACAACAAACTCATATTAAATATTTAATACTCTATTAATTTTATCATGCTAGAAGGCGACGTTCGATATTCCAAATATCTTTGAACGCTTAAGACTTAATATAAAAATTGAGGGGTTTGTTATTAATTTATCTCATCTTGTTTAGCGCGCATGCACATATATATATAAAATACGCATCATATTAATGAACATGCGAAGCATGTTTGTATAATATATAATATATATAGTATAAGCATGCACATTTAGAATACTATATTCTACCCGGATTGATTATGGACTTTTATTCTAGTTTGATTCACTAGAGCCACCAAGTGAACCAAAAGGTCAAACCCTAGGGGTGCATGAAATAATATTTAAATATAACTATTACATTTAAACCCGGGCTCCATTACAAACGGGTCTTCAAGCACTCCTTGCTCCTTGTTCCTTGATCTCTAATTCTTCAAAATTAATTTTAACTATTCATATTACAAAACTATTTAAAATAAATAGAAACCTTGATCAGCAGTCAAGGGGAAGTATATAGGAGAGAGATAGAATTTACATTAAGAAAAATTAGAGAAGACGAGGTACGCAGACCCCATTTAATAAAACCCATACATTCATGCATCCAACTAAAATAAAATCCAATCACATTAGTCAATAGTCCATAATCAATCCCATTTATTATCATACACATCATCATATGTATCAATAAATAACATTCATCTTATGAATAATAAACATTTAATATATATATTGATATCATTTAATGGGCAAATTTAGTTAGTATAAAATATATTTTTTTGAATCAAAATAAACGTCTTTATTTTAATCCAAATTTAAATCAAAATAAAACTATTTTATTTTAATTTATCCAATTTTGAATAAAATAAACTATTTTATTTTAATCAAAATCTTTAATCAAAATAAACTCCTTTATTTTAATTAATTATGGAATCCAATTCCATGTAAAAAAAAAAAAATTATTAAAGGAAACACTAATTCTTTTTCCTATTCACAAATAAACTCCTTTATTTTGAATAATATGAAATCTTATTTCATATCTAAATAAACTCCTTTATTTAAGGAAACACGGATTTTCTTTCCTATTCACAAATAAACTCCTTTATTTTGAATAATATGAAATCTTATTTCATATATAAATAAACTCCTTTATTTAAGGAAAGATCAATTTCAACTCCAATTAGTTATCATGGAATCCAATTCCAACTCTAATTAGTTAGCATGAAATTCTAATTTTAAAATTAAAATAAACCTTTTTATTTTAATATTAAAATAAACCTTTTATTTTAAAATTAAAATAAACTTTTATTTTAATTATAAAATAATTAATATATATATATATTATATTAACTAGTATAATATATATATATATATATATATAATATCAGTATATAATTAAAATATATATATACTAGTATTTGTTATATTATATAAATATTATACGTATATATATATATATATATATATATATATATATATATATATATATATATATATATATATATATATATATATATATATATATAATATAAGGCAACAAAATTTCCTTTGCTTGTTATCCTATTAACATGTTCTGGACAAATCTTTCACGTGACTCGCTACCCTCTTTTTTTTTTTTTTTTAATCATGTGGCTGCTATAACTTTTTCAATATATATATATATATATATATATATATATATATATATATATATATATATTATGAGAAAACCGTCCATATATATATATTACTTTTTAAGAAAACCAAAGCCACAACTTTTGATAACGTGCAGGACCACTAATTCAATATATATATATATATATATATATATATATATATATATATATATATATATTGATATATTATAAAAAAAAATGTGCTACAAAAACATTGATTCAAATTAATTCATTTGAATAACACCTTTTTTTTATTATTATTTTATAAATTTTATACGATAAAATTATGCCCAAATAAATTATTCTAAACACATATCAATATACATATTAAATTAAAATAATTAATAATTCGCATAAAGGTTTGGCTCTGATGCCACTGTTAGGTTTGTAATATTCATGGGCGCAATCAAATTGCATAAAAAGTGCGGAAGCGTGTAAAAATCAGAGTTTAAAAATTTTACAAACCATATACCCGGATCACCCTTTATGCATAATTATTAATTAAACGAAAATATGAAGGACAAGAATCATACCCTTGAAGATCCGAGCTTCCTCAGGTACAAGTTCACCTCCAATCCTTTTCGCGTTCAACTTGAATCCACCGGGTTTGGTTCCTTCCTTTGATCAACGTTAGCCACCCAAATGTTTAGCCTCTAAAAGTGATCCACCAAGGAAAAATAAAGATTCAAGAAGAAAGGGTATTGGCTCAAACCCTAGTTTTTCCTATCTGTATAGAAAAATGGCGTACTCTCCAACTATTGGAATTATGTCGTATGTTGTAAAAGTCAACAACCCCCTCACCCATAATTAGACTCCTCTTATTTATAGATGTGGGCAACCCACCTTAACAATTAAGGAATTGGGATTTATTTAATTAATTAAATTCTTTTAATTAATTAAGCTCCCTAATCTTATTAGGGATAATTAATTAAACTCTTTTAACTAATTTTCCTTCCTAATCCAATTAAGAATAAATGAGAGTACTTATATTAAATTAATTCCTAAACTCTTTAGAAATTAAAATAATAATAATTGTAATAATATTAATAAGACTCCTTTTATTAATTTATATTTAATATTTCTAAAATATTAAATAATAATATTAAGCTATTTAATTTATTCTATCACCATAGATTAAATTAAATATACATAACATATTATTACGATTATGCCATTAACTTCTTAAATAATTATTCTTCCTTTTATGGTGTGACCCTTTAGGTTCTCCATATTAAACCGGTTGTGAATAAATCAATTAGAACAATTCTAATCTTATTTAAATAAATAAATTAAACAATTAATTTATTTAAATAAATAATATTTATTCTACAATAGGATAAGCCTCCCTAGCGATCAACGACTTTCCAGATAATATAGATTTCAACATTAATCATTAAAGAACCTTTGAGTAAATAGTTACCGCATAATTCAATCCTTCCACCATACAATGTCCCAATTAAATATAAGACATGGAATTACTTGTCAAGTCTTATTTTATTTAATTATATGTATTTCGACTCTTAAATGCACAACTCCAAATAATGCAAATTAGAAACTCCTTTCTAATTTCATTTCGCCTTAACCAAGGACTCTTTGGGTTGTCATTTATCGAATCACATAGGACATTTCTCTTCTTTATTAGAAGTGGTAGATTTTTATTGATCATACATTATCTCCATGTACAACTTATTATACCCAAGCATACCCTTTGATATACCCTAAGGGTCTTAAGGAATAAGTCAAAGTATAACTCATCATACACAAGATACTATGTTGATCTCAAGTCCAAGGATCACTAGACTACTATCACTACAGAATTCCTATTGACAGCAAATAAAACTCCATTAGGTATTCCTTAGCGAGCCACGCTCAAATGAACTTATTCTCTAATAAGCACCTATATACTTGCTTAAGTGTCTCCACACAAATGATCATGAGATCAATCATCCTCATCCAATGAGCAAGCAACGTATGTACCAATCTATCCGGATTCACTAATCCCCAATTTAGTAATCCAATGATTGGGAACTATTTTAGTTTTAAGCTTTCTAAGAATTTAGATCTCATTAGAATGATCATCATCATTATTCTAAAAGCATTGCTTAAAACTATGGGTTTATCACATATTATAAAAAAACAACATCATGTAGATAATTAAAAGCCTTTAATAAATTAATACTTTTTATTAATAAATGAATAAGATTGTTACAAAGTATATACTTTATCATCAAACATGATTGGCTTGTGTGCATACTACTTTCAGGGGAGATTGTGAAACCTCAGATTTTATGAATAAATATTTAAATTTTTTGAAATATTTTTTTGAATATTATGGTGTGGATTTGATATAATGTTATAGTTGTGGGTAATATTTACAAATTTTGCAAAGTACGCAAGTTGTTATATAATATTCGATTGGTCAGGGAATATTCATTTTAACAGGGAATATTCGTACAACGACACAATCATTGGTGGACCCCACAATGGAATTATTGTCGGATTGAGAAAATGACAAAAAATATTTTATGAAAATAACTACGAAAGTTTTACTGTTAATCTGTTGAACTACTCTTTAGTAAAAGTACAAGTATGATGCTGGCGTGGTTGCATAGTAGCACACGGTATTGATTATTGATGCTTACGTGAGAAGTCACTCGCTTATACCCAATTATTTCTGACAAGAATTGTCAGATCATATCTCTCTCATATTATTGATTCGATTATTGTCATAGTATCATCTCGCATAATATGTTATTTTATTAAATCAATAATTGAGACGACAAAGTTATTCATATTATTAAATTGTAATATTTACAATGTCTAGAAGTTCACAAGGAGAGATTTGGTCACCTAATTGCGCGCCAATAGGGAGAAATCCTTATTGGAAAGCCCCCTCTTTCCTGGGAACGACCTGGTTGATAAATATTGTTAGTTATAATATTAATGATGAATGTTATTAAAATTGAAGTTGTGTTTGGAGTTGAATTTGGAGACGCAGACGTGATATTTGAGTCCGGAATGATGAAATTAGTAAAAATAGTCTATAAACACAAAATTTTCTGGAATTCACTATTTGGTCAAAAAGTCAACAGTTGACTTTTTTGGAAAAAGTCAACAGTTGACTTTTTTGGGAAAAGTCAAACTTTGAAATTTCAAATTTTATATTTTTGATAAAAATAGTTTCATTATGTTGGAATTGTTTGTGTTAGTGAAAATCGACATCTATTCCGATGATAATTGATGTCTGGGGGTTATATTGATAAATCGGGTAATTTATCGGATAAATGAGCAATTAATTGCTACTAATTCACATGCTTATATAACTATTTGTTCATATGTGTGTACTATTGTTTCACATTCTTGTTACTATTAGGGGAGTTGGTGCAAGATTGATAATACTTGCATGACTAAGTTAAAAATGGAGGTATAGATGGAGGTACTATACTGTAATTCATATTTTCACATGTCTAGAACTATTGATTCACATAATTTACTATTGAATCACATTATTTACTATTAGGGGAGGTGGTGCAAGTTTGATAATACTTCCATGACTAAATTAAAAATAAAGGAAAAGTTTGAGGTATTGTACTGTAATTTTTCGAGCCCCAAAACGTGCAATTATCGAAACTATATTTTTCTATAAATAGAAGCTCGTTCTTCCTTCATTTCTCACCAATTCACAAAATCTTTAGAGCGATTATTATAGAGAGAAATTATAGAAAGAAGAAGAGAAGTCTGCTACCTCACTATTCTAGTATCCAGTTTTTCTAAGGTAAGGAGTATTATTTCTTTCTTATCCATGAAAAGAACTTTTGTTATTCCATTCTTTATTATTATTCATTGAATAACTCAGATACTGTGGGCTACCCTATACTTGGTGAAATTCTTCTGTTGTTCCATTCTTTATCATTCTGTTGGAACATCCATGCTCAGGCGTTCTACCTTGGGACACGTTAAAATCTTTATTATTCATTGGAATATCACATGCAATGCGTTTACACCGGACCTAATTTCGTCTTTATTATTACTCGTTGGAATATCCTCTCTGCACATGCGCGCTTTATGGGACCTAATTTCGCCTTTATTATTTTGTTGGAATATCTTGTTTGTGCGTTTTACGCCGGACCTGATTCCGTTATTTATTATTCTGTTGGAATAACCTGCCTTTGCGGTCTATCGCATGCCTGGTGATTTCTTTTGTTATTCCATTCCTTATTATACTCAGTTGGTTAAAGTTTTGACTTCTATACTCCATGAAATAAGTGGAATATCCTTGATATTTGCGTTTCATCCAGTACCTTTTCATGGAAATATTCTTCTGAGCATTCTTGAATTTACTCTACAAAGCAGTATCATGTTGACAATTTGGACGTTATTAGTTCCTGGATAAATTAATTCTTGAACTTGTTTTATTGAATTCTTACATCATTGTCATCATCCTCATGTTTATATTTTGTTGAAAGTCATCTGTGGCCTATAGTGCATAGATAGACTTGGTATGATTATGACCAGGGATTATTCGGTGTAATCATAACCGTAATGTTACAAATGATGTGAAAAAAGTCCTCATTGGCCCGTAGTGTATTGATGGACAGTTGTTGGCATGATCATGACCATTTTTGAATACACAAATATTCTTGGACCGTAGTGCATGGATAATTGTGGTCGTGATACTAAAGAATATCCTGGCCAGAAGTGTAGTGGGGGTGATTCGATGATGTGGATTATTTATTAAGCTGAGTCCTAGCGATAAAAGTGATGAAAAACCTTCTAAATCATAAAAGATAGTAGATTTTATTCTCTACTTGAGTCTTTTAATGGATTGCTTGTTCCGCTGAAGTTAAACTTGATAGTTGTTATATTGTATCAGTTTAACACTGTTGAAGGCTAACGATAATATATTCTACATTATTTTAGTCATAATATTTCCTACTGGGCTAGTTGTGTGACGCCCCCAAAATTAGGTATACATCACCCATCTTGAGTCGCCAGATACATGGTAAAGAATTCAAATACAACTTAATAATACAACTGTTGTGTACAATACGACAAAACATAAACTGTGAGTTTGAATACAAATATTGTCTACTAGAGATTATACAAACTCAAAAGGAGTCCTCATTACAATTATTATCACACTATTTCACAAAATAGTGAGGACTACTAATGCACCATCTAGGACCATCACTCTGTTCCCCGACTAGTCCCAAATTTACCACGTTCTCATTTCCGAATAGAACAGGTGAAAGAAAGGTGAGCTCAACTAGCCCAAGAAGAAATATTATGACTAAGATAATGCGTAATAATTTATCGTTAGCCTTCAAAAAGTTGTTAAACCGATAAAATATAATAACTATCAAGTTTAACTGCAGCAGAATAAGCAATCCATTAGAAGAGTCAAGTAGGGAATAAAATCTACTATCTTCTATGATTTAAAAGGTTTTTCATCACTTTTATTGCTGGGACTCAACTTAATAAATAATCCATATCATCGAATCACCCCTCGCACCATCTTTGTCGAGGATATTCTTTAGTATCACGACCACTTAATTATCCATGCACTACGGCTTAAAGATAATCATGTTTTCATCAACGGTCCTGATCATGCCATAAAACAATTCATCTTTGCACTACGGCCAAAGAGAATCCATAGCCATAATCATACCAAAAATTGTTCATCAATGCACTACGGGCCAATTAGGACTTTTTCCACATCATTTGTAACATTACAGTTATAATTATACCGAATAATCCTTGGTCATAATCATACCAAGTCCATCTATGCACTACAGGCCACAGATGACTTTCAACATAATATAAACATTAGGATGATGACAATGATATAAGAATTCAATAAAACAAGTTCAAGAATTAATTTATCTAGGAACTGATAACGTCCATATTGTCAACATGATACTGTTTTGTAGAGTAAAATTCAAGAATGCTCAGAAGAATATTTCCATGAAAAGATACTGGATGAAGCGCAAATATCAAAGATATTCCACTAATTTCATGGAGTATAGAAGTCAAAACTTTAACCAACTGAGTATAATAAAGAATGGAATAACAAAAGAAATCACCATGCATGCGGATTGCATGACAAAAGTTATTCCAATAGAATAATAATAACGGAACTAGGTCGGGAGAAATTCGCGACCAAGCGGGATGTTCCAATGTAATAATAAAGAATGTAATAACAATGTAAATCACCATGCATACAGATTACAGACATGATAAAAGTTATTCCAATGTAATACTAATAAAGAGCGGAACCAGTCCTACAGAAACGCATGCACGAGGATATTCCAATAGAATAATAATAATGACGGAACCGTGTCCGACGAACGCGCATGCATACATGATATTCCAACAAAATAATAAAGAACGGAATATTGAAGAACGTCACCACGTATAGGGTAGCTCACAGTATATAGGTTATTCCAATGTAATAATAAATAATGGAATAATGTAAGTTCTCTTCATGAGTACAATAAATAACATCCTCATCGTAAAAGAAACTAAATATAAGAGTAGGGAAGTAGCATAATACTTTTCTATAGGTTTCTTATAATTTCTCTAGAGTTTCAAAGATGAATTCGTAAGAAATAATGAAGGAGTGAGCTTCATTTATAGAAGAAATCAAACCGGCTCTTGGTCTTAACGAAGGGTCAAAATGACTCTTGGTAATATTGAAGAGAAAAAACTACTATTTCATGAAGGGCATTTAACTCTTGAAACAATCAAGGCAAATAACTCTTGGAAAACCAAGGGACAAATAACTCTTGGAAACTGAAGGGACAAATAACTCTTGGAAAACTGAAGGGACAAATAACTCTTGGAAAACTGAAGGGACAAGTTACTATTAGAACTTTAAATCAACGATCCATGTTGATTTACTATTATAATTTCAACCAACGGTTTGAAAAATTAGCACATCTCCTCATGGAATAATATTGTTCCCAAATACCCGAATACACAATACTAGAGTGAATAGTAACTGGGTGAATAGTAACTCATAAATAGTAACTCATGAATAATAACTCGTGAATAGTAACTCATGAATAGTAACTCGTGAATAGTACTCTGACACGAAAAGTGTTCCAAATACCCGATTGAACAATATATCATATTATGCAGATGATATTGTAACAATAATTGAATCAATAATATGAGAGATATGATGTAGCAATTACTGTAGCAATAATTGAGTATAACTGGGTGACTTCTCACGTAAGCATCAATAATCAATACTGTACTCTTCGCGTAACCACGCCAGACATCGTATTTTTAACACCGGTGTTTCAACGCTTAACTGTAAAACTTCCGCCGTTATTTTCATAAAGTATTTTTGTCGTTTTCTCTGTCTGACAATAATTCTTTTGTGGGGTCCACCAATGATTGTGCCGTCGTACGAATATTCCCCGACAAAAAGAATATTCCCCGACCAAGCAAATATTTTATAACAACCCACAACTATAACATTATATCAAATCCACACCATAATATTCAAAAAAAATATTTTGAGAAATTTAAATCTTTATTTATAAAATCTGGGGTTTCACAATCTCCCCTCCTTATGAAATTTCACCCTCAAAATTTACGTACGCACTTGATATGCCAAATAGGTGAGGATACCTTGACTTCATTTCAGATTCTAACTCTTGAGGTATAACCTTTGAATGTTGAATATGATCCTTCTTATCTAAGATTTTAACACGTATCTCCTCATACGTTAAATCTTCTACTATATCATCTAGTTCTAATTTAATAATATGGTTCAGGTCGTCCACATATTTACGTAACATCGATACGTGTAAAACGTTATGAACACGCGACATACTTGACGGTAAAACGAGTCTATAGGCCATAGTTCCTACTCGATCGAGGATTTCAAATGGGCCAATTAAATCGAGGGTTGAGATTTTCTCTCTTTGTCGATTCTTATTTCTAGAATAACGCCCTCTTGAACCTTCTTCATTCATCAGCTCCGGGTGTGTAGTTCGAGCGGATTTAAAATTTTCAATTAAAATCAATTCTAATCGTATATTCGTTATCTTCACGTGGGTTCCTAGATTCTTTAACTCTATCTTCATCATTTGTAAGTCGTACGAAATGGGTCTTTGTGTTAACAACATCACACTCGTAAATGCATACGATCTTCTACTCAACGCGTCAGCTACCACGTTCACTTTTCCACGATGGTATTGAATGGTACGATCGTAATCTTCAACAGCTCGAGCCAACGTCTTTGGCGCATGTTACGTTCATTATAAGTAAAGAAATATTTGAGGGTTTTAGAAATGGGTTTTGTACTGGGGTCAATATAAAATTCGATTTCACGCTCTAGGGTAGGCTAAGAAGTCTTCAAGAATACGTCAGGAAATCTATTAACAATAGAAATGTCATTCAAAACTGTAACTCTCATCCAAGACTTGGATAGTACGTCACATTGATACCTATCAACTTGCCATCTTCATTCACGACATCACCTACAGAAAGTCTGGCTTCGGTGCATTCCACACAAGGAAGTCAACAACGAAAGGCTCGGGGCTCTTTACTTATGGCTTGATATGACAGTGATTGACTTTAGTGGTTTGGTTACTTAAAAAGTTAGGAATATGAAAGCTAACAACCTTAAGAAAAGCATGATGAGTAGTTAACCAATCGATTCCAAAAATCACATCCATGCAAATATTTTCAAAGAGATAAGATCGACAGGTAACGTGAAAGTGTTGATTTGAATCAAACAAGATTTATAAATAGTGGAGGTAATGAAGGTTTCTCCCAACTGAGTTTCAACAGATAAATCAAAATCTAACTTCTCCGGAGTTAAATTCAAACATTGAACACAACTAGGTGAAATAAAAGAGTGAGTAGAACCGGTATCTAACACGGTATAGACTTCGCAAGAGTTTATGACTAACATACCCGTGATAATTTTATTCAGGTTCCTCGTCACAAAAAAAAAAGCTCTCTCTTAAACTACCGGCTTTGGCTTGTCTGAGACATCCTTTGGCATCACTATCCCAGCTGGACTTGACTTCACCATACGACAAAATCGAGCTAGGTGACCTTCTCTTCCGCAATTAAAACACGCTTTGGATTGTTGCATACAGTTTGGACGGATGTGTCCCTCCTGTCCGCATTTGAAATATACAACCGGTGTTCGTTCTTCTTCCTTTGAAACGGGTGTTGATGCCTACGTCTTCACGTCATTGTTGAACCTTCTCTTCTTGAAATGTCCATTGTTATTGTTTTGGCCATGATTACCACCGAAATGGTTACCATTCATGCCATGATAATTTCCCCCACGATGATTATCATTGTTCCGATGGCCGTTGCCGCCGGTACGATTACTATCATGTTGTTGGTCGTTACCTTTTGGTTGTGCTGACTCGTTATCGCGTTCCAATAACTGAGCCCTATTCACAACATCTGAATATAAACAAAGTTTGTGAGAAATGAGGTATTGACGTATATTGGGTTTTAAACCTCTTAAAAACATTCGCGTCATTCGCTCCTCATTATCTATCAAATGGGATGCAAACTGAGATAACTCGACAAACTTAGCCTCGTACTGCGACACGGTCATATTGTTTTGCTCCAGCTTGATGAACTCCACCTCCTTCATGTGACGAATACTTTCAGGAAAGTACTTGTCGTTGAATGCTCTTCGAACTTCCCCAAGACATCTTGAGTGCGTCGATGCTGGTGCGTTTTCTGATTCCCACCAATGTCGCCTCTTCATGCAACATAAAGGTGGCAAAGGGAACCTTTTGCTCCTCTGAGCATCCCAAGATATCAAATATCTTGGTGATCTGTTTTAACCATATCTCCGCCTTAAGTGGTTCTGGCTTTCCCAAAAAGTCCGGTGGTCCCAGCTCCTTGAACTGCTTAGCGGTGACCAACCGTGGGTTGCAATTGTTTCCTCCTGCATTATGAATAGGAGTCACTCTCGTCTGGTGTTGCATGAATTCTAAAAAGCTCCTAAACGTACCGTCGTTCATCATTTGGTTAGTGTTGTTATTTACAGGAAGATTATCGCCATCCTGTTGTACATTGTCTTGATTATTGATCTGTGGAGACTCAACGGTCTCCTATGCTCCATTGCTATTATCAATATTCTCGGATGTCATTTTCAAAAACTGCCACAAAAAAGGGTTAATTAACATATCACATATTATCCCTATACTCTGACCGACCAATTAAATACTAAATAAACTTAGGTAGGTCATACTAGCGAAGGAATTCCCCGTCTCTCCCCTCATAGTTCTATTCTCACATCCTAGCCAGGGATCATATCCCTAAGCTTTGATACCAACTGTGACGCCCCCAAAATTAGGTATACATCACCCATCTTGAGTCGCCAGATACATGGTACATAATTCAAATATAACTTAATAATACTGGTATTACGTATACAATACGACAAAACATAAAGCCGTGAGTTTGAATACAAATATTGTCTACTAGAGATTATACAAACTCAAAAGGAGTCCTCATTACAATTATTATCACACTATTTCACAAAATAGTGAGGACTACTAATGCACAATCTAGGACCATCACTCTGTTCCCGACTAGTCCCGGCTACGTTCTCATTTCTCAAGAGAAAAAGTGAAAGAAAGGGTGAGCTCAACTAGCCCAAAGTAAGAAATATTATGACTAAGATAATGCAGAATAATTTATCGTTAGCCTTCAACAGTGTTAAACTGATAAAATATAATAAGTTTAACTGCAGTGGAACAAGCAATCCATTAGAAGAGTCAAGTAGGGAATAAAATCTACTATCTTCTATGATTTAAAAGGTTTTTCATCACTTTTATTGCTGGGACTCAGCTTAATAAATAATCCATATCATCGAATCACCCCTGCACTACGGCCAAGGATTATCCATGCACTACGGCTAAAGATAATCATGTTTTCATCAACAGTTCTGATCATACCATAAAACAATTCATCTTTGCACTACGGCCAAAGAGAATCCATAGTCATAATCATACCAAAAAATGTCCATCAATGCACTACGGGCCAATGAGGACTTTTTCCACATCATTTGTAACATTACGGTTATGATTATACCGAATAATCCCTGGTCATAATCATACCAAGTCCATCTATGCACTACAGGCCACAGATGACTTTTAACGTAATATAAACATGAGGATGATGACAATGATATAAGAATTCAATAAAACAAGTTCAAGAATTAATTTATCTAGGAACTGATAACGTCCATATTGTCAACATGATACTGTTTTGTAGAGTAAAATTCAAGAATGCTTAGAAGAATATTTCCATGAAAAGATACTGGATGAAGTGCAAATATCAAGGATATTCCACTAATTTCATGGAGTATAGAAGTCAAAACTTTAACCAACTGAGTATAATAAATAATGGAATAACAAAAAAAATCACCATGCATGCGATTGCAGATGCATATAAAAGTTATTCCAAGAATAATAATAACGGGACCGTGTCAAAGTAAATTAAGCACCGGCTGTGATGTTCCAATAGAATAATAAAGAATGTAATAACAACAAATCACCATGCTTGGTGATTTGCACAGATAGGTTATTCCAATGTAATACTAATAAAGATGTAATCCGTGTCCCACAGAAACGCAAAGACATGATATTCCAATAGAATAATAATAAAGCGGAAATGTGTCCCCAGAAACGCATGCATGAGGATATTTTGACATAATAATAAAGAACGAAATATTAGAAGAATGTCACCATGTATAGGGTAACCCGCGTATACAGATTATTCTAACAGAATAATAAATAATTGAATAACTGTAAGACCCCAAATTTTATGAAATAAAAGTATTCAATTTTTCTATTTAGTAAATAGTTAAATTGATAAAAGGTTAAAGTTAAGGGTGATATATGTAAATATTTTATGTAAGACCCCGAAAATTTTTAAAATAAAAAGGAATTTCCTTTATTTATTATTTTAAAATAGTAAGGGTTGATTTGATTAATGTGGATAGTTAAGGGTTAAATACGCAAATATTTCAAAATAAGCAAGTGGTTATAAAATATTCATTTTTGCTCTGGGAATATTCGTTTGGTCGTGGAATATTAGTGATCGCCTGGGGAATATTCGCATTTACTGACAAGCCAGTGACCATGTGTGGGCCCCATAACTAAAAGCGATTGGATGAGGAAAACGACAAAGTTTGGGTGGTTATAAATAACTACAGGCGTAGTTATTACCGTTAAGATCGTTGGAATACTCCGGTGGTTAAAATCTGATGAATGGCGTGGTCGCACAAACAAAGATTACACTATTATGAATGAGTATTGTTGAATTATTGACTCGCACGTAAGATGGCACTACTCAATAATTTTCACATGAGATTTACCGCTCAATATTTTATTTTATTGATTCAATAATTAATTGCGTTGGTATTTTATATTATTCTTTGTTTCAATAATTGTCACCACATGATTTCCCATTATCGGATCAATAATTCATATTATTTGAATAATATTATTAGATAACATTATTGGCAATGTCTAGAAAGTTACATCTAAGGAGAGGTTTGGTCACCTAATTAATTGGCGCCCAAGAAGGAGAGATCCTTATTGGAAAGCCCCTCTTTTCCAGGAACTACTGGTCATCATAATTGTGATTTCGTAATATTATTTGTGAATAATTAATTATTGATTCATATGATAAAGAAATATTTATTTTATG
Organism: Panax quinquefolius; assembly: GCA_020205615.1. Taxonomy (NCBI): domain Eukaryota; kingdom Viridiplantae; phylum Streptophyta; class Magnoliopsida; order Apiales; family Araliaceae; genus Panax; species Panax quinquefolius. The sequence continues at coordinate 82,689,062 of CM035164.1, read as the reverse complement.
TGGATATAAATGATGGATTTATTTATGTGGTTATAAATGAAGAAATTATTGTTGAGGTGTTTTATCGGTATTTTACCGTATTGGAGGTATTAAAAATTAAATCAGGGGTTTTGAGATATATTCAAGGGGTTATAATTTTTAATCCACCGTAGATTGGATTGTGGTAATTTTTGGGTTTGTTATACATACATAAGTTGAGTATATGTCCACAAATTTTGAACCGTTAAAAATGCACGAATGATTTGTTATGAATTTTAAGAGGTGTCTGATTCGGAAATTAAGGTTATAATTGATTTTGGTGGAAAATTCTAGAATTGGTGGGCCCCACTTATGGTTGGTGAAGAAATGTGCTGAATTTTATTTCAAATGTGGTGGGTGGCAATAGTAGCGGTGTAAAGCCATCAGTAGCAGTCAAGTCTGCCTTGTATGGGCTAACATTTTCCTATAAATAGAGGGCTAAGTTAGAATTGAAAATCACACAAGAAACAAAGTTTCTCTCTTTCTCTCTATATTATTGAGCGTATTTTGTGAGTATTTAGATACTTTGAGAGTCATTTTATTCAAGTACAAGTTTCATTCAAAGATCACTTGAGCCTTTCCTTCCAAGTATTGATTCTTTGAGGTAAGGGATATTATTTTTTTTCGTAATGATATTATTTTTTCAATATCATTATCTTTGAAATGTTGATCTGAAGTTTTTATCAAATTTGGAACTTTTTCATGTCAAGGGTTACTATTCATGAGTTACTATTCATGAGTTACTATTCATGAGTTACTATTCACGAGTTCTTATTCACGAGTACTATTCATGAAGCGTGAAAATATTTTTTGTGAATTTCTATCTTTTTTGGTGTTGAGTTACTATTCACGATATCTGACTATTCACGATATCAAGACTATTCATGTATACGGTACTATTCAATAGAAAAATGAAATTTCTTCTTTTCGTCAAAATATCTATTCGGATACTAGCTTTGATTGTATCCATGTTTTGATCATTCTTGAATTTTACACCACTATGATTATTTTTGAGGTATTTTTGACGTGGATAAAACCAAGTATGAATCCTTAATCCTTAATCCTTGTCATTTTGTTTCTTTGGATTCGTTCTTTAAAAATATTTTTCATCATCCTCGGTCTTAAATGATGATATTATTGAATATCTTTGGCTTTTGTAGTGTAAAAGATGAATGATTTCTGAAGAATATCTTTGGCTGTAGAAAAAAGATGAGCGTGTGTTTAAATGAACATGATCGATTGATGAATATCTTTGGCCTTTAGTGCAAAGATGAGCAGTGTTGAGATGAACATGACCGATTGATGAATATCTTTGGCTTTGTAGTGCAAAAAGATGAATATTTGATTTGAGATGAATATTGATTGATGTTACTGGGGATAAAATATTGATGATGGATTTGTTAAATTCATAGATTATAGTAGATTTCATTCTCTACGTAACTCTTCTATGAATTATTATTTCATTCGCGAATATTGATCCGAAACTTGTTGTCTATTGTATTCTATCGGATATTTCCTGTTGGAGACTAACGATAATTTGTTGTATATTATCTTAGTCATAGTATTCTTTATTGGGCTAGTTTGAGCTCACCCTTTTCTTGTTATTCCATTTTTCTTCTCGTGGAGGCGAGAATGTAGCGAGTACTAGTCGGGGTATGGAATGAAGGTTCTAGAGAGAGTTGTTTAGTAGTCCTCACCATTTTTGTAAAATAATGTATCAATAAATGTGATGGGGATTTATTTGAGTATAGATATTGTCTAAAAGATAATATTTGTATTTAAACTCACAGTTTTTGTTGTAATAATAAAGTTGAAATGCATTTCGTACCATGTATTTGGCGATTCAGAATGGGTGTGGTGTATACCTATTTTGGGGGCGTCACATTTTAAATAAGTAAGTGGTTATAAAATACTCATTGTTCTTGGGGAATATTCGTTTGGTTGTGGAATATTCTTCTTCTTGGGAGGGATTATTAAATACGCACATGCCTTTTGTGGGCCCCATAACGGAAAGAGATTGGATGAAGAAAACGACAAGTATAAGTTGTTTATAAATAACGGCGTAGTTGTTACCGTTAATACTATTAGAATACCCGGTGGTTAAAATACAATAATACGCGTTGTTACAAAAGATGCACACGTGATTGCACCAATTATTGATTCTTACGTAAGAAGGCACTCTTGAATAATTGTTATAGTAATTCTTCGCTCAAGATTATATTTTATTAATTCAATAATTCTTTGCGTTGATATTTTATATTATCGTTGTTTCAATAATTGTCACTACATAGAATTTTCCATTATCGAGCAATAATTCATATTATCTCGAATAATAATATTAGATAACATTATTGGCAATGTCTAGAAAGTTACGCTTCTAAGGAGAGGTTTGGTCACCTAATCAAGGGCGAAGAAGGAGAAATTCTTATTCGAAAGCCCCTCTTCCTGAAGCGGCACGGGTCACAAGATCGTGATTCTCGTAATATTATTTGTGAATAATTAATTATTGATTTATATGATGAGGAAAATATTGATTTTATGTGGTTATAGATGGAGAAAATTTTAAAAGTGACAATTGTTAAAATTGATATTTTTCTTTTTTCGATAAAATAATATTTTATTATATTATTATAATATAATAATGATGATATTTTTACAATGAATGTGTGATATATGAGTATATGAGGAGGAAGAGTATTTTTGTTGCATTAAATGATTAACACATGTTTTGTGTGTCGATGGACCCCATTTCTTGACTAAAATTTGATTATAGCCTGTAAAATCGTCTGTATGTGGATTTCGGTCAATTTCTGTGTGGAATTTGGAAAAACTTTCTTCTGCAAAGTTGTAGAGAATTAAATTTCCTATATAAAGTTGCGAGATTCGAATTTTCTGATAAAAGGGCTATTTATTATGAATTATTGAAGTTCCGAAGTTTTGAAATAATTGATTTTTGAAAGTTTTAATTATTTTTAATAACAAAAATGTTTTTTTTTGTTTTTGTTATTCTTTGTCATTGAATTCATTTGAGAAAGTGGGCGTAAGAATTTTGATATATATAATAATATTTTATTAAATTTTACGCTTTGGTGTTCTAAACATTTTCCTATAAATAGGGTGTTTAGGTTAGAATTGAAAATCACAAGTAAACTGAAGTTTTCTCTATTTCTCTCTATATTATCGAAAGTGTATTCTTGTGAGTATTTTGATATCTTGAGTGTTGCTATACGGTGCAAGTTCGTTTCAATTGTTATTCCAAATGTAAGTAACCGCTCTTTTGAGGTAAGTGGATAGTAAGGGATGTTATTTTATTCGAAAATGATATTATTTCTTCAATATCATTATCTTGAAATATTGGTTGGAATTTTTATCAAATTTGGAACTTTTTCATGTTCTGGGTTACTTATTCATGAGTTACTATTCACGAGTTACTATTCACGAGTACTATTCACGAAGTACTATTGATGATGATTTTTTTGTGAAATTTCTATCTTTTGGTGTTTGAGTTACTATTCACGATATACCAAGACTATTCATGAATACGACACTATTCACAGAAAAATTAAATTTTCTTTTATGTGTCCAAGATTGTCTGTTATGATTCCTATCTTTGATTGGATCTATGTTTTGGTCTTCATTCTTGAATTTTACTCCACTTTGGTTATTTATGAAGTATTTTTGAACTTGGGTTGTTTAAAGTACGAATCCTTAATATTTATTCTTTTGTTTCACTGGATTCGTTTTCTTTAAAATATTTTGCGTCATCCTTAGTCCTAAATGATGATATAACTAAATATCTTTGGCCTATAGTGCAAAGATGAATGATTTCTGATGAATATCTTTGGCTCGTAATGCAAAGATGATCTGTTATTGAATATCTTTGGCTCATAATGCAAAGATGATATGTTGTTGAATATATTTGGCTCGTAATGCAAAGATGACTTGTTGTTGAATATCTTTGGCTCGTAATACAAAGATGACCTGTTGTTGAATATCTTTGGCATGTAGTGCAAAGATGACTTGTTGATGAATATCTTTGGCTTGTAGTGCAAAGATGAATTTATTATTATGATTATGAACAAGAACTGCGATTTGGTATAACCATGATCTTAGATGTTTCAGGTGATGAAAATTATCTTCGTTCTAGATGAGAAGAGAAATTTAGAATCACAATTACGATTATGAGTTATTCATATGATTGTGGACAGGAATTGTTGATTGATGTTACAGGGATAAAACAATATTGATGGACTTTTAACATGGAGAAGATAATAGATTTTATGGTCTATTTGACTCTTCTAATGGATTGCTCGTTCCGCTGCAACCATGGTTAAAAAGTTTTATCATCTACCATATGTTCTAAATCTCTGATTTATTACTGTTAAAGGCTATTGATAATTTATTTATCTTTAGTCATGATATTCTTTACTGAGCTAGTTGTGCTCACCCTTTTACTTTACAATTCCTTTCAGGTAATAAAAGTGTAGCTGGGTCGAGCAGGGGATAACAAGGGAATAGAATGGTGGTCTATAGATGTTGAGGGTGAGGTGAATTTAACTTGGAAGGGTGTTTTGCCACTATCATACAAGATGTCTAATGACATACAACCTCGTGTCATCATAAGACAGGGTTGTACTCATCCACTTGCTGAGTATATTTACTATCACTACCTATATAATCTTGGTGTTTATTTGGAGTATAATACCCAATTAGAGACAATGGAGATAATGATATGTCAAGAGAAGACTCACCATTGAGAAGAATATGATAGTAATCTTCTCATTTTTCTTTGGGGTCTATTGGGTCAACCAAGGATAATTATGTGGCCATATGATATCTACCATAACCTAGAAGCATGGCCTCCCATGTACGAAGGTTTCCTTGAGCACTTCCCAAAGATTCTAATTTTTAAAACAGTTTTTGACTATACCTTTATGTAAGGTGTCATTGTGATGTGCTATCCAAAGTTGGTGTCCAGAGTTACAGTTGGTATATATTTGTATCCAAACTCACAGCATATGTGTTGTATTTTGCACGACAATTGTTGTAATAAAGTTGTAATTGTTTTCTGTACCATGTATTTGGCGACTCAGAATGGGTTGGATGGAATGGACCTATTTTGGGGGCATCACAGTTGGTATCAGAGCTATAAGTAAGAGCCCCGAGCCTCTTGCTGGTGACTTCCTGTTGATGGGGGATGCACCGAAGCCAGACTCTCCGTAGGGGATGCCGTTCTGCGGTGGCAAACTGATAGGTACCACTGTGAGGTGCTGTCCACGGTTGGGACATGAGTCACAGTTGGTATCAGAGCTTAGGGATATGATCTCTGGCAGAGATCGGGATTAGAACTAGGAGGGGAGAGACGAGTAAACCCTTCGCTAGTGTGTCCTACCTAAGCTTATTTGTTGGTCAGTCATAATATCGGGATATTATGTGATATGTTAATTTGTTCAATTAACCCTTGTTTTGAAGTTGTATTCTAGAATGATATCTGAAATACAGGAGATGAGCAATGGAGAAATCATGATGACAGGAAAGATGGAATCTAAAATAAAAGCAAGGTATTCTCAACTCTTTGAAATACCAGGTATGTAAATTTCGAGGACGAAATTTCATAAGGAGGGGAGATTGTAAGACCCCGAAATTTATGAAATAAAAGTATTCAATTTTTCTATTTAGTAAATGGTTAAATTGATAAAAGGTTAAAGTTAAGGGTGATATATGTGAATATTTTAAATAAGCAAGTGGTTATAAAATACTCATTGTTGTCGGGGAATATTCGTTTGGTCGTGGAATATTCTTCCTGTTGGGGAATATTCGTACGACGGCGCAGTCTTTTATGGGCCCCATAACAAAAAGAGATTGGATGAAGAAAACGACAAGTATAAGTTGTTTATAAATAACTTACATAGTTATTACTGCTATTATCTTGTTGGAATACCCGGTTGGTTAAAATACGATGAATACGCGTTGTCAGCACAACAAGAAGCACCGGTATTGCACCAATTATTGATTTTTTACATAAAAGGCACTCATCAATAATTGTTACGAGAATTCTTGCTCAATATTATATTTTATTGATTCAATAATTGTTGCATTGATATTTTATATTATTGTTGTTTCAATAATTGTCACTACACAAAGTATTTTTCATTATCGAGCAATAATTCATATTATCCTGAATAATATTATTAGATAATATTATTGGCAATGTCTAGAAAGTTCGTCTAAGGAGAGGTTTGGTCACCTAATCAAGGCTACCAAGAAGAGAAATCCTTATTGAAAGCCCCTCTTTCTTAGGAGCTACGGTTATCAAGATCTTGTGATTCTGTAATATTATTTGTGAATAATTAATTATTGATTTATATGATGTGAAAAATATTAATTTTATGTGGTAATAGATGGAGAAAATTTTAAAGTGAAAATTGTTAAAAATTGATATTTTATCTTTTCTGATAAAATAATATTTTATTATATTATTATAATATAATAATGATGATATATTTACAATGAATGTGTGATATATGAGTATCTGAGGAGGAAGAGTATTTTTGTTACATTAAATGATTAACACATGTTTTGTGTGTCGATGGACCCCATTTCTTGACTGAAATTTGATTATAGCATGTAAAATCGTCCGTATATGGATTTCGGTCAATTTCTGTGTGGAATTTGGAAAAACTTTCTTCTGCAAAGTTGTAGAGAATTGAATTTCCTATATTAGGTTGCGGGATTCGAATTTTCTGATAAAAGGGCTATTTATTATGAATTATTGAAGTTCTGAAGTTCTAAAATAATTGATTTTTGAAAGTTTTAATTATTTTTAATAACAAAAACATTTTTTTTTGTTTTTGTTATTCTTTGTTGGCTGAATGCAGATTTGAGAAAGTGGGCGTAAGAATTTTTGATATATATAATAATATTTTATTAAATTTTCTGCTTTGGTGTTCTAAGCATTTTCCTATAAATAGGGTGCTTAGGTTAGAATTGAAAATCACAGTAGAAACTGAAGTTTTCTCTCTATTTCTCTCTCTATATTATCGAGTGTATTCTTTTGAGTATTTTGATATCTTGAGTGTTGCTATACGGTGCAAGTTCGTTCAGCGTTATTCCAGTCAGAAGTACTGCTCTTTTGAGGTAAGGGTTAGTAAGGGATGTTATTTTATTAGAAAATGATATTATTTCTTCAATATCATTATGCCGAAATATTGGTTGGAATTTTTTATCAAATTTGGAAATTTTTCATGTCGGGGTTACTATTCATGAGTTACTATTCATGAGTTACTATTCACGAGTACTATTCACGAAGCATGATGATGTTTTTTTATGAAATTTCTATCTTTTGGTGTCGGAGTTACTATTCATGTATACGGCACTATTCACGAATACGACACTATTCACAGAAAAATTAAATTTTCATTTCTGTGTCCAAGATTGTCTGTTATGATTCCTATCTTTGATTGGATCTATGTTATGGTCTTCATTCTTGAATTTTACTCCACTTTGGTTATTTATGAAGTATTTTTGAACTTGGGTTGTTTAAAGTACGAATCCTTAATATTTATTCTTTTGTTTCACTGGATTCGTTTTATTTAAAATATTTTGCATCATCCTCAGTCCTAAATGATGATATAACTGAATATCTTTGGCCTGTAGTGCAAAGATGAATGATTTCTGATGAATATCTTGGGCTCGTAATGTAAAGATGATCTGTTATTGAATATCTTTGGCTCGTAATGCAAAGATGATCTGTTGTTGAATATCTTTGGCTCGTAATGCAAAGATGACCTATTGTTGAATATCTTTGGCATGTAGTGCAAAGATGACTTGTTGATGAATATCTTTGGCCCGTAGTGCAAAGATGAATTTATTATTATGATTATGAACAAGAACTGTGATTTGGTATAACCATGATCTTTGATGTTTCAGGTGATGAAAATTACATTCGTTCTGGATGAGAAGAGAAATTTAGAATCACAATTACGATTATGAGTTATTCATATGATTGTGGACAGGAATTGTTGATTGATGTTACAGGGATAAAACATTGTTGATGGACTTTTAACATGGAGAAGATAATAGATTTTATGGTCTATTTGACTCTTCTAATGGATTGCTCGTTCCGCTGCAACTATGGTTGAAAAGTTTTATCATCTACCATATGTTCTAAATCTCTGATTTATTACTGTTAAAGGCTATTAATAATTTATTTATCTGTAGTCATGATATTCTTTACTGAGCTAGTTGTGCTCACCCTTTTACTTTACAATTCCTTTCAGGTAATAAAAGTGTAGCTGGGTCGAGCGGGGGATAACAAAGGAATAGAATGGTGGTCTATAGATGTTGAGGGTGAGGTGAATTTAACTTGGAAGGGTGTTTTGCCACTATCATACAAGATGTCTAATGACATACAACCTCATGTCATCATAAGACAGGGTTGTACTCATCCACTTGCTGAGTATATTTACCAGCACTACCTATATAATCTTTGTGTTTATTTGGAGTATAATACCCAATTAGAGACAGTGGAGATAATGATATGTCAAGAGAAGACTCACCATTGGGAAGAATATGATAGTAATCTTCTCATTTTTCTTTGGGGACTATTGGGTTAACCAAGGATAATTCTGTGGCCATATGATATCTACCATAGCCTAGAAGCATGGCCTCCCATGTACGAAGGTTTCCTTGAGCACTTCCCAAAGATCTAATTTCTAAAACAGTTTTTGACTATACCTTTATGTAAGGTGTCATCATGACGACGCTATCCAAAGTTGGTGTCCGGAGTTACAGGTTGGTATATATTTGTATCCAAACTCACAAGATATGTGTTATTGTATTTTGCACGACAATTGTTGTAATAAAGTTGTAAATGTTTTCTGTACCATGTATTTGGCGACTTAGAATGGGTTGGATGGAATGGACCTGTTTTGGGGTCGTCACAATAACAGAAGTTCTCTTCATGAGTACAATAAATAACATCCCTTACTGTAAAAGAAACTGAATATAAGAGTAGGAAAGTAGCAGAATACTTTTCTATAGGTTCTCTTATAATTCTCTCTCTAGAGTTTCAGTGAATTCGTAAGAAATAATGAAGGAGTGAGCTTACTGAAAGAGGCTCTTGGTCTTAACGAAGGGTCAAAATGACTCTTGGTAATATTGAAGAGAAAACTACTATTTGCGAAGGGGCATTTAACTCTTGAAACACCGAAGGGGCAAATAACTCTTGGAAAACTGAAGGGACAAATAACTCTTGGAAACTGAAGGGACAAATAACTCTTGGAAAACTGAAGGGACAAATAACTCTTGGAAAACTGAAGGGACAAGTTACTATTAAAACTTTAAATCAACGATCCATGTTGATTTACTATTATAATTTCAACCAACGGTTTGAAAAATTAACACATCTCCTCATGAAATAATATTGTACCCAAATACCCGAATGCACAATACAAGAGTGAATAGTAACTGGGTGAATAGTAACTCATGAATAGTAACTGGTGAATAGTAACTCATGAATAGTAACTCATGAATAGTACTCCAACACGAAAAGTGTCCCGAATACCCGATTGAACAATATATCATATTATACAGATGATACTGTAACAATAATTGAATCAATAATATGAGAGATATGATGCAGTAATTACTGTAGCAATAATTGAGTATAACTGAGTGACTTCTCATGTAAGCATCAATAATCAATACCGTGTGCTACTATGCAACCACGCGTAATACTGTACTTTTAACACCGGGTGTTTCAACAGTTAACGGTAAAACTTCCACCGTTATTTTCATTAAGTATTTTTGTCGTTTTCTCTATCCGACAATAATTCTGTTGTCGGGTCCACCAATGATTGTGTCATCGTACGAATATTTCCCGACAAAAAGAATATTTCCCGACCAATCGAATATTTTATAACAACTTGCATACTTTGAAAAATTTATAAATACTACCCAAAACTATAACATTATATCAAATCCACACCATAATATTCAAAAAAAATATTTTGAGAAATTTAAATCTTTATTTATAAAATCTGGGGTCCAACAAGTTGAGCTCACCCTTTTACTTTTATTGTTCTCTTCAGGAAATGAGAACGTAGCAGGGACTAGTCGGGGAACGGAGTGACGGACCAGATGATAGCATTAGTAGTCCTCACTATTCAGTGAAATAGTGGAAAATAAATGTAATAATATTGAATTTGAGTTTGTATATTGTCTAGACGACAATATTTGTATTAAAACTCACAGCTTATGTTTTGTCGTACTTTACACGACAGTTGTATTTGTATTCTGTACCATATATTTGACGACTCATAATAGGTGATGTATACCTATTTTGGGGGCGTCACATCGAATAACCTTAACTTATACACAAATTCATAACTTAGTTAACATATAACATTATTAGTATACAACTATTACAAATCTAATCGCACACACATTAACTTAAGCTAGAACCGTCTTTGACATTTCCTTGTATCCAACGTATTCGTCTTAATCTATAATGTTTATCATGATATAGCAAGGTTGAGCATAAGGATTGCCCAGCAAGTTTAAATTCAATAATATAACGATATATCATAATTGAAAGAGTCTGAATAATAAGCTGGCTATAATTCAAAAATATAATTATGAACTAGCAGGAACAAATTTATGACTGAACAAGTATTATACATGAACAAATATGTCTGAACCAACTGGTAATGAAGGTGATCAGCCTTTCATACCTGACTTATACATGCAATATGTACAGAGTACAATTCATGGCAACCAACAATGATTACCCATAAGCTTATCCGGATGAAACAACTCTTAGTAGAGTTAAGTAAAAATAAACTTGCCTGAACCGTTGATTACCGCCACGCAATTTATAACGCTTTATCTGAAGACCTAATATTAGTAATATAGATCTCCAATATTAGAATAATATCATCACAATATAATACTACTATATATATAAACATAGAATAACCTAAACACATAACACATAACACATAACCCTATCAGTCTACAAAACACATAGGACTCGGTATCAAGTCAAACTATCGCAGTCTGAGTTGAACCCGACACAAATCTGACATCCCGACGGTCAAGTCGGACAAAATTTTGAGTTTATGTTCAATTAAACTCTGTCTAAACGCTTAACCATTATCTAAGATAATTTATTAACAGTCAAAATAATTTTCATAAGTTCGTAATAATTTTTAAATAATTATTACTATTTATCGTGAATTTTCCATTATTAATATCGTATTTAAATGAATTAAATACCACATAATCCTTTTTATCCTTAATATTTATTTATTATCAAATATTAATGAAATACATGTCATAATATTATATTATATTTATAATATCACAAAGTATTTTTAATACTTTAAAATCACCTTTATATGATTTTTAAACAATTAAATTCATTATCCGATAATTTCTATTAATATTAAAATAATAATATTTTCATGAAAAAATATTAAAATTATATTTTATAACTTAAAATATTTTTATAACACTTAAATCATTTTTATATGATTTTTTAATCATTTATTCTATTTTTCCATAATTTATTAAATATATTTATTAAATAAACTAATTATCATTAATATTGATTAATTAATGAAATTCATCCCAAAATATTAAAAGTCACTAAAAATATCTTTAAATATTTTCTTATACCATTATATTATTTTTCATGATTTTTCATGTATTAAAATCATTTATTTAATATTATAATTAAATAAATTAAATAACATTTATATTCCAAAAAATATTAAATATTTATGAAATATACTCAAAATAATTAAAAACTAATTTTCAGACTTTAAAATAATTATTTGGAATTTATTTTGTATTTTTAATAGTTAAAAACCATTTTTATCTATTTTTAAATAATTTTCAGAAAATCAAAAATTAAATAAATTCAAAACCGTCGCTAATGGGCCCTATAGCGACAGACCCGTCGCTATAGGTGTTCTTGAGCTTGTTCTTGAGCTTCAAGTCAGTTTACAAGGTATCTAGTTTGACCGTGATTAAAATAGTGTTCGTGTTGATTTCTAGAAAGCTAATGGAACCCAGTGTAAGACCCCAACTTATTATAAATAAAAATCGAATTTCCTCTATTTATTATTGTGAATAATAAGGTGATAATTTGATATAATACTTTGGTTATGGGTGAAATGTGCAAATTTTGAAAAATAAGCAAGTGGTTATAAAATATTCATCGTGTTGGGAATATTCGTTTGGTCGTGGAATATTCTTTTACGTCGGGGAATATTAAATTACCTAGTAAAACCATTTGTAGAAAGCCCATAACGGATAACCGCTCGGATGAAGAAAATGATAATTTTGAGTTTTTATAAATAACTGGCAGTAGTTATTACTTGAATAACATTGTTGGAAATTGGTGGTTAAAATACAATAATACGCGTGGTTGCATAGTAGCACCACGCTTTTGGTACAAGATTTTGAATTATTGATTCTTACGTAAGAAGGCACTACTCAATAATTGTTACGAGAATTTCTTTGCTCAATATTTTATTTTATTGGTTCAATAATTCTTTGCATTGATATTTTATATTATTGTTGTTTCAATAATTGTCCTCGCACAAGATTTCCCATTATCGGATCAATAATTCATATTATTTGAATAATATTATTAGATAACATTATTGAAGATGTCTAGAAAGTTCATCACAAGGAGGTTTGGTCACCCAAATTGCGCTACCAATGAGGAGAAATCCTTATTGGAAAGTCCCTCTTTCTTGGGGCTATCTCGTCATTCATAATTGTGATTCGTAATATTATTTATGAATAATTAATTATTGATTTATATGATAAGGAAATATTTATTTTATGTGGATATAATTGATGGATATATTTATTTTATGTGGATATAATTGAAGGAATTAATGTTGAGATGTTTTTTGTCGGAATGGAGGTATTAAAATTAAATCACCGTTTTTGAGATATATGTGTGAGTTATAATGTTTAATCGATAGTTAGATCGTTGTGATTTTTGGATATGTTATACATATATAAGTTGAGTATATGTCCACAAATTTTGAAGCAGATTTAAAATGAACGTATGATTTGTTATGAATTTTAAGAGGTGATTACTTTTAAATTAGGTTTATAAATGATTTTGGTGGAAAATTCTAGAATTGAGTGGGCCCCACTTGTGGTTGGTGAAGAAATGTTTGAATTTTATTTCAAATGTGGTAGGTGGCAATAGTAGCGAGTGTAAAGCCATCGTGTAAAGCAGTCAAGTCCGCTTTGGCATGCTAACATTTTCCTATAAATAGAGGGCTAAGTTAGAATTGAAAATCACACCAGAAACATAAGCTTTCTCTCTCTCTCTCTAGATTATTGAGTGTATTTTGTGAGTATTTAGATACTTGGTGAGTTGCTATTCATCGGTGCAAGTTTCCTTCAAATATATCCGATATCCAAATGAAGTCTTTCGTTCTTTTTGAGGTAAAGGATTGTAAGGGATATTAAGGGATGTTATATTCTTCATAATGATTTTATTCTTTCAATATCATTATACTGACATATTGGTATGGATCTTATTGTGGAAATTCTACCTTTTTGAGTCGGGGTTACTATTGACGTATACGACACTATTCATGTATATGGCACTATTTACGTATATGACATTATTTACGATACTCTGATTATGTATGTCTGAATCTGAGTACTATTCACGAGTTACTATTCATGAGTTACTATTCACGAGTTACTATTCATGAGTTACTATTCATAAATTACTATTCACGAGTTACTATTCACAGGTACTATTCACGACAAAAATTGGTTTCTTTTTCTGACCAAATTATTGTTGATTTATGATTGTTGCTCTTGAAAATAAATGCAGTTGTTGATCATATTATTTTTATTATCATATATAACATTTTTATAACCCTGATGTTGAATTTCTCCTTCACTTGAGTGTAAAGATGGGTAGATTATTGGTATGATCGTGACTATGGGTTCTCTTTTGCCAGTAGTGCAAAGATGAATTGTTAACTGGTATAATCATGACCATTGAATTTATAATTGAATATCTTTAGCTTAAGTGTAAAGATGAATTGATTAACATGGTTATAATTATTGTTTATATAAATTCGAAATGAATATATATTTTTTTGAGATATGAATATATTTGGCTCAGTAGTGCAAATATGAAGCTGTTGATGAATATATTTGGCCCTCAGTGCAAATATGAATCTGTTGAGGAATATCTTGGCCTGGTAGTGCAAAGATGAATTATTGATGAATATCTTTGGCCCGTAGTGCAAAGATGACCTGTTGTTGAATATCTTTGGCCTGTAGTGCAAAGAAGACCTGTTGTTGAATATCTTTTGCCTGTAGTGCAAAGATGAAATGATAATGAATATCTTTAGCCTGTAGTGAAAAGATAAATTTTTGATGAATATCTTTGGCTCGTAGTGCAAAGATGATTTGTTGTTGAATATCTTTGGCCTGTAGTGCAAAGATGATTTGTTGATGAATATCTTTGGCTCGTAATGCAAAGATGACCTGTTGTTGAATATCTTTGGCATGTAGTGCAAAGATGACTTGTTGATGAATATCTTTGGCCCGTAGTGCAAAGATAAATTTATTAGTATGATTATGAACATGAACTGTGATTTGATATAACCATAATCTCTGATGTTTCAGGTAAAGACAGGTGATGAAAATTATCTTCGTTCTGGATGAGAAGAGAAATTTAGAATCACAATTACGATTATGAGTTATTCATATGATTGTGGACAGGAATTGTTGATTGATGTTACAGGAATAAAACATTATTGATGGACTTTTAACATGGAGAAGATAATAGATTTTATTGTCTATTTGGCTCTTATAATGGATTGCTCGTTCCGCTGCAACTATGGTTAAAAAGTTTTATCATCTACCATATGTTCTAAATCTCTGATTTATTACTGATGAAAGCTATTGATAATTAAATTATCTTTAGTCATAATATTCTTTACTGGGCTAGTTGTGCTCACCCTTTTGTTTCATAATTCCTTTCAGGTAATAAGAGTATAGCTGGGTCGAGCGGGGGTAACAGGGGAATAGAACGGTGGTCATCATTTAGTAGTTATATTTGGTGAATCAAATAGGGTGAGGCGAACCCAACGTTGGAAGGGTGTTTTGCCACTATCATACAGGTTGTCATGGTGATGTGTTATCCAAGGTTTGGATGTGAGTCACAGTTGGTATATATTTGTATCAAAACTCACAGCATGTGTTGTTGTATTTTTCACGACAATTGTTGTAATAAAGTTGTAGTTGTTTTCTGTACCATGTATTTGGCGACTCAGAATAGGTTGGGTGGAATGGACCTATTTTGGGGTTGTCACATCTAGAATGTAGTATAAGTGTAATACTATAATTATAATCAAGTTTCATGACCATTACACAACATATCAGAGAGATCCAAGCCCTCCAAATCGTTGTCAAACCTGTTCTTCAATTTCTGGGTTTTCCAAAATTGAAGAACAGTCGAGGTGTCCATCTACCAATCCTTATAACGTGCAATCTGGGCTTTGTTTGTATGTTATATTGATTCAGTCATGAACTAGGGATGTCAGGGAAGGATTCTATAACATAATATCAGCGTACTATCAACAAAATCACAAGATTCAGGCCGGTCAAACATTGTCAGAAAATTCGACCATTGAAGATTCGAGGTTTTCCAGAACTTCAACAAAGCAGACGGTCAACGATACTTTGACCAAGGTTATTTATGAATCTGATGCAGATATAGGTGATCTAAGGACACGATTGTGTAGTCCTTATGTCATACTACAACACCAAAACAACAACATGGCCAAACAATGACAATACTGTAAGATCAGAGACCAAACAAACTTATCAGAAAGATCTTGGAAATTTCGGGTTTGCCCAGAAACCAACTCTCGTGACCGGTCAACGCTATTTGACCAATAATAACTCTCAATCTACACATGATCTGGACTTGATTCAAGTTCTAGATCCAAGACATTATAACATACAACAAGTAAAAGCTCTTAAAACACAAAAACAGCTAACAAGACATGATCTATGAGACCTGACATTGGACTGTCAGACATCATTTTTCCAGATTTCCAGATTTGAGAAATCTTTAAATTCGAGCATCAAAATGATAACACATATTTAAACAACAAACAACAACATTAACACAAAATTTCAAGGATTTCTAGAATTAGGGTTCTTATACCTTTCTATGCTTTGATCCTTAATCTGACTTCTAATTCTGATCTTTGTAAGTTATAAACTGATTTTGGCTCATCTTACCTAACTCTCTCTCTTCACATTTTTGAAATATAGAGAGAGAATGTCTTTGGGAGAAAATGAAATTAAAGTGGCCATTTCTCTCTCTTGAATCTCTTATAAATGATATCATGTTCCTAGGATCTGATCATTTTCGGCTAGTTGGCTGGATTTGTAGCATGTGGAGTTGGTGGAGTGGTTCAACCACTCAATTATTGCAACATCTACCAATTATTTCCAATAATGCAACAAAAGGCTTTTTAGTCATTTCGCATTTAATTTTAATGGCATTTTGGACATTTGACCAAACCTTTAGGGTTTAGGATTAGGGTTAGGGTTTAGGGTTATGAAAACCTTAGGGTTTAGGGTTTGAAACCCTTAGTGTTTGCAATTTAATTTTCTAAAATTTCTAATTTAGGTTTTAAAAATAGAAAATTAATATTTCTAAATTATAATTAGAATTTTCTAATTATATTAAAATTTCTTAATCATTACTTAAATTTTGCTAATTAGGATTAGCATTTCCTAATTACAATCCCTAATTAAGCAATTAGGGTCAAAATAATCATTAGGGTTTATAAACCACTAATTATGGTTTCTAATAGAAAATAATTTTCTAATTTAAAATTTAAATTTTCGTAATTAGATTAGGGTTTTCTAATTACTTAAATTGAAAATTAGGATTAGGGTTTCCTAATTAACATTACAATTATTAAATTAATAATTAGATTTTCCCTAATTATAAATTAGGGTTTCAAATCCTGAAATTTAGGGTTTTCTAAATTTGAAATTAGGGTTTGCTAATTAATTAAGCTTTACCCTAATTAATATTATAATTAATAACACTTAAGCAATATAATAATCATTTAAGTTCCCAGATTAGGGTTTCAACTTTCGAATTAGGATTTCGGATTCACAGAACTGAAATTAGGGTTTCCAGAACAGGGTTTTAGGGTTTCTTATAATCATAAGAATTTTCTAACTGAACGTTGACGTTTTTAATATAAACTTAGGGTTTGTTACAAATATCGTTTATCTGATCAATCCTTGACCCTTAACCACATCATGCACACATATACACAGATCATAAACGCTTATTCCCTTAATCCTAAATAATTCACCTAAATCCTTCACAGAATTTTGAAATCCTCAAAATTCATTCTTAAAAATATTAAACGCATACACTAATTTTCTATCTAGGTTCTAATTTTGAACCTTAAATCAATTAATTAAAATTTTTAAAATTTTCAAATTCTCGGGTTGTCACAGATCACGATTGACTGAAAATATTTTAAATTAAGCAAGGATGAGCATTTGAATGCCCAACTAGTAATAACAATTATAAATATATTTAGCTTAAAGAATTAAATATTTTATTTATACATCACTTCTACAACGATTCAATAGTTGTGAAGTAAACTAAACCGATAATAATAACATAACAACTCTATATCACATTTTTGAAACTACGTATTGACTATAAATAGGTATTAGTCGACAGACTATGAACATTGTTTTTAGTTTTCGCTAAGGTTTAATAGAACTTCATCTGCAAACCGTCATAACTTACGGGCGTTAGGTTGTACTTTCCATGGGTCCTGTATTGATCAATACTACATACAAGAACGATATTATCGTTTCACTCTGGTCTTACCAAGATAAAAGTTTTCCTTGATCGGGATGTTCATTTCACCGAATCCGAACCAAGACAATTTGGTTGGATACAAAAAGATTTTATCATATTCAACGATATTTCTAAATCTGTGTCTAGCTGGTCAAATAGCTTAGACGACTTATATATATATATATATATATATATATATATCAACATGTGTTTAACTACAATGATTATCCAAGTGGGGACACTTGTATAACCATATTTCAAAATTAACGAACAGAATATATATATGAGTTATATAATATAATATCATGTTGATAAACAATGATCGGATATAATATATACGAAAAAAGTTAATAATATAGTACAATAATAATATAATTTTGAAACTTCTTACTCATGTCCATTGCATAAAGGAAATAAAAAGGTAAGATACTTGCCTGGTCTGCTGCTTATAATACGCAACTTAGTTTTATCTTTAATCTCAGGACCTATCATTAATAAGATCATTCATTCGATTAGAATATTATACTATAACACATAGCACTGCTTATTACAGTCATCACATAACCTACTCACCTTGTCACACACATTCAACAGTCATTGAACCACAAACAAACATTAATACAGTCAAAATATCTAAGTCTAGATGTGACGCCCCCAAAATAGGTATACAACACCCATTCTGAGTCGTCAAAATACATGGTACAGAAACAACTACAACTTTATTAATACAACATAAAAATTGTGAGTTTAAATACAAATATTGTCATCTAGACAATATCCACACTCAAATAAGTCCTCATTATAATTATTAATACACTATTTTACAGAATAGTGAGGACTACTAGAACCACTTCTAGAACCATCATTCCACACCCCGACTAGTACTCGCTACATTCTGGCCTCCTAAGAAGAAAAATGGAACAACAAGGAAAATGGTGAGCTAAACTAGCCCAATAAAGAACATTATGACTAAGATAATATAGAACAAATTATCGTTAGTCCTCAACAGGGAAAAAAATCTAATAGAATACAATAAACAACAAGTTTTAAATCAATATTCGCAGCGGAAATAATAATTCATTAGAAGAGTTAAGTAGAGAATGAAATCTACTATCTTCTATATATGAATATAAAAGTTCATCGTCTATCTTTTATCCTTGTAACATCAATCAATATATATCTGAAATCAATATTCATCTTTGCACTACAGGCCAAAGATTTTCATCAGTTGGTCATGTTCATCTAAACACCTGTTCATCTTTGCACTACTGACCAAAGATATTCATCAGAAATCATTCATCTTTGTACTACAGACCAAATATATTCAGTTATATCATCATTTAGGAATGAGGATGATGAAAAAATATTTTCAAGAAAACGAATCCAGTGAAACAAAAGAACAAATATTAAGGATTCGTATTTCAGCTATTCCATGTCCAAAAATACCTCATAATAATCATAGTGGAGTAAAATTCAAGAATGATCAAAACATGGATACAATCAAAGCTAGTATACAGAATAGATATTTTGGACAAAAAGAAGAAAATTTCATTTTTCGGTGAATAGTGTCATATTCGTGAATAGTGCCGTATACGTGAATAGTAACTCCGACACTAAAAGATAGAAATTTCACAAAAAAAATCATCACGCTTCGTGAATAGTGCTCGTGAATAGTAACTCATGAATAGTAAGTCATGAATAGTAACTCCGACATGAAAAGTTCCAAATTTGATAAAAATTCCAACCAATATTTTGGCATAATGATATTGAAGAAATAATATCATTTATGAAGAAAATAACACCCCTTACCTTAAAAGGATAGTATTTCTGACTGGAATACTGGATATAGTGCTGAAAGAACTTGCACCGTATAGCAATACTCAAGTACTAAAATACTCACAAAAATACGCTCGATATTATAGAGAGAGAAAGAGAGAGAAATCTTTAGTTTCTGGTGTGATTTTCAATTCTAACCTAAGCACCCTATTTATAGGAAAATGCTTAGAACACCAAAGCAGAAAATTTAATATAATATTAATATATATATATATATATATTAAATTCCTATGCACCCTCTTCTTTGGTTAACAAATTAGCCACACATGTTCCAAAGACAACAAAAACGTTTTTGTTAATTAAAACAATTAAAACTTCCAAAAATTAATTATTCCGAAATTTCAGAACTTCAATAATTCATAATAAATAGCCCTTTTGTCAGAAAAATTCGAAACACATGTCTTTTACATAGGAAATTTCATTATCTACAACTCGTCACTTTAAAAATTTCTCTTTATATCCACATAAAATGAATGGTGTTCTCATTTTAGGTGAGATTTGTTTGAAAAAACAAAGTGTGAAAAGGTCCCATATGACATTTCCAATAATGTCGATTCAGATAATATGGACGTTAAGAGTCGCCATTGGTTTTTTAAATGGTTGTACTCAACACAACAAGTAAAAAAGGTTCATGTATAATGTCAAAGACAGATTAAGATGTTGGACAAACCGATAAAAGGTTTGCACATTGATGATGTGACATTAACGATATACTGGTCTGTGAAACCGAGATTCGTTTAGGGTCCCGGGGACTTGGTTATGCGGGGGGGAAGGTGTTAGGCACCCTCGACATCCGTGTTGTTACCACATGACCGCTTTTCAAGAAACTATTATCCGAGTGTGTGTGTGTGTGTGTGTGTGGGTCAATGTGTCGTTATATGGAAGTCAGTGCGAGGCCTCGCTCAACCTATATATTGTGGTTTGAATTTATGTAAAATTCAATTTTAGCAAGATACGGCAAATGATGTTTTATAAAAGAGGTTTTTCAAACCCCGATGCTCAATAGAATCGAGACCTTTACACTCCCATTTTATTAAGTGATCTATTGGATTGATTTTATTTCGACGGATGCGAGGCATCCGTATGAAAAATAATATACAAAAATAATGCCGACTTCCTCGTGGGTATGGAAACCATCCGAGGAAATTCAGACATCGCAGTAATAATTTACAAGTCGCCATAAATTGAAAAATGTCCATCACGGAACCGAATCTAGATCCAATGGGATGAATCTGTGATCACATGATTCCTAAAGCAAAATATCGCAATTTATATAAAAGCAATAAAGGTATATATATATAAAAGTCGTAAATATATATATACGTATATGATCACCAACCACTAAGCACCTCCACGGGGGATCGTAAATGTAAATAAAGTGTTAAAAGTTATCAACCGCCACTTGAGGAAACTCCAAAGTGGGACAAAACATAAATAAAGTCAGAAGTTTATCAACCGCCACTTAAGAAAACTCCAGCAGCATATAATATATATATATATATATATATATATATATATATATATATAGAAATAAATGCACCGGATGTAAAAATGTGCTCATCGAACAAAGTTTCATATATCATATATATATATATATATATATATATATATATATATATATATATATATATATAAAAGCGAGTAAACGCACCTGATATAAAATCTGTGCTCATCGAATGTAGTCCACACATACGCACTGCATAATATATATATATATATATATATATATATATATATATATATATATATATATATATATTAAAGCAATAAACGCCTGCATCAAAAGTCTCAGCTCATCGAACAAAGTTCACATATATATATATATATATATATATATATATATATATATATAAAAGCAAGTAAACGCCCGCATCAAGTTCAGGCTCAATCGAGGCATAACTCGATAATGTTAGTCAATATATATATATATATATATATATATATATATATATATATAGATCGAATGAAACCACTGGATCAAGTCCGCAAAAGCAAGCAACACGACTCTCAACGTGTAGAAGGGTGTGTGCAAAGATGAAGAGAAAGACTCTAAAGTGTGTGAGAAGGCTTACAACCGATCGCTAAAAAAGGCTTCTATA
This sequence comes from Panax quinquefolius, assembly GCA_020205615.1. Taxonomy (NCBI): domain Eukaryota; kingdom Viridiplantae; phylum Streptophyta; class Magnoliopsida; order Apiales; family Araliaceae; genus Panax; species Panax quinquefolius. The sequence goes on along the minus strand of CM035164.1, from coordinate 82,667,201 downwards.
TCTTTTTAGAGTGGGTAAACACCGGCTTTTGTGGGTACAAAAGAGGCTATATATGAGCTCACTGTGTGTTTAAAAGTGGAAAATACATCATATGGGCGAAAAGAGCAAATTGTGGTGGTTTCCGCTTTTTTCTCTTAAAAATCAGCACCCCAAGCCCTCTATTTATAGGCATATGAGTCGCAGTGTACCGCTACCGAGCCAAGTGTACCAGAGCCGAGCTGCAGTGCAACCCAGAGGCCGGCCTGGTCGGGTCGGGTCGTTTTCGGGTCGGGTCGTCTCTCAAGCACGTGCACTCGTGCAATCGTAATGTCCACTCGATTTTTAGAAGTGCAAACCGCATCCGCTTTGAGGGTATACAGACCTATTTCGACCGCCATTGTCGAGAGTTGTATACGATGGCATGGGATTAGAGTTTCAGACGAAGTCATTGAAGATGGGACGATGCCCTCCGGCCTTCAAGCTTCAACTTTCATCCGCTACCCCGCATAATAGTCACCGGATTGATTAGCCTTGTGGGACATCGTTGCAGTAGAGACGTGATGTGGCATCGTGTTCGACGAGATGATGATGTTGCCCCCTCACCGGTGTTATCACGGATTGGGCCGATAAAGCAGACGTTGCTCGAGACTTCACCGAGATTGGATCGCCGCAATTGTCAAGGTCCTCATTGTCATCTTTGAGGTGTGCCTGTCTTCCCGATGTTATTGCCGGTTGGTACAAGTATATCTCATCAGTGAGCGCCGAGATTGAAGTCGGTCGCATTTGAAACAAGCATTTCGGGTTATATCTCCAAATCGCATTCCTCGGGGTTATCACCAAGGTTGGTGGCTATTCCCATGGTTGGGATCGAGACCGGATACCCGGGGTTATCTCCAGATTAATCGGTCTTCTTCTGTGTGTGTGTTCGTATTGTATCTCGCAGTCTCGGTTATATCCGAGGTTGATTTGTTACTCCCCTGCATTGTGATCCGGGGTTGATGTCGAACTTCCGAGTAGTATCCCAGATGGATTTGGATTATCTTTCGTGGTTCTCTCTAAAAGAGACTAATCTGTCCTCCCGCAATGTTAGTAATAAAGAGTATGTAGAAAATTTTGAGTGTTCACAGATGCCCTCTTTATCATACTCATGCATGGCGATGCATGGGTAGGATAAAGAATCCTAGACACTTGAAACGCAACAAGATAAAATGGTACTATGGATAGCCAAAATGATGCAAATGTATGATGCATGTGTACGGGTTGTAGCCCAACATGCCGGGATGATTGCGGATCCTCGTTGTTTCAACCGGGATTGGCAACACCGATCGATTTGATGTGTGTTTAATCATTAGATGTTGATGTTGGAGTTATCACCAAATTCATGTTCTTGATAACGATTCGATCCTCAAGAGGTACCTCTTATGTGTAAGAGATCCGTGGGGATAAAGCTTGATCTATTTGAGGATGTGTATAACATATTCCATCATCTATCCTCTTTGATAATGTCGACCTTTCCCGGTTAGTATCGCGTAATATGTCACGATTCTATGGATTTATCGCCAACAACAAATGCCGTCGTGGATGCTCGACCTTCGCTGACGTGTGAATCAATCGATATGTGAATCAAACATGAAAAATCTCGTGGGATATATCGTCAAGGTTGTTTTGACCTTTGGACGACGGTGAATCAACTACCGAGACTCTCGGAGGAGATCGTCAAGGTTGCTTGACCTTCACCGACGTGTAGATCAACGAAGTATCATACGTTAGACTTCACGGGATCCGCTGGGAATATGAGCATTTGGGTATGAAGACCTCAAATAGCTCTATAGCTCGATAGGTTTAATCGCTATCTACCGAAATGACGCCAAGGTTGTTTTGACCTTTGTTGACATGTGTGTCAATCAATCGAGCATATTGTTGCTATCATCACGGAGATATATGTCAGAACCCCCCGTCGGGAATCTACTCGGGGACGCATGAGTACGCACGTAACTTATCGAATCAGTTCTCAATGCTTCGATGGGTTTACTTGCCATCTACCAAATAACGTCAAGGTCGCTTTGACCTTCATTGATAGACATGTCAACGGATGAACGTGTTCAGAACCCCCACCGGGGATCTACGTTGAAACCCCCGTCGGGGACATACGTTGTAACCCCCGTCGTGGGACATACGTTGTAACCCCCGTCGGGGACCTACGTTAGTAACCCCCGTCGGGGACCCACGTCAGAACCCCGTCAAGGACCTACTTAGGTAACGACCCGAGTCACAAGATCGACTGACTGCACGAGGTATTGCCGGATGTGATTTGTGACAAATGGGATCATCAAGCGTGGTATACCTCGTGTTCGGGTGACTACCAATGAGTGATGTATGTGTTCAAAGTCTCATCCGAGAAGACCAGATCAGATGTCGTTTTGCTCAATCGTGGCATTTTTATTCTCGATTCGACCTTTTTCTAGCCCGTGAAGAACTCCATTTCAACTCGAATCGACCGAGCCGAGGGGTGGGACCCACATAGAGGAGCCGCAGTGTGCTGCCGCAGCAGCGCAGCAGCAGTAGGCAGAGCTCGCGTGCCAGCGTGGATGATAAATCCCGCAGCACGCTTTCTTCACAAGTTCATTTCTAACTGTTTTTCGCTTAGAAAAACCGCGAGCCTTCTTCAGATCGCCGAAGTTCGGGCCGCTTTTCGCAAATTTCATCACCGCATAAGTGTTCTACACTATCCCGTAACGTATGCATGTATTTTTTCCAGCTTCATTCCGCTGATTGTGAGTTATCGCATCTAAATGCATCTAAACACATAGTAGTGATTATGTATGCACAAATGACTTGATAAAAAATATTCAACATAGTAAATGTTAGTATTAAACCATGTCGAACATAATGATGTGAAAAATTTGACTTTTCGAGATACCAAATTGGCACCTTTTTCTCGCTATTTTTTGTCCTATTTGAGGTCCAATGAGCAAAAGGTAGAAAGGCAAAATACTCCTAGCATCGAGGTTGGCCTTATGCATGATGATTTTAATTTTTAATGCATATATTATGTATATGACTTTCAAAGGTGTGTGCTATCGAATGGCCACCTAGACACGCCTATGTGCATGTGGATAGTCCTATTTTCAAAGGGGACTATGGCAAAATTTTTCCAAATGTAGGTATTGGGTAGTCATGCATTTTAACTCTATTATATGTTTAAAGTAAAATGCATGCATGCATATAGTCATAAATGCATTTAAAAGCTCCTGTGTAAGAAAATACCACACCCTTTTAGGTGATTTGGAGACTTGTTGTCCAGATATTATGGATCCGGATCACCGAAAGCAGCTTTTATAGACCGCTTCTCGCGCATTACGGAGGGAGGGCTTCAAGTGCCTCATCTCGCGTTTCTCGTCGCAAACACTCGCGCATTGGTGGAGGCCGTGATACGCCCCGCCCGTGTAGATGTTCCAGACGCCGAGGACGAGGAGGCGGATATTGAGGATCCCGCCTCCCGCGCGCATATCCCTCGCAGGAGCTTCCGAGCATTCGTGTGGTGAACCCAGAGTTGTTGGGTGATTTGGGTAGACATCCATCGATGTACTTTTGCATGCTAACGAGGTATGGCGTTAGACTTTATCTTCCTTCTTTTCCTATTGATGAGGATTAAAGGGTTCTCGATGTTGATCCGCATTTCATGTGTGTTCCGTGTTTTACATGTTTCGAGGGAATCGGTTTAGCATCCACCCATGTACCAGCGCTTCATCCCGATTATAGAGCAAGAGTGCATGAGTGGGGATTTGGGGCATTTTTCTCCATCCTCCCCTCCTCGTTGTCCCCCGGGTTACCTCGTGGCATTGTCTCGAGCGATGGTTTCATCGACTCAACCACTCCATCCGCCGGATCATGAGGTGATGATGACGCCCATGGATTGGCGATTTATCATGTGTATGGAGTTTGAGGGGAGCCCAAAGGCTCGCATGGCTTAATAATATTACCCCCACCGCCGCTCGATCCTTATTAGAGTTCGCGGAGGCGCCAAAGGTAGGATCGTCTGCTCGTGTCCTTTGAGCGAGTAGATGTTATGAGCGGCTATCGAGTGAGCCCATGCTCGATGATGTCAGATCGTGGATCGCTTCTCGCGCGATTGTTCCTCGATGATCATTCGAGGTCGCTTTATAGCAGTATAACTCTTCCACAGATCTTTCGCTTTGGTCAGCGCCACACGCCGATGTGGACCGATGATAGAGAGTACGATCGGGGGCTCTTACACCTTTGCCTATTTCCTCCGGGGCATGCGTCTCGCGCGCTCTGTGGTTCGACCGAGGCTTGGCTAGGATTTTACCCATTTTCGCCGGTGAGTATTTCTCTTGTCTTTTCCCATTCATAAAGTTAAGAGTGTTTATCGATAGCAGATGTTTTGCCATTGTTTTGGCAATTTTGGGCCCATGAGAGGCTTCCCATGTTTGCGCCCCATGAGTGTGTTAGCTTAGATACCTATCCACGAGGACGCACGATGGCACCATTCTATTTTGCCAGAGGTCCCTCAGATCTCGAGGGTTTCATTCATCGCCAGATGCAATTGAGTTGTCGACACCGACGCCATCACATGGCTTCCATACTGGGGATCATTTGACCATCGGTTTTGAGGATGGACACCCCACCGAGAGTAGAGTATTTGATTTCCACCCGAGATTTCTCTCTTCACAGATGGAGGCCGGGAGCTCTATTTAGAGAGCGTGCTATTAGGAGCACCATGTGGGAGATTCAGATACCGATCTTGCCTCCCCGTCAGCGCCATCATCGTCTCAGATCACCACCACCCATCATTGATATTCCATTGTTGGGAGTCGACGGTTTTGATTTATCCGAGGGTCCATGTACTCGTGAGAGATATTCCAGCGTTGGTGGCTTCCTCAAGACTATTGGGGCCCCCAGCCCCGCGCCACACAGCTTTATGGGGGACATGGTTCCGTGGATCTTTGATGATGATGACGGATGGGTGGTTTCAGGTCCGAGCTCTCACTCATCCGACCCAGATTGATAGTTTGACCCCAACAGCTGGACTGTGCACATGTATTTATTCTAAGATTGGGGCAGAGATCCAAAGCAGAGGTGAGTCATTTGTTCCTTCCACTGTGTGTGCCGCCCCTCGATGACCCATTTGGTTTTCTTGCCAGCAGATCCTCCTCTTTATAGCCCCGACATCCCCGCTGATAGAGATCCAAATGACTCAGAGGAGTTACATCGTGGACAGATTGAGGATGTGGACATCGAGACCCCGGTCTTCTTCTCGATGTATATTCTCGTTATATCTTTTCGATAGCCTCGTTAGATATATGGGTGGTCGCTCCTCATTCTCGCTATATCTTTTGATAGGCCTCTCATAGTAGTAGGGCTGCCTGTGCCCCATTTTCATGTATTTGTAGTCAGATAGAAATGATGTATTAGATGATGATATATTTAGGAATGTATGCACCATTTTTCATTCCCTATATCATATTGCCATCCATTATCTCGTTATGCATGTATCATGTTATGTATATGTATGTATGTCCAGAGATATTCAGATCGACCCCTCGGATGGTCTTATTACGACACGCCCGCATGCATGTCTTCTTCGACAGCTTAGTCAGATAGATCATACCCCACCGTCGCTGGTGGTATTGGGTACGCGATCGTGGTATGATAGCATGTCACCACCATTGCATGTGGTGATCAGAGATCTGTTGTCGCAAAGATACCATGACCCTTTTTGGCATTTTCGTGTTTCCCGCAGGATTTGTAGACGGATGCTAGAGCATGGCTACCCACAGGTGTATTCCATTTTGGCACCCATGAGTCGACTCTACTGGAGGAGGAGTATGACGTTGACGATGTCGCCTTTAGATGCACTCTTGCATGCACATGGCTTTGGGAGACATGAGTAGACGATTCACGACTCTCACAGATTGAGGCGCAGAAAGTGCAGATGAGTCGACATCCGCCACGTGATCTCTCAATTTTTTCAGATGATGATTTGGCGCTGAGGATAGCTACTCACGACATTTCGGGATTTCACCGTGGTTTGAGGATCATCAAGCGTTTGGCCGAGTTGATGTATCGATGCTATGTGTATCGCCATACGTGTATATGCCGCGCATATATGGATGAGATAGATATATAGGAGTTATCATGGCCGTGAGAGCTCTCGAGAGGGTCGCACCATTGTACCTATGATCGTAGCAGTAGACCCTCGCGACAAGATCCCATCGCAAGAGATTTACCCCGTCAGAGTGTTCATCGGGAGTTTGGCCATGTCAGATGTGTGGTTTATGTCCACACTTCATGACCGGTTGGTACCCTTAGACGACATGGGTATTGCTTCTCCCATGATGTGGCTATGTCATATACCCTTTCACCATCGGAGTGTATAGATGCTCACCCGGTCCGCATTTTTTCGCGAGATATCGAGATCCATTTAGCATATTGTCGCGTTTCGGGCTTTTTCACCATACGCCTTCATTACTCATGCTCCCGCATGGATTTCCTCCCTTGGTCGGGTTTCGAGGGGCGTGACTACTTATCACCCATCGGGCCGTGATGTCGCAGTCACGACGGGCCTGTGGATTTTCATCCTTTCGAGGGGGGCGATAGTCAGTCATGGTCACTTCTCGATACCTCTCAAAGCAGAGGACCGATCTCGTATACGCTTGTCGGGATCACGCGTGAGCTAGCCGCTTTTTTTCGCCAACCATCCCCGTTATTCCGCAGAGTATTCGCATGGATGGAGATGAGAGGTTTTATCTACCGCGCAGCAGATTTGCAAAGATCTCGGAGAGCGAAGTTATACGATGTAGAGCCCATGGAGGACATCGATACCTACATCGAGGAGGATCCCGCCGGGTTGCCAAGATTTCTTCCGGATTCTCCTAGTACCAAGATTTTTTTGTGATTCAAAGACTAAGAGAAGATTTAGAGCAGTAGTCTTCATCCGATGACCTTTGAGAGAGATCGATTCGATCTATGATGTCGATCGCTTCTTGATGTGAGGGACGCCGCCTATTAGAGAGAGACGAGGCATCGCTCGCAGAGAGATGCCGCCGTCGCCGAGCGTGATGAGGCCAGTCACCCATAGACGCAAAGTGATAGTTGAGCGGATATCGCTATATCTCGCCCGGATGTGGCCATCACATATAAGATCGCGCAATGAGGTCCCTTACCACCGGTATGATCGCAGAGATGAGCGCTTATATATGATGAGCATATGGTCATCATGCAGATGGCTACAGATCGTTGGGTCGTGTGGATATTCTCACCCAGAGACTACAACTTTACCTCCTTCATCTCGAGAGGGACGCCATGTTGGTCTTGCTAGCTCGCATATACCCCGATTTGTAGATGAGCTTTTATATTCACCGCATGCACTAGCTTAGCCATTTTTTGTCATGTATAGCTTTATATCAGTATATATATCAAACAACATTATATATGACAGGAAATATATTTTTGGATCACTTCCCTTTTAGATATGCCCTGCTATTTGCTTGATATTTTGCCTCGCCGCCTGTGGCTTGTGGATCTTGATGTATTCTCAATTTCTCCCGGTGGATGGACATCGAGTTGTCTCGGATAGTTCGTAATGGATCATCGATCTATGTATCCCTACCATCTTTGGTGTCTTGGGACTTGTTTTTGAATGGAAATGTGGAGAGGAGTGTGGCTTTTCTCTCTCGAGATCGACCGCACTACGATGGTCGCCAAGATTTCTATTCAGAGAAGCCTAGTTAATTCCACCTCTTATGGGTTGGTGTTGTTCTTCAAGGCATGACCGCAGCTTAGATGGTCGCCAATCTCCTATTTGGGAGGAGTTCGTAATTCCATCCCTTTGGTCCTCAAGTCAATGAAATGTAGTGGATTGAAAGAGGATCCCAGCATCAACCGACAATGGTTTGTGTTTTGGTAGGGGTGAGACCGAACCATAAATGGTCGCCACGCACTCCTATCAAGAGGAGATCAGTCCGCGTAGTTCAACCTCGTGTAAGAGGTTCAACGTCAGATATGGGTCGATATGGTGTAGGAATGTTTTTGGTTGTTTTTTTTTTTATGTAAGAGGTAGAAATGTTTTTGTTGTTTTTGTTTTATCGCGACCGCCATATGAAATGGTTGCCTACGCATCCTATGAAGAGGAGATCGTCGACGAGTTCGCCTCGTGGCGAGAAGAAAAGCGTAATCCCATGCAGGTGTCGAAAAGTGGGAGGAGAAAGTTTAATCCTAGGTTGAGGATAAATCGCAGTGAAAAGTTTGATCCCGTGAATGGGTAGCCAAACTATAAACGCAAGAGGTTCAATCCGCTGGTGGGATGACCTAAGTCAGTATGAGCGCAGGAGAAAGCCAGTCAGCTGGCTTGAAGAGTATGTTTCTCGAGGGGCAAAGTGTAGAAAAGTCAGTATGTGGTAAAGGGTTAAAGAACCGGAATGATCGGTGACCGATGATTATGCATCTGTGGTGTTTCACGGTTACTTCAGACATAATACCGCCGCTTTTCACGGTCTCGAAGTTGATGAGTTGTGGAAATTCATCGCCGCCCATTTCTTGTAACTGAGAGAGCCGCCTCGTCAATACTTCCTCGACAATAAACGGGCCTTCCCAGCTTAGGAGCTTAATTTTTCTTTAGCTCGATCTTCGTTGTCAAGAATCTTCTTCAAAACCAAGTCATGTTGTTTAAACCGCCAGAGTCGGATTTTTTTTGTTGTAGGATCTCGCGATCCTTTGTCGATATAATCGACCATGGAAGATAGCCGCGTTCGCTTTTCGCCTATTAGAGACAATTGGTGATACCCGCCTTGTACCCATTGGTCTTCATCCACCGAAGGCCGATCAACACTCGAGAGATTCCATCTCAACTTCTATGGGGAGCACCGCTTCCATCCCATAGGTTAAAGCGTAGGGGTTGCCCTCAGTTGAAGTACGCACGGAGGTTCTCAGAGGCTAACAGAGTCGAGGCAATAGGTCGTGCCAATCTTTGTGGTCAGGACATCATTTTGCATAATCTTCTTGATTTTTTGTTAGCCGCTTCAACAAAGACCGCTCATCTTCTGGACGATAGATGACAGAGTTAAGATGTTTGATGTGGAATTTATCGCATAATTCCTCCATCATTTTGTTGTTGAGGTTTTTGGCATTGTTCGACACAATCACCTCCGGGTTGTCCATATCGACAAACGACATTGTTTTTCGATGAAAGCAATGATGACTTCTTTAGTAACCTCGGGAAGGAGGTCGCTTCTACCCACTTGGTGAAGTAGTCGATCATGGTGAAGATAAATCATGACCATTATCGCTTTAGGCTCAATGGGGCCCGATAACGCCCATTCCCCACATCGAGAAGGGCCAAGGCGAACTCATATGTGGAGTTCCCGTGGAGGGGCGGTATAAGATTCCCATGAATCGCATCGATAGCATCTTTTTTTGACGTGGTCATTGCAATCACTTTTGAGAGATAGCCAATAATGTCCCGCCCCGAGGACTTTTCGACAAGGAGGGGGCCACTCATGGGGGGCACAGACTCCACCATGGATTTCATCCATAAGCCTTGGGGGCTTGATTCTTTGTCTAGACACCGAGGAGACCTAGTCCCCGCATCTCTTTGTAGAGCGATCTCCACTCGTGTAGAACTTCATAGCAAGTCGATGGATCCCGCTTTTCTCGGCCAAAGCTCGCTTTCACGGTGTAGATCCATCTCGCAGATATTCCTTGATATGTCGATACCAAGGAGGTTGGATGGGAGGTAGCTCATCCGATACTTCTCCAATGTAATTCCCATAGTCGGGCCTTGTTCAGTGGAAATTGTGACGCTTGGCAAGTGTTTCCTTGTCTGATATGCGAATCAAGGAGGCCAAAGTTGCTAACGCATCCGCAAAATCATTCCTATTACGAGGAATGTGTAGAAAGGAGATTTTTCAACTCCAAAGCCATCTTCAAAACCCGCCGATGGTAAGGCAAAGAAATGTAGTTCCTTGGTTTGATAGATTCCGTGGATTGTCGATTACCAACTCAATCTCCAAGGATGCTTAACCACCGATGCCCATTGAATGGGCAAGTTTTAGCCCCATGAGACAAGCTTCCTTCATACTCAACCGTATTGTTGGTGCCGATAAATCGTAATTTGACTAAGAACGGATATCGCTTCCCCTGCATCGTATACTAGAACCGCTTCCAGCCCGTAACCTTCCATATTAATACCCATCAAAATACATCTTCCATGATGGCGCAGATCGCATCGATGGTGTGTTGCATCATCATTATTATTCTTCATCGTGGAAATATGTTTCAAGGGTTTGAAATCCTCAAAGGTGCGGCGGCCATTGATCCGCGATTCCTCGACCTTTGATGGACTTTTGAGTCACATATACGATGTCAAATTGTTGTAGGATCAATCGCCATCCGGACAAACCGCAATTTAACACGGGTTTGTTGAACACGATTTGAGAGGATCCACGCGGATATGAGATGGGTTGTGTGACCATGGAGGTAATGTTGTAACCTCATGGAAGCCCATGCTAAAGCACAACACGCCTTTTCGATCGAGTGTACTTGTGTTCACCGTCACGAACCTTTTATCGAGGTAATAGATAGCTCGTTCTTCGCCTCTATCGCTTTTCTCGTCCCAAAGATGCAAATTCCCATGGCATTGTCACTTATGGATGATACATGAACAGGGAATATCATCCCCGGTGGTACCAAGACAGAGCTTTGACTAGCTATTTTTGATTGTAAGGAAGGCATTCTCGCACTCATCATTCCATTTCATGGAGGAGTTCTTCCTTAATAGCTTGAAGATCGCTCACTGTGTTGTCGTGAGTCGAGATAAACCCGCCGATGAAGTTGATTCTTCCCAAAATCCCCGTATTTCTTCTCTCGTTCGAGGAATGGGCATTTCAAATGATGGCTTGGATTTTGGCAGATCCAGCTCTATCCCTTTGTGGTCGACTAGAAATCCTAGCAACTTGCTTCTCGATTTAACGCCAAAGGCGCACTTAGTCGGATTCAACTTCAAGTCAGATTTACGCAACTCGTTGAACAACTTTCTAAGATGGTCTATATGGTCATCCTCCTTCCGGACTTGACAATGATGTCATCCACGTAGATCTCAATCTCTTTATGCATTAAGTCGTGGAAAAGAGCCATCATAGCTCGTTGATAGGTAGCTCCAAAGATTGATGAGGCCGAATGACAACCGCATCTATATAAAAAAGTTCCCCAAGGAGTGATGAAAAGCGCTCTTCTCACGATCTTCCTCAAGAACCATGATCCGATGGTACCCCGCAGCAATCAAAGAAAGGAGTACATGTCGATCGCAGGCAAAGATTGTCAATGAGAATGTGGATAAATGGCACGGAAAAGCTATTTTAAGCAAGCTTTATTCAAGTCCCAGTAATCCACGCAAACTCGCACCTTCCTCCGTGTTTAGGTACACGTGCACGATGTTGGATATCCACTCGTGATATGTAGACACCATGATGATGCCAACTTGAAATTGTTTCACAATTTCTTCTTTCACCTTTAAACTCCACTCCGTGTTTCAATCGCCGAAGTTTCGCTTTGACCGCTTAAATCCTCTTTAATGGGAAGGCGATGAAGGACAATGTCATGGACAAACCCACCATGTCTTCATGAGACCATGCAAACACATCCCGAATTGGGTTAATAGCGTAACCATGTCATTCCGCTGGTTTGGGGTAAGGTCTCGAACCAACTGGATTAACTTAGGGCTTTCTAAGGTTCCGAGATCGAAAGAAGTGGTTTGATCAAGGTTGGGTTTGGGTTTGTCTTTCGACCCATTCTTGAATTTCTCGAGGCACCTCAATGTCATCCCAGATATCCATCAAGGTCAATTCATCTCTACATCAAAGGTACAATCCTTGTGTAGAGAGGCATCGATCCGCAAGTACAGTGCACATCTAAATTCAGAGTCCTCAAACAAAATATGCTTTCACTTAGTATATATGAAATGTGTTGATCATACATGTTGTTAGTATATATATCGGCAAAATAAACCGCTAATATCGTATAGTAAAAGTAAGCAGTTATTATATCTACAGGCGTAAAGAGTTCTCACCGCTTTTACCCCCGACGACCAAAGCAAGGAATGCCGTCTCCAATTGGCAAGGGTAAAGTCCGTGGACCGCAGTGATGGAGGGATTGTCATCATCCTCCCTATCCCGAATGATGGCCATTACGTCCGGGCAATCATCGTGGGGGTGTATCTGTTGGTATGTTCATCATGAACGATGATGCGATACCGGACATCATCCGTGATGACGCCTTGTTTGATTCTTCGTTCCTCTTCTTCCACCGCGGATTTGGAACAAAGATTTTTTTCTCCTTCACCGCATCATTGGGAAATAACATAGCCATTACATTGGTCGGCACCTTTACGGAGGTTGTGCGACTCGTAGTTTGAAGGCGAAGATAAACGCCACATGGTTGAAGTCAAGGAATCATTGATGCTTATGAGGATTCCTCGTGACTAGAGTCAAGTAATAGCCTAGTCCAAATTGCTCCACTTGCTTGGTTAATCGAATGGGGTATTTGATACCCGGCAATCTTTACCCAACCCTTGTCCGCTTTTATGACCCAACGACATCATTTTCGAGAGGGTCGACATTACTCAAGCAGAAATTTTGGGTTCGGGCAATGGTGCTCCAAATAGCATGGTATGGGTGTTGCTTATTTCCAAAGCATGAAAACCGATCGTTCAACATCCTCATTGGCATTGATGAACCAGCATGTCCCCCGTGTCGAGGAATCTCTCGTTCGCCGATCGACTGTGCTATTATTGATGATGTATTTCAATTGTTGATGAAGAGTGGAGGGGACTGCCCCAGCCATATGAATCCATGGTCGTCCCAAGAGCAGGTTGTATCCCGAATCTATCTTGAGCACATGGAAAGATACGCAGAATGTGTGAGGACCAATTTCGATTGGCAGCTCAATTACTCCGACCGAAGTTACTTGACGGCTCCATCAAAAGCTTTGATGATAGTATGGCTACTCTGAATTTGGTTGAGATTGATATTCATCTTCACCAAGGTAGCATATGGGCAGATATTCAGAGAGGAACCTCCATCTATTAAGACTCCAGCTACCATATATCCGGAGGACAAGACCGCAATGTGCAACGGTTTGCAATGACCGGTCCCTTCGGGTGGTATGTCATCATCAGTGAAGGATATCACATTGTTGTTGAAAATGTGATCAACCATATGTTGAAATTTTTCCGTATCCACTGATGTCGGGAGATAGGCTTCTTCCAAAACCTTTAACAAGACCTTCCAGTGATTCTCGGAGGTTAGGACCAAGTCCAAAATTGATATTTGTTGTGGAGCTTCTTTCAAGCTTAAAACTACCGTAGCTTCATTATGACCCATAGCGTAGAGGAATTTTTCAATCTTTTCCATGGGTATTTTCCCTTCGATTGGTGGTGGGGCTTCATCACCCGATGGGGGGAGATACATGGATTTTCCTTCGACATCGCAAAAAGCTTGTATGTGAGGTGGATCCTTCACCTTCTCCATAATTCCACGAAACTCAGTGCAAGCTAACAATAGGATATTGTGCTCGCATGGCAAGTTGATTCGCTCTCGGAGCGCCACTTTCAAAGGATCGTTTCCTCCTTTCGAGTGAATTATCGGTGTTGTGAGTAAGGTATTAATCCCCTCACCTTCAAAGTGGATATAATCGCTACCACACTTTTCCACTTAGTAGGGCCTCAGATTCTCACTTCAGACGCAACACGTTGTCGTTATTCCGCCAAGCGCAAAGACACCCCGTCGATTAGATTTTGAATAAGTGTATGAGTGCCCAAAGATTCTTCTCGGTTGTGACCACTTAGATCGGGAGTGATATCGACATACTCCATCGAGAGTTGTATCATCCGAAAACGGGGTTGATTGGAGGTAGAAGGAACCGATCCTTCCTTCATTGATTAACATATGAAGAATTTCCTCCATGGGTTGGCCCAAATAGGTGAATTCCCTTTGTTGGCGTAAACCCGACGGGCTTTGGCATTTGCTTTCTCTTCATCACTTTGTCTTCCAAAGATTTCATTTTTGAAAGTGACGAGGAATATTCATGACAATAGGTAGGAGATCGGCATGCTCCTCGGTCGATTAATCGACGAGTCACTTGATGCCGATAAGTCACCGCCCGCCAATCGCTTCAATTTGTTTGCAGAGAGCTTTGATCTTTCGCTCCATTGTGAATTGGAACTTAGCATAATCCCATCCGTCATCACCGCCTTTGAGGGTCCGGGAAGAATCACAAATTGAAGTTGGAATTTCGTCCATTGCTCCAATTGATCATGTTGACCTCTTCTTCTTTCAGGTTGAGGAAGAGGGAGGGGTTGTCTTGAACATGAGGTCGATCGGGTTTGGTGACTACGATCTCCCCGTTGTCTATCGTGTCCCGGATCTTGTGTTTCAAGGCCCAATAATCCTCGAGTATCATGTCCAGTGCCCCCAAGATGATAAGCACATTTCCTAGCAAAGATTGAAACCCCGCCCATTAGGGCCGGGGGCCGGTGGAAGAAGATGCGTGATTTTCTTCAGGTTGTAGAAGATTTAAAATGTTCTCGAGGGTATCCCCTAAGGGTGTAAACACCGAGGGCATTTGACTTCTCCACCTTTTGGTATCGGAGGGTTTGCAGACTATGGCCGGAAAGGGAGTGTAGTTTCTCCTTTGAATGGGCATATTTTGATTGCCTTTTTGCCCTCGTAGTATCGTGGAAACATCTTCTTTTTTTTTTATGGACCCTCCGGGGTTGTTCCCATAATTTCCAGAGATCGATGTGATCAGCAACAACTTTGAGTGCAGCTAGGTCTTGAATCTTTCCTGACTTCAATCCCATCTCAGCCATCTCCCCATGTTTGACCATTTCAGAAAATGGTTTGTCGATGCCGGCTAAAACTCTCTCTCATAGAAGGGAGCTTCAGATGTCTATGAATGTCATGACCATTTTCGATTCTCATCATGGCAGGACTAACTTGGGCGTACCAAAGGCCTCCACCTTTCGAGCATACTCTCGAAAAGACTCGTTAGACTGCTTTTCGATCTTGGTAATTTGATACCGATCAGAGCCATCCGAGTTTGAAAATCAGATTGAGTGAGGAAGGCATGTGCTAGCTCTTCCCAACTATGGATTTTGAGTTGTTTAATCTTCAGGTACCACTTAACCAAGCTTCTCCAGCTAGACTCTTTTTGGAACAATTGCATTCTCGAAGTTTTTCATCCTCTCGTGATAGATCCAAGTTCTCCAATAAATACTTTTAAATGTGTATAAGGATCTCCTAACCCGTCATATTTTTCAAAGTCGAGTTTTAAATTTTTTCGGATAATGAACACCGTGAAAAATACACAGATCAAGATATGAAACACTCCCGTGTGTTCCAATTCCTTTGATAGCGCCAAGGGTCTCTTCCATTCGAGGACTTTCTTTTTGATGTCACCAAAGGTTCGGATCTCCAGTGGGATGGGTAGCATCAAGAGTTTTTGTTGGTCAGATCCAATCGTAGTTCGTGTATGGTAATGACCGGATTCCTCCTTGTGTGGAGGATTCAAGATGTACGGGTATTTTTCGACCTCGTAGATCGGGTGTAATTTTTTAATAGAAACAACCAAATCAGAATTTGTTTACTTAATCCGTCAATTTTTGCGAGAAACCGGATTAAGTTCACCGTCTGATGACGACATGATCGATCGATATGGGCCTTTTGCGCTTTTGGACTTTCGACCGGGTAGTAGGTCCGATTGATTCCTCGCGAAAAAGACTTGCATAGTTTAGTCTTTTAGGGATGTGTATAATAACATGCTATGTGATGTGTCCATTTTAGGAATTTTATCCCGCAAAACGGGTGTCACTTTGTTTGTAACATGTATATGGACACATTGCTTCATATTTCTCATTACATGGAGATATATATGGAATGAAATTACAAGTAATTGTGTTTACAAGTAATTGAAAATGAGAGCATGAAGAGACTTTCCTCCGCTTTTGGGTTTATCGAGGTCGACCTATCTTAGGTTACTCTCATGTTTTTTTGGCATGAAGGTTCCCAAATCATCGCAATCTACTGACGGAAGTTAATCCGGCTCTTTCAACCGGAGCGAATTTGGTGGTGCCTTTCCGAGCCTCTGAGAATTAGTCTTCTCACGAGTCCAAGAATCAAACACCGACGGATAGCCTCCGGTGGAGGGACCACACAACATACATTCACATACATCGCGCCTCACCATGTATGAAATGATGACATGTGCGAAAGCACTAATATCATAATAAGCTATATAAAGTGAAGCACTAACATCACACGCAGATATGATGCTAAGCACTAAGTTCAATCAAGACATGCATTCGCACACATTCATCCAATGTAAATGCAACATCCACACACAAGCAGATAACAGCTTTTGAAAAGATTGTAATAGCGGCTTAAGTCCTCTTATCGGAGTCCCCAAGCAGAGTCGCCACCGTCGACGCTCGGATTTTTGGGTGTCCTTTCCATTACTTGTTCTTTCGTGTTCTCATTTTAGGTGAGATTTGTTTGAAAAAATAAAGTGAAAAAGGTCCGATATGTATAATGTCGACGATGGACCGTTAAGAGTCGCCATTGGTTTTTTAAATGGTTGTACCAACACAACCGATAAAAGGTTTGCACACATCGACCAAAGTGATGTGACATCGATATATACTGCCTGTGAAACCGAGATTCGCTTAGGGTCCCGGGACTTGGTTACGCGGGGAAGGTGTTAGGCACTTCGACATCCGTGTTACCACTATGTGACCGCCTCTTTTCAAGAAACTATTATCCGAGTGTGTGTGTGTGTGTGTGGGTCAATGTGTCGTTATATGGAAGTTGTGCGAGGCCTCGCTCAACCTATATATATGTAGGGTTTGAATTTATGTAAAATTCAGCTTTTTAGCAAGATATGGCAAAGTTGATGTTTTATAAAAGAGGTTTTTCAAACCCCGATGCTCAATATAGAATTGAGACCTTTACACTCCCATTTTTATTAAGTGATCTATTGATTGATTTTATTTGATTGATGCGAGGCATCCGTATGAAAAAAATAATATATAAAAATAATGCCGACTTCCTCGTGGGTATGGAAACCATCCGAGGAAATTCGCACATCGCAGAATAATTTACAAGTCGCCATATAAATTGAAAATGTCCATCACGGAACCGAATCTAGATCCAATGGGATGAAATCTGTGATCACATGATTCCTAGGGCGCACAAAACGTTATAATTTTATATAAAAGCAAGAAGGTGTATATATATAAAAAGTAAATATATATATATATACATGACATGATCACCAACCACGTAAGCACCTCCATGGGGGATCGTAAATGTAAATAAAGTCAACGTAAAAAAGTTATCAACCGCCACTTGAGGAAACTCCAAAAGGGACAAAATGTAAATAAAGTCGTAAAAGTTTATCAATCGCCACTTAAGAAAACTCCAGCAGATGTGAATATATATATATATATATATATATATATATATATATATATATATATATATATATATATATATATATATGCAAGTAAATGCAACTATATATGATGTAAAATCTGTGCTCATCGTAATGTAGTTCGACCACAGCTATATATATATATATATATATATATATATATATATATATATATATATATATATATATATATATAGTAAACGCATTGGATATAAAATCTGTGCTCATCGTAATGTAGTCCACACACACATAGTTATATATATATATAATATATATATATATATATATATATATATATATTAAAGCAATAAACGCCTGCATCAAGTTCAGGCTCATCGAACAAAGTTCGACACACATAATTATATATATATATATATATATATATATATATATATATATATATATATATATAAGCAAGTAAACGCTCTGCATCAAGTTCAGGCTCAATCGAGGCATAACTCGATAATGTTAGTATATATATATATATATATATATATATATATATATATATATATATATATATATATATATACAATCGAATGAAACCACCACTAATCAAGTCCCGCAAAAGCAAGCAACACGACTCTCAACGCAGTAGGGTGTGTGCAAAGATGAAGAGAAAGACTCTAAAGTGTGTGAGAAGGCTTACAAATGATCGATAAAAAAGGCTTCTATATCTTTAGAGTGGGTAAACACCGGCTTTTTGTGGGTACAAAAGAGGCTATATATGAGCTCATGTGTGTTTAAAAGTGGGAAAATACATCTATATGGGCGAAAAGCAGAGAGCAAATTGTGGTGGTTTCCCCTTTTTTTCTCTTAAAATCAGCACCCCAAGCCCTCTATTTATAGGCATATGAGCCAGCAGTGTACGAGAGCAGTGTACCAGAGGTCGGACCGGGGTTTGGTTTGGTCTGGTCGTCGTCTCTCAAGCACGTGCACTCAGCAATCTATAATGTCCACTCGAATTTTGAGAAGTGCAATCCGCATCCGCTTGAGGTATACAGACCTATTTTCGACCGCCGTTGTCGAGAGTTGTACGATGGCATGGGATTAGAGTTTCAGCGAAGTCATTGAAGATGGGACGATGCCCTCCGGCCTTCAAGCTTCAACTTTCATCCGCTACCCCGCATAATAGTCACTCGGATTGATTAGCCTTGTGGGACATCGTTGCAGTAGAGACGTGATGTGGCATCGTGTCGACGAGATGACGATGTTGCCCTCACGGTGTTGTTATCGCTGGATTGGGCTGATAAAGTAGACGTTGCTCAGACTTCGTTGAGATTGGACTGCTGCAATTATTAAAGGTCCTCATTATCATCTTTGAGGTGTGCTTGTCTTCCCGATGTTATCTCTGGGTTGGTACAATGTGTATCTTGTTGGTGAGCGCCGAGATTGAAGCCGGTCGATTTGAAGCAAGCATTTCCGGTTATTGCCAAACCGCATTCCTTGGGGTTAAACAAGGTTGGTGGCTATTCCATGGTTGGGACCGATCGGATACCCGGGGTTGTCTTGAGATTAATCGCATTCCTGTGTGTTCCCATTATTAGATCTCATGTCCGGGGTTATCTCCGAGGTTGGATTTATTCTCAGTATCATGATCCGGGGTTGATCTTTGAACTTCGGAGTATCCCAGATGGATTTGGATTGTCTTCGTGGTTCTCTCCGAAAGACAAATCTATCCTCTACGCAATGTTAATGAATGAAGAGTACTGTAAAATTTCGAAAGTGTCTACACCGATAATGGAAAATATTGTGTAGTGACAATTATTGAAACAACAATAATATAAAATATTAACGCATCAATTATTGAATCAATAAAATAAAATACTGAACAGTAATTACTGCAACAATTATTAAATAGTGCCTTCTTACGTAAGAATCAATAATTGGCGTAATACCGGTGCTTCTTGTCTGACAACAACGCCAGACATCGTGTTTTAACCATTTAGTATTCTAACAAGATAATCTAGTAATAACTATGTCGTTATTTATAAATAACTTATACTTGTCGTTTTATTCATCCAATCGCTTTCATTATAGGCCCATAAAGATCGCTATCGTGCATTTAATATTCCCCAACAAAGAAGAATATTCCACGACTAAACGAATATTCTAACAATAATGAATATTTTATAACCACCTGCTTATTTTAAAATATTTGCGCATTTTACCCATAACTAACCACATTAATCCAATTAACCCTTACTATTTCAAAATAATAAATAAAAGAAATTCAATTTTATTTATAATAAGTTGGGGTCTTACACTAGATCAATTTCTGAAACATGCCGATTGTACCAACGGCTTTATCGGGTAATTATTGCGTCTAAGACTCTATCCTGTAGTTCAACATCTGTAAGTATCAGTCAAATTATTTTTAAACGACTTATAATAATTTTTAAACATTTATTATAATTTATAATGAATTTTCAAACAATCAAATCATTATTAAATGATTTAAATATTAAATAATTCAATTATCATTAATATTTAATTAATATTAAACTACTAATGAAACCATTGCTTAAATGTTAAAGTTATTTATAATAACTCAAAATACTTTTAAATTATTAATATTATCCTTAAATTATTTTTAAAAGAATTAAAATCATTTTTAAATAACTACCATTAATATTTAATTATTAATGTCTTATTCATCAAAATATAAAATTCCTTAATTATAACTTCAAATATTTTTAATCCATTTATTTCATTTTTAAATAATTTTAAATCAATAAAACCATTTTAAATTATTTATTTAATATTATTATTAAATAATTCTAATATCATTTATAATAAATTAATAATCATTAATATTAAATTATTAATGAAATTAACCTTTAAATATTAAAAGTTATATTTTATAACTTAAAATATCTTTAAACAGTTTATTTTAATTTTAAATGATTTTTATAATATTAAAATAATTTTTAAACTAATTTATTTAATATATATTAAATAACCTTAACATCATTAATAATAATTAATTAATGAAATTTACCTTTAAATATTAAAAGTTATATTTTATAACTTAAAATATTTTTAAACTATTTATTTTCAATTAAAATGATTTTAATAATATTAAAATGATTTTTAATTAATTAATTTAATATAATTATTAAATAAATCTAATATCATTAATATTAAATAATTAATGAAATTTTCTTTAAAATATTAAAAGTTATATTTTATAACTTAAAATATTTTTAAATAACTTATTATCATTTAAAATGATTATTAATATAATAAAATCATTTTTAATTAATTTATTTAATGCATTTAATAAATAAATTAAATATCAATAATATTTAAATAAATACTAATATTTATGAAAAAGTATTTCAAATTATTAAATGTTAATTTTAAAAATAATTTAAAAATAATTTTTGTAATTTTTAGAAATTAATTTCTATTTTTAAATGATTTTTAGAAATTAATTTAATTAATTCTTAATAAAACTGTCGCTAAAGACTGCCTATAGCGACATAATCGTCGCTATAGGTGTTCTTCATGAAACCTAGATCTTCATATGCAGTTAACGAGGGTACTACTTTGACCGGTTGTAAATCTTTGGTTATTAGGATTCTAGGCTTGCTAATGATTTGTTATTGTAGTATAGCTGTAACACTATCATTATCAATTGATTTCATGGCCAGAACACAACAAATCAGAGAGTTATAAGCCCTCAAATCTCTTGTCAGAGTTGTTCTTCATTTCTGGGTTTTTCAGAAATGAATAACAGTTCATACTGCCTTCTTTCGATCATTATAACTTGCTTCACATGTCTGCTTTATATGAGATAATACGTTTAGTGTATAGACAACATGAAAGTGAACAAATATAACACATAACATTCATCTAACAACATCACAAGTGCAACATATATGCTGGTCAAACGTTGTCAGAGATCATGTTCTTGAGTTTTCTGGGTGACCCAGAAAACTCAGTTTGTGATCTTCTAGCCTGGTTTGACCAACCACTGACATCAATTAGTTTGATATTTAGGCGATATAAAAGCTTAAGGTTGTAGTATAAACAACATACTACAACTTGAATACAACAAACGTAACAAATAAACAAACAAGTGAAAGATTTCTGCCCCAAAACATCTTGTCAGAGCTTTCTGGGTAACATCTAGGTTACCCAGATTTCTTACGGTCATGGCCGATCAACGGTCTTTGACCTTGAATAACTTACAATCGGTTAATGTTCTGACTTTGATTCAAGTTCTAGAATAAAAATCCCATGTCATACTACAAGATCAAACATTAAAATAACAAAAACAGAAAACATACTGAGATCTATGGGACCTGACATTAGGTTGTCAGACCATATTTCTCAATTTTCCAGATTTTAAAAATCTTCAAATCCAAGCCTATAGATGTTATGGATCTAACATCTATAAACTCAGATCATCATTATACACTATATTCAACATGTTTAACATAAAAACACAACATTTAACATAGGATCAAAGATCAGATTTGGTTTTAGGGTTTATACCTCTTATAAACATTCTTTGATTCTTGGCTTTCTGATTTGTTATGGATGTTATTGGGGCTCGGTTTTGTGACTGAAATGTCTTAGAATTTCGTAAGTTTTAGAGAAAGAGGGACTTGGATGTGTATTGTGAACAAATGGCTAAAAATGTGACTTTTTCTATCTCTCAATCTATTTATATCACTTGGATGCAATGTATTATGCTGAGATATGAGGCTGATCTGCTGGAATTTACTCACATGGAGTTAGTAAGAGTTGGTAAACAACCTCGACTTTGCTAGATACACAAGTAAGCCTCAATTATGCAATAAAGACATTTTTGTCATTTGGCTTATAAATTTAATGGCCTTCTTGTAATCTTGCAAACCCTTAGGGTTTAACCCTAGGTTTAGTACAAAATGAATTTTTAGGTTTTCATTTTAGGTTTAAAATAAAAATAGAAATAAATTAGATTCTAAAAATAGAAAATTAGGGTTTGTTAATTAGATTAGATTTCTAATTACATTATACAGGAACATTAGGGTTTAAAATCACTAATTATAATTAACCTTGCTAATTAAGCTATTAGGGTTTACAATTAGTAATTAGGTTTTAAAATTTATAATTAAGGTTACTAATTATTAAATTAGGGTTCTAATCATTTGGGTTTTAAATTACTAATTAGGTTTTCCCTAATTAGCAATAATATCTATCATACATGATATTAATCATATTAACACAATTTCTAACTGAGCAAAACTCCAGTTTAGGTTTCAAATTAGGGTTCTAGATATTAGGGTTTTATAATTAGGGGTTTCTAAAGATTAAATAGGGTTTCTAGATTTTAATTAGGGTTTACCTATATAATTAATCACAACATGAATCACATCACACAATCATTACCCAGTCTTGGATCTCCCATTTGAGTCTCACAGTAGGGTTAGACAAATTAATATTAGGGTTTGGTCATGATACATTAAAATTGGACCAACCCCTTAATTCCACACATATATATAGTACATATTTATAAGATTGAAATATCAAAATATAATTAATATTATATTATTATTCTCATTCCTTGATAAAAATTCAAAATTAGGGTTTGGATTCCATATCCGATTTATTCTTCACATATAACATTATTAATTAAGTTAAAATAATTAACTTAATTAATCTAGAATAAATTCATATAATAAAATAAATTAATTATTATAATAATTCTAATAACCTTTTCATATATTATTTAAATAATATATAATTATATTTTCATGAAAAATAATTAATAAAAACATTTCTACTATAAAATTAATATTTATAAGAATATAATTTATAATAATCAATAATTCTAAAATAAAATGATTTAAAATTATTCATATAATAAATATATTTTTATTTATCACATAAATACATACTCTTTATCTTGTACAAATCCTCATCTTTAAAATAATAAATAAATAAATAAAAAATTTATACGCATAATTTCTGATTTAATTATATAAAAAATATCGGGTTATTACATTCACCCTCCCTTATAAAGATTTCGTCCCCGGAATCACCGTTTTAAAACTCATACATACATGGGTACATGACATACACAATCATTGCAAATATATCTCGATCATAATTGATCGAACTGATCTTTAACTATTTAGCATAAAGCTTATCTATCTGATTACACAGAAATTTGATTTCTAAAAGAACTCAAATTCCTTCTTCAAAATAATTTATAAAATAATTCATTATATATATAGGAAAATCGTATATAAGAAAATAAATCGTGTTTGAATAATACCTGGAGTTGCATCTTTGGCTGCTACCGAATCCTGAACAGTCACGTTGAAGACTCTTGTGGTTGATTCTATTGGTTCGTTTGTTGAAGTTGATCCTGTTGTCGCCAATGTCCTGCTGCCTTTCCTCGTATTCGCATTCCTTTCCTCCCTTCTCCATCTTGGACAATTCTTTCACCTTATGCTCCATTGATTCACAAATAAAACACCCACTATATACTCTTGGATTGGGGCAGTTAGGAGAGATATGTCCCTCCTGCCCACACTTATAGCACACAAACTTTCTTTTTAAACACACTCCCGGCCTAATTTTGGTATTATCGAAATTATCTCCTTTCATCGTATAGGTGGCAAAAGTTTTCTTTTATCCCTCCGTTACCCTAGTTATCACAAACGCGTCAACAGGGTCAGTTGATCTTCTAGATCCTGGCAGTACGACGACCTTGAAGCCTTTGAAATTCGTCAATTGATTGTCTGGCTAATTCCTGTCGGCTGGTATTTCATTCTTCATAGCTCGAGCGATCACATTCGAGAAATTCTGTATCAGGCCTGGTTGTTCGATCTCTAGCTTTGTTGACAGGTTCTTCTATCCTTGGGTTTCGTTATCGTCTTGGCGACATTATCATAAATTATTCTTATATTCTAAGCCTAATCATATAAGTTTAATATATTAAACTTGTTTCATTACTTAAACATAGATTCATATTCATTTAACGAATACTTTACATAGCATATCACATAATGCTTTAAACATCAGCTATCCCTTTATGACCACAAAAGTCGGGATTTATAGTCTTGCCTAATAAAAAAGTTGAGAATATTATATTACACACGCACATTCACATATACATTGTCTTTATCTTGTACAAATTCTCATCTTTAAAATAATAATAAAAAAAAATTATACGCATAATTTCTTATTTAATTATATAGAAAATATCGGGTTATTACATTCACCCTCCCTTATAAAGATTCCATCCCCGAAATCACCGTTTTAAAACTCATACATACATGGGTACATGACATACTCAATCATTGCAAATATATCTCGATCATAATTGATCGAACTGATCTTTAACTATTTAGCATAAAGCTTATCTATCTGATTACACGAAAATTTGATTTCTAAAAGAACTCAAATTCCTTCTTCAAAATAATTTATAAATTAATTCATTATATATATAGGAAAATCGTATATAAGAAAATAAATCTTGTTTGAATAATACCTGGAGTTACATCTTCGGCTGCTACCGAATCCTAAACAGTCACGTTGAAGACTCTTGTGGTTGATTCTGTTGGTTCGTTTGTTGAAGTTGATCCTGTTGTCGCCAATGTCCTGTTGCCTTTCCTTGTATTCGCATTCCTTTCCTCCCTTCTCCATCTTGGACAATTCTTTCACCTTATGCTCCATTGATTCACAAATAAAACACCCACTATATACTCTTGGATTGGGGCAGTTAGGAGAGATATGTCCCTCCTGCCCACACTTATAGCACACAAACTTTCTTTTTAAACACACTCCCGGCCTAATTTCGGTATTATCAAAATTATCTCCTTTCATCGTATATGTGACAAAAGCTTTCTTTTATCCCTCCGTTACCCTAGTTATCATAAACGCATCAACAGGGTCAGTTGATCTTCTAGATCCTGGCAGTACGACGACCTTGAAGCCTTTAAAATTCGTCAATTGATTGTCTGGCTAATTCCTGGCGGCTGGTATTCCATTCTTTATAGCTTGAGCGATCACATTCAAGAAATTCTGTATCAGGCCTGGTTGTTATCCATCTTTGTTGACATGTTCTTCTATCCTTGGGTTTCATTTTAGTCTTGGCAACATTATCATAAATTATTCTTATATTCTAAGCCTAATCATATAAGTTTAATATATTAAACTTGTTTCATAACTTAAATATAGATTCATATTCATTTAACGAATACTTTACATAGTATATCACATAATGCTTTAAACATCAGCTATCCCTTTATGACCATAAAAGTTGGGATTTACAGTCTTGCCTAATACAAAAGTTGATAATATTACATTACACATGCACATTATAAAACATACACAATCAACTACTAATCCTAATTATTCCTACACCTTTTTCCTGATTCTGGACAATCCTTTGCCCAATGACCTTCTAACCCACAAATAAAACATGCACCTTGCTTAAAGTCGGGACAATGACGAGAAGTATGTCCCTCATGGCCGCAAATATAACATATCTTTTTCCCTTGGTTTTTATTGGATTTTCCTAAATCGTGGTCTTTCATCTTTCTTTTCCCCTTATTGCTCGGAGCTGTACTCGATATGTTGCTTTTGGCTCCCATCCGATCAATTTGGATTTTAAGCTTATCGTGTTCCTCCATTGTTTCTATCAAGGCCTTTCGCAATTGACTATTTAGCAGCTTTTCTATTTCCCACAGCTTTTCCAGAGAGGTAACCTGGTTCCTCAGATTCTGCACTTCCATTGATGCTTGATCAGCTCCAACTTCGGTGTCTGAATCATTATCTGTTAGTTCCACCATTTCCGGATCTGGTACTACGTTTTCCAAAATAACCACCTCATCCGAGTTGGTTTCATTGTGAGCCTCTATTTCAGCTATTGGCTTTGATATTAGCTCGGGTGTATGAATTTGATCTTTCTTCATGCTATAAGCATATAATAAGCCTTTTCCACCTGACATCTACACACATAAATTATCCTGATTATCATATAGTTTATACACACAACAAACAATAGTTTTATATAAGTTATCTTTTATTTTGTTTGACGATGAATTTATCCAATTCATCTCCTTTTAAACTATATATGAGTTATTTGTATTTTCAACGTTTTCCTCTATCCTAAGGTTATAGCCTAAGGTCTAGCCCACCAAAGGTTTTAACCCTAAGCTCTGATAGCATGTTGTAATGCCCCCAAATTTAGGTACTTGAAACCTGAACTCGGTGCTTTACGATACCATTTCTATGAGCGGAAATAATACTAATAATAATAACAATAATATAAATATCAAGCTTAACTTACATTTATCAGAGTCTAATCCCAAGTACGCAACCTTTACTATATTCTTTACATGATATATAATCTATATCATTATCTTAATACAGTCTAACTATTACATAGAATACCAAAAATCTTATTATGTTTGCTTTCATTTTCTTTTGTTTCTCCATGACCCTTCAGGTTGATCACGATTGGCTGAAAACATTTTAAATTAAGTAAGGATGAGCATTTGAGTGCCGAACAAGTAATAGAAATTATAAATATATTTAGCTGAAAGAATTAAATGTTTTCTGTATACATCACTTCTACAACGATTCAATAGTTGTGAAGTAAACTAAATCGATAATAATAACATAACAACTCTATATCACATTTTTGAAACTACGTATTGACTATAAATAGGTATTAGTCGACAGACTATGAACATTGTTTTTAGTTTTCGCTAAGGTTTAGCAGAACTTCATCTGCAAACCGTCATAACTTATAGGCGTTAGGTTGTACTTCCCATGGGCCCTGTATTGATAAATACTACATATAAGAAAAATATTATCGTTCACTCTGTCCGCCTTGAGTGCATAAAATTTTTTCCTTGATTGGGATGTTCATACTCAGTCTGGAATCCGAACCAAAACAATTTGGTTGGATACAAAAAGGTTTTATCATATTCAACGATATTTCTAAATCTGTGTCTAGCTGATCAAATAGCTTAGACGACTTATGTGACGCCCCCAAAATAGGTCCATTCCATCCAACCCATTCTGAGTCGCCAAATACATGGTACAGAAATAACTACAACTTTATTAATACATTTGTCATGCAAAATACGACAACATATATACTGTGAGTTTAAATACAATTATTGTCTTCTAGACAATATACATACCCAAATAAATCCTCATCCCAATTATTGATACATTATTTTACAAAAATGGTGAGGACTACTAAACAACTCTCTCTAGAACCTTCATTCCATACCCCGACTAGTACTCGCTACATTCTCGCCTCCCCGAGAAGAAAAATGGAACAACAAAGAAAAGGTGGGCTCAACTAGCCCAAGAAGAATATTATGACTAAGATAATATACAACAAATTATCGTTAGTCTTCAACAGAAAAAATCTAATAGAATACAATAGACAACCAATTTTAAATCAATCTTCGCAATGAAATAATAATTCATTAGAAGAGTTAAGTAGAGAATGCAAACTACTATCTTTTATATATGAATTTAAAAGTTCATCGTCGATATTTTATCCTCGTAACATCAATCAATATATATCCGAATCAAATATTCATCTTTGCACCACAGCCAAAGATATTCATCGATTGGTCATGTTCATCTAAACACTGCTCATCTTTGCACTACGGCTTAAAGATATTAATCACTTGGCCATGTTCATCTCAACACTGCTCATCTTTGCACTACGGGCCAAAGATATTCATCAAGAAATCATTCATCTTTGCACTACAATGCCAAAGATATTCAAGAATATCATCATTTAGGACCGAGGATGATGAAAAATATTTCAAAGAAAACGAATCCAAAGGAAACAAAAGAACAATATTAAGGATTCGTATTTTAAACAATCCAAGTTCAAAAATACTTCATAAGTAATCGAGTGGAGTAAAATTCAAGAATGATCAAAACATGGATACAATCAAAGCTAGTATCCGTAATAGATATTTTGGACAAAAAGAAGAAATTTTATTTTCTATGAATAATAGTCTTGATTCGTGAATAAAGGCAGTATACGTGAATAGTAACTCCGACACCAAAAGATAGAAATTTCAAAAAAACATCTTCACGCTTCGTGAATAGTACTCGTGAATAGTAACTCATGAATAGTAACCCCGACATGAAAAAGTTCCAAATTTGATAAAAAATTCCAACCAATATTTTAAGATAATGATATTCAAGAAATAATATCATTTTCGAATAAAATAACATCCCTTACCTCGAAAGAGATTACTTTTAGTTGAAACAGGATATAGACTATGACTTGAAATTGCATCGTATAGCAACACTCAAAGTATACTCACAAGAATACGCCAATATATAGAGAGAGAAAACTTCAGTTTACGGTGTGATTTTCAATTCTAACCTAAGCACCCTATTTATAGGAAATTGCTTAGAACACCAAAGCGTAAAATTGAATATAATATTAATATAATTATACAAATTTTTCTTAGCCCACCTTTTGGTCAAAAAAACACCAGCCACACATGTTAATGATGTCCAAAAAATACAAAAAACGTTTTTCTAACAAAATAATTTAAACTCCAAAAATCAATTCACACCGATATATCAAAACTTCAATAATTCACAATAAATAGTTTTTTATCGTAAAATTCAATCTCGCTACTTTTTATAGTAAATTCAATTCTCTACAACTTTGCGTAAGAAAGTTTTTCCAAATTCCAAATGTAAATTAAGAAATCCACAAACGGGCGATTTTTACAGCTATAATCAAATTTCGATCAATAATTGTGTCCACCAACACACAAAACATGTGTTAAACATTTAATGCCACAAAATACTCTTCCTCCTCATATACTCATATATTCCACATTCATTGTAAAATATCACCATTAATATATTATTAAAATAATATATTTAAAAGAATTATTTTATCGGAAAAAGATAAAATATTAATTTTCAACAATTGTCATTTTAAAAATTTTCTCCATCTATATCTACATAAAATCAATATTTTTCTCATCATATAAATCAATAATTAATTATTCACAAATAATATTACGTAATCACAAGATCTGTGGCAACTGTGCACTGCTCCAAGAAAGAGGGGCTTTCAATAAGGATCTCTCCTCATCTGGCGCCGCAATTAGGTGACCAAACCTCTCCTTAGATGTAACTTTCTAGACATTTCCAATAATGTTTTCTAATAATATTATTCAGATAATATGAATTATTGCTTCGATAATGGAAAATACTATGTAATGACAATTTATTGAAATAACAAGAATATAAAATATCAACGCAAAGAATTATTGAATCAATAAAATAAAATAATCGAATAGTAATCATCGTAATAATAATTGAGTAAAGCCTTCTTCACGTAAGAATCAATAATTAGTGCAATACCGTGTGCTACTATTCAACAACGCAGATTAGTGTGTTTTAACCTCCGGGTATTCCAACAAGATAACGATAACAACTACGCCAAGTTATTTATAAACAACTAATATTTGTCATTTTCTTCATCCAATCGCCGTTATGGGGCCCATAAAAGATCGCTACCGTCGCATACAAATATTCCCGACAAGCATTTAATATTCCACCACCAAACGAATATTCCCTAACAATAATGAATATTTTATAACCACTTGCTTATTCAAATATTTATGTATTTTACCCATAACTATCCACATTAATCAAATCAACCCTTACTATTTCAAAATAATAAATAGAGGAAAATAAATTTCATTTATTAATAATTTTGGGGTCTTACAACCTCCTTCCTTATGAAATTTCGTCCTCGAAATCGACGACGTACTGGTGTTTCAAAAGATGATAATACCTCGCTTTCATTTCCATTTCCAACTCCCGTGTCATTTCCTCAATAAGCATGGTTTCTCCACAAAACTTTAACTTGTGGTATAACCTCAGACATAGGACATGTTCTTTCCTATCCAAGATCTTGACAGATACCTCCTCGTACGTTAAGTCTTCGGCTATCTCGTTCGGTTCTAACTCAATGACATGGTTCGGGTCGTCCACATATTTACGTAACATCGATACGTGAAAAACGTTAAGAACACGCGTCATACTTGGTGGTAAAACGAGTCTATAGGCCACAGCTCCTATTCGATCGAGAATTTCAAATGGATTAATAAAATCAAGGTTTGAGCTTTCCTCACCTCACCGATTCTCGCTTTTGAAATAACAACTTCGCACCTCCTTCTTCAAATTCATCAACTCCTGTGTGTAGCTCGAATAACTTTTAACTTTATCGATTAAAGTCGATTATACTCAGATATCATCATCGCGGGTACCTAGAGTTTTCATCTCCATCTCTATTATTTGTAAATTATACTGAAATTAGTCTTTGACAATATCGATTTTCAGATTTGTGTATACGATCTTCTACTCAACACATCGCCTACCACGCTCGCTTTTCCAGGATGGCATGGTCGTAACATGTCTTTGAAATGAGTCTCCTCGAGTTCTTCAAGCTCTTCCTGCATTCCTTGCTCCATTCAAATTTTGTATCTCTACGAGTCACCACGTTAATGGAATAGCGATTCGAGAATATCCTTCAACGAATCTCCGATAATAACCAACTAAGCCTAGAAAGCTACGATTTCGATTACCGACTTAGGTTGTTCTCAATCGTGACTCATATCCCAACCTTGGATAAGACGTTACAATGACACCTATCGGTTTACTATCGCATCTAATATGGTGTCCCTTACGGAGAGTCTGTCTTTGGTGCATTCCACAAAGGAAGTCACCAGATAAAGGCTCGTGTACCAAATTTATAGTTGAATTTTTAACTCCTCGAAGTTCAATAGAGCCATTCGATATGAGGTTTTAGAAATGAGTTTTGTACCGGGTTCAAAGTCGATACAAAATTTAATATCAGGCTTTAGGAGTAAGCCAAGAAATTCTTCAAGAAATACGTCAGGAAAAATCAATAACAACAGAATATTATTCAAATCGACGTGTCTTTATTCAAATCCATAACATGGACTAAGAAAAGTTGACATCCGTAATAAACGAATGACTTCATGGCTTGATATGAAAATGTTTGACTACAATGGTTTGATTGCTTGAATTGAATAACCAGGTTGCTTAGGAATATGAAAACTAACAACCTTACAAAAGTAATCAATTTGGCATGATGAGTAGTTAACCTTAAAATCACATCAAAAGCAAATATCTCTATAGAAATAAGGTTAATGTGTAATGTGATAGTGCCAACCTGAATCAAGCAAGATTTCTAAACAACGGATGTAATGAAAGTTTCTCCTAACTGAGTCTCCATAAATAAAGTCAAAGTCTAATTTCTCCGTAGTCAAGTTCAAACGCTGAGCGCAAAGCAAGAGAGATAAAAGAATGGGTAGAACCCAGATTCTAGTAAGGTATAAACTTCACAAGAATTTATAATTAACTAACTCAAAAGTGCTAACCGTTCGGGTTCCTCGCATTTTGACCGGTCACGACAAACGCTCTTCCAGAACCGGTTGACTTTAACTTTTCTGTATCCGCCTCTGGTGCCAACGTCCCAACTGGACTTGATTTTGCTATAGGACAAAATCGAGCTATGTGACCATCTTTTCCATAACTAAAACATACCTTGGAAGGCTTTGAACAGTTTGACCTTATATGTCCCTCCTCTCCGCATTTGTAGCATCTAACTGGCGATCGTTCTCTTCCCCTAGAATTTGTTGATGGTGTCGATGCTGCGCCGACGCCTTCCCGCTCATCATCGTTAAATCTTCTTTTTAGATTGGACATCTCTTTCCATAATATCAAACGATCGATGCGGCTTTTACCCATGCATCACTCATTCTCACTGCTCGCTTATTTCTTCTTCCATTTCGATTCCACTTTATCATCTTATACTCGCCAAAGAGTGCTTCATTCAAGCATCACATATTGGGTAACACAAGCTTGAATCGTCAGCATCCTTTTGCTCCACGATCGCCTCGCAATTCTTCAAATTGCTTCTTCTAACTCATGAATACGATTTTGCAATTCTATATTTTGATCATAAAATACCTCTAATAAACTCTCTTCGTGTACTCTTCTTCTTCTTCTCTCTCAATTTGTTACCTTTATGACTATCTCGGGTGCAACTATCAATTCTTCACTCACCACATGGATATCTCTAATTCCTTCTTCGCCTGACATCACATTATCCTGGTTGGCGATTAGAGGTGTCTCCACGATCTCATTCACTCCATTGTTAACGTTCTCAGCAGCCATTCTTAAAAACTATCATAAAACAAGGGTTAATTAAGGAAATCAATATATCACATAATATCCCTATATACTAACCAACAAATAAGCTTAGGTAGGACACACTAGCGAAGGATTTACTCGTCTCTCCCCTCCTAGTTCAATTCCCCGATCTCCGCCAGAGATCATATCCCTAAGCTCTGATACCAACTGTGACGCCCCCAAAATAGGTCCATTCCATCCAACCCATTCTGAGTCGCCAAATACATGGTACAGAAATAACTACAACTTTATTAATACATTTGTCGTGCAAAATACGACAACATATATACTGTGAGTTTAAATACAATTATTGTCTTCTAGACAATATACATACCCAAATAAATCCTCATCCCAATTTTTGATACATTATTTTACAAAAATGGTGAGGACTACTAAACAAACTCTCTAGAACCTTCATTCCATACCCCGACTAGTACTCGCTACACATTCTCGCCTCCCGAGAAGAAAAATGGAACAACAAGGAAAAGGGTGAGCTCAACTAGCCCAAGAAGAATATTATGACTAAGATAATATACAACAAATTATCGTTAGTCTTCAACAGGAAAAATCTAATAGTAATACAATAGACAACCAATTTTAAATCAATCTTCGCAATGAAATAATAATTCATTAGAAGAGTTAAGTAGAGAATGCAAACTACTATCTTCTATATATGAATTTAAAAGTTCATCGTCGATATTTTATCCTCGTAACATCAATCAATATATATCCGAATCAAATATTCATCTTTGCACTACAGCCAAAGATATTCATCACCGGGTCATGTTCATCTAAACACTGCTCATCTTTGAAGTACGGCTAAAGATATTAATCACCGGCCATGTTCATCTCAACACTGCTCATCTTTTGCAGACTACGGCCAAAGATATTCATCAAGAAATCATTCATCTTTGCACTCTGTGCCAAAGATATTCAAGAATATCATCATTTAGGACCGAGGATGATGAAAAATATTTCAAAAGAAAAACGAATCCAAAGGAAACAAAAGAACAAATATTAAGGATTCAGATTTTAAACAATCCAAGTTCAAAAATACTTCATAAGTAATCGAGTGGGGTAAAATTCAAGAATGATCAAAACATGGATACAATCAAAGCTAGTATCCGTAATAGATATTTTGGACAAAAAGAAGAAATTTTATTTTCGGTGAATACTTGTCAGATTCGTGAATAGTGTCAGAGATACGTGAATAAGTGTCGTATACGTGAATAAGTAACTCGACACCAAAAGATAGAAATTTTAAAAAAAACATCTTCACGCTGAATTCGTGAATAGTACTCGTGAATAGTAACTCGTGAATAGTAACTCATGAATAGTAACCTACATGAAAAAGTTCCAAATTTGATAAAAATTCCAACCAATATTTTAAGATAATGATATCAAGAAATAATATCATTTTCGAATAAAATAACATCCCTTACCCGGAAAAGACAAGATTTAGTAAAAACAGGATATAGACTATGACTTGAACTTGCACCAGTATAGCAACACTCAAAGTATACTCACAAGAACAAGAATACGCCAATATATCGAGAGAGAGAGAAAACTTCAGTTTCGGTGTGATTTTCAATTCTAACCTAAGCACCCTATTTATAGGAAATTGCTTAGAACACCAAAGCGTAAAATTGAATATAATATTAATATAATTATACAAATTTTCCTTAGCCCACCTTTTGGTCAAAAACACCAACCACACATGTTAATGATGTCCAAAAAATACAAAAACGTTTTTCTAACAAAAATAATTTAAACTCCAAAAATCAATTCACACCGATATACTAAAACTTCAATAATTCACAATAAATAGTTTTTTTATCAGAAAATTCGAATCATGGCTTTTTATAGGAAATTCAATTCTCTAAAACTTTGCGTAAGAAAGTTTTTCCAAATTCCAAATGTAAATTAACCAAATCCACAAACAGACGATTTTATTGTGCTATAATCAAATTTCTATCAATAATTGTGTCCACCAACACACAAAACACATGTGTTAAACATTTAATGCCACAAAATACTCTTCCTCCTCATATACTCATATATTCCACATTCATTGTAAAATATCACCATTAATATATTATTAAAATAATATATTTAAATGAATTATTTTATCAGAAAAAGATAAAATATTAATTTTCAACAATTGTCATTTTAAAAATTTTCTCCATCTATATCCACATAAAATCGATATTTTTCTCATCATATAAATCAATAATTAATTATTCACAAATAATATTACAGAATCACAAAGATCGCAACCAGCCGCTTCTAGAAAGAGGGGCTTTCAATAAGGATCTCTCCATCTTGGCGCCGCAATTAGGTGACCAAACCTCTCCTTAGATGTAACTTTCTAGACATTGCCAATAATGTTTTCTAATAATATTATTCAGATAATATGAAATTATTGCTTCGATAATGGAAAATACTATGTAATGACAATTTATTGAAACAACAAAGAGTATAAAATATCAATGCAAAGAATTATTGAATCAATAAAATAAAATAATCGAATAGTAATTTATCGTAACAATTATTGAGTAAAGGCTTCTTCACGTAAGAATCAATAATTAGTGCAATACCATGTGCTACTATTCAACAACGCGTATTAGTGTGTTTTAACCTCCGGGTATTCCAACAAGATAATCTCAGAATAACCACGCCTGTTATTTATAAACAACTTATATTTGTCGTTTTCTTCATCCAATCGCTTTCCAAGTTATGGGGCCCACAAAAGACCGCATATCGTCGCATTTAATATTCCCCGATAGCATTTAATATTCCACGACCAAACGAATATTCCCCGACAATAATGAATATTTTATAACCACTTGCTTATTCAAATATTTCGTGATTTTACCCATAACTATCCACATTAATCAAATCAACCCTTACTATTTCAAAATAATAAATAGAGGAAAATAAATTTCATTTATTAATAATTTTGGGGTCTTACAACTTATATATATATATATATATATATATATATATATATATATATATATATATATCAACATATGTTTAACTATAATGATTATCCAAGTGGGGACACTTGTATAACCATATTTCAAAATTAACGAACATAATATATATATGAGTTATATAATATAATATCATGTTGATAAACAATGATCGAATATAATATATACGACAATAAAGTTAATAATCTAGTACAATAATAATATAATTCTAAAACTTCTTACTTATGTCCATTGCATAAAGGAAATGCAAAGGTAAGATACTTGCCTGGTCTGCTGCTTACAATACGCAGCTTAGTTTTATCTTTTATCTCACGAACTATCATTAATAAGATCATTCGTTCGATTAGAATAGCATACTATAACATATACCACTGCTTATTGCAGTTATCACAAAACCTACTCACCTTGTCACACACATTCAACAGTCATTGAACCACAAACAAACATTAATACAGTCAAAATATCTAAGTCTAGATCAATTTCTAAAATATGTCGGTGTACCGACGACTTTATCGGGTAATTATCGAGTCTAAGACTCTATCATGTAGTTCAACATCTGTAAGTATCAATCATATTATTTTTAAATGACTTATAATAATTTTAAAACATTTATTATAATTTATCATGAATTTTCAAACACCGAAATCATTATTAAATGATTTAAATATTAAATAATTCAATTATCATTAATATTTAATTAATATTAAACTATTAATGAAACCATTGCTTAAATGTTAAAGTTACTTATAATAACTCAAAATACTTTTAAAGTATTAATATTATCCTTAAATGATTTTTAAAAGAATTAAAATCATTTTAAATAATTACCATTAATATTTAATTATTAATGTTGTATTTATCAAAATATAAAAAGTCGTTAATTATAACTTAAAATATTTTTAATCCATTTATTTCATTTTTTAAATAATTTTTAAATCAATAAAACCATTTTTAAATTATTTATTTAATATTATTATTAAATAAGTCTAATATCATTTATAATAAATTAATAATCATTAATATTAATGAAATTAATGAAATTAACCTTTAAATATTAAAAGTTATATTTTATAACTTAAAATATCTTTAAACACTTTATTTTCATTTTAAATGATTTTTATAATATTAAAATCATTTTTAAACTATTTATTTTCATTTAAAATGGTTTTTATAATATTAAAATCATTTTTAATTTATTTATTTAATATAATTATTAAATAAATCTAATATCATTAATATTAAATAATTAATGAAATTTGCTTTTAAATGTTAAAAGTTATATTTTATAACTTAAAATATTTTTAAATAACTTATTATCATTTAAAATGATTTTTAATATAATAAAATTATTTTTAATTAATTTATTTAATGCATTTAATAAATAAATTAAATATCAATAATATTTAAATAAATACTAATTTTTATTAAAAAAAATATTTCAAATTATTAAATGTTAATTTTTAAAATAATTTTTTGTAATTTTCAAAAATTAATTTCTATTTTTAAATGACTTTTAGAAATTAATTTAATTAATTCTAATAAAACTGTCGCTAAAGACTGCCTATAGCGACAGAACCGTCACTATAGGTGTTCTTCGTGTTCTTCATGAATCTTAGATCTTCATATGTAGTTAACGAGGGTACTACTTTGACCGGTTGTAAATCTTTTGTTATCAGGATTCTAGGCTTGCTAATGTTTTGTTATTGTAGTATAGCTGTAACACTATCATTATTAATTGATTTCATGGCCAGAACACAACAAATCAGAGAGTTATAAGCCCTCAAATCTCTTGTCAGAGCTGTTCT
Organism: Panax quinquefolius; assembly: GCA_020205615.1. NCBI lineage: Eukaryota > Viridiplantae > Streptophyta > Magnoliopsida > Apiales > Araliaceae > Panax > Panax quinquefolius. The sequence continues at coordinate 82,629,682 of CM035164.1, read as the reverse complement.
TCATTTCTGGGTTTCCAGAAATGAAGAACAGTTCATACTGCCTTCTTTCAATCATTATAACTTGCTTCACATGTCTTCTTTATATGAGATAATACGTTCAGTGTATAGACAACATGCAAGTGAACAAATATAACACATAACATTCATCTAACAACATCACAAGTGCAACATATATGCTGGTCAAACATTGTCAGAGATCGTGTTCTTGAGTTTTTTGGGTTACCCATAAAACTCAGTTCGTAATCTTCTGTCCTGGTTTGACCAGCCACTAACTTCAATTAGTTTGATATTTAGGCGATATAAAAGCTTAAGGTTGTAGTACTACCTTTCACTTGAATACAACAAATGTAACAAATAAACAAACAAGTGAAAGATCTGTGCCCCAAAACATCTTGTCAGAGCTTTCTGGGTAACATCTGGGTTACCCAGATTTCTTACGACCATGGCCGGTCAACGGTCTTTGACCTTGAATAACTTACAATCGATTAATGTTCTGACATTGATTCAAGTTCTAGAATAAAGATCTCATGTCATACTACAAGATCAAACATTAAAATAACAAAAACACAAAACATACTTAGATCTATGGGACCTGACATTAGGTTGTCAGACCATATTTCTCAATTTTCCATATTTTCAATGTGACACCCCCAAATCCGGGTACTTCGATTCCACGGAATTTGGTGTTCACTGTACAAATATCATTTATCTATCTACCCATAATAAATGTAAACCATGCAATAGATAGAAATAAAATCTTTCCCTTAAGTGTTACAACATCCGAATAATAAAATACAATCCCAGGTTAAACTAACCTTAAAAATCTATGCGGAATCATAAACATATAAGTCTTAAACAACATCATTAACTCAAGTCTTAAACATAAATACATCATCAAATAAAATAACAAGTCTTCATCATTTGCTAACTTTGCCCTTGCCTTTACTAGTGGAAGGTTCATCAGTTCTTTCGTTCTTAACTGCAATGCTATTATCAAGCAAGAGTGAGCACTAATGCCCACAAGTATAATAATGAAATAACAGTATAATAACATGCAAGTAAATCAAAGACATCTAAATAAAAGCTCAACTTTTGAATCAAGAATGAATAACAAGAATCAAAAGAATTCTGAGGGTCATAAGACCTTGAACTATGTCCTAGGTTATCAAGGGTTATACTTGAAACCTTTTTAATACCATATAAGACTATGGACCTTTCTACTGCATTTAGGGGATCACCCTTTAGTACTATACATCGCATAATATCTTAATGCTAACGCATAAGTAAATCCCTTTGCAGGGTTGTTCATCTCATTTTGACATTCGAGTCCGCACCAAAGGAAGTTTGGTTTGGATAATTAAATAAGGGTTCTAAAATTTAGAACGTTCATCAACTAAGGACTAGTTGAATCAATAAAGTTCACTAGTCTAATAAGGTTCAACAATAATGATATTCAATTCGAATAATAATCTCAAGAAGTATACAATAGAACAATTATTGTATAACTGAATCATGCTTTGAAAAGATAATAAATCTTTAATATAACATTTGAACTTGAATAATAGTAATGATAATTACTCGGGGTAAATAATAAACTTGAACAATAATGACAAGTAGGGTTAGGAAACTTGCCTCGTGCGTAGATTACACTTTAACTAAGCACGTTCTTTGAATTTAATCCTACATACCATTCACATTCACAATACCAGTTAATTATAACTTAACTAATCATCAATGATCATTCTTTTGTCTAAACTTTGGTTAAGACTATACTTAGTCAAATTATCACATTGTCACATAATTTGTACTTCATGGATAACAAATTAATTATGTATTTAATAACTCAATCCATATGTAATTATGTTATTTACATGTTAAACATCTAATTTACATCTCATTATACTTCTAACATGTTTACATGTTCATTACATTAATTTACTAACACATTGTTAAACTTAATATATTTAAAATCTCATTTCTGAACTTTTCGGAGAGTACATGCTATTTCACACATTACACTTAGTCTTCGTGTCTTGTGCGATGGCGCCATGGCACGACTCTTATGCCATTTGCAGTATCATTGTCGAGATATGGCCATTTCGAGATATGGTGTTATGAGGAAATAGGCAAGCTACATGCATGGACAGACATTTGAGATACGTAGAAATGGCAATTCACGAAAAATCGCGAAAATGCCAATTTCTTCCAATTTCTTATTTTCTACTCTAAAATTAGACATACCCATATGGTGTAATTCATGCATAAACATAACCCAACATTTATATAACGACTTTAACCATTTAAAACACATAATCACATAATTAAATTATGCAAAAATTGCAAATAATTGTTATAACAACGAATTTTGATGTTCTTGAAGATTTTGAACAAAAACATAAAATTTAACATACTATGGATTCATATTATAACACCAAATTCGTTTTTTTTAAGGCTTGGTCTCTTCAGTATCAACATGCATAATAATATACGAGTGTAAAATTTAGGATTGAAACTCTCTTCAAAACTCTTCTTCAATCGACACTCAAAATTCTTAAACTTTCTCTCGAGAAATTCTCTCTGTTATAGTTTATAAACTTAGCAAATATAATAAAAGGAGAATACGTAGAATATCAATCGAGTTTTTTTTAGCAAATATAAGAGTTGAGGTCGAGAATTGCTCCATACGTGGTTTAACTGCCCTCAACTCCCCTTAAGGCCTCATTTGGCTAGCCTTAAAGGCTTATACCCAAATAATTTAATAAACTCATTTATCATATAGTTTAAATCATGTCACACCCATTTGCACAATAAATCAAATATCTTATTTAATTTACTTTAAATAAAATATAATAATTTCTCATAAATTCATATAGTCACATAATTAAATTTCTCATTAATAAATAATGTCAAATTATTAAATCTCTAATTAATAATTAAATTAATTAAATAACATCATGCTTAATTAAATATTTCATTTAATTCAATAAGCTCACATAATTACATATTTGAATAATAATTATTCTCTACATTAATTTAATAAATGTAACACATATAATTAAATTAATCTACCACAATTACATCAATTAATTATTTAATCTAATAATTAAATCATCGAAAAATCTTTATTTAATTCAATAAATATTAAAATTGATTTACAAAATCTCGCTCATTACATATTTCCCCCCCTTAAAAGGATTTCGTCCCCCGTAATCACGACTCAATAAATTCGAATTGTTACATTCTCCCCCCCTTACAAAGATTCTCGTCCCCGTAATCGCCATACATAATTAAGTGAATAAATGAGGGTAGTTCTTCATCATATTCTCTTCGAGTTCCCACGTAGCTTCTTCAGCGTTGTGGTTCCTCCAAATTACCTTAATAGAAGGTATAACTTTATTTCTGAGAACTTGTTCTTTTTGATTTACGACAATTTGGACAGAATTTCTTTCGTAAGATAAGTCTTTTCAAAATGTAGGGGTTCATATTCAATTACATGCTTGTAATCGGCCTTGTAGGTCGTGAATACGTAAAACATGGAAGACGCTAGGACATTCTCGAGTGATGGAGGTAAGGCTACCTCAGACGCGACTTCTCCGATTCTTCTCAAGACTTCAAAGGGTCCAATGAATCTTGGGCTCAATTTTCCTTTCTTTTGAACCCGATCTTCCCATTCTCAGGAGAGACCTTTAAGAAAACATAATTACCGATAAACTCGATATTTTTACGATGTGGATCAACAGATTTCTTCCGTCGATCTTGAGCCGCTACTACCGTGTTCGGATCACTTTGACTATTTTCGCCGTCTCATTGTACTCAATTCTCGCCCTAGTAAATTGTCTTTCACCAACTTCATCCCAAGAAAGTGGAGTTCTCGCACTTTCGCCAGATAACGCTTCGTAGGCGGCAAGATGCCAATACTAGCGTGGTAACTGTTGTTGTAGCCGAACTCTGCTAATGGTAGGTGATCATCCCAATTTCCTTTAAAGTCCATCACACAGGCTCTTAGCATATCTTCTAATGTCTGAATTGTTCTTTCACTCTGTTCGTCTGTTTGAGGATGGTATGCTGTACTCATTCGCAATTACATTCCCATACATTCCTGTAGACGTTTCCAGAAATTCGATGTAAAGCGCGGATCTCTATCAGAAACAATTGACACCGGAACTCCGTGCCTCAAAATAATTTCTTTTACATATAGCCTCGCCAACTGATCTAAGTTGAATCTTATTTTGATCGAAAGGAAGTGTGCAGATTTTGTCAATCGGTCAACGATAATCCATACTGCGTCGTAGCCTTTCTGAGTCGTCGAAAGGCCAACCACGAAGTCCATTGTAATATGTTCCCATTTCCATTCTGGGATCTCTAACGGTTGTAGCAATCCACTTGGTCTCTGATGTTCCGCTTTCACTTTCTGACAGGTCAGACACTGAGCAACACATTCTGCAATATCACGTTTCAAATTCGGCCACCAGAAATGTTGTCGAAGATCTTGATACATCTTGGTAATACCAGGGTGAATCGAATATCGTGAACTATGAGCCTTGCTCAAAATTTCTTCCTTAATCTCTTGTACTGGCGGTACCCAAATTCTACTTTCAATTCTCAGTATTCCTTCCTTATCCATCTTAAATCTCGGTTCGGTTCCTTCAGATATCTTCTTTGTCACCTTTTTACACTCTTCGTCCTGAAGCTGAGCCTCCTTTACTTTATCTAGTAGAGTTGTACCAGATTGCATCTGAAATAACTTCTCATTGATCTCCATAGGATACTTCACTTCCAACTCCAGTTTCTCCATTTCTGTAATTAGCTCCTCCTGAACAGTTAACGTCATCAATTTCTCACGACCCTTTCTACTTAAGGTGTCGGCAACCACATTTGCTTTACCCGGATGGTATAAAATCTCACAGTCGTAATCTTTAATTAATTCCAACCATCTTCTTTGACGCATATTCAAATCCTTTTGCGTGAAAATATATTTCAGACTCTTGTGGTCCGTATATATTTCACACTTCTCCCCGTAGAGGTAGTGCCTCCAAATTTTCAAAGCAAAAACAACTGCAGCTAATTCTAAGTCGTGGGTCGGATATCCCTTCTCGTAATCTTTCAATTGTCGTGATGCATACGCAATGACTTTTCCGTTTTGCATTAGCACACAGCCAAGTCCTTTATGTGACGCATCACTATAAACAACAAAATTTCCTGTATCATCCGAAAGAGATAACACATGTGGGTCAGACTCAACCTCTTCTTTAATTCTTGAAAACTTTCTCACACTTATCCGTCCAAACAAATTTCACAAACTTTTTGAGTTAAATTTGTTAACTGAGTTGCGATCTTGGAAAAGTCTTGTATGAATCTTCTATAATATCCCCGCTAATCCAAGGAAACTTCTTACTTCGATGGCGCTTTACCGATCCCGATTAATCACGGCTTCGACTTTTGATGGATCTACCGAAATTCTGTTTTTATCGATCACGTGACCAAGAAATTGTACTCGCTCGATCCAGAACTCGCATTTCGAAAATTTAGCGTACAACTTCTCCCTTCTCAATACTTCCAATGTTAACCTCAAATGTTCTTCGTGTTCTTCTTTGGTTTTGGAATATACCGAAATGTCATCTATAAATACTACTACGAACTTGTCCAAAAATGGCTTGAATACACCATTCATTAGTCCCATAAATGCTTCAGGAGCGTTCGTAAGACCAAACTACATTACTAAGAATTCGTAGTGACCATAACGCGTTCTGAACGCTGTCTTCGGTACATCCTCTGGCCTCACCTTCAATTGATGATAACCGCTTCCCAAGTCTATCTTGGAAAAGTATCTTGCTCCCTTCAACTGATCAAACAGATCATCGATCCTCGGTAATAGATATCTGTTCTTAATTGTGACCTTATTCAGTTCTCTGTAGTCAATGCAAAGTCGCATCGATCCATCCTTCTTTTTCACAAACAACACCGGCGCTCCCCACGGCGATACGCTTAGTTGAATGTAGTTCTTGTCCAACAATTCTTGTAGTTGTACCATTAATTCTTTCATCTCTACTGGTGCCATTCGGTATGGTGCCTTCGATATTGGAGCAGTTCCAGCGCCAAATCGATCACGAAATCTACTTTCTATCCGGTGGAAGTCCGGTAAATAAATCGGAAATACGTCGATGAAATCCCTCACAATCCAGATCTCTTTACCTTAGGATTCTCTTTTCGATCGTCGACTATGTAAGCTAAGTATCCTACACATGCCTTGTCTTAACAACTTCCTCGGCTCGCATCATCTTCGATAACTCGCTTGTTTCAGGTGACTTTGCTACTATAAAACACAACCTTCGATTTGAGTCATAAGGTTAATACGCTTCTTTTGGCAATCAATTACTGACCCGTAATTGAATAACCGATCCATTCCCAAAATAACGTCAAATTCCCCAAGTCGAATAGGATTAGATCTACGCTCATGATATTACCCTTAATATCCACTCTACGCTTCTTATATACATACTTAATGAGGATTATTTCTCTATTCGCAATTTCTATGTTCATGGGATAATCCAATTCATTCTTAGGCAAATCTAAATTCTTTGCAAAATCATCGGATATAAAGGAACAAGTAGCACCGTAATTAAATAAAACATAAGCATTAATTTTATTGATTGAATGATACGACACCACATCACGGATTGAATCGCGTCTTTTGCATCATCACGTTAAAAGTCCCAAGGTGGTCGGTCGATTTTTAGCGGTTGGTCCGGTGATAGTTAAGGCATTTCCACTGTTATTTCCCCGGTTTCCTCTTGATCCTGACCCTCCCGATCCCTTCTTGGGACAATCTCTTGCCAGATGGTCCTTCGAACCACAAGTAAAACAAGCACCCTTCTTTGGGTTTGGACAGTTTGGTGCTATGTGGCCTTCCTGACCACAATTGTAGCACACTCTTTTTCCTTTCATACAAACTCCCAGATGGGCTTTTCCGCAAGTCGGGCATGCTTTGATTCTTTTCTTCTGATTACCTTGCTGATTCCCCGATGATGAGCTGTCATTCCATCTTTTCTTCTGATTGAAATTTCCACTTCTTGTGCCACTTCCACTGGCCTTGTTATTTCCTTCTCCTTCACTCTTCTTCTTCTTTTGATCTTGATTGTACTTGGTCACTGCATCGCTCCCACCTTCAGTGAGGATGGCCTTTTCTAGAACTCTGGGAAATGTGTTTCTCTGAAACATTGATACCTTTCTGTACACCCAAGGCTTTAGTCCTTGTTCGAATCTTCTAGCTTTTCTTTCGTCCGTGTGTACTTGATAAGGGGAGAACCTCGCTAACTCATTGAATTTAGCCGCGTAGTCAGGTACGCTCATGTTTCCCTGCTTCAATTCTAGAAATTGAACCTCCATCTGGTTCTGTGAACTAGTTGGGAAATACATTTCGAAGAACATCTCTTTAAACCTCTCCCACGTAATTACACCTTCACCTCCTCGCACTTTGTTTGCTTGCCACCAGTAGCTAGCCTCAGACTTCAGCATAAACATTGCAAAAGCGGTCTTTTGGTCTTCTCTAACCCTAGCAACGTCGAAAACCTTCTCCATTTCCATCACCCAAGTTTGAGCCTCGATTGGGTTCATGGAACCTTTGAACTCTGGCGGTCCCACCGCCTTGAAGTCCTTAAACGTTGTGTTTAGTGGAGCTTGCGGTTGATTATTCATGGCTCCAGTCAGTGAGTTAACCAACTGCTACACGGGATTAGCGTTGGCATTATTGTTATTATTGGTTGACTCTTCTTGAGCCGGTTGACGTTGTTGTCTTCTCCTTGGCGGCATTTTTCTGTTAAATAAATGCTTATTAGAACTTTATTTATTTCTCTAAATAGTTAAGGCATTACTTAACAATTTAACAAATCACTTAATACATCATCTCAAACAACTTGATATATTTTCATTCAAATCAAAGTTTTAACATTAAACGATAGCATAACTGCTATTTACATCAACTATCCTGGAATAAAGAATCCACAGGATTTTAAACATTCAAATATTCTTTCGTTCATAAACACGTCAGAATTTATATCTAAAAACTAATTAAGTTCTTCACATAATTAAATAAATCATATCACCGCTTTATTAAGGTAATCGATTAGCCTTCTTACGCCTCTTCTAAGATGCGATGCATCATCATGTGATCCATCATGTACAATGGTAGTTCTTCGAACTGGATTGGGTACCTCAAAACTCGATCATGGGTTTCATTCATTGCCTTGTTAAGTGTAGAGTACATTTCCCCAATCTTCGCTTTCTTTGCACGACTATCATCCTCTGCACTATCAGCTCAACGCGATTCTCTTACCCAGCCTTCCTCTGCTATGTTTAGCCTTTCGGAGATTTCCTTAAGTTCCTTCTTCAGCTTCTCTATCTCCTCAGTCTTATCTTCAGTTTGACCCTTCTCATGGACCAAATCCCATTCTACATTTGCTAGTCGAAAGTGAAGAGTCGAAATCTCCCTCTCATTCTGCTCTAGAGTAATATCTTTGAATAACCGCTTCGCTTCGGTCAAATCCTCGGACCTCATCTCGTAACTCCACGTTATGGTCGATAACGGTCATACATCTCAAAGATCATCAGCGGTGTACCGTGGTAACTCCTCTCTTCTTCTTCCTCTTTCTCTTCCTCAACAAATTCCTCTCCTCAGATCGGCCTAGGGCTCATGCTCCCGACCAACAACGGTGATCAATGGAGATGACTCCCCTCTGTATCACCGCTGCTCCCTAACGACATGAATGTCTCGGGGCTCCTCTCTCATCTGCAGATTTATAGGTACATGGGGTTCCTCCTCAAGAGGTACTATAGGTACTCGGGGTTCTTCCTCCCAAACTTGACTAGCTTCTCCAACATTCGACATCCCCGACAACAAAATTTTAAGTTTTAGTTACTAAGTCGATCATCATCGATGCATACTTTAACACATAAACACATAAGGTCTTTTATTATCTTCAATGAATTACATAAATTCATTTCTTATAACTCGATAAGAGTTTTCTATCACTATCTTCTTTCTATAAGGCTACTACCAAAGGTTGTTCCCCACCTAAGGTTCATAACCATGACTTTGATATTAACTTGTGACACCCCCAAATCCGGGTACTTCGATTCCACGGGATTTGGTGGTCACTGTACAAATATCATCTATCTATCTACCCATAATAAATGTAAACCATGCAATAGATAGAAATAAAATCTTTCCCTTAAGGGTTACAACATCCGAATAATAAAATACAATCCTAGGTTAAACTAACCTTAAACATCTGTGCGAAATCATAAACAAATAAGTTTTAAACAACATCATTAACTCAAGTCTTAAACATAAATACATCATCAAATAAAATAACAAGTCTTCATCATTTGCTAACTTTGCCCTTGCCTTTACTAGTGGAAGGTTCATCAGTTTTTTCGTTCTTAACTGCAATGTTATTATCAAGCAAGAGTGAGCACTAATGCCCACAAGTATAATAATGAAATAACAGTATAATAACATGCGAGTAAATCAAAGACATCTAAATAAAAGCTCAACTTTTGAATCAAGAATGAATAACAAGAATCAAAAGAATTCTGAGGGTCATAAGACCTTGAACTATGTCCTAGGTTATCAAGGGTCATACTTGAAACCTTTATTAGCCATAAGACTATGGACCTTCCTACTCGTACTTAGGGGGATCAGCCCTTAGTACCATACTATGCATAATATCTTAACGCTAACGCATAAGTAAATCACTTTGCAGGGTTGTTCATCTCATTTTGACATTCTAGTCCGCACCAAAGGAAGTTTGGTTTGGATAATTCAATAAGGGTTCTGAAATTTAGAACGTTCATCAACTAAGGACTAGTTGAATCAATAAAGTTCACTAGTCTAATAAGGTTCAACAATAATGATATTCAATTCGAATAATAATCTCAAGAAGTATACAATAGAACAATTATTGTATAACTGAATCATACTTTGAAAAGATAATAAATCTTTAATATAACATTTGAACTTGAATAATAGTAATGATAATTACTCGGGGTAAATAATAAACTTGAACAATAATGACAAGTAGGGTTAAGAAACTTGCCTCGTGCGTAGATTACACTTTAACTAAGCACGTTCTTTGAATTTAATCCAAAATACCATTCACATTCACAATACCAGTTAATTATAACTTAACTAATCATCAATGATCATTCTTTTGTCTAAACTTTGGTTATTACTATACTTAGTCAAATTATCACATTTTCACATAATTTGTACTTCATGGATAATAAACTAATTATGTATTTAATAACTCAATCCACATGTAATTATGTTATTTACATGTTAAACATCTAATTTACATCTCATTATACTTCTAACATGTTTACATGTTCATTACATTAATTTAATAACACATTGTTAGACTTAATCAATTTAAAATCTCATTTTCGAACTTTTACGGAGAGAGTGAGCCATGCACACATCGTTACATTTAGTCTTCGTATTCATGGTATGATGATGCTGCCACTGACTTTGACTCTTGGCAATTCATGGTGGTAATCTTTATGTTTCGAGATATGGCATCACGGCATGGTGGTAATGCTAATGCATGGAAATAGGCGGTAGCCGTGGCACATGGCATACATACTGCATTGAGAAATAAAAAATCATGAAAAATCGCAGAACATGCCAATTTCTTATTTTCTACTCGAAATTAGACATACCCATATGGTGTAATTCATGCATAAACATAACCCAACATTTATATAACGACTTTAACCATTTAAAACACATAATCACATAATTAAATTATGCAAATTGTACTGTTCTTGATGTTCTTGAAGATTTTGAACAAAAACATAAAATTTAACACTACGGATTCGTTATAACACCGAATCCGTTCGTTTAAGGCTTGGTCTCTTCATATCAACATGCATAATAATATACGAGTGTAAAATTTAGGGATAATATACTATCAATACATAAAATATCACGTATAAGGCCATAAGGCCAAAACCCATACTCTGTAAATTTTTGAAATAGCAATTCATAGTATTATGAAACTGATGACATGATAATTCACATAATATATATAATCAAATACGATTTGATATACTTTAACCCATATATAAACTCATAATCAAACCCTTTTTCAATTACAGAGATTTTACAAAATATATGAAAGCCATTTTTATAAAAACTAATGACGTGAATTAGAAATTGGGTTTGGAGAAATTACCCAGAGCGTAGAGTGTAATGTTAAACAATGAATTGAAACTCTTCTCAAACTCTTCTTCAATCACACACTCAAAATTCTTAACTTTTCTCTCTGAATTCTCTCTATTATAGTTTATAGACTTAGCAAATATAATAAAAGGAGAATACGTAGAATATCAACTGAGCCTTTATGCACAGAGTTGAGGTCAGTTGCTCCATACGTGGTTTAACTTCCCTCAACTCCCCTTAAGGCCTCATTTGGCTAGCCTTAAAGGCTTATACCCAAATAATTTAATAAACTCATTTATCATATAGTTTAAATCACGTCACACCCACTTGCACAATAAATCAAATATCTTATTTAATTTACTTTAAATAAAATATAATAATTTCTCATAAATTCACATAGTCACATAATTAAATTTCTCATTAATAAATAATGTCAAATTATTAAATCTCTAATTAATAATTAAATTAATTAAATAACATCATGCTTAATTAAATATTTCATTTAATTCAATAAGCTCACATAATTACATATTTGAATAATAATTATTCTCTACATTAATTTAATAAATGTATCACATATAATTAAATTAATCTACCACAATTGCATCAATTAATTATTTAATCTAATAATTAAATCATCGAAAAATATTTATTTAATTCAATAAATATTAAAAATTGATTTACAAAATCTCGTTCGTCACATTCAAAATCTTCAAATCCGAGCCTATAGATGTTATGGATCTAACATCTATCAATCCATATCATCATTATACTCCATATTCAACATGTTTAACATAAAAAATACAACATTTAACATAGGATCAAAGATTAGATTTGATTTTAGGGTTTATACCTCTTATGAACAATCTTTGATTCCTGGCTTTCTTATTTGTTATGGATGTTTAGTGGGCTCGGTTTTGTGACTGAAATGTCTTAGAATTTCATAGGTTTTAGAGAGAGAGAGCGACTTGGATGTGTATTGTGAACAAATGGCTAAAAATGTGACTTTTTCTCTCTCTCAATCTATTTATATCACTTGGATGCAATGTATTATGCTGAGATATGAGGTTGATCTGCTGGAATTTAGTCACATGGGGTTAGTAAGAGTTGGTAAACAACCTCTACTTTGCTAGATACACAAGTAAGCCTCAATTATGCAATAAGGACATTTTTGTCATTTGGCTTATAAATTTAATGGCCTTCTTGTAATCTTGCAAACCCTTAGGGTTTGACCCTTAGGGTTTAACCCTAAGGTTCAGCACAAAATGAATTTATAGGTTTTCATCTAGGGTTTAAAATAAAAATCAAAATAAATTAGTTTCTAAAAATAGAAAATTAGGGTTTGTTAATTAGATTAGATTTCTAATTACATTATACCGGAATATTAGGGTTTAAAATCACTAATTATAATTAACCTTGCTAATTAAGATATTATGGTTTACAATTAGTAATGAGGTTTTAAAATTTATAATTAGGGTTACTAATTATTAAATTAGAGTTCTAATCATTTGAGTTTTAAATTACTAATTAAGTTTTCCCTAATTAGCAATAATATCTATCATATATGATATTAATCATATTAACACAATTTCTGACTGAGCAAAACTCCAGTTTAGGTTTCAAATTAGGGTTCTAGATATTAGGATTTTATAATTAGGGTTTTCTAAAGATTAATTAGGGTTTCTAGATTTTAATTAGGGTCTACCTAATTAATCGCAGCATAAATCACATCACACAATCATTACCCAGTCTTGGATCTCCCATTTGAGTCTCACAGTAGGGTTAGACAAATTAATATTAGGGTTTGGTCATGATACATTAAAATTGATAGATCTTATACAGATTCCTACATATACTGACATATTTATAAAGATTGAAATATCAAAATATAATTAATATTATATTATTATTCTCATTCCTTGATAAAAATCCAAAATTATGGTTTGAATTCCATATCTGATTTATTCTTCATATATAACATTATTAATTAAGTTAAAATAATTAACTTAATTAATCTAGCGTAAATTCATATAATAAAATAAATTAATTATTATAATAATTCTAATAACCTTTTCATATATTATTTAAATAATATATAATTATATTTTCATGAAAAATAATTAATAAAAACTTTTCTACTATAAAATTAATATTTATAAGAATATAATTTATAATAATTAATAATTCTAAAATAAAATAATTTAAAATTATTCATGTAATAAATATATTTTTATTTATCACGTAAATACACACTCTTTATCTTGTACAAATCCTCATATTGAAAATAAAAAAAATAAAAAATTATACGCATAATTTCTGATTTAATTATATAAAAAATATCGAGTTATTACAATCTGGCTTCAATAGAAAGCCTAAAAAATATAGCTCTGACCACTAGTAGAGCTCAAAGTTTTTAAGAATAGATGGGAGTAATTTCACTTGCACAGAAAGTGTTTTACTTATAAAAACTATATATGAAAATGATATTCCTTCAAGCCAAACACAAACATTTAAATTATAAAATTCAAAGAAATTAACTTAATCTTCTTAATTTTAAATTTGGAGATCAAAATCTGGATATTAAATGATAAGGGAAGAGAGAGAGAGAGTTGGAACATGAGCAGCCCATTCAATGACGGGAGAAATGAAACGACAAGGACCGCACCACGTGGCGACGAATTCAACCAGAACCGGACGATCAAACTTCAATACGACGTCGGAGAACTGATTCTCGTTTATCTCAGAAATGCCACCGCAAGTAATCGCTAATTTCCGAGAAGAATAGCTTCGAAAACCAAAACCTAAGAAGTTTCTTGGACTGTGCGGAGGACAAACAAGAGCTTCTTCTTCATCTTACTCGCCGACGTAGCAGAAAACGATGAAGTCCATCTGTTGGTACTGACGGAATACATAACAGTACCCAGCAAATTACAAGTAGAAACAAACATTTTTGGCCAAAATAGACCCAAAGTCAGTATTTCTAACAAACAATTGAAGAAATATACCAAAGAAATTTACCAAAGTGGGTTTCCCTAATTACCTTGCTAAAACCGAAATCTGAAGCAAATTAAGAGAAATTCTGCTCCTCAGTATTGAATACGAAGAAAGAGTGGTATAGAGGAGAGATGGGTTTTCTCTTTACAGGCTCAGAATAAAGGAAAGTGGGTACAGTGGGGTTTTTGAAATTTTTTTGGACTGCATGTAGTGAATGTGAGTGATCGGTGGGTTAGGGTTTGAGGATTTTGAAAATGGGAAAGGAACAAATGAACCCAATTTGTTTTCTTTCCCGACTCTCAGACCTCCGTGTTTTTTAAAGAAGGGTTTGAGAATTTTTGAAAAGAGGATTTTGCTCCGTGTTTTTTACATACACAACGTTTTTTTTAAAAATGTTATCTATTTAAAATCAAAAATTGCCCTTATAAATACATAATATTTTTTCATATGTATATATAATGTTTTGTTAAAAAACGTAAAAAAATACTACAACGTTTTTTATAAAAACGTCATCTTTTAAGTGTTGTCTTTTTATGGTTTTGTACTAGTGTAGAGAATTAGGCTAATCCAAGCAACAAATACATAATCTCGATTTGTTTAACTTGTTTTATGATAATCTTAGCAATACACAAAAGCTTGTCAACAATTAGTATTACCAAGTTGCTACTTATGATGAAGACAAATATTAATTACACGTAATATCAATCTTAATTATCTTGCATATGATACTGATCAAACTAATTCAATTGGCCATATTAAATTAATTAAATCAATTAGCATGCAATCAATGAAAATAGATTATCAGAAGAAATTTAACACAAGAAGGAATAAATAATAATACTCAATTAATCAATTATTTGTAACAAGGATTCACCTCCCTTTAGAACTGAATGAAAAGAACTAGCCTGACATGCTCTTGAGTATGTACTCCAATAGATGATAGTTGATAGTTGAATGAATAAAACCCTGACTCTCATCCTCTATTTATAGTGCTAGACAAAGTCCTAAATCCTATAGGAAGTAGAAATCCAAATCCTAAAAGGAATTACAAATCATAACTAATTTCCATAAAGAAATAGAATCTAATTTGGAAATAAATCTTAGTCTAAAGATATCCTAATTCTAATAGAAATATCAATCCAATTCCATGTAGAAATCTGTCAAAATATGCTTTTAGAAACTTTCCAAAAGTCCAAGATTTCCCAATTTTCCCGCTCAAATTCACTGGGGTGAATTTTCATTTTCTGATGCGATATCCTTTGGTAAAATAAGCATAACGTTTGATTTGGGAGGCGTTACAGAGCCAGCTACCTATCAAAACGAAGATATATATGAGATCTACAACTTTCAGTCTTTGCGAATTGACAGATTCCATCTGCATCAAGGTCAAAATCAGGCTCCAAGTGACTGCTGTGTAAATTGATACTTCCAAACTTTGAGGTTCAACGTCCGTTTGATAAAAAGATCATAACTTTTTCATATGAACTCCGATTGGGACAATTCAAGATGTTCCGAAAAGCTAAAGAAAAGATCTACAATAAAATTCAAGTCCTAAGCCTAGACCATGCATCCAACTTAATGCTAAAAACCCTGCAAATCTTCCTCTTTTTCCTCATTTCAACTCCAAATCTTCCTGAAATCATTAAACACCTTAATAAGCTCATATACACATGAAACATGCAATAAAACTAAATATAATGGAATCAGAATAAATGAATAATATGCACTCATCATAGAACTAGCCACCTCTCAATGCATTAATACCGTATTAACTCAAATCCACAAATTAGATAGAATTAAGTTAAACACCTTAATTAACTAACTCACTATATCTCTATGTGAATTACAATTAAAGAAGGTTTAAGTTCAAGTTCTCTATCCAATTACATGCGATGTTAAGCATATCTCTACCATAACATTCATCAAGATTCCATTCATTCAAAGAATTCAAGAACACATGCTATATTGACTAAGTTTAGACTCGTATTTCATCTCTCAAATTCATACAAGTCCACATAAAATTGGTGATCAAGCAATTTATAGATTCAATCACAAATCAATATAGATAAACAGAATAATAGCTTATTAAACTGACAACCAAAGTTACATAATCATCGTTCCACTCAAAGATTCATTATAAGCCTAATTGTAAGACCCCAACTTTTATGAATAAAGAATAATTTTCTCGAAATATATTTTTGAATATTATGGTGTGAATTTGATATAATGTTATAGTTGTGGGTGATATTATAAATTTTTCAAAGTACGCAAGTTGTTATATAATATTCGATTGGTTGAGAAATATTCGTTTTAACAGGGAATATTCGTACAACGACACAATCATTGGTGGACCCCACAACGGACTTATTGTCGAAGTTAGAAAACGACAAAATTATCTTTTTATAAAAATAACGGCGGAAGTTTTACCGTTAATCTGTTGAAACACCGGTGTTAAAAAATACGATGTCTGGCGTGGTTGCGTAAGTAGCACACGATATTGATTATTGATGCTTACGTGAGAAGAAGTCACCGGTTTTGTTCAATTATTGCTATAGTAATTGCTGCATAGTATCTCACGTTATTTGATTCGATTATTGTCAATATATATATATATATTATTAAATCAATAATTGAGACGACAAAGTTATTAATATTATTATTTACAATATTAATGATGCCTAGAAGTTCTGTCAAGGAGAGGTTTAGTCACCTAATTGCGCGCCAATAGGGAAAAATCCTTATTAGAAAGCCCGCTCTTTCTTGAGAACGACTTGGTCGATTAGTATTGTGAATTATAATAATGGTGATAAAGTTTGTTTTATTATTATTATAAATGTAATAAAACAGAAAACTTTTTATATAAAACAGAATACTTTTTATAAAGTTTTATCTTATTTGATTATAAATAGAATATATTATATTTTATTATGTATAGTGTTTGCATAAGTGTTTACATAGTGTTTGCAGATAGTAAAATGTTTTTATATAAAATAGAATATTTTTATAAAGTTATTTATTTTATTAGATTTTAAATAAAATATATTATATTTTATTATGCATAGTGTTTGCATAGTGCTGCAGATATAGTGTTTGTATAGTAAATTTTTTTATATAAAATAGAATACTTTTTATAAAATTTTGTTTTATTTGATTATAAATAGAATATATTATATTTTATTGCATAGTGCAGCATAGTATCCTTTCCATTCTTATATAAATAGGATGCTTAGTTAGAATTGAAAATCACACAAGAAATTCAAAGAATTCTTCTTCTATAATCTTGAACGTATTTCTTTAGAGTTTTAAGAAGCTTTGAGCGTAGAAAACAGTATAAGTTTTCTTCAAGAATATCCTCGCCCTACCAGTCCGAATACTCTTATTTTTAAGGTAATGGGTATTATTCTTTCGTATTCATGAAGAGAGTTATTTTCTTTCAATACTCGTAAGGGTTGTTATTCCATTCTTTATTATTCTGTTAGAATAACCTATCGTCTTGATCTATCGCATGCACAGTGAATTCTCGTTGTTATTCCATTCTTTATTATTACATTGGAATAACACATCATGCATATGATCTATCGCATGCCTCGGTGAATTTCGTTGTTATTCCATTCTTTATTATTACATTTGGAACATCACATGCATGCGGATTACGCGTGACCGGTTCGATCATTATTATTCTGTTGGAACATCCTGTCTGTACGGATTACGCATGACCTGGTTCCATACTTTATTATTCTATTGGAACATCCTATCTGTGCGGATTACGCATGATCTGGTTCCATTCTTTATTATTCTATTGGAACATCCTGTTTGTGCGAATTACGCATGACCTGGTTCCATTCTTTATTATTCTGTTGGAGCATCCTGTCTGTATGGATTACGCATGACCTAGTTCCATTCTTTATTATTCTGTTGGAACATCTTGTCTGTGCGGATTACGTATGACCTGGTTCCATTCTTTATTATTCTGTTAGAATATCCTGTCTGTGCGGGTTATGCATGACCTGGTTCCATTCTTTATTATCCTGTTGGAATAAGCCGTCTGTGCGAATTACGCACGCATGGTGAATTTTCTGTTATTCCATTTTTTATTATTCTATTGGAATAATCTGTCTACGTGGATTACCGCATGGCGGCAAAAATCCATTTGTGGTTTCATATATTCTATTATACTTAGTTGGTTAAAGCTTTGGCTTCTATACTCCATGAAATTAGTGGAATATCCTTGATATTTGCGCTTCATCCAGTATTTTTTCATGGAAATATTCTTCCGTACATTCTTGAATTTTACTCCATAAAACAGTATCATGTTGACAATTTGGACGTTATTGATTTCTGGATAAATTAAATTATAAATCTTTACAAATTTATCCTTGAACTTGTTTTATTGAATTCTTATATCATTGACATCATCCTCATGTTTATATTATGTTGAAAGTCATCTGTGGCCTGTAGTGCATATATAGACTTGGTATGATTATGACCAGGGATTATTCGGTATAATCATGACCGTAATGTTACAAATGATTTGTTAAAAGTCTTCATTGGCCGTAGTGCATTGATGGACAGTTGTTGGCATGATCATGACCATTCATGAATACACGAATATCCTTGACCCGTAGTACATGGATAATTTGTGGTCGTGATACTAATGAATATCCTTGGCCGTAGTGCAGGGATGATGTGGTTTATTTATTAAGTTGAGTCTCAGCGATAAAAGTGATGTAAAACATTTTAAATAATAGAAGATAGTATATTTTATTCTCTACTTGACTCTTCTAATGGATTGCTTGTTCCACTGCAGTTAAACTTGATGTTTATTATATTTTATCAGTTTAACACTGTTGAAGGCTAATGATAATTTAATCTGCATTATCTTAGTCATAATATTTCTTACTGGGCTAGTTGAGCTCACCCTTTGTTTCACTATTCTCTTGAGAAATGAGAGCGAATTTAAGAAACTAGTCGGGAACGGGAGTGACGGCAGATGATAGCATCGGTAGTCCTCACTATTCTGTTAAGTAGTGTTACAATAAATGTAATGAGGACTCCATTGAGTGTGGATATTGTCTAGATGACAATATTCTTATTAAAACTCTTAGATTATGTTTTGTTGTATTTTACACGACTGTTGTATAATAAAGTTTTTTTGATTTTTGTACCATGTATTTGACGACTCAAGATGGGTGATGTATGCCTATTTTGGGGGAGTTATAGTTGATATCAAAGCTTAGGGATATGATCCCTGGCTGAGATGTGAGACAAGAACTAGGAGGGGAGAGACGGAGAATTCCTTCGCTAGGATGCCCTACCTAAGTTTATTTGGTATTTAACTGCTCGGTCAGTGTATAGGGATAATATGTTACATGTCAATTAACCCTTGTTTTGTGGCAGTATTTGAAAATGACATCCGAGAATGTTGAGAATAGCAATGGAGCACAGGAGACCGTTGAGTCACCACATATCAACACCCAGGATAATGTGCATCATGAAGGCAATAATCCTCAGGTGAACAACAACACCAACCAAATGGCGAACGACGGAATGTTTAGAAGCTTTCTGCAATTCGTACAACATCAGGCAAGAGAGACTCCTGTCAAAAATTCAGGTGGAAACAGTGGCAACTCTCGGACGGTCACCGCTAAATAGTTCAAGGAGCTGGGACCACCAGAGTTTATTGGAGAGCCAAAACCACTTAAGGCGGAGACGTGGATAAAGCAGATCACCAAGATATTTGATGTCTTGGGATGCTCCGAGGAGCAAAAGGTTTCCTTTGTCACCTTTATGTTGCGAGGAGAGGCATATTACTGGTGGGAATCGGTAAAGCGTACTCAACCTGCCGCACTGAAGATGTCTTGGGAGTGCGATAACGAGTCAACACAACCAAGAGAAAGCAGCCGACAAAATGATAATACCAGTGGTAACAGTCATCGAAGTGGTGACAACAAATGTGGAGGGAATCAACATACCAGAAATGGTAACCACTTCGGTGGTAATCATGGCCAAGACAATAAGAATGGACATTTCAAGAAGAGAAGATTCAACAATGATGGAAAGACGTCATCACCAACACCCATTTTTAAGGAAGGAGAACGACCACCTATAATATGCTTCGGATCACGGAGGGAGGACATATCGGTCAAACTGCGTGCGATCCAAAGCGTGTTATAACTGTGGAAGAAGGTCACCTAACCCGATTTTGTCGTGGCACGAAAGACAAGTCCGGTGGGATGGAGGCACCAAAAGTCAATCCCAAAAAAAAGTCAAAGCCAGTAGTTCAAGGAGAGCATTTGTCGTAACCTCCCGAAAGCAAGGAACGAGAACGAGGTCATCACGGTGTAAGCTTATCATAAACTCTAGCGAAAGTCTATACCTTATTTGATACTGGGTTCTACCTATTCTTTTATTTCTCCTACTTGCACTCAATGTTTAAATTTGACTCCGGAGAAATTAGATTTTGACTTATCAGTTGAAATTCCCTGTCGATCTTATTTCTTTAAAAATACTTGCATTTGACGTGATTCTAGGGATTGATTGATTAACTACTCATCATGCAAAAATTAATTATTTTCGTAAGGTTGTTAGCTTTCATATTCCTAACCAACCTATTATGCGAATTCAAGCAACCAAACCATTAAAATCAATCACTGTCATCTCAAGCCATAAAGCTATTCGTTTATTGAAAAATGGATGTCAAGCTTTTTTAGCTCATGTCACATATTTAAACAAAAATACGTCAGATTTGAATGATATTTCTAATGTTAATAAATTTCCTGACGTATTCCCTGAAGAACTTCCTGGCCTACCCCCAGAGCGTGAAATTGAATTTTTTTTATCAACCTTAAACCCGATACAAAACCCATTTCCAAAGCCCCATATCGAATGACTCATATTGAACTTCAGGAGTTAAAGACCCAATTGCAGGAATTGTTAGACATCGGTTTCATTCGTCCTAGTACGTCTCTTTGGGGTGCTCCTGTTCTATTCGTGAAGAAGAAAGATGGAAGTATGCGACTTTATATTGATTATCGGGAGTTGAATCATGTCACCATCAAAAATAGGCACCCGTTGCCTCGCATTGATGACATGTTTGACCAGTTGTAAGGCGCCAAATTCTTTTCAAAGATTGATCTTTGTTTCGGATATCATCAGTTGAAGATTAAAACTGATGACATTCCAAAGACTACTTTCAGAACTCAGTACGGGCATTATGAATTCTTAGTCATGTCTTTTAGATTGACTAATGCTCCTGCTGCCTTCATGGATATGATGAACCGAGTATTCAAGGAATATTTGGATCACTTTATGGTCATCTTTATTGATGACATCCTCATATACTCCAAAACCTGTGAAGACCATGAGCAACAATTAAGGCTAATACTCCAAAAGCTTCGTGAAAACAAGCTATATGCCAAGTTGAAGAAATGCGAGTTCTGGCTTGAGGAAGTTGCATTCCTTGGGCACGTGATATCAAATCATGGGATATCTGTTGACCCGGCAAAGATTGAAACAATTCAAAGCTGGGAGAAACCTAAATCAGTGACCGAAGTACGTAGCTTTCTCGGATTAGCTGGTTATTATCGAAGATTCGTGGAAGGGTTTTCTTGAATCGCTACTCCATTAACTTAGCTGACTCGGAAAGATATAAAATTCGGTTGGAGCGTGGAATATGAGAAGAGTTTCAAGAACTCAAGAGGAGACTCATTTCAAGACTTACGACAATACCATCCGGCTCGAGAGGATTTGTCATCTCTGATGATGCTTGTGCAAAGGTTAGGATGTGTTCTCATGCAACATGGGAAAGTCATAGCCTATGCCTCACGACAACTCAAAGAATATTAGAGGAATTATTCTACTCACGATCTAGAGTTGGCAGTAGTCGTTTTTGCGCTTAAGATTTGGAGGCATTACTTGTATGGGGAGAAAGTGGAGATCTTTACAGATCATAAAAGCCTCAAATATTTCTTCACCCAAAAGAAACTCAACATGCAGCAACGATGTTGGCTTGAACTGTTAAAAGATTATGATTATACCATTCAATACCATCCTGGTAAAGCGAACGTAGTAGCTGACGCATTGAGTAGAAGATCATATGCGGGTACGAGTGCGA
Source organism: Panax quinquefolius (assembly GCA_020205615.1). Lineage (NCBI taxonomy): Eukaryota > Viridiplantae > Streptophyta > Magnoliopsida > Apiales > Araliaceae > Panax > Panax quinquefolius. The sequence continues at coordinate 82,607,357 of CM035164.1, read as the reverse complement.
TATTGTCAACGCAAATGTCCATTTTATATGACTTGCAAAGGATGGAGATAGAGTTAAAGACTCCAGGGACCAATGTGATGATGGTGAATATACGAGTAGAAACGACTTTAATCAATAATGTTAAAGCTGCTCAAGCTACAGACTTGGAGCTTATGCGTATGAGGAAGAAAGTGCAAGAAGGTGCTATGCCGGAAGCAAGAATCGATGAAGAAGGAATACTTTGAGTCAATTCTAGACTTTGTGTTCCTAACAACCCTGATTTAAGGTATAAAATCATGATGGAGGTGCACAACACACCGTTTGCAATCCATCCTGGGAGTACCAAAATGTATCATGGTCTTTGAGATACATTTTGGTGGAGCAATATAAAGAGAGAGATATCGAAGTTTATCTCAAGGTGTTTAACTTGTCAACGAGTCAAGGTGGAACATCAAGTACCAAAAGGTCCATTGCAACCACTTAAAATTCTAGAATGGAACTGGGAGCACATTACCATGGATTTTGTTACTAGTCTTCCCAAGGTTTCTCAAGGCATAGATGCAATTTGGGTCATTGTTGATAGATTGACCAAGTCTGCTCATTTCCTACCTATACGAGAAACTTATACACTTGAACGTCTTTCTCGTATGTACATAAACGAGATTGTAAGACTGCATGGTATGCCGGTATCCATAGTTTCTGATCGAGACCCAAGATTCACTTCAAGATTTTGGGTTAGTTTGCAAAAAGCTATGGGCACGAATTTACAATTTAGTTCTGCATATCATCCTTAGACAGACGGGCAGTCGGAGAGGACTATTCAAACTCTTGAAGATTTATTAAGACTCTCTGTCTTTGACTTCAAAGGAAGTTGGGACAAGTTCTTACCATTGGTGGAGTTTTCAAACAACAACAGTTATCAAGTAAGTATTGTCATGGCTCCATTTGAGGCGTTGTTTGGAAGAAAGTGTCGTTCTCCAGTATGTTGGGATGAGGTCGGTGAAGCAACGTTGTTGGGACCAGAGTTGGTACGTATGACTACTGATAAGATTCAAACGATCTGACAACGTATAAAAACCTCACAAGATCGACAAAAGAGTTATGCCGATCTTCATCGAAAGGACGTGGAATTCGATATTGGAGATCATGTGTTGTTACGTGTTGCTCCATGGAAGGGAGTTACGAGATTTGAAAAGAGTGGAAAGCTCAACCCTAGATTTATTGGCCCATTTTTAATCCTCGATCGAGTAGAAACTATGGCCTATAGACTCACCTTACCGCCAAGTATGTCTCATGTTCATAATGTTTTTCACATATCTATGTTACGTAAATATGTGATAGACCCGAACCACATTATTGAATTAGAACCAGACGAGATAGAGGAAGATTTAACGTATGAAGAGTTACCTGTTAAAATCTTGGATAAGAAGGATCATATTCTACGCTCTAAAGTTATACCTCAAGTCAAAGTTTTGTGGAGAAACAACGATGTTGAGGAAATGACCTGGGAGTTAGAATATGAAATGAAGTCAAGGTATCCTCACCTCTTCGATATACCAGGTATGTACGTTTATTTTGAGGATGAAATTTCATAAGAAGGGGAGGTTGTAAGACCCCAACTTTTATGAATAAAGAATAATTTTCTCGAAATATATATTTGAATATTATAGTGTGGATTTGATATAATGTTATAGTTGTGGGTAATATTTATAAATTTTGCAAAGTATGCAAGTTGTTATATAATATTTGATTGGTCGGGGAATATTCTTTTTAACAGGGAATATTAAATGCAACTAACACAATCATTAGTGGACCCCACAACGAAATTATCATTCGGAGTTAGAAAGCGACAAAATTATCTTTTATAAAAATAACGACGAAAGTTTTACCGTTAATTTGTTGAAACACGATTGTTAAAAGTAGAGTAATGTCTGGCGTGGTTGCATAGTAGCATACCGGTATTGATTATTGATGCTTACGTGAGAAGTCACTCGGTTTTGTTCAATTATTGCTACGATAATTCTTTGCATAGTATCTCACGTTATTTGATTCAATTATTGTCAATATTTATATATTATTAAATCAATAATTATGATGACAAAGTTATTAATATTATTATTTTCAATATTAATGATGTCTAAGTTACATCGAGAGAGGTTTGGTCACCTAATTCTTGCGGCGCTAATAGGAGAAATCCTTATTGGAAAGCCCCCATTTCACAGGAGCGACATGGTCGATTAATATTATGAATTATAATAATGGTGATAAAGTTTGTTTTATTATTATTATAAATGTAATAAAAGCGAAAACTTTTATATAAAAATGAATACTTTTTATAAAGTTTTGTTTTATTTGATTATCAATAGAATATATTATATTATATTATGCATAGTAGTGTTTGCATAGTAAAATCTTTTTATATAAAATAGAATACTTTTATAAAGTTATTTGTTTTATTAGACTATCAATAAAATATATTATATTTTATTATGCATAGGGTTTACATAGTGCCTGTATAGTGTTTGCATAGTAAAAAACTTTTATATAAAGCGTAATACTTTTTATAAAGTTTTGTTTTATTTAATTATAAATAGAATATATTATATTTTATTGCATAGTGCAGCATAGTATCCTTTCCATTCTCCTATAAATTGGATGCTTAATTAAAATTGAAAATCACACCAGAAATTGAGAGAATTCTTCTTCTATAATCTTGAGCGTATTTCTTTAGAGTTTTAAGAAGCTTTGGCGTGAAAAGCAGTATAAGTTTTCTTCAAGAATATCCTCGCCTACCGAATCGGAATACTCTTCTTTTTAAGGTAAGGGTATTATTCTTTCGTATTCATGAAGAGAGTTATTTTCTTTCAATACTCGTAAGGGTTGTTATTCCATTCTTTATTATTACATTTGGAATATTACATGCATGCGATCTATCGTATGTACGGTGAATTACGTTGTTATTCCATTTTTTATTATTACATTTGGAATAACCTATCTCGTCTTGGTCTATCGCATGCACAGTGAATTCTGTTGTTATTCCATTCTTTATTATTATATTGGAACATCTATTTGTGCGAATTACGCATGATCCGGTTCCATTCTTTATTATTACATTGGAACATCACATGCATATGATTACGCATGACCTAGTTTCATTCTTTATTATTCATTAGAACATCCAAATGCATGCGGATTCGCATGATTTGATTCGGTTCCATTCTTTATTATTCTATTAGAACATCCTGTCTGCGCGGATTACGCAAGACCTGGTTCCATTCTTTATTATTCTGTTAGAATATCCTATTTGTGTGGATTATGCATGACCTGGTTCCATTCTTTATTATTACATTTGGAATATCACATGCATGGGTTACGCTGTGACTGGTTCCATTCTTTATTATTTTCTTTGGAATAACTAACACATGCATGCGGATTACACGCTTTGAGTGAATTCTTATGTTATTCTATTTTTTATTATTCTGTTGGAATAATCTGTCTACGTGGATTACCACATGGCGGCAAAAATCCATTTGCGATATCATATATTCTATTATACTCAGTTGGTAAAAGTTTTGGCTTCTATACTCCATGAAATTAGTGGAATATCCTTGATATTTGTGCTTCATCCAGTATCTTTTCATGGAAATATTCTTCTAAGCATTCTTGAATTTTACTCCACAAAACTGTATCATGTTGACAATTTAGACGTTATTGATTTCTGGATAAATGAAATTATAAATCTTTAAAAATTTATCCTTGAAATTATTTTATTGAATTTTTATATCATTGTCATCATCCTCATGTTTATAATATGTTGAAAGTCATACGTGTTTTGTGAGTGCATAGATGGACTTGGTATGATTATGACGAGGATTATTCGGTATAATCATAACCAGTAATGTTACAAATGATGTGGAAAAAGTCTTCATTGCGTAGTAGTGCATTGATGGACAGTTGTTGGCATGATCATGACCATTGATGAATACACGAATGTCCTTGGCCCGTAGTGCATGGATAATTTGTAGTCGTGATACTAATGAATATCCTTGGCCATAGTGCATGGATGATGTGGTTTATTTATTAAGCTGAGTCTCAGCGATAAAAGTGATGAAAAACCTTTTAAATCGTAGAAGATATGCAATTACAGAAATAAAACTAAAGAAGAAGAATAAATCCAGAACCACCCTTTTCTCTAGCTTCAATATGCAATTATTGTGAAATTGCCTTCAACGTCCTTCTCCAATGCTCTTGCTCAGAAAAATTGTCTTCAATGATGTATTTACTTGTATGATTTTTTCAATCTTGTGTTTGTTGTGTCCTTTTTATGCCAAATCAGGAATTCTGATTACAATTCCGTGCACGATTGAGTCCCAAGCCAAAGCGATCACTAGTCTCCCATTTAATTCAGCATTTCAAATACAAACAGATTTCATCTTTCCCGTACCCCCGCCCCGGCGGGGGTTTTTCTATGTAAAGGGCCTGCCCCGGCGGGCATGTAAACTATCAATTTGTATCAGGACCCCCCACCCCAGCGGGGGTGTTATGCACAAAAGAGCTCGCCCCGGCGGGGGTGCCTTCTGCTAGTTACTCACTTTAGCTCCAAATCTTGCCCAGTTTCACCATGATTTTGCTCGTTTAATCCAATTACCACTTCACCTCACCTAAACACAAAACAACGCTAAACAAGTAAAAACGAAACATAAAAACCAAGAATTAACACACTTTAAGCTTGAATTAGGAACCGATTCGTAGGTATAAAACCCACTTATCAATAGTGCGTATCGAGGAAGGCTTAAACTGATTTTGAAACTTGAAAACTCAGTTTACACCGGTTAATACTTGATATGTTGTAATAGATATGCATACAAGTGTTTAAATAGAAGAATATCAAAGTTTGGAACACCGTAAGAGAGGTTAAGAGCTGAAATGGGCGGAATTCCCTCTCCTTTTCCCTTTTTTCTCTTCTTTTATAGTTGATGTGGGGTTTTATTTATAGACCAAAATAGACGTGGGTCTACCCACGAATGACTCATATGGGCCCGACCCCGTGGATCCTATTGTCTCGAAGTACGTGCACTCGGACCAACGCGTAATTTGCGCAAACCTTCATAGATTTCAATCAGGTAGTCCGATGGAGGCGTGCTATACCTTTCGAGAAAGCGCTTTCTGAGAGCCACACAATGACATGGGATTTGACCTTTTTCTGAATCTGGGAAGAAGGGTCCATGACTAGATCTTCAAGTCTTCGTAATAGTCCGTTGAGCTGTCTTGTGATGTTTTTCACTTGGGATTGACATTATGGTCCTGCGTGACCATCATGGAAGTGTTTTGACTTGATTTGATGTTGAGTTGATAAAATTACTATTTTATCCCTCTGAGTTGATCTTCGGGTTTTATGCAGTGGTAGATGTCTTTTCTCAGGGTTGTCTCCGAGATTGGACTATTATTTCCTTTGATCCATCCTCAAGGTTATCTCTAAGGTTTGTTTGTGGTTTCCCGGGGTTGTCTTTGGGTTTTGAATTGATCTCCTGGGGTTACCACCGGGATTTGAATTGATCTTATGGAGTTGTCACCGAGGTTTGACTTGATCTCCTGGGGTTATTACTGGGGTTTGAATTGACCTCTCGGGGTTTGAATTAGTCTCTCGGGGTTATCACCGGGGTTTGATTTGACCTCCCAAGGTTGTCATTGGGGTTTGGCTTGATCTCCCGAGGTTGCACCAGGGATTGACATGATGATTTTGACTTTCAGGGTTATCTATAGAAGACAACAGATGATTTTACCCTCCTACATGGTTATTAACAAGAATGCAAAATTTTGAGTGTCTATAAATGCCCCTCTTTATCATGTTTAGGCAATGTAATGGAATGAACATGATAAAGATTACTAGACACTTGAAATATGACAAGATTAAATGATGTCATGTAATGGAACATGATATGATGTTATATACTATGACCATTTTTGTTTGCAAATACTTCTAACGATATTCTATCACTGCTTGCTCCCCCTATTTTTGTTGAGGATGAAGTTGTCAATGATAGTCTCCATTGAACTGCCTTGATGTCTACTCAAATGGTAGTTTACAAAGTTTTCATCACCGGATCTTTCCCGATGCTACATTTGGTTGAAGCCAACGTTTTAAAATTTTTGTCAGTGCCATTGAGACTGATTTGACGTTATGTTGCAAAGATGTTTTCAAGATCCCTGTTGGGGATATTTTCCTATGGCTGATACATCTGGACATTTCTGAATTCGACGTCAGGATTTATCACCAACGTTTTTTGTCTTCAGATACGCTTTTTGACTTTACCTCTGCTGGGGATGTTCCACTCTTTTTGTGAGTGTCTCTCTAGGGATTATTGATGCTTATCATGATTATAGCTCGCCTTGGTAGTCATCATTGGATTCTTCCTACCGTTACTCTAGGATTGTCACTACCGCCCAGGCTTTCTATCAGGTTGATGTTGATAGTTCTGCTGGAGGTAGAGCTTTTATTGCTTGCTTCCATAACATCCTCACAATACCTACTCGAACGGTAGTTTTGTGAAGGTTGACCATCACCGAATTTTCTCAGTGCCTACTTGAATAGTAGTTTACAACGGTCTGAAAATCACCGAACCTTCGTGGTGCCTCGGCTGGGGATTTATATAACAGATTCCATTATTGATCTTCCCGATGAAGTATTTTTCCACGGCTTTCATCATCAGATCTTTCCTGATGCTATGCTGGAGTTGTCACCAGCGATTTGAAATATCAGACACTCTTACCTTTATTGAAGCAATTCTCAATGGCTTACATCACTGGACCTTTCTCGATGCTACGCTAGAGTTGTCGTCAACGGTTTATCCTGTCAATTATTCTGACCTTCGTTGAAGTAGTTTTCAACATCTTACATCACCAGATCTTTCCCGATTCTACGCTGGAGTTATCGCCAACGGTTTACACTGTAAATTATTCTGACCTTCATTGAAGTATTTTTTAATGACTTACATCACCATATCTTTCCCCATGCTATGCTGGAGTTATTGCCAACGGTTTACACTGTCAATCATTCTGACATTCGTTTAAGTAGTTTTCAACGGCTTACATCACCGGACCCTTCTCGATGCTACGTTGGAGTTGTCGCCAACAGTTTACACTATCAGGCATGCCTGATATCTCTGCTGGGGATATCTTTATGACAAATTATACCCCTTAACAAATATGGATATTTTAACGCATTCAAGACCAATGTTTCATGAAACCGGACCTTCCCGATGCTCAAACAAGGGCCGTTTTCAACAATCTCCATCATTAGATTTCCAATCTACACATCCGGGTTAATACCAATGACTTACATGTAGATCAGAAGTTTGGTATTTGAATTAAGGGTTTCAAGCCCTTTCAGCTCAATCGCATAGCACCTTTTTCCCTGATTTGACTTTTTAGCTTTTGAGAACTCCATTGTAACTCAAATTTTATCGAGCTAGAGGGTGTGGGACCCACCTTGGGTTGCCGCAGGTAGACTCGTGATTCCCATCGGGTTTATTTACTCCCCTGTTCCTTTCAAAAATTCTTCGTCACTGTACAAACGTTCTGCACTACCTTGGTAACGTTTACATGTTTTCTTTTCAAGTATTGACTGTTAGAACGTTAGATTTCATATAGAATGCTTCTAAACTCAATATAACGAATATGCATGCTTATATGACTTGATAAAAATGATCAGACTTAGTAAATGCCTATATTTTACCATGCCGAACGTATTGCTATGAAAAAATTGATTTCTAAGATAGTTATTTAGCACCCTTTTTTGCTAGTTTATTCATCCTATTTGAGGACAAATGAGCACGGGTTTTTCAATAAAAAATGAACATGATAATTTGGTTGCCATTGTGACATACTTTAAATGTTTAATATTTATATCTTGACATTGGGTTGGTGTGCTACTGATGGCCACCTTGGCATGCCTATATGCATGTGGACAGTCCATTTTACAAAGGAGACTAACGAAATTTTTTCACGAGTCTGGGCATTTAATGAACATGCAATTTTAACTCTAATGGGGATGTATATTAAAATCAATGCATGTATTAGGACTTTGGCGATGCATGAAGCAATAATTTGAAAATGAGCTTTAAGTTTAAAACTTACTTGGAGATTTTGTTCAGGTTATAGATTCAGATAGATCGAGTAGCTCTCTCACGATCTCCGCAGGTGTGAGGAGGAGAGTTTCTAATGTTCCTCGGGTCGATAGGTCGGATGCTGTAGATGAGGCTGGATGATTTTCCTATAGAGGACCCAACTCCTTCTACTTCAATTCCCCGCCGGGAGCTTCCAGCTATTAATATGACGATTCCAGATCTTTTGGATGATTTGAGTTGTCATCCCTTAATCTACGTTCATGCCAACGAGGTAATACCCATTTCCATTTTTTATGTTTATTCTCGTCCCACTTATGGGGGCAAGGGTTCGATCTTGATTTTGAACTTAATGCAGGTCCCTGGCTTCACTCATCCTAGGGTGAACTGGTTTAGGATTCATTCCTTGCACCAGACCCTTCATCCAGAGTACCAGGACATTGTCCATTCTTGGGGTTTTGAGGCCTTCTTTTCCATTCATCCCCATCATTTCCCCTGGGGTTATCTGAGGGCTTTATCCGAGCGATGGTTCCACCACACTCAGTCTCTGCATTTGTGTACTGTGAGGTGATGATGACACTGATAGATTGGCGGTTCATTACGGGGTTAGAGTTTACAGGGTGTCGGTTCCTCTGATGGCTGATATTTCACTGGCTATCGTTCGATCCCTTTTGTGAGTTCCTGCCATAACCCTTAAGGGTCGGACCATGCGCTCTGGGACCTTGAGTGTGGATGCCACGAGTAGTTCTTTGCTTGAACCTCTGCTTGATGACCTGAGGGTTTGAGATCGCATTCTTCGGTGGCTATTCTTGATCATCATCAGGGGTTGTTTCCTAGCATCCAACTCCTCGACGGTCTCTTTTGCTTTAGTTAGCACCATGCGTGATGTGGATCGTATCAGGGATTTTGAATGGGGTTCATTCATCTTTCCTTATTTTCTTCATGGGATGTGCCTGCGGTCAATGGACATGACAGAGGCTTAGCTAGGCTTTTACCCATTTTTGTTGGTGAGTAACTTTTCTTTATCTCCTAATTTCCTTTATTCGGGAAATCATTCTTCATAACTAATGACATTTAATCTTTGCATTTTTAGTTTTGGGTCTGTGAGAGGATTCTTTGCCTTCGCCCAGTTACTACATTAGGTATGGAGACCTATCCATGGGCACATCGATGGCATCACTCCACTCTTGCAGAGGTTCTCGTAGTAAAGGGGTTTACCCACTCTCGATTGAAGTTAAAGTTGTTGACTGTCGATGCCATCACATGGGTTCCCTACTCTGAGGACCATCTGATAGTAGGCTTTGAGGGTGGCATTCTGACCAAGGTAGAGTGCGTATTATCCACTCCTCAGATTCCTCTCTTGACCGATGGAGGTTGGAAGCTCTACTTGGGAGAGTGTGCTTTCACGAGCATCACAGGGGAGATTCGTATTACATTCTCTCCTCCTACTAGACGACATTGGTCTTTATCTCAGTCAGTCGTAAAAATTCCCATGATGGGCTTGGATTGCTTTACTTTATAAGAAAGCCCTTACACTCAACATGCCTTCCATCGCTGGTGGACTTCTCGAACCATTGGAGCTCAGACTCGTGCCACTCAGTTCATGGGGGATATGGTTCCTAGGTCTGTGATGATGACAAACTTGATCGCTTGTGTCCGAAAGACCACTCATTTGGCGCAGATTGATAGCTTGACCCAGAGGTTGGACCAGGCATAGTTTTTCATCTGGCATTTGGGCAAATATCCGTCAGAGGCCAATTATTTTGATCCCTCCAGCTCTGGCACTGGTCCTTCAGGTGGCCCATATTCTGATAGTTTCATCAGAACAGATCCCATTTGTATCGGCACGATGTTCCATATGATAGAGATACATTGACTCAAAAGGAGTAACAACAAGTTGATCGATTAGATGATGTAGACATCATAGATTTCTTTGGATAGATTTCTCGTTATCTCTTTTGATATGCCTCTATTAGATATTGGGTAGTTGTACCCCATTTCTCATTATATCTTTTGATATGCTTCTGTTAGATATTGGGCGGCTGTGCCCCATTTCCCTGTACTTTTTATTTTTTAGTTGTAGATAGAGATGATGTATTTAATCTTTATTTAGATGATGATGTATCTTGGAATGTGTGTATAATGCTTTCTATTCCTTGCGTCATACTATCAATTATCATTGTCATTTATCATGATGCATGCATTATGTCATGGATATACATTCACATAGGTGAGTTTAGCATTGACCCCTGGGTGGTCTTATGATACGGTTCTATAGATATCTTAATCTACCGTTAGTCAGAGTGAGCAGACACCACCCACACTGATAGCCTCTTCGTTGAGATCATGGTATTGTAGTTTGTCTCCCACAGATCGGGTTACAGTTGATCAGACGTTGAGACATTCCATAACTATTTTGATGTTCCATGTACCATTGGGTTTTATAGAGGGAATGTTATCCCGTTGGATACCTTAGAGATAGATTTTTAGATTTGATATCCACGAGCTGACTCCTACGTTAAAGGAGTAGATCGCATCACTGATTTGCCCTTGGATCGGCCTTGTGTTAGTATGGCTATTGGTGATATGACACGACAATTTATGACACTGACCAACTTATGACTGATAAGTAGGTTTTATACCTACTTATCCGGTATCTGTTACTTGAATAAGTTGATTAAACTCATGTTTTTTAGTTACTTTTCATGCATTTTTGTGTTCATTTTGTAGATTATTTGCTTGGGAGCTATGTGAGCGATTATTGGTATAAAAATGCAAGGAAAAGTAATCTGGACATCGTTTGGGCTTTCATATTTATTTCATGTTCTTGGCTTGGAACTTAGATTATATTGTAGAGCTTCTTCTTAGCTTTCTGGAACATCTTGAATCATTTCAATCAGAGTTCGGATGCTAGAGTTATGATCTTTGTACCAACGGACGTTAAACTTCACTATTTTGGGGGGACATTTGCATAAAGTCACCTCCAGCCCAATTTCGACCTTCATCCGTCCATTATTTCTGAAATCGTAAAGCATTAAAGTTGTAGAACTCGTCGATATCTTCGATTTGAAAGGTGGAAGTCCTCGTAACTCTTTCCAGATCAAAGGTTATGGCCGTTTTACCAGAGGACACAACTGCGAAGATAAAATGACTGCACTAAAGCGAACTTTTACTAAGGAAAACCCCCGTCGGGGCGGGGGTACCAGCTGTAAAATAGTGCCATAGCCAGTCGGGGCAGGCTTCTTATGAAGGAAACCCCCGCCAGGGCGGGGGTACAGGCCAGAACACGTTTTTTATGCGTTTTGTGTCGAATTTTGATACCTTTTTGACTCCAAATTGGATTTGGTTTGCTCCTAAGCTAAAAATTAGACTTGTAACCTATAAATACATGATGGGAGGCATAAAAGAGATATTTAGAGATTAGATTAGAGATGATTCCATTAGATTAGATTAGAGTAGATTAGATCAAAAACTAGTTCTTGTTAGATTTGGAGATTAAAGCAACTTGAAGACCATTGAAGATTCAAAGTAGGAGCAATGAGAGAGCATCAAATCTACAAACAATAGATTCTATCTTCTCATATTCTTCTATCTTTGTCTTTTATTGTTTATTCAATTGTGTATTCTTATTTTTAATTCAATAATCATGAACTAATTTTTTGTTTAAGATTACAATGGATCTTATTGTGTAGTTTATTGGGTCAGCGACTATCAGCTTTATTTTTGCCAACAGATGACTTGACCAGGATTTATGATTGTTGGACTCGTTGCGAGAGGGCTAATTTTTCAACTAGGCATTCGGGTTGATCTTTAGAGTATTCTACATGACTGGAGGCAGATATTGCATCGACTATGGTTGTTCACTCAGAGCCAAGTATTGATTCTGATGATGAGGAGCCTATGGAGGACACTAATTCTCCCATCGAGGACGAGCTATTTGCTTGTTTGACAGTAGCCTTAGTCAGTTATTCCCCTAGCACTTCTACTGCTACGGCTCCACCTTCTGTAAAGTCTTTTGAGCAGGTGATTCATCGGATGAACTTTGAGAGGGATCAGGCTAGAGCACTGATGTTGACAGCCCTTTTTGGTCGGGATGCCGCTTTTACTGAGAGGGATAATGCTCGAGCTAGTCGAGATACCGCTTTTGTTGAGCGGGATGATACCCGATGTGACACCCCAAAAATAGGTATACATCACCCATCTTGAGTCGCGAGATATCGCACTATAAAAATCAAATACAAACTTCATTTATACAACTGTTGAACTTTCGTGCAGAGTACGACAACAGATAAGCTGTGAGTTTTAATACAAATGTATGTAACTCTCATGGTTCCTCGACCACAACCTTACAATGGTACTTCACATAAAAGTACAGTCAAAAACTGTTTTAGAAATTAAAATCTTTGGGAAGTGCTCAAGGAAACCTTCGTACATGGGAGGCTATGCGTCTAGGTTATGATAGATATCATATGTCCACAAAATTATCCTTGGTTGACCCAAAAGTCCCCAAAGAAAAACAAGAAGATTACTATCATCTTCTTTCCAATGGTGAGTCTTCTCTTGACATATAATTATCTCGGTTGTCTCCAAGTGAAAATTATATTTCAAATATACTCCAAGACCATATAGGTAGTTCTCGTAGATATACTCAGCAAGTGGATGTGCACAACCATGTCTTATGATAACACGAGGTTGTATGTCATTAGACATCTTGTATGATAGCGGCAAAACACCCTTCCAAAGTTGGGTTCACCTCACCCTATTCGGTTCACCAAAATTAAATATCAAATGACGTATACAATACGACAAACTTATATAAAGTTCTCAACAAAATTATTTCGATACTATTTAAGGAGAACCTCAACAGCTATAGACCACCGTTTTATTCCCCTGTTATCCCCACTCGACCCAGCTACACTCTTATTACCTGAAAGGAATTGTGAAGCAGAAGGGTGAGCACAACTAGCCCAGTAAAGAATATCATGACTAAAGATAATTAAATTATCAATAGCCTTCGTCAGTAATGAATCAGAGATTTAGAATATATGACAGATGATAAAAATTTTAAACTATAGTTACAGCGGAACGAGCAATCCATTAGAAGAGTCAAATAGACCATAAAATCTATTATCTTCTCCACGTTAAAAATTCACCAACAATGTTTTATCCCCGTAACATCAGTCAACAATTTCTATCCACAATCAGGTGAATAACTTATAATCATAATTGTGGTTCTAAATTCCTCTTCGCACCCAGGACGAAGATAATTTTCATCACCTGTCTTTACCTGAAATATCAAAGACCATGGTTATACCAAATCACCATTCCTATCCATAATCATACTAATAAATTCATCTTTCCACTACGGGCCAAAGATATTCATTAACAGTTCATCCTTGCACTACAGGCCAAAGACATGCAACTGTATTTTAGAAGAGTCAAGTAGAGCATGATATCTACTATCTTCTACGAATTAAAAGTCTATTATCAATATTTTATCGCTGAGACTCATCTCAATAAATAATCCACATCACCGAATTATCCATGCACTACGGCCAAGGATATTTGTTAGTATCACATCTATGAATTATCCATGCACTACGGCAAAGAATATTCATTATTATCACATCCATGAATTAATATTTCATCGGAAAGACTCAGCTCAATAATTAATCCACATCATCGAATCATCCCTGCACTTCAGGCCAAGGATATTCAATACTATCACGACCACGAATTATCCATGCACTACAGGCCAAAGATAATTGTGTTTTCATCAACGATACTGATCATGCCATAAAATAATTCATCTTTGCACCCTTGGCCGAAGATAATCCATAGCCATAATCATACCAAAAACTGTCCATCAATGCACTACGGCCAATGAGGATTTTTACCACATTATTTGTAACATTACGATTGGTGATTATCTTAGAATAATCCTCAGTCATAATCATACCAAGTCCATCTATGCACTACAGGCCACAGATGACTTTCAAAATATTATAAACATGAGGATGATGACAATGATAATACAATTCAATAAAACAAGTTCAAGGATAAATTTTAAAAGATTTATAATTTCATTTATCCAGAAATCAATAACGTCCAAATTGTCAACATGATACTGTTTTGTGGAGTAAAATTCAAGAATGCTCAGAAGAATATTTCCATGAAAAGATACTGGATGAAGCACAAATATCAAGGATATCCCACTAATTTCATGGAGTATAGAAGCCAAAACGTTAACCAACTGAGTATAATAGAATATATAAAACTGCAAATGGATTTTTGCCCGCCATGCGGTAATTCACGTAAACAGATCATTTCCACAAGTTACTAAGGAATGAATACAAATGATCATTCACCATGCATGCAGTAATCCACATAGACAGGTTATTCCAACAGAGTAATAAAGAATGGAACCAGGTCATGTGTAGTCCGCACAAACAGGATATTCCAACAGAATAATAAAGAATGGAACCAGGTCATGCGTAATCTGCACAGACATGATGTTCCAACAGAATAATAAAGAATGGAACTAGGTCATGCGTAATCCGCACAGACAGGATGTTCCAACAGAATAATAAAGAATAGAATAACAATAGAATTCACTAGGCATGCGATAGACCGCACTTACAGGTTATTCCAACAAAATAATAAAGAATGAAATAACAGAAGAATTTAACCATGTATACGGTAGTCCGCGTATACAAGTTATTCCAATAAAATAATAAGGAATGGAATAACAATAGTTCTCTTGATGAATATGAAAGAAATAATACCCATTACTATAATAATAATATCCCTTACCTTAAAAAGAAGAGTATTCTGATGGGTAGGGCGGGGATATACTTGAAGAAAACTTGAACTATTTTCTACGCTTAAAACTTTCTTAAACTCTAAAGAAATACGCTCAAGATTATTGAAGAAGAATTCTCTGAATTTCTGGTGTGATTTTCAATTCTAACTAAGCATCCTATTTATAGGAGAATGGAAAGGATACTATGCTGTACTATGCAATAAAATATAATATATTCTATTTATAATCAAATAAAACAAAAATTTATAAAAAGTATTCTGTTTTATATAAAAAGTTTTTTTTTACTATGCAAACACTATGCATAATAAAGTATAATATATTTTATTTGAAATCTAATAAAACAAATAACTTTATAAAAGTATTCTATTTTATATAAAAAGATTTTACTATGCAAAACTATTCGCAGCACTATGCAAAATTGTGACGCCCCAAAATAGGTATACATCACCTATTCTGAGTCGCCAAATACATGGTACAGAATACAAATACAACCTTAAATATACAACATGAGCTGTGAGTTTTAATACAAATATTACCTTCTAGACAGTATTCAAACTCAAAATATGTACTCAATACATTTATTATCACACTATTTCATAGAATAGTGAGGACTACTAATGCTATCATATGGACCGTTACTCCGTTCCCTGACTAGTCCCTACTACGTTCTCATTTCCTGAAGAGAACAATGTAAGCAAAAGGGTGAGCTCAACTAGCCCAGTAAAAAATATTATAACTAAGATAATGAAGAATAAATTATCATTAGCCTTCAACAGTGTTAAACTGATAAAATATAACAAACATCAAGTTTAACTGCAGCGGAACAAACAATCCATTAGAAGAGTCTAGTAGAGAATAAAATCTACTATCTTCTATGATTTAAAAGCTTTTTCATTACTTTTATCGCTGAGACTCAGCTTAATAAATAATCCACATCATACCTGGACTACGACTAAAGATATTCATTAGTATCACGACCACAAATTATCCATGCACTACGGGCCAAGGATATTCGTGTATTCATCAATGGTCATGATCATGCCAACAACTGTTCATCAATGCACTACGGCCATGAGGATTTTTACCACATCATTTGTAACATTACGGTCATGATTATACCAAATAATCCCTGGTCATAATTATACCAAGTCCATCTATGCACTACAGGCCACAGATGACTTTCAACATATTATAAACATGAGGATGATGTCAATGATATAAGAATTCAATAAAATAAGTTCAAGGATAAATTTTAAAAGATTTATAATTTCATTTATCCAGAAATCAATAACGTCCAAATTGTCAACATGATACTGTTTTGTGGAGTAAAATTCAAGAATGCTCAGAAGAATATTTTTCATGAAAAGATACTGGATGAAGCACAAATATCAAGGATATTCCACTAATTTCATGGAGTATAGAAGTCAAAACTTTAACCAACTGAGTATAATATAATAAATGAAACCGTAAGTGGATTTTTGCCGCCATGCGGTAATCCACGTAGACATATTATTCCAACAGAATAATAAAGAATGGAATAATAGAAAAATTCACCAGGCGTGCGTAATCTGCACAGATAGGTTATTCCAGCAGAATAATAAAGAATGGAACTAGGTTATGCGTAATCCGTACTGACAGGATATTCCAACAGAATAATAAAGAATGGAACCCGGGTTATCGTAATCCGCGCATGAACAATATGTTCAACGAGAATAATAAAGAATGGAACCGGTCATGCGTAATAAAGATGCAGACGGGATGTTCCATCGAATAATAAAGAATGGAATAACAACAAAATTCACGGTGCATGCGATAGGCCGCATTGATAAAAGTTATTCCAATGAGAATAATAAAGAATGGAATAACAGATGAATTTCACCATGTATGCGGTACTTCGCATAGGCAAGTTATTCCAACATAATAATAAATAATGGAATAACAACCCTTACGAGTATTGAAAGAAAATAACTCTCTTCATCAATACGAAAGAATAATACCCCTTACCTTAAAAAGAAGTGTATTCCGACGGGTAGGGCGTAGATATACTTAAATAAAACTTGCACTATTTTCTACGCTCAAAGCTTTCTTAAACTCTAAAGAAATACGATAAAGATTATAGAAGAAGAATTCTCTGAATTTTTGGTGTGATTTTCAATTCTAACTAAGCATCCTATTTATAGGAGAATGGAAAGGATACTATGTTGCCTTTATGCGATAAAATATAATATATTCTATTTATAATCAAATAAAACAAAACTTTATAAAAAGTATTACATTTTATATAAAAAGTTTTACTATGCAAACACTATGCAAGTAAAACCTTATGCAAACACTATGCATAATAAAATATAATATATTCTATTTATAATCAAATAAAACAAAATTTTATAAAAAGTATCTTTTGTTTTATATAAAAAGTGTTTACTATGCAAATACTATGCATAATAAAATATAATATATTCTATTTATAATCAAATAAAACAAAACTTTATAAAAAGTATTCTGTTTTATATAATTTTTTTACATTTTATTACATTTATAATAATAAAACAATATTTATCACCATTATTATAATTCACAATATTAATCGACCAGGTTATTCCCAGGAAAGAGGGGGATTTCCAATACCTATTTGCGCTCAATTAGGTGACCAAACCTCTCCTTGACAGAACTTCTAGACATCGTCAATATTGCAAATAATAATATTAATAACTTTGTCATCTCAATTATTGATTTAATAATATATAAAATATTGACAATAATTGAATCAAATAACGTGAGATCTTATCATTAATTATTTGTAGCAATAATTGAACAAAAGCGAGTGACTTCTCACGTAAGCATCAATAATAATCAATCTAGTGTGCTACTATGCACCACGCAGCGTACATTGTACTTTTAACTTTAACAGGGTGTTTCAACAATTGAGCAGTAAAACTTCCGCCGTTATTTTTATAAAAGATAATTTTGTCGTTTTTTAACTCGAAAATAATTACATTGTGGGGTCCACCAATGATTGTCTTTGTTGTTATGAATTTTCCTGTTAAAAGCGAATATTCCCTACCAATGGAATATTATATAATAACAACTTGCGTACTTTGCAAAATTTATAAATATTACCCACAACTATAACATTATATTAAATTCATTCCATAATATTCAAAAATGATATTTATAGAAAAATCATCTTTATTCATAAAAGTTGGGGTCTTACAACCTCCCATTCTTATGAAATTTCGCCCACGAAATTAGGGTACGTACCTGGTATGTCAAAAAGGTAAGGATACCTTGATTTCATTTCAGATTCTAACTCTCAGGTCATTTCCTCAACATCGTGGTTCCTCCACAAAACTTTGACTAGAGGTATAACCTTGGAGCGTAGAACAAGTTCTTTCTTATCCAAGATTTTAACCGGAACCTCTTCATACGTTAAATCTTCCGCCATTTCGTCTGGTTCTAACTCAATAATGTGGTTCGGGTCTTCCATATATTTACGTAACATGGATATGTGAAAAATGTTATAAACACGAGACATACTTGGCGGTAAAGTGAGTTTATAGGCTACAGTTCCTACTCGATAGAGGATTAAAAATGGGCCAATGAATCGAGGATTGAGCTTTATTCTCTTTCCAAATCTCGTAACTCCTTTCCATGGAGCAAAACGTAACAACACATGGTCTCCAATATCGAATTCCACGTCCTTTCGATGAAGATCAACATAACTCTTTTGTCGATCTTGTGAGGTTTTTATAAGTTGTCGAATCATTTGAATCTTTTCAGTAGTCATACGTACCAACTCTGGTCCCAACAACGTTGCTTCACCCACCTCATCCCAGCATACTGAAGAACAACACTTTATTCCATACAACGCCTCGAATGGAGCCATGTCAATACTTGATTGATAACTGTTATTGTAAGAAAACTCCACTAATGGTAATAACTTGTCCCAACTTCCCTTGAAGTCAAGGACACATAGTCTTAATAGATCTTAAAGAGTTTGAATAGTCCTCTCCAACTACCTGTCCGTCTGAGGATGATTTGCTGAGCTAAATCGTAAATCCGTGCCCATAGCTTTTTGCAAACTAACCCAAAATCGTGAAGTGAATCTTGGGTCTCGATCAGACACTATGGATACTGGTATACCATGCACTCTTACCACCTCGTTTATGTATATACGAGCAAGACGTTCAAGTGTATAAGTTTTTCGTATAGGTAAGAAATGAGTCGACTTGGTCAATTTATCAACAATGACCCAAATCGCATATATGCCTTGAGAATGTGCTCCCACTTCC
The DNA here is from genome assembly GCA_020205615.1 of Panax quinquefolius. NCBI lineage: Eukaryota > Viridiplantae > Streptophyta > Magnoliopsida > Apiales > Araliaceae > Panax > Panax quinquefolius. The sequence continues at coordinate 82,588,140 of CM035164.1, read as the reverse complement.
ATTCAGGAATTTCAAGTGGTTGCAATGGACCTTTTGGTACTTGATGCTTTTCGTTGACTCATTGACAAGTTAGACACCTTGAGATAAACTCTGTGATCTCTCTCTTCATATTGCTCCACCAAAATGTATGTCGAAGATCATGATACATTTTGGTACTCCCAGAATGGATTGCAAACGGTGTGGTGTGCCCCCATCATGATTTTATACTTTAAATCAGGGTCTTTAGGAACACAAAGTCTGGAGTTGACTCGAAGTATTCCTTCCTCGTCGATTTTTGCTTCCGGTATAGAATCTTCTTCCACTTTCTTCCTCATACGCATCAGTTCCAGGTCTGTAGCTTGAGCAGCTTTAACTTTATCTATTAAAGTTGGTTCTACTCGTATATTTGCTATCATCACATGGGTCCCTGGAGTCTTTAACTCTATCGCCATCCTTTGCAAGTCATATAAAATGGGCCTTTATGTTGACAATATCGCACTCGTACCCGCATATGATCTTTTACTCAATGCGTCAGCTACTACGTTAGCTTTACCAGGATGGTATTGAATAGTATGATCATAATCTTTCAGCAGTTCAAGCCAACGTCGTTGCCGCATGTTGAGTTCCTTTTGAGTGAAGAAATATTTGAGGCTTTTATGATCCGTAAAGATCTCCACTTTCTCCCCATACAGGTAATGCCTCCAAATTTTTAGTGCGAAAACGACAGATGCCAACTCTAGATCATGAGTATTATAATTCCTCTCATATTCTTTGAGTTGTCGAGAGGCATAGGCTATGACTTTCCCATGTTACATAAGAGCACATCCTAACCCTTTGCCTGAAGCATCACTGTAGATGACAAATCCCTCTGAGCCAGATGTTATTGTCAGAACAGGTGCTGAAATGAGTCTTCTCTTGAGTTCTTGAAAACTCTTCTCTCAGTCCACGCTCCAACTGAATTTTATATCTTTCTGAGTCAGCTGAGTTAATGGAGTAGCGATTCGAGAAAACCCTTCCACGAATCTCCGATAATAACCAGCTAAGTCGAGAAAACTACGTACTTTGGTCACTGATTTAGGTTGCTCCCAGCTTTGAATAGCTTCAATCTTTGCCGGGTCAACTGATATTCCATGACTTGATACTACGTGCCCAAGGAATGCTACTTCCTCAAGCTAGAACTTTTATTTCTTCAACTTGGCATAAAGCTTGTTTTCACGAAGCTTTTGGAGTATCAGCCTCAAGTGTTGCTCGTGATCTTCACGGCTTTTGGAATATATGAGGATGTCATCAATAAAGACGACCACAAAGTGATCTAAATATTCCTTGAATACTCAGTTCAGCATATCCATGAAGGCAACAGGAGCATTAGTCAATCTAAAAGACATGACTAAGAATTCATAATGCCCGTACCGAGTTCTGAAGGCAGTCTTTGGAATATCCTCAGTTTTAACCTTCAGCTGATGATATCTAGAACGAAGATCGATCTTTGAAAAGAATTGTGCTCCTTGCAACTGGTCAAACAGGTTATTAATGCGAGGTAACAGATACCTATTCTTGATGGTGACATGGTTCAATTCCCGGTAGTCAATACAAAGTTGCATACTCCCATCTTTCTTCTTCACGAATAGAACAGGAGCACCCCAAGGAGACGTACTAGGACGAATGAAACCAATATCTAACAATTCCTGCAATTGTGTCTTTAACTCCTGAAGTTCAATAGGAGCCATTCGATATGGGGCTTTGGAAATGGGTTTTGTACCGGGTTCCAGGTCGATACAAAATTCAATTTCACGCTCTAGGTGTAGGTCAGGAAGTTCTTTAGGGAATAGGTCAGGAAATTTGTTAATAATAGAAATATCATTCAAATCTGATGTATTTTTGTTTAAATCTGTGACATGAGCTAAGAAAGCTTGACATCTGTTTTTCAATAAATGAATAGCTTTATGGCTTGAGATAACAGTGATTGATTTTAATGGTTTGGTTGCTTGAATTCGCATAATAGGTTGGTTAGGAATATGAAAGCTAACAACCTTACGAAAACAATTAATTTTTGCATGATGAGTAGTTAACCAATCAATCTCTAGAATCATATCAAATGCAAGTATTTTCAATGAAATAAGATCGACAGGTAATGTGAGGGTACCGATTTGAACCAAACAAGACTTATAAACAGTGGATGTAATGAAGGTTTCTCCCAATGGAGTTTCCATAGATAAGTCAAAGTCTAATTTCTCCGGAGTCAAATTTAATCGTTGAGTGCAAGTAGGAGAAATAAAAGAATGGGTAGAACCGGTATCAAATACGGTATAGACTTTGTCAGAGTTTATGATAAGCTTACCCGTGATGACCTCGTTCGGGTTCCTTGCTTTCTGGGAGGTCACAACAAAAGCTCTCCGTTGAACTACTGGTTTTGACTTGTCTGGGACGGTATTTTGTGTCACCGTTCCAACATCTAAGAGCTCTTCTTCAGATCTACTTAGTTCGGGCATTTTTCCGTAAATTCTGTCACCGTACAAGTGTTCTATATTGTCCTGGTAACGTATGCATATCTTCTTTTCCAGTTTCTATCCGTTGGAAAATGACTTCTAATATGAAATGCGTATAAACACATTGTAGTGAATATGCATGCTCATATGACTTGATAAAAAACTATTCAACATAGTAAATGTTAGTATTAAACCATTCTAAACATAATGATGTGAAATTTTTTGACTTTTGAAATAGTCAAATTGACACCTTTTTTCTGTTATGTTTTATCCTATTTGAGGAAAAATGAGCAAAGGTGGTAATGCAAAGTAATCCTGGTAATTAGGCTACCCTTATGGATTGATGACTTTGACTTTTTAATGCATATAGTATGTATATGATTGTGGGCAGGTGTGCTACTGAATGACCACCTAGTCATACCTATGTGCATGTGGATAGTCCTATTTATAGAGAAAACTATGGCAAAACTATAGCAAAGGTAGTCATGCATTTTTAACTCTACTGTAGACGTATGTTAAAATAACGCATGCGTGCATGTAGTCATAAAATGCATTTTGAAAAGCTCCTGGTTAAGAAATACCAAACCCTTTCTGAGGTGATTTAGAGACTTGTCTGGATATTATGGATCCAGATCAGCCGAGTAGTTCCCACATGACCACTTTAGGTGTGCGGAGGAGGGCTTTCGAAGTGCCTCGACCCAGTTCTGTTAGACAGCCTCGTCGTCTAGCGGAGGCGGTGATACGTCCTGTCTGGGTTGATGTGTCGGATGTCGAGGACGAGGACGAGGATGTACTGGTAGCGGCTCCAGCTGTGACACCCCCAAATCCTGGTACTTCATTTCCTCAAGATTTGGTGTTCACTTAATCAAAACATTCATTTCTAACTACCCAATCATAATAAAATTGAATAATGAAAACCTGCCCATACAGGATTAAACTTAAATACAAAAAGATCTCTCAGGTTATCTAACCTTTAGTTACAAATATTCAAATGCGGAAATTAAATAAACTTCATTACAATCTTTAAACCAAAGTCTGATAATAAAACAATCAAAACTATTACAAGTCTTCAATATTTGTTCATCTTTCCTTTTCCCTTACCGGTGCTAGGTACATCACCCTTTTCAGCTTTAGCTGTATGAAATTTTACAGGTAAGAGTGAGCAAACAAGGCCCACTTGGAATAACAACAAGTAAATCTTTAAACTTTTACATCAATTGCCAATACTAGGCTCAATATAACTGAACAATGTGTTCTATTAACTTTCTGAAATATATAACATTCACTGAGGGTCTAATGACCATGAATCATATCCACAGTTATAAGTAATCTTTCAACTTTAACTTTAACAGTCATAAGACTATAAGGACTCCACGTACTTAGGGGGATCAACCCTTCGTACAATGTATTGTGCACAACCATTTTAACGCTAAGCGTAAACCTCTAATGAAAGAGTTGTTCATCTTAGTATTTAGAATACAAGTCCGCACCAAAGTAATTTTGGTTTGGATACATTATAAGGTAATTTAGAATTCAACGGTCATTGACTAAGGATTAGTTGAATACAAAAGAACTAACTGTATGCTATGGAATAATCATAACTGAATTGATATTTGTAAATTTAATATCATGCTTTAGGAATAATCTAACAGCATAAACATTGGATAATCGTAGCATAATTTGATTGAACAATATTAAGTCAAGGTTATTGAAAATTGGATACTAAGCATGCATAGTGAATAGTAATTTGAATTATAAAGTTGTTCAATACTAGAATATTAAAATATAGCGACTCACATGCTAAATAACAAGTTACATATTAAAGAAACTTGCTCAATATTAAAATATAAGATTTGGGATACTTGCATCATTATGAGCAACTAGATACAAGAACTTACTCAATAATAGACAATCTATCTCTACGAAAGTGTAGAGGTAGCAACTTGCAAGAATTTTAATTGAATTTGAAAGCAATAACGTACTCAATGAAATTAAACTTGCACAACGAAGTTTTAGGGGTTAGAGAACTTGCCTTGAGCACAAGATAAACCTTACAACTTGAATCTCAATATCCTATATATATGTCATCATGACATAATTAGTCACTACCAACATTTTATATATATAAACAAGTATATACGTCATTAGGTTTAATTACCAATTCATATAATCGAATTATGTTAATATTAGTTAACCCTTGATAACATGCTCATTCTTAGTTTAATACTATTGAAATCATAATTTAACATTTCTATTATTAACACATAACATTTATTTTCAGACTTTGTGTAAATAAGTAAAACTGTCAGAACCATTCTCGCTAACTTTCATATTTTGTGGCGCCCTGATTTACTTTCATGGTAGGTACAACAATATTATTTGGAAGCTATGACTTGAGACTCGAAGTTAACGTTTGGTCTTTGCGGTGTGGTCTTTGGTGCTATGGCACGAAACCTATATCGCTAGTTTACAGCATTGACCTTGCCAACTCAGACTTGACGATGACCGACTAAGCAACAACATGAATAAAAAGCTAATTTGGCCTACAAGCTCCATTCTAATAAACTAAGTAACATGTAAAACACGTATAGACTTCATATAAACATAATTTCAATACTCTTAACATGATTCTACTCATATAATAACATAAACATCAAATTTACAACACCCAATTTCACTGTTTTTGATAAAAAAAAACTATATTTTTGACATTTTTAATGAAAATCATCACTGTAACTTTGTTTTCAATCAAAAGCAGTTAATTCAAACTACCATGTTTATGTTTATTCATCTACTTTCAAAATCAATAGTCATATATATATATATATATATATATATATATTTACAACTAATCACACCTTAATTTAATTTTAAACAAGCCATATTCATGTATATATATTCATATGAACTCCTTTGTAATATATTTTTCTTCACAATGTACATACATATATGAATTACTTGATTATAACCATACATAATTTATGAAAAATAGTTTTACAACAACTAATTATCACATAAAACTATATACACCAATAATTCCCCTTTTTACAAATATTTTACAGAGAACTTTTTGGAAGAAGAAGAAGACAACAAATTTTTTTTAAGGAAAAAGGTTTGGATGATACCTTGTATGATAGATGATGAAGGTTTTCCCTCCTTTGATCAACAATACTTCTTTCCTCAAATTCCTTTATCAAAACCTGTTAGGATTCTCTCAATTCTCTCTAGAGTTTTCTTCTTCTCTCCCTTTTTCTTCTTCTAAGATTTTCTTCTCCTAACTCTATCTTACGTATTATCATATAACATATAATAATAATAATATAGATATTAAGTATAGGATTTTAACTGACATCAGTTATAGAATTTTGAAAATCAAAAGCCATAAGGCTTGTTTGGCTAGCTAACTAAAAATAACCCATTAACCCTTACACCTTGTTTGGTAAACCTAATTAAAACAAATGGATTAATCCTTATACCTTGTTTGATAAAATACTATTAGATTAAAGACTTAATATGCATTAAGGCTTGTTTGGCCAAAACTAAATTAAACTCCTTGAATTTATTTTAATAACTCCTTTATAGCAAGGTTCTTTGTCACGCTTCTATTAAATTAAACAATCAATTTAATCAATTCAAATACTACTCTATTAAATTACTTTAACACATAATTTAATATCACATAACTATAAATTCTTTTATAATTATAAATTTATTTAACCAACTAACACCTTATTTAATTATAAATTCCAATTAAAATATTATAATTCATTTAATCATTATAAGCTCTCTAGCTTAACTATTAAATTAAATTGGTACATAATCTCATAACAATTAATTTAATTAACTCCGTAATTATTTATTTAACAAATAATTAACTAAACCACATCAACTCAAATTGAATAATTATTATTTGGCAATAAACATATCCATTAAATACTTATATAATTAAATAAATATTTAATATTACAATTTAAAATTCTGGAATGTTACATCATTCCCTCCTTACAAAGATTTTGTCCTCAGAATCATAACTCAAACAAATCATTCGTTACATTCTCCCGCTTCTCATATTCCTTGTAGGGATTTCCCAGGCATTCAGGTGACTATTCCAGATCTTCTGGGTGATTTGAGTAGCCACCCCTCAGTTTACTTGCATGCAAATGAGGTAAAAGCTGGATTTGATCTTCCTTTTTCCTATTGAGGAGGATCAAGGATTTTAACATTGATTTGCATGCGATGTAGGTTCCCAGCTTTACATAGCCTCGAGGAAACTAGTTCAGCATACACTCCTTGTATAAGGCTCTACATCCAGATTACCGAGGTATAGTGCATGACTGGGGCTTTGGGGCGTTTTTTTCTATTCTACCCCATCATTTTCCCTGGGGTTACCTCAAGGCATTGTCTAAGAGCTGGTTTCACCAGACTCAGTCTCTCCATTTGTTGGACTGTGAGGTGATGATGACGCCGATGGATTGGTAATTTATCATCGGTATGGAGTTTAGAGGGGCGTCAGTGCTATGTACGTCAAATATTACCATGACTATCGTTAGATCCTTGTTGGGAGTTCCGGCTGAGGCGCTCAAGGGAAGGACCGTCCTTACGGGTCCGTTGAGCGTAGATGCTATGAGTGGGCTGTTGAGTGAGCCCATGCCCGATGATGTGAGAGTCAAGGATTGCATTCTTCGGCGATTGTTCCTTGTTATCATCAGGGGTTATTTTATAGCAGATAACTCTTCTACGGTGTCATTCGCTTTGATCAGCGCCACATGGGAGGTGGACCATTTTGGAGAGTATAATTGGGGTTCCTACACCTTTGCCTATTTCCTTAGGGGAATGCGCATGCGTTCGCAGGGCTTGACCGAGGTTTGGCTAGGATTTTACCCGTTTTTGTTGGTGAGTAGTTCTCTTTTGATTTCCTATGTACAGGTTTAAGAGTGTTTACTAACCGCAGATGTTTTACCTTTGTGTTGGGAGTTTTGGGCGTATGAGAGGCATACATGTTTGCGTCATGTGAGTGTGTTAGGTTTAGATACCTATCCACGAGGACGACGATGGCATCACTCCATTTTGGCGGAGGTTCTTATAGCAGAGGGTTTCACCCATTGTCGACTATAGTTGGAGTTGTTGACAGCTGATGTCATCACTTGGGTTCCCTATTCTGGGGAGCATTTGACCATTGGATTTGAGCATGGATTCCCGATTGGTGTCGAGCACGTGATCTCCACCCGTGGGATTCCTCTCTTTACAGATGGAGGATGGGAGCTCTATTTAGGAGAGCGTGCTATTAGGAGCACCACAGGAGAGATTCGTGTACTGATCTTGCCTCCTGCCAGGCGTTATTGGCCTGTGTTACAATCACCCGTCGATGACATCCCATTGTTGGGTATGGACGAATATACTTTATAAGAGGGTTCACATACTCAGGATACATTCCATCGCTGGTGGTCCCCTCGTACTATTGAGCCCAGACCCGCGCCACTCAGTTTATGGTGGAGATGGTTCCTAGATCCGTGATGATGATGGATTTGCTGACCTGTGTCCGCGATCCGACTCATTTGACACAGATTGATCGTTTGACCTGGTAGTTGGACCTGGCACATTTCTTCATCAGGCACTTGGGTAGAGATCCTTCAGAAGCAGATACTTTTGATCCTTCTAGCCCAGGCGATGGCCCCTCAGGTGGCCCATATGGATTTGCCGGTGCAAATCCTCCCTTATATAGGCCTGACATCCTTGTTGATAGAGATCTAGTGACTCAGGAGGAGTTACATCAGGTGGACAGGATTGATGATTTAGATATTGACACCATTGTCTTCTTCTGATGTGTATTCTCATTATCTCTTTTGATAGGACTCTATTAGATATTGGGTGGTTGTGTCCCATTCTCGTTATATCTTTTGATAGGCCTATATTAGTAGTAGGGCGTATGTGCCCTGTTTCCCTGTATTTTTAGCTGAACAGAGATGATGTATGTAGATGATGATGTACTTAGGAATGTATATACTATTTTCCATTCCCTACATCATATATCGATCTATTATCTGTAATGCATGTATCATGTTATTCATATTTATGTATGTCTAGAGATATTCAGTATTAACCCCTGGATGGTCTTATGATACGGCCTACACAGAAGTCTTCTTCGACAGTCAGCCGCGTAGATCACACTATACCAGTGTTGATAGCCTCCCGTTTGAGGTCGTGGTATGATAGTATGTCACCTACCGATAGGGGTGACTTTAGATCAACTATTACATCATTCTATGACCCTCTTGATGTATCAGGTTCCAGTAGGCTTCGTAGAGGGTATGTTGGAGAATTGGATACCGGATAGACAGGTTTTTCAGTTTAGTACCCAGGAGTTAACTCCTACATTGGAGGAGTACGAGCGGTTAACAGCTTTGCCCTTAGACAGACCTTGCGCTCATATGGCTGTCAGAGATATGCACCGACAGTTCATGACCCTCACCGGGTTATGACGTAGAGTAGTAGAGGATTAGATTACATCCGGTCATGTATTATCCCATCGTTTCCTGATAGATAGGTTTTGCTCATTGGACAGCTATGTACAGCATTCTGGGGATTTTACCACATCAGAGGATCAGAGGTATTTGGCTAGAGTGGATGTATTCATGATGTGTATAGTGGCGTATGTATATATGCCACGGTATATGGATGAGCTGGACATCGGTGTTATCATGGCAGTGAGAGCTCTCAAGGAGGGTCATACCATCATTCCGATGATTGTGGCAGAGACGCTGAGGTCGGCCATGTTTTACAACACCTACCCTGCAGGGGTTTTCACAGGCAGTTCGGTCATGTTGTACGTGTGCTTTATGTCACACTTGAGACCGATTGGCACTTATCGCTGACATGGGTACTGCTTTACCCATGATATAGCTATGTCTTACTCCTTTCAGCCATCGTAGTGTACAGACGCAATGTCTTGGTCGATATTCCTGGCAGAGATTCGAGATCCATTTGGCATCCTGCCGTGCACAGGGCTCAGCTCACCCTATAGCTTTATTACTCATGCTCCGGGCATGGATTATCTCCCTCTGGCTGGTTTGAGGGGCATGACTACCTACCACCCACTGGCTGTGATGTCACAGTTTGACCAGTTCTAGGACGTCCATCCTTTTGAAGGGGCGTGTTGGGTAAAATCTAATTACGCACAACACGCAAGTATACGTGGTCAACAAGTAATATAATAGTAAGTAGAATATCGTTCCCTCAGAGACTGTAATAAGAAATTAAACCTCACAACTAACAATTTCCTATTAATCCTAATTTTATTAAACTAATCAATTTCCAATTTGTAACTAAAAGTATTAAGAATATTAAAATCACCAAACAATCAATAAAGTCTAAAAACTAAATTTTTTAAAAAATTAGGCTTTCAACTTCACTCTAAGGATCACTCTGATTATTACACCTATATTCCAATTTAATTCACTATCCCAGTTTATTAATCAAGAACACGTATGTAGAACTAGCCACCTCTCGATGCACTAATACTGTATTAACACAAATCCACAATCAAGATAGAATTAAGTTAAACACCTTAATCAACTAATTCACTATATCTCTATGTGAATTACAATCAAAGAAGGTTTAAGTTCAAGCTCTTTATCCGATTACATGTGATGTCAAGCATATCTCTACCCTAACATTCATCAAGATTCTGTTCATTCACATAAATCAAGAACACATGCTATATTAACTAAGTCTAGACTCTTATTTCATCTCTCGAGTTCATACAAGTCCACAAAGAATCGTTAATAAGGCAATTCATAAATTCAAGCTCAAATTAATATAGATAAACTGGATAATAGCTTATTAAACTGAAATCAAAGATTACATAATCATCGTTCCACTTAAAGATCCATCATAAGCCTAAAAAGTATTTAGTTCATCATAAATGAAATAATAACTGAATAAATTAAAGATAACATCATTTCGATTACAAATATAAAACTAAAGAAGAAGAATAATGCATAACACCCTTCACTTTAGCCTTAATCCGCAATCGATATGAACGTTCTTCAAAATCTTCACTCTGATGCTTGCTATGAAAATCTATCTTTAATCTATGTTAATTGCTTTGCATGATCATCATCTAGTTGTTTGTTGCTCAATATATATCAAATACATGAGTTCTGGTCGAAATCCCACATCATATAGAGTCCAAACACATTCCAAGCACCAAAATCCTAGTTCCAGCAGAGTTCAAAACAAACCAGATTGTCGATTTGGCACCCCCGCCTTACGTGGTATATACATGGAAACACTTCCTGCCGTGACTAAGCTCTGTCTCACAAACTTGAAGACCCCCCGCTCCGGTGGGGGTAGGCTTCTTCAACTAATTTCTGTTTTCTTTTTTGATTGCCCCATTGTTACCACAAATGCACTCCTTTTATGCTCAAACGCCACACCACCACACCTATATATTAAAAAAATAAACAGTAAAATAAAACATAAACTCGATGAATTAACACTGATTAAGCTTGGATTAGGAATCGATTCGTCAATATAAAATCCACTTATCAAAATCCCCCAAACTTAAAATGTGCTAGTCCTCGACCACAAAAAAAACTAACATGCTATGCAATGCAACACAATGAGATGTAATGTATCTAACTATATGTCTATGAATCCAGTAGTATCAACGAATCAAATTTATTCCTTCAGCCTCAGAAAAATCAAGCAAACACTACAACTCTTAATTAACAAAACCAATCGATAATTCCTTACTAATCCTTGAATCTTAACCCATTATTACTGGTATAGTGTGTGTGTGTTCAACATCAAAGCTAACTGATACAGATTCAAATTCAATACATAACCAATTTCTTTGAAGTAATCATACATAGAAAACTCAAAAAGTTCAAAAGCAAACGAGTTCCAACTAAAACTGGTCAATTACCACTATCAAGACTTCACACAGGGTACTTATACTTTATACATGTACAATTATCATATTTTTTTTCTTTTTCTTTTTCTTTACGGGGGCTTTTTGCTCTTTTCCTGTTTTTTCTTTTTTTTTCTTTTTTTTAGATGACTGTGCAATGTCTCATTCCATTAGGCTAACAGTGCTACCCATAAGAAAACTTTCAACCAATGACTCCCAGACCATAAAAGACCTTAGGGCGCTATGTGTTAAGACACCCCTACGGGCATACTTGCTCAAGTAACAAAGGCCCTGAAACAAGACTAGTCACGATATATATTGTAATTTTTTATTTATATAAATAGATATATATAAAGCTTATGTACCCCACATTTATTCCTCCGAAAACTTAGGTTCTTGCCCAATTATTCGTATTCACTGCCTATCCTTGTCCTTTTCTCATTTACACTAGCATTATCCTTTAGAAACTCTTTATATATCAATTTGATCTAATTAGTCAACACAGATGTTATTCGCATGTTACCCTTTTTATACCAGTTTCAAACAAGAACAAGACCCAATTCATAACAAAAACTACATCACGGTTCTAAAAATCAGTGTTGTATTTGTCTACTTAATCTCAATCTCATCATTGGCCAAAATAAAATGAACTTCGATGACTGTTGGACATATGCAATGTTGGATTTTCGGCACAAAAATGGAGCGGAAATTTAAAAATAATCAAAGCAATTCTGGAACCCAAAACAGGATCCAAGCGAAACTGAAATTAATTCAGTGGTTTAGATATTATACCGATTATGAAAAAGTTTCGAAATAGCTTGAATCCTTTACATAATCCAATTAGAACCACGCGTCTACTACGGTATCCACCTAACGCCGCATCTAACCGTCGAATGATTACTCGCAATAAGAGGGACTTGCGGTACTTGCCACCAAAGGAACGATTATGAAGCTGCTTTTCTCTAGTCTCTCTCTAAGAAGCGACTAGGGTTTTCAATTATTATGTTTACCTAAGTAAGCGCTATATATCATATATATAGTAGTTAAAAAGGAATTAATCAAATCAAAACCTAATTTCATAAAATCCAATTTATATATATATATATATATATATATATATATATATCTTAATTAAGTCTTACTTAATTAATATATATATATATATAAAATTATCCTTTTAATTTAAATTCGTGATTTTAATAATATTAATCATATTAATATATTTAAATCCTTAAAATTTAAATTTATTCCCTTTTAAATTACGTTCTATGTGTGTGACCCTATAGGTTATTATTACGTTGGCAATAATTTTATAATCATATTATAAAATTATATAATGATGTGACATCTAGTAATGCATCACTGCTACCCAAATAATAATAAGATCGATGATTCGATGCAACCTTTTCGTGACCAATGTTTCAATGTAATTTAATCCTTTTAACCTTGACATCCTAGATTAAACTCGAGTCATGGAATATGTCATACTCTTCATAATTTAATCTGAGTTTTCTTGATCAATGAGTAGACTATATGAAACAAATCACTATTTGAGCATGGCCAAGCATTTCATAGTCCTACTCAATCAAGAGGCCTATGGATATCACCCCTAATATATGGGAGGGTTAAATTCCATCAAGATCACTCATATTCCTCACACGATTCATGATGTACCCAATAATCATCTTTATAGTTCACCCTATTAAAGGTGACATTTGATGATATCAAAGTATATAAATTCTCGTGTAGTAATACAGTGATTTCAGGTCGGAGGACCATTACATCATTGTCACTATGAGAATCGCTAATGACAATTTGCATAATGTTCCACGTAGAATTCTCATGGTGGGTCTGTCCAGTACATCGTTCTCTAACACATACCTATGCATTGACTTAATATCTCATATATTTATGACCAATGAGATTTGGTCATCAGTCAATCCACATACTAGTCTCAATGCATCATTGTTGTCCTACCAACAATGGTAATTTTCGATCAAAGGGACATTTAAGAGCAATGATACTAATTGTAATTATATAATCTCATGTTCAAGTCACATACTTGAAACTATATAAATTGTATCACTATTCTAAGGAATTTTATTATGTTAACATTTATATAACGCAGTAAATAAAACCATAATGAAATCATTCATTTATTCAATCACATATAATATCAAAATGTTAAGCAATTATATCAAATAATTGGCATCTAGGGCATAAACTCTAACATGCAAAATGACACAATTTTAACTAAATGTTTTTTTTATCTTTTATATAAATGTCAAACATAGCATAACAAAATTCAACAAAAATAATTAAACTATTTATGCACCTAAGTTACTATGCAACTATACGATTATATGAATGCAATAATTGATCAACCTAAACTAAACAATAAACTAATATGCAAACCTAGCTTAATGAACTTAAATATGCAAACATGAAATGCAAACATGAAAATAAATCCCCCAATCTTGAAAATTATAACGCCCTCATTGTATAGATATAGCAATAAAAATATGAGGACTTTTATGTAATCACTTTAAGTGTAGGGTGGTGGTGTGTTGTGTTCATCTTCCTCAGAGACATTGGTGGAAATCGTGGCATTGGGGCCGGTTACTGATATAGAAATTGGGCAGTTGGATTGAAGATTTGGAGCTTCGTGTTCAATGAAGCAAAAGACGTATTCATAGCCTCGAACATGTGATCTTGTCTCGATGTGAGTCGCCGCATCTGCCATTGTGCTTCCGTGTTGTGCTCATCCATTTGGCGTTAAAAAGTAAGAAATTGAGGGCTAGATATGGCGTCGGATGGTGGAACCACCTCTACTCCGTGCTCTCCCATCATCGTATCATCATCATCTGAGGTGTCTTCAGCGTCAGCTTCGTCCTTCAAAGCTGATGGAAATACAAAGCCTAAACCTCTAGGATGTGAATCACCCTCGGCCCATACCGAATACGACGCGATCATTTTGGAATCTAGTAGTTACATCGGCATCTGAGTGGGTCCATCATCAGACCATCGAACACCTGCTTGGCGACACAACCCACAAATGAGTGATGGGTGTGGCAAACTGCCCAAAACATTTCCTCGTAAGCATCAGTGGATGGAAAAACTAATTATGGTCCCGACGTCGATGATAAAATCTTGCACAATCGCATATAAAAGTAGGGCCTTCTCTTTGGTCACATCAAAAGTGTACGTGGATGGAAATAGTTTCCCACATAAGAAGGTGTACCATATCTTACCATACCGGCTGAGATCCTTGCTGTAAAAAACCATGTCTCCTTTCCGACCCTTGATCCATGTTGTTCCCGGCTTAGTCATTTCTTTGAGAACAACCTCAAAGTCAGGATCAAAATCACATAAGTGAGCATATTGGCACTGTCTAGGCACTCGTAACTGATAATAAGTGTTGATGGCATCGGCACTGAACAAAACTAATATACCCCTCACAAAATCGTTGAACGGGGCTTTGTACTCGGCGTTAGCATAAAACTCTTTGACCACATTGACAACGGCGGCCTCGGGTTCTTCAGTGAACTTGTTCCAACATTTCTGATAAATCTACTACATCATCTCCCCATCCACATGATCCGGTGCCAACCCCTGCTCCGGTGTAAGTTCTTTAGTCACCATGTAGTTGTAACAGTCGGCGGCGACAACACTTTTGAATTTACGGCGATCAAAAGTCTGTGTCAGTTGTGCAGGCCTTGAACTTTCTCCCCTTTATCTTTTTGATGTGGGTTGAGATGCCATCGAATTGAGGAAGCCTTAACACAACTAATTCCCCCCAAACTTGACTCACACATTCTATCGAACACTTGGTATGCACAGTGGTTTAACCCCCCAAACTTAGATGATTATGCTTCTACTATGGCACTAGGAATGGAAGAACTAGAAAATAGGGCACTCTCTCTCAATTGCTATACACGTACCTTAATAAAAGCCCTAATTCGTAGCTATAGTAGGTGGAGTTGAGAATATGTGGTGAATAAGGGTTATGAGGGAGTGAATTTATAGAGATGGTGTGATGGAAAGGCTTGAGGGTTGGAGTAATGGAATGAAGTAGTGGGTGTGTGTGTTAATATAATGGGATGTTAACTTGCCAAAATGTGCGATGTAGTTGTGGTGGGATTGAGAGTTGTGGGGAAGGAGAAGTAGTGGAATGAAGAAGTGGGGAGGTGGGATCTCGAAGTTATAACTGCCAAAAAGTTTGTTAGAATTCAAGACCCCCGCCCCGGCGGGGGGTAATAAGCCAAAAAGGCCAGCCCTAGCGGGCATGCTCCCTGTTAACTGGACCTGGAGACCCCCGCCCCGATGGGGGTTTTGTACTTGAAGGGGCCCACCCTGGCGGGGGTGCATCATGTTGCTGGCCTCTGATTTCCTTGTTTCTTCCTTGCAATTCCAAACCCTTAGCATATGAAGTGACTGCAAACCATAAAACATTAATATGAGTAGCGATTAAGCATTTTAAGCATGGTAGATATATTATCAAGAGCAATATACTTTAATAACTACTTAGTGAATCCTACTTCATCTAAACTATAATCTAACTAACATGACTAAAAAAAATGAAAAATCAAAAGACGATTGGGTTGCCTCCCAATTAACGCTTGATTTTAAGTCGTTCCGCCCGACTACTCCCTGTTTATTGTGCGTCAGTCAGTGTGATTGTGATGATGTCCCAATTGGACTCGCCACCCCAATAATGCTTTAACCGTTGACCTTGAAAGTTTCCAATGGGTTTCTACTGTAGAGTTCAATGGCGCCATGTGAGAATACTCTTTTGATGGTGAATGGTCCCGACCACCTTGATTTAAGCTTGCCTGGGAATAACCTCAACTGTGAGTTGAACAACAGTACTGATTTCCCCGGCTCAAATGTTCTTTCTATTATTTTCTTGTCGTGCCATTTCTTGACTTTTTCTTTGTATAAATTAGAGTTCTCGTAAGCTTGAAGGCGTAATTCATCTAGTTCATTTAACTGGAGTAGCCTCTTTTCACCCGTAGCTGCTTGATCAAAATTATGTTTTTGAATTGCCCAGTAAGCCTTATGTTGTAACTCGACAGGTAGGTGACAAGCTTTCCCGCATAGTAATTGGTATGGTGACATACCAATCGATGTTTTATACGCAGTTCAGTAAGCCAATAGTGCATCGTCCAACTCGAGAGACCAATCCTTTCGATTCGGGTTTACCACCTTTTCCAAGATTCTTTTCACCTCCCTATTCGAAACCTTAGCCTGCCCATTAGTTTAGGGATGATATGTTGTATAGACCTTATGATTGACCCCATACTTTGCCAAGAGAGCTGTAAACGGTCTGTTACAGAAGTGACTACCTTCATCATTTATAATCGCTCTCGACGTGCCAAACCTCATAAGAATATTCTTCTGCAAAAATTTGAGAACCACTTTGGCGTCATTAGTTGGGAGTGTTACGGCTTTAACCCATTTAGATACATAGTCCACCGCAAGCAAAATGTACTAATTGGTAATGAGGAAGGAAATGGACCCATAAAATCTATGCCTTATACATCAAAAATCTCAACTTCTAAAATTGTTTGTAGTGGCATCTCATTCTTTTTCGATATGTTACCCAACCTTTGACATCTATCACAAATTTTAACAAATTAGTGGGTGTCTTTAAATAATTTAGGCCAATAAAACCCAGCTTAAAGCACTTTTATCGATGTTCTCTCACTACCATAGTGTCCCCCATACGCAGATGAGTGGCATTCATACAGTATGTTCTTCACTTCACTGTGGGGCACACACCTTCTAATCATCTTGTCGACGCATTGTTTGAATAAGTAAGGCGCATCCCACATATACCACTTAACGTCATGCAAAAAACTTCTTTTTCTGTTGTCGTGTAAGATCAGGGGGAAAAATGTTGCTCACTAGATAATTCGCAAAGTACGCGTACCATAGAAATTCTGTATTTATCCCAAATAGTTGCTCATCCGGGAATGACTCATTGATTACATACTTGTCTTCTTCCTTTTTACCCTGATTCTCCAGCCTAGACAAATGATCAGCGACTTGATTCTCCGTCCCTTTTCTATCCTTTATTTCTAAATCAAACTCTTGTAAAAGGAAAATCCATCTGATAAGGCGTGGCTTAGCATCTTTTTTCGTAATTAAGTACTGAATAGCCGAGTGATCTATATAAACTACTACCTTAGTCCCGATCAAGTATGCCCGAAATTTATTGAACGCATACACCACTATAAGTAATTCTTTTTCCGTAGTTGTGTAGTTCATTTAAGTCTCCGTGAGTGTCTTACTTGCATAATATATGGCATGACATACCTTCTTTCGGCATTGACCCAAAACAGCCCCAACCGCATAGTCGTTCGCATCACACCTTATTTCGAAGGGCATATTCCAATCCGGCGTGACGATTACGGGAGCTATAGTCAATTTCTTCTTCAATAGCTCGAATGCCACTTTACTCTCCTCATCAAACTTAAAAACTGAATCCTTCTCTAAAAGACTGCACAAAGGTTTTCCAATTTTAGAGAAGTCCTTTATGAATCTCCTGTAGAACCCAACATGTCCCAGAAAACTTCTAATTCCCTTAACTGAACTCGATGGAGGAAGCTTTTCAATTGTTTCCAGCTTCACTTTATCAACCTCTAATCCTTGAGCCGAGACCTTGTGCCCCAAAATTATTCCTTCCTCAACCATGAAGTGACGCTTTTCCCAGTTAAGGATCAAATTCGTGTCTGTACATCTTTGTAAGACCATTACCAAATTCTCCAGACACGCATCAAAATCATCCCCATAGATAGAGAAGTCTTCCATGAAGACTTCCACATTTTTCTCCACCATGTCCGAGAAGATGGCCATCATACACCTTTGGAAGGTAGCGGGTGCATTACACAAGCCGAACGACATTCTCCTGAATGATAATGTGACGTATGAGCACGTGAATGTAGTCTTCTCTTGATCTTCAGGAGCGATGATGATCGGATTATAACCCGAATATCCATCCAATAAGCAATAGTACTCATGTCCCGCTAATCTGTCCAACATCTGATCGATAAAGGGCAAAGGAAAGTGATCTTTGCGGGTCGCCTTATTTAATTTCCTGTAGTCTATGCAAACCCTCCAACCAGTCACTTTCCTTGTCAAAATTAGCTCATTGTCATCATTTTGAATCACGGTCATTCCTCCCTTTTTTGGCACACATTGCACCGGACTGACCCACTTACTGTCTGAAATCGGGTAGATGATACTCGCATCTAACCATTTCAATATTTCTTTCTTCACTACTTCTTTCATGATTGGGTTGAGCCGTCTCTATTGCTCCATTGTCGGTCTTGTATCGTCTTCCATCAGAATTTTAGGCATGCAAAAGGATGGGCTGATTCCCTTGATATCCGCGATTGTCCATCTTATAGCCGATTTGTGGTCCCTAAGCACTCTCAACAATTTTTCTTCCTGCAATTCGTTAAGTGCAGCAGGAATAATAACTGGTAAAGAATTAGAATTGCCTAAATATGCATACCTAAGGTGTTTAGGGAGTGGCTTAAGTTCAAGAATCAGTGGCTCCTCCAATGACAGTTTCATCCTTGTTGTGGCTTTTTCCTCCGTGTGCAATGGTTCAAAGGGTGTTTTAAATCTGTTAACTCATGGCACGGAGTCTAGCATCTGCAAGTAGTCCACAAATTCTGGATCATCTGATTCTTCATCTCCCAATAATGTCGTTTCTAATAGATCGTTAACCAAACTCTTGCCCATGTCTTCACTGATTATCCGATCAATGATATCCATCGGGAAACAAACTTCTTCATCCGTAGGAAATTTCATGGCCTTAAAAACATTAAACTATACTTCTTGATCTTAGACCCTCATCGTTAGTTCACCTTTTTGTACGTCAATGAGTGTCCTACCCGTAGCCAAAAATGATATCCCTAGGATAATTGGGATGTTCTTATCTTCCTCAAAATCTAGAATTATGAAATCCGTGGGGAATATAAACTTGTCCACCTTTACCAATATGTCCTCCACAATGCCTCTCGGGTACGTGACTGACCTATCCGCCAACTGCAATGAGATGTTCGTAGGCTTTGGAGCGGGCAAACCCAATTCTATATAAACTGATAACGGCATAAGGTTCACACTTGCCCCCAAATCACATAAGCACTTGTTGAATGACATGTTCCCAATCGTGCATAGAATGGTGAAAGTCCCCGAATCTTTCAACTTTGGTGGCAACTTTCGCTGTAAAACCGCACTACACTCCTCTGTTAATGCCACTATTTCAAAATCTTCAAATTTCTTTTTCTGGGATAAAATCCCTTTCATGAATTTTGCATAACTTGGCATTTGCTCTAGGGCTTTTGCGAACGGGATAATAATCTAAAGTTTCTTAAAAACTTCCAAAAATTTTGCAAACTACTTGTCTAATTTCTACTTTTGGACTCTCTGCTGAAACGACGGTGGAGGATATACAACTGGTTCATTAACTGGTTTGCTCTTTTCCACTTACTTTTCTTCCCACTACTTGTCCTCAACCACTTTATTTTCACTGTCTGTCTCAACCTCCTTTGTAGCCAAAGTTTTTGTTTTCTGACCCTCAAGCTATTTTCCACTTTGCCACATTATTGTCTGACATTTCTCATGATTACCTTTTGGATTTTTCTGTGTATCACTTGGTAATGCTCCTTGAGGCCTAATATTCAATGCAAACGCTATGTGTCCCATCTGATTTTCTAAATTCTTGATGGCTATTGCTTGGTTTTTCATGGCTACCTCATTGATAGTTATATACTTTGATAGCAACTCCGCTAAATCTGATTTCCTCTCTTGAAGTTGAACTAGTTGTTGTTGATTCTGAAATCCTGGGGGATACGATGGTCGTGGAAATTGCTAATTCAAATTATTATTCCACGATAAATTCGGATGATTCCTAATCCCCTAATTGTATGTATTCTGGTATGTATTATGTGGAATTTTGTTATAGCTACCCACAAATTATACTGACTCTAGGTTGATTGCACATTGATCCGTCGGATGTTCACCCACGCACAATTCACAAATAAATGCAACTTGCAGTGTCTGTACCCCTGACCAAGCATCGAACTTCTTAGAGAGTGCTAAAATCTGTGCTGTTATTGACGTCACTCCATCTACCATAGGTTGTGTCATTCTTGCCGTGGGCCACTGATAGTTGTTAGCAGCCATTATCTCTATCAACTGATATGCCTCCTCATAATTCTTTGCCATAAAAGCTCCCCCCGATGCTGCATCAATACTAGTCTTAAGATTCCCATGTAGTCTGTTGTAAAATGTGTTCATCTGCAACAATTAGGCAATCCGTGGTGTGGGCATTTTATAAGCAATTCTTTTATATCTCTCCCATACCTCATACAATGACTCCCCATGTTGCTGATCAAACATGGTAATCTCGTTTCTCATCTTTGCAGTCTTCGCTGACGGGAAAAATTTAGCTAGAAACTTCTGAGCCAGGTCATCTCATGTCGTTATTGAACCCGATGGTAGAGAGTGTAACCAACTCTTTGCCTTGTCCCGGAGAGTGAATGGGAACAAGCGAAGTCTGACTGCTTAATCCGACACCCCATTGTACTTGAACGTGTCGCATATTTCCGGAAAGCTGATCAAATGCTCGTTAGGATCATCATTTGTAAGTCCCCCAAACTGAACAGAGTTTTGGATCATCTGAATAGTCCCAGGCTTAATCTCAAATCTATTCGCAGCTATAGCAGACCTGGTGATACTCGACTGCAGCTCAGTCACCTTAGGTGTAGCAAAGTCCCTCAACGCTTTTTGGTCTTCGGCAGCCATTGCTTCTTCTTTTTCAGAATTTTCAAAGTCATCCCTTGTTTCCTTAATCCAATTACTTAGCCTTTGAAAGCGTCTCTCAATGTCGTCCTCAAAAGGAAACAAGTCTGGATTTTTGGACCAAGTATGCATAAACCAACTTCAAAAACCTGAAATAAGACGAACAAAACAAAAACAAAAATATTTAAGTAAAATTGGACTAATTAAACTGATATTGCAAAATAATAAAATCTATACTAAAGTCCCTAGCAACGGCGCCAAAAACTTGTTGGGTATAATCTAATTAAGCACAGCACAGAAGTATACGTGGTCAACAAGTAATATAATTGTAAGTAGAGTATCGTTCCCTCAGAGACTGTAATAAGAAATTAAACCTCACTACCAATTTCCTATTAATCTTAATTTTATTAAACTAATCAATTTCCAGTTTGTAACTAAAAGTATTAAGAATATTAAAATCACCAAACAATCAATAAACTCTAAAAACTGAATTTTCTAACAAATTTTGGAAAATTAGGCTTCCGACTTCACTCTAAGGATCACTCTGATTATTACACCTTTATTCTAATTTAATTCACTATCCTAGTTTATTAATCAAGAACACGTATGTAGAATTAGCCACCTCTCGATGCACTAATACTGTATTAACTCAAATCCACAATTAAGATAGAATTAAGTTAAACACCTTAATCAACTAATTCACTATATCTCTATGTGAATTACAATCAAAGAAGGTTTAAGTTCAAGCTCTATATCCGATTACATGCGATGTCAAGCATATCTCTACCCTAACATTCATCAAGATTCTGTTCATTCACATAAATCAAGAACACATGTTATATTAACTAAGTCTAGACTCGTATTTCATCTCTCGAGTTCATACAACTCCACAAAGAATCGTTGATCAGACAATTCATAAATTCAAGCTCAAATTAATATAGATAAACTGGATAATAGCTTATTAAACTGAAATCAAAGATTACATAATCATCGTTCCACTTAAAGATCAGTCATAAGCCTAAAAAGTATTTAGTTTATCATAAATGAAATAATAACTGAATAAATTAAAGATAACATCCTTTCAATTACAAATATAAAACTAAAGAAGAAGAATAATGCAGAACACCCTTCACTTTAGCCTTAATCTGCAATCGATATGAACGTTCTTCAAAATCTTCACTCCGATGCTCGCTATGAAAATATGTCCTTAATCTATGTTAATTACTTTGCATGATTATCATCTAGTTGTTTGTTGCTCAATACATATCCCATACATGAGTTCTGGTCAAAATCCCACATCATATAGAGTCCAAACAAATTCCAAGCACAAAAATCCCTGTTCCAGCAGAGTTCAAAACAAACCAGGATTGTCAGATTTTGGCATCCCACCTTGATAGGTATATACATGGAAACGCATACAAGTGGCAAAGCTCTGTCTCATTGACACGAAGACCCCTCTCCCCGGCGAGGGTAGGCTTCTTCAACTAATTTCTATTTTTTTCTTTGCTTGCCTCATTATTGCCACAAATGCACTCCTTTTATGCTCAAACGCCACACCACCACACCTACACATTAAATAACAATAAATAAGTAAAATAAAACATAAACTGGAGGAATTAACACCAATTAAGCTTGGATTAGGAACCAATTTGTGGATATAAAATCCACTTATCAAGGCATTAGGTCAGCGTTTAGCTTCTCGCCATCTAACAGCAGAGGACCAATCCCGGGGTGTATACATGTTGGGATCAGCGTCAGATAGTTGATTTTTCTGTTAGCCATCTGGGCTATTTACTAGAGTATTCTACATGGATGGAGAAAAAGACTTCATCGGCTGCGGGTGTATCCACAGTGCCGGGTATTGATTCAGATGGTGGAGAGCCCATGGAGGACATTGATTCCCACACCGAGGAGGAGCCATTTACTAGGTTGCCAACAGCTCTTTTAGATTCCCCTAGTACTAGCATTGTTGTGATCCAGCATTTAACATAATATTTCGAGCAGAGTCTCCATCTGATAACCTTCGAGATAGATCAGGCTAGAGCCTTGATGTTGATTGCTCTTAATGGGAGAGACGCATCTCTGTTAGAGAGAGATGAGGCATTAGCTCGTAGAGATGTCGCTGTTGTTGAGCGGGATGAGGCCTGATCAGCCAGAGATGCAGTGATAGTTGAGAGGGATAACGCTATATCTGCCCGGGATGTGGCCATCACAGATAAAACCACAGTGAGGTCCCTTACTACTGGCATTATTGCAGAGATGAGCACATATATTAATGAGCACCGTGTCACTATGCAGATGGCTGTAGATCTGTTAGCTCGTGTGGACACCCTTGTACAGGAGACCACAATGTTGCCTCCTTCTTCTGAGAGGGATGCTATATTGGGTTTGATAGCTCTTATATACACTAATTAGTAGATATGCTTGTATTTTCCTACACAGACTAGCTTAGCCATTTTGTCATGTATAGTTCATATTGTATATATCAAATAGCATTATATATAGCAGAGAAATATATTTTTAATCACTTCCTTTTTAGTTATGCCTTGTTGTGTGCTTGATATTTGTCTATTTCTTCAGGGCTTGTGATCTTGATGTATTCTGAATTCCTCCTTGATAGATGGACATTGAGTTATCTTGGGATAGTTTAGAACGGATCGTTGATCTGTGTGTATTCCCTACCATCTTTGGTGTCTTGGGACTGGTTTCTGTATGTAAATGTGGAGACAAATGTGGCTTTCCTCTCTGAGGTTGACTGCAACACAGATGGTCGGCAGTACTCCTATTCAAGAGGAGCCCAATTAGTTCCATCTCTTATGGATTGGTGTTTCTCTTTAAGGAATCAACCGCAACTTAGATGGTCACCGAATCTCCCATTTACATGGGGAGGTCAGGTAGTTCCATCCCTTTGGTCTGAAGCCGATAAAATGTAATTGATTGAAGGATGATCTCAGTACCATTGACAAGTGTTTGTGTTTTGGTAGGGGGTTAGACCGAACCATGAATGGCTGCCTACGTACACCTATTACTGGGCCATATAAAATATATTTGCCTACGTACTCCCATGTATCAAGGAGATCAGGTCAGCGTAGTTCGACTCATGTTCAGGATGATTTTTAGCCAACGAAAAGTTTGATCCCAATTTCAGGACAAACTGCGGGTGAGAAAGTTTAATCCCATGTATAAGATAAACTACGGGTGTGAAAAGTCTTATCCCTAGTGGGGTAAAACTGCAGGTGTGAAAAGTCTTATCCCTAGCGGGGTAAAACTCTAGGTGTGAAAAGTCCTATCCCTAGCGGGGTAAAACTGCAGGTGTGAAAGGTTCAATCCCTGGTGGGATAACCGGAGTTGAGTGAGGGTTCAAAACCAAATTAAGAGAAAAGGATCTAGCGATACGAAACTAGGCTGCTGGTTAAAAACCTGAAATGACTGGGGATCTGATGATCCAAAACCAGGATGTATTCTTGATGGTGACCTCAGACATAGTACGGTTTCACGGTGTCCGAGTTGATAAGCTGTGGAAATTCATCGCCGTCTATTTCCTGTAATCTGAGAGCACCTCTTGTCAATACCTCCTTGACAATAAATGGGCCTTCCCGGTTAGGGATGAATTTTCCCTTGGACTGATCTTGGTTATCAATGATCTTCTTCAAAACCAAGTCATGTTGTTTAAACTGCCGTAGCCAGACTTTTCTGTTGTAGGACCTGGCAATCCTTTGTTGATATAACTGACCATGGAAGATAGCAGCGGCACACCTTTCGACTATTAGAGACAATTGGTGATACCTATCTTGTACCCATTGGTCTTCATCTAGCTGAGCATCTATCAACACTCTGAGGGATTTCATTTCCACTTCTATGGGGAGCACTACTTCCATCACATAGGTTAATATGTAGGGGGTTGCCCCAGTGGATGTGCGCATTGATGTTTTGTAGGCTAACAGAGTAAGAGGCAATAAGTCAGGCCATCCTTTATGGTTGCCGGACATCTTTTGCATGCTATTCTTGATGTTTTTGTTAGACGCTTCAATGGAACTATTCATCTTTGGACGGTAGATGACAGAGTTGAGATACTTGATGTGGAATTTACTGCACAACTCATCCATCATTTTGTTGTTGAAGTTCTTAGCATTGTCTGATACAATCACCTATGGTTGTCCATATCAATAAATGACATTATTTTTAATAAAAGCAATGATGACTTCTTTGGTAACCCTAGGGTAGGAGACTGCTTCTACCCACTTAGTGAAGTAGTCGATCATGGTGAAGATAAACCGAAGCCCCATTACTGGCTTTGGGCTCGATGGGCCCAATCACGTTCATTCCCCACATTGAGAAGGGCCAAGGTGAACTCATATTGTGGAGCTCCCTTAGAGGGGCGTGGATAGCATTCCCATGAATTTGGCACTGATAACATCTCTTAATGTGAGCATCACAGTCAGCTTTGAGAGAGATCCAGTAATGCCCCGTTATGAGGATTTTCTTTACAAGTAGAGGGCCGCTCATGTGTGATCCACAGACTCCATCCTGGATCTCATCCATGATCCTCTGAGCTTGGTCCTTGTCCAGACATCTGAGGAGACCTAATCTTGCATCTCTCTTATAGAGTGCATCTCCGCTCAGGTAGAATTTCATAGCCAGACGATGAATCCGCCTTCTTTCAGTTTGGCTCGCCTAAGCGGGTGTAGATACTCCTTGATATGCTGATACCAAGGGTACTAGATGGGAGGTAGCTCTTTAGATACTTCTCCAATGTAATTCCTATAGGCTGGAGGCTTTTGTTGGGCAAATGTGAGGGTTGACATGTCTTCCTTATCATGTATGTTGATCAAGGAGGCCAAGGTTGATAGTGCTTCCGCAAAATCATTCCTATTCTGAGGAATGTGGAGGAAGGATATTTCTTCAAACTCTAAAGCCATCTGTAAAAACCTGCCGATGGTAAGGCAGCAAGTGTAGACCTTTGGTGTGAAAGATTTCTATAGTTTGTCTGATTACCACCTCGAAATCCCCAAAGACAGTTAACCGTCTGATGCCCATTGATTGGGAAAGTTTTAGCCCCATGATACAGCCTTCATACTCAGCTGTGTTGTTGTGTGTTAGTGTAAACCTGTAATTTGACTACTGACGGATCTTTGCTCCCCGTAATGTTCATTACATGAATCTTTTCTTTGAGGTAGTAGATAGCTCGCTCTTGGCCTCTATCATCTTTCTGTCCTAGCATGCAGTTCATGGCATTGTTACTTACGGACAAATACATGAACATGGGAACATCATTCCTGGGTGGTACCAAAATAAGAGCTTTGACTAGCTGTTCTTTGATTGTAAGGAAGGCCTTCTGGCACTCATCATTCCATTTCATGGAGGAGTACTTCCTTAACAACTTGAAGATAGGCTCACAGGTTGCTGCGAGTTGAGAAATTAACCTGCTAATGAAGTTGATTCTTCCCATCAATCCCCGTATTTGCTTCTCTGTCTGAGGAATGTGAATGTTCATAATGGCCTGGATTTTGGTGGGATCCAGCTCAATCCCCTTATGGCTGACTAGGAATCCTAGCAACTTGCCTGATTTAACATCGAAGGCGTACTTGGTTGGATTCAACTTCAAGTTGTACTTACTCAACCTATTGAAGAGCTTTCTAAGATGGTCTAGGTGGTCTTCCCCCTTCTGGGGTTTGACGATGATGTCATCCACGTAGATCTCTATCTCCTTGTGCATTAAATCATGGAAAAGAGCCATCATGGCTCGCTGGTAGGTAGCTCCGACATTGATAAGGATGAACGACAACCGTCTATAGCAAAAGGTTCCCCAAAGCATGATAAATGCAATTTTCTCATGATCCTCTTCAGCAACCATGATTTGATAGTACCCCGCAAAGTAGTCAACAAAGGAGTACATGTCGTATTGAGTAGTATTGTCAATGAGAATGTGGATAAATGGCACAGGAAAGATATCTTTAAGGCAATCTTTATTCAGATCTCAGTAATCCACATAAACTCGCACCTTTCCTCCTGGTTTAGGCACGGGGACTATGTTAGATAGCCATTCAGGGCATGTGGACACCATGATAATGTCTGCTTGAAATTGTTTCACAATTTCCTCTTTAACCTTTAAAATCCACTCATGTTTTAATCGTCCGAGCTTCTGCCTGACTGTCTTGAATCCCTCTTTGATGGGGAGGCGATGTATGACATTGTCAGTGGACAAACCCACCATACCTTTATAAGACCATGCAAACACATCCTAGAATTGGGTTATTAGTGCAACCATATCATTCCTTTGGTTTGGAGTGAGGTCTGAACCAATCTGGATTAGCTTAGGGTTTTCTAAGGTTCCGAGATTAAAGGAAGTGGTTTGATCAAGGTTGGGTTTAGGTTTGTCTTCGACCCATTCTTTGATCTCCCGAGGTATCTCAATGTCCTCTTGTAATTTCCATCAAGGTTGAGTCCAACTTTTCGTCAAAGTTACAATCCTTGTGGAAAAAAGGCACCTTATCAGCAAGTATAGGCACATCTAAATTCAGAGTCCTGAAACAAAATATGCTTTCACTTAATATATATGAAACTGTTCAAACATACAAAGTGTTAGCATGTACTGACAAAACAACTGCTAATACTGTACAAAAAAGTAAGCAGTTATGATTATCTACAGGGCAGAAGGAGTTTCTGCCCGTTTTACCCTTGTCGACCAATGAAAGGAGTGTTGCTCCAATTGTCAAAGGTGAAGTTCTGATAGACTGCAGTGATGGAGGGGATGTCATAGTCCTCCTTCTCCCGAATGATGACCATTACGTCTGGGCAATCATCGTCTGTGGTGTATCTATTTGTATGTTCATCATGGACAATGATGCGTATGTTTGACATCATCCAGACGATGTCTTGTTTACGTCTCTGTTCCTTTTCTTCCACTTTGGGATTTGGAACCAAGACTTCTTTCCCCTTTATCGGTATCAGTTTAGGAAATAATATGGCCGTTACCTGGGCATGCACCTTTAACGGAGATCGTACAGGCTCAGGAAGTGTAGGTGGAGATAATCGTCGTGTGACTGAAGCTGAAGGAATATGATTGTGCTTATAAGGATTCCTACAACTGGAACTAGCAGTATAGCCTAGTCCGGTTGTCCCTATTTGACTAGGACATTGAATGGGGTGCTTGATGCCCTGATTGTCTTTGCCCAACCCTTGTCCAGGTTGATAACCCAATGACATCATTTCTTGAGTGGCCGACATTACTTCGACAAAAATCTGGGGTATGAGAGGTGGCGTCCCAACAGGATGGTAGTGAGTATTGCTCACCTCCAGGGCATGAAAACTGACTGGCTCAACTTGTGAATTGAAGCTGATGAGTGGTATATCACCTTATGCTGGACATTCCGGCTCAGCATCGACAGTGACTAGGCTATTGTTGATAATGTATTTAAGTTGCTGATGAAGGGTGGAGGGGACTTCCCCGGCCATATGAATCCATGGTCTTTCCAAGATCAGGTTGTATCATGTATCTATTTTGAGCACATGGAAAGATATGCAGAATGTATGTGGACCAATCTCCACTGGCAGTTCAATCTCCCCGACAGAGTTTCGTCGGGATCCGTCGAAAGCTTTAATAACCGTATGGCTGCTTCGGATCCGATTGAGATTGATGTTCATCTTCACCAGTGTAGCATAAAGACAGATATTCTGAGATGAACCTCCATCTATCAAGACTCCTCCCACCATATATCCGGAGGATAAAATCGCAATGTGCAACGGCTTGCAATGACCAGTCCCTTCGGGAGGTATATCATCATCAGTAAAAGATATCACATTGTTTTTAAAAATGTGCTCCACTAGATGTTGGAATTTCTCAACATCTATTGACTTAGGAAATTAGGCTTCTTCCAGAACCCTGAGTAATACCTTTATGTGATCTTCAGACAAAAAAACCAAGTCCAGTATGGAATTTGATGTGGAGCTTCTCTTAAGCTTAAACCCACCTTGACTTCATTATGGCCCACATTACGGAGAAATTCTTCCACCTTTTCCATGTAATCTTCCCCTTTAACTTGATGGTAGGCTTCATCACCCGTTGAGGAAGATACAGATGATTATCCTTCGACACTGCAGCAGTTATATGAGATGTGGATCCTTCAGACCCTCCATAATTCTATGGAACTTTCTGTAGGCTTACAATAAGATATTGTGGTATGAATGGCAAGATAATTGGCTTTGGTGCAGCCACTTTCAAAGGATTGTAAATACCTTTGAGCTGAATTGGTTGGATGGTATGTGAGGGAGTAGCTGCATCTGCCTCAAAAGATATGACTGCTACGACTTCCTTCCACTTTGTAGGAAATGCGTCCCCACTCTCTAATACCACAACATCATCATCTTTCATTTGCATGACACCGCTGTTAATTAAATTTTGAATAAGGTGGCAGAGTGCCCAACATTCTTTTGTGTTGTGACCGTGAGATTGGGAGTGATACTGACACACTCCATTGAAATCAAACTGTCTTAAACGCGGGCTGACTGGAGGTTGCAGATTTGTTATACTTCCTTCATTTATCAACATCTGCAATATTTCTTCCATCAGTTGGCCTAGGTATTTAAATTCCCTTTTGTTGGCAAAATCCTGACGGGTTTTAGCATTTGCTCTTTTTGCAATTTTATCCTCCAGTATTTCCTTTTCTAGAGTACGCGGTGGAGTGTTGGTAACAAGAGGAAGGAGACTGGCAAGCTCTTGACTAAATAATTGGCATGTGACTTGGTGTTGATGGACCACTAGTTCTGCCAATTAGCTAAGTTGCTCACACAGAGCATTCATTTTATGTTCCATTGTAAACTAGAACTTCGCACAGTCCCACTTATCAGCATCATCCTTACTAGTCTAGGAAGATCCACCCTTAAAATTGGAACTCTGTCCACTGCTCCAATTAATCATATTAACCTCCTCTTCATTGTGTTCATGAAGAGGGTTATCTTGCACATGGGGTTGATCGGGTTCGGTGACCACGATCTCACCGTTGTCTATTAAATCCTAGATCTTGTGTTTCAAGGCCCAACAATCCTGAGTATCATGTCCCGGAGCCTCGACATGATAGACACACTTTCGAGTAGCATTGAAACCTCTCCCATTCGGGTTGGCTGGTGGAAGAAGATGCGTAATTTTATTCTGAGTGGTCATAAGATTTAGAATGTTCTCGAGTGAGTCCCCTAAGGGTGTGAACACTCGAGGGAGTTTGACTTCCCCACCCTTAGGCAATGGAGGGTTTGAAGACTGTGCTTGAAAGGGAGTGTAATTTCTCCTTTGGATAGGCATATTCTGATTGCCTTTCTGACCTTGCAGTATCAAGGAAATATCCTCCTCTTTCTTTTTATGGACCCTCCGGGGGTTGTTTCCATAATTTTCAGACTGGATGTGCTCAGCAATAGCTTTAAGGGAAGCTAGGTCTTGAATCTTTCCTGACTTCAATCCCATCTCAGCCATCTCCCCATGTTTAATCATTTCAGAGAATGGTTTGCCAATACAAGCTAAGACTCTCTCATAGAAAAGAGCTTCTTGTATGACTATGAACGTCATCTCCATTTCTGACACATTCATAATGGGAACAACTTGAGCAGCAAGGCGCCTCCACCTTTGAGCATACTCTCTAAAAGATTCATTGGTTTGTTTCCTGACTTTAGTAATTTGGTACCAGTCATGGGCCATTTGAGACTGGAAGCTTTATTGAGTGAGGAAGGTATGAGCTAGCTCCTCCCAGCTATGGATCTTTGAATTGTCTAATTTGGTATACCACGATCGGGTTTCTCCAGTCAGACTTTTCTGGAACAGCTGCATTCTGAACTTCTCATCCTCGGCATAATATCCGAGTTCTCTAATGAATACCTTTAACTGTGTGTAAGGATCTCCTAACCCGTCATACTTTTAAAAGTCAGGAGTCTTGAACTTCTCTAGTTAATGCACACCAGGGAATATATAAAGGTCAGCATATGAAACACTCCCATGTGCTCTAATACCTTTAATAGAATGGATGGTCTCTTCCATCTGAAGGACTTTCTTTCTGATATCACCGGCGTCTAGATATTCTTTGAGATAGGTGGTATCATGAATTTTGTTAGTTGGATCCAACTAAACTCAAGTACTGGAATGGATTTATCCGGACCTTTGGTTCATCCTTGTGCAGAGGATTCAACATGTACAGGTATCCTTGTACCATGAGTAGATTGGTGTAGTTCTTTAAGCAGAACCACCAAATCTGTGATTTGTTTACTTAATTTGTCGACTTCTTCACAGGAGACTGGATTAAGATTAGTTTGGTCAGATGAAGACATAATTGGATGTAGGCTCGTAGCCTTTTTTGACTTTAAAAGGGTAATAGGTCCAATTGTTTCCCTGTAAAAAACTGACGTTGTTTAGGTTTTAGGGAATGTATAAATGTTTACATGCTATGTGATGTATCCGTTTTAGGATTATTATCCTGCAAAATGGATGTTAGCTGTTTGTAACATATGATAACATGTAAATATGATTGTACACATATTTCTTCATATTTCTAATTACATGGAGATGAATATGGAATGAAATTACAATTAATTGACTTTACGAGTAATTTGAAATGAGAAAGCATGAATAGACTTTCCTCCGCATTTGTTTTATCAGAGGTTGATCTATCTTAGGTTACTCTCGCGGCGTTTTGGCATGAAGGTTCCAAAATCATCGCAATTTACTCGACGGGAAGTTAATACGGTCTTTCAACTGCAGTGAATTTGGGTGGTGCCAGCCTCGTTGGAATTAGTCTTCCTACGAGTCCAGTAATCAAACACCGACAGGATAGCCTACTGATGGAGGAACCATACAACATATATTCACATACAATGTGTCTCACCGTTTATGAAAATGATGACATGTGCGAAGCACTATTATCACAAGCAGATATAGTGTAAAGGAGTAAGTAAATGCATTCGTACACATCCATCAAATGTAAACGCAACATCCACACACAAGCATATAACAGTTTTGAAAAGCTTGTAATAGTGGCTTAAGTCCTCTTACTGGTGTCCCCAGCAGAGTCGCCACCTGTCGACGTCGTGATTTTTATTTGTCCCTTTTCTGTTCTTGTTCTTTGGTGTTCTCATGTTAGGTGAAATTTGTTTGAAAAAACAAGTTGTGAAAATGTCTGACATTTATATGTCAACGATTTGACTGTAAAAGTCGCCAGTTGGTATTTTAAATGGTTGTACCAACACAACTGAGAAAAGGTTTGCACATTGACCCAGTGATGTGACACTGCTAAACGGGTCTGTGAAACCGAGATTCATTAGAGTCTGAGGACTTGATTATGCGGAGGGAAGGTGTTAGGCACCCCCCGACATCCGTGTTACCACGGTGACCGACACTTTTCAAGAAACTGTTATGTGAATGTGTGTGTGTGTGTGTGGGTTAATGTGCTGTTATTTGGAAGTAGTGCAAGGCCTCGTTCGAACCTATATACACAGGGTTTGAATTAATATAAAAAATCAGTTTTAAACAAGATATAGCAGTGGTGTTTTGTAAAGAGGTTTTTCAAACCCTTCTGCTCAATAGTAATTGAGACCTTTTGAGACTTCCAATTTATTAAATGTTAGGCTGGATTGCTTTTATTTTCGAGATGTGAAGCAGCTTCGAGAAAATAATGTACAAAGCAGTGCCGAATTCCTCATGGCCATGGGAGAGCCATCTAAGGAAATCCAAACACCGTGAATAAATTTACAAGCTGCTTACAGCTAAAAATGTCTAGATTCAGTAGACAGAATATGTGATCACATAATTCTTAGGCTCACATGATGTCGCAGTTTATATGAAAGCTATAAGCAGTTTTATATATATATAAGCTATAAATATATAAATATAGACATGATCAACCTCCACGGGGATCGAAAATGTAAATATATAAAAGCGGTAAATATATATATAGAGACAGGATCAACCACCACGAAGCACCTCCATGGGGATCAGAAATATAAATAAAGCTCTAAAAACAAGATTAACCACCACGAAGCACCTCCATGGGGGATCGAAAATGTAAATAAAGTTGTAAAGACGATCAACCGCCACGAAGTAAACTCCAGGCGAGACGAAATGTAAAGAAAGTAGTAAAAACGATCAACCGCCATGAAGTAAACTCCAGGCAGGACGAAATGTATATATATATATATATACTTATATATATATATTAGTAAATAAATGCTCCGGATGTAAAATCCAGGCTCAATGGAGGCATAAATCGATAATGTTAGTCCATATATAAATATATATATATTAAGTATACATACATACATATATATATATATATACAAAAAGAAATAAAATCACGGACCGAAGTCCGGGCCTACACACGCAACACGACTCTAACCGTGAAGAATAGTGCGTGCAAAGATGAAGAGAAAGGCTTTAAGGTGTGTAAGAAGGCTTACAGTGGACTGCCAAAAAAGACTTCAATGACTTTAAAAGGATGAACACTCGGCTCCCTCCAGTAAAAATATAGCAATATATAAGCTCACAAGTGTTTAAAATGATAAAGCACTCAGTTTATAGTGTATACAGAGCAAATTAGACAGGGCTTCCTCGCCTTTTCTTTTTTCAAAATGGCTGCCCAAGCCCTCTATTTATAGAGGGGGGAGGGGGAGCGGCAACTGCACCTACGGCTGCCCGAGGTGCCTCTGGTTCCGCGGGTCCCACCATCTCGAAGTACGTGCACGCATACAATGTGTTTTCCTTTTGAACTTTCAGAACTTCAATCCGGTCATCCGATCTAGGTGTATAAGACCTTTTACGGCATGTTGTTGTCAAGAGCTACACAATGACATGAGATTAGAGGTTGTACGAAGTCAGGAAGATGGGACCATGCCCTATGTCTTCAAGCTTCAAATTCTATCCGGTGTGCTATCTTGTTCAGTAGTCACTCGGGATTGGCGCTCTTTGGTTCTTGTAGGACAATGCTATATAGAATGTATATATGTTGTTGTTGATATGGCACGATGTGGGTTTGAGATGGCAAAATAACGGCCCTGCACTTCATCGGGGTTATCTCCGGTTTGAGCTATTTTAGCGGTCGTTGCTCAGGGTTATATCTTAGATTGGACTGCTGCAGGTGTTGACTGTCCTCAGTGTTGTTTCTCAGATATGCCTAACTTCTCGGGGTTATCTCTGGACTTGGTAGATGAGTGCCTCAGGGCTTTTGCCGAGTGTTTGAAGTTGTTTGTATAGGTTTGAAAAAAGCATTTCTGGGGTTATCTCCGGAACTGCAATTGTATGCCTCGGGATTATCTTCGAGGTTGATACTATCTTTCCCGGTGTTGTTTCCGGGGCTGAGACAGAGTATCTCGGGGTTATCTCCGAGATGAGACGATCTTCTCTGGTGTGTTTTCTGGTATTTGAACTGCACTCCTCGGGGTTATCTCCGAGGTTGAAACTGAAACTCCCGGTGTTATTTTCGGGACTGAGGTTGAAACTTCCGGTGGTATTTCTGGGTCTGAGCTGAATATCATGGGGTTATCTCCGAGATGGTAATACTGAATATCCCAAGGTTGTCTCCAAGATTGAACTGAGCTGTCTTCCAGAGTTATCTCTGAAAGACGATTCTTCCCTCTTGCAATGTTAGTAACAGGTATGCAGAAAATTTTGAGTGTCTACAGGTTCTTTACTCCTATGACCTTCATTCCTTGGATTGTAAGAGGTGTTGCGGACAAGTCCCCTTTAGAGGATATGACTGCTACAACTTTCCTCCATCTCTATGTTCTAGGAGGGAATATCTCCTCCTCTTCAGTCAAGGTATTACCACTATTTACCATTTGCAGGTCACCGCGGTCAATCATATTCTGGATCAGGTGATAGAGTGCCCAACAACTTTCTATACCCTGTCTAAGAGTGTTGGAGTGATATTTGTGAAGCCCCCAAATTTGGGTACTTTAAACCCACAGATATGGTGTTACACGGTACTATTAACTATACATTCATTTCATTGAAACATCAAAATGAGTGTATTAACTACATTCTTATTACAATAATACTCAATCATTTCCCAGGTTCTGTAACCAAATACTTTCTTCATTCGTCATAAGTATAATTCATACAAAATACTAGTATATTATAAGATAACTAATTATCCATCTTAGCCTTGCCTTTATCTTTCTTAGAACCCTCAGTTCGTTCGGCCTTGGCTGCAATCATATAATTCAAGCAAGAAGTGAGCATAACTAGCTCAGCAAGTCTAACAACATATAATATATATACCACGTCAAGAATCATATGATTATTCTTCAATAACTGAACAAATAGCTATGAAGTACTATGAAACATTGTATAGCACTTTTCATTCTTGTAAAATAATTCTGACGTACTTAAAGTATCTTAGGAATTCTGAGTAGGTCAAAAGACCAAGAACATTCTCTTTAGTTTTCATTCATTAAAAAGGACAACCCGACACTAAGTCCGTAAGTCCGATATATCTTACGAGCACTTCTAGGTGATCAGCCTACAGTACTCTATGTCTATCAACACTCATCCGTTAAATGTATTTACGTTTAAGTTTTGGCAACCTCACGTGCCCATCGAATAATCAATGTAAAATACATTTGTTTATTCATACTCAGGCTTACCTTCGAATTCGTACCAAACAATTGGCATAGGATAGCGTTATCAATACTATATCGAAAGACTTGTAAACAAATTAATCAAACTCTTTAGATTAGTCTAGCAAAGTTAAAACTGGCATCGGCCCTTTCATAAATCAATTCATGCATCTCATATCATGAATCACAGAAAACTTGGCTAACACGGAGGTTAGACAAGCGTTAAGAAAACTTGCTTTCCAACGTCTTCAAATATATATTCAACAATTCTTTGTCTTTACAGTCTCTACATGATATATGTCGATGTCAGGATTTTTAGATGTCCCTTTCCGTTACTTGTTCTTTGGTGTTCTCATTTTAGGTGAGATTTGTTTGAAAAAACAAATGAAAAAGGTCCAACATGTATAATGTCGACGATGGGATTGTTAAGAGTCGCCAGTTGGTTTTTTAAATGGTTGTACCAACACAACCGAGAAAAGGTTTGCACATTGACCCAGTGATGTGACACTGATATACGGGTCGGTGAAACCAAGATTGTTTTAGGGTCCGGGGACTTGGTTATGCGGGGGGAAGGTGTTAGGCACCCCCCGACATCCGTATTACCACGGTGACCGCCTCGTTTCAAGAAACTATTATCTGAATGTGTATATTTGTGGGTTAATGTGCTATTATTTGGTAGTAGTGCGAGGCCTCGTTCACACCTATATACACAGGGTTTGAATTTATGTAAAAATTCAATTTTAAGCAAGGTATGATAGTGATGTTTTATAAAATAGGTATTTCAAACCCTGATGCTCAATAGTAATTGAGACCTTTTACACTACCATTTTATTAAGTGCTCGGCTTGATTGATTTTATTTTACAGATGCGAGGTATCCGAATGAAAATAATGTACAAAATAATGTCGACTTCCTCATGGGTATGAGAACCATCTGAGGAAATTCAGACATCACAAAATAATTTATAAGCTGCTTACAGCTGAAAATGTCCATCACGGGAACCGAATCTAGATCCAATAGGTTGAATATGTTATCACATGATTCCTAGGTGCACATGATACCGCAATTTATATGAAAGCGAAGAAATGTATATATATATATATAAAAGCTATAATATATATATATATATATATATATATATATATATATACGTACATGATCACCAACCATGAAGCACCTCCTTGGGGATCAAATGTAAATAAAGTTGTAAAGCTATCAACCACCACGGAGGAAACTCCAAAGTGACGAAACGTAAATAAAGTCAGAATACGGCCAACCGCCATGAAGGAAACTCCAAAGGGACAAAATGTAAAGAAAGTCAGATAAAGCGATCAAGCGCCACGTAAGTAAACTCCAGGGTGATTTAATCGTAAAAAAAGTCAGAAAGCGATCAACC
Organism: Panax quinquefolius; assembly: GCA_020205615.1. Lineage (NCBI taxonomy): Eukaryota > Viridiplantae > Streptophyta > Magnoliopsida > Apiales > Araliaceae > Panax > Panax quinquefolius. The sequence continues at coordinate 82,550,967 of CM035164.1, read as the reverse complement.
ACCACGTAAGTGAACTCCAGGTGGGACGAAAAATATATATATATAAAAGCGATAAATGCACCGGATGTAAAATCCCGGCTCATCGAACAGAGTTTGACAACAGTTCAAATATATAAGTATATATATATAAGCGAGTAAACGCACCGGATGTAAAATATAGGCTCATCGAACAGAGTCCAACACATAGTTAATATATATAAGTATATATATATTAAAGTAGTAAACGCACCAGACCGAAGTCTAGGCTCATCGACCAAAGTTTGACACACAATTCATATATATAAATATATATATATATATATATATATATAGAAAAGAAAATAAACGCTCCAGATCGAAGTCTAGGCTCAATCGAGGCATAACTCGATAATGTTAGTCAATATATATAAATATATATATATATATATATATATATAAATATATATATATATATATATATAAACTGAAACAAAACCACGGACCAAAGTCCGGGCGAATGCGTGAAACACGACTCTCAACATGAAGAAGGGTGTGTGCAGAGATGAAGAGAAAGACTCTAAAGTGTGTGAGAAGGCTTACAGTTGACTGCCAAAGAAGACTTCTATATCTTTAGAGTGGGTAAACACTGGCTTTTGTAGGTATAAATGAGGCTATATATGAGCTCACAGGTGTTTAAAATGAGAAAGTACACTACATGGGGTGAGTGCAGAGCAAATTGGGCAGGGCTTCCTCGCCATTTTCTCTTGTAAAATGGGCACCCCAAGCCCTCAATTTATAGATGATTTAGCCGCAGGTGTACCAGAGGCAACCCGGGTGGGCCTGGGTTTTTCGGATCGGGTCGTCTCGTAGTACGTATACTCGGGCACTATAATGTCCACTTGAACTTTCAGAAGTCCAATCCATGCATCCGTTTGAGGTATACATGACCTATTTCGGAGCGCCGTAGTTGAGAGTTGTACGAAGGCATGGGATTAGAGTTTTTGCGAAGTCATTGAAGATGGGACGATGCCCTCTGGTCTTCAAGCTTCAACTTTCATCCATTACCCCGCACAATAGTCACTCAGGATTGGTTAGTCTTGTGGGACATCGTTGCGTAGAGATGTTGAGATGACATGGTGTGGCAATGCGTTGGCGAGATGACGATGTTGCCCCTCACCGGTGTTATCGTTGGATTAGGCTGATAAAGCAGACGTTGCTCAGAGCTTCACTGAGATTGGACTGCTGCATTTGTTGAAGGTCCTCATTGTCATCTTTGAGGTGTGCATGTCCTCCTGATGTTATCACCGGGTTGGTACAGTGTATCTCGTTGTGAGCAACGAGATTGAAGCTGGTCGCATTTGAAATAAGCATTTCCAGGGTTATCGCCGAAACTGCATTCCTTGGGGTTATCACCAAGGTTGTTGGCTATTCCCAACTGAGACTGGATACCTTGGGGTTATCTCCAAGATTAATCGGTCTTCTTCGGCGTGTGTTCCGGTGTTGGATATGCATGCCTCAGGGTTATATCCGAGGTTGGAATTGTTACTTCCAGAGTGCTCTGGGGTTGATGTTGAACTTCTGGTAGTATCCGGTATGGATATGGATTGTCTTTCAGGGTTCCCTCTTAAAAGACGAATCTGTCCTCCTGCAATGATAGTGACAGGTGTGCAGAAAATTTCGAGTGTCTACAGATGCCCCTCTTTATCATACTCATGCATGGCGATGAATGGGTAGGATAAAGAATCCTAGACACTTGAAACGCAACTAGACAAACATGGTACTATGGGTAGCAGCATGATACAAATGGATGATGCATGTGTACGGGGTTGTAGCTCAACATAATGGGGATGATTGTTGGCTCCCTGTTGCTTCAACTGGGGATTGGCAATGATGACCAGATTTGATGTGTAATCCGAATCTATTAGGACGTTGATGTTGGAGTTATCACCAAATTCCCGTGTCTTCGATTATGACTCGATCTTGAAGATGTATCTCTTATGTGTAAGAGATCTGTGGGGATAAAGCTTGATCTGTTTGACGATGTATATAACATATTCCATCATCGATCCTCTTTGATAATATTGACCGTTCCTGGTTAATATCGCCAGGACATGTCAGGATTTTGTTGGATTTACTGCCAACAACAAATGCTGTCAAGGATGCCTGACCTTCGCTGACGTGTACTTCACTAACATGTGAATCAACGGCTGAAAAATCCTGTGGGATATACTATCAAGGCTGCTTGACCTTCGCTGACATGTGAATCAACGGAGCATTGTGTTGTGACCCCCACCGGGGATCCGCTGGGGAATATGAGTAATCGAGCATGAAATCCTTGAATAGCTCTAGAGCTCTGATAGGTTTAATCGCTATCGGCTGAGATAACGTCAAGGCTGTTTGACCTTCATTGACATGTGTGTCAACAGCATAAATGTAAGTTGTAATCCCCTGCTGGGGCTTCACGTTGTAACCCCCGTCAGGGATATACGTTGTAACCCCTGTCGGGGATATACATTGTAACCCCCATCGGGGACTCACGTTGTAACCCCCGTCAGGGACTCACGTTCTAACCCCCGTCTGGGACATACGTTGTAACCCCCGTCGGGGATATACGTTGTAACCCCCGTCGGGGACATACGTTGTAACCCCCGTCGGGGACTCATTTAGGGTAACGACCCAGAGATGGCGGCATCGGACCTGTACAAGGTATTTTCGTATGTGATATGTAACAAATGAGATCATTGGCAAGTATACCTCGTGTCCGGGTGACTACCAATGAGCAATGTACAGACTCAAAGTTTCATCTGAGAAGACCAGGATTGTATGCTATTTTGCTCAATCGCGTGGCATTTTTATTCCTGATTTGACCTTTCTAGTCTGTAAGAACTACTTTACAACTCAAACTGGACCAAGCCGGAGGGGTGGGGCCCATGAGTTAACTCGTACTCTGGAGGAATATGCACGATTGACAATTTCGTCATTTGGGACGGACCTTGCGCGGCACGGCTTTGGGAGACATGAGTAGGCGATCTATCTGACTCTCACCGGATTGCGTAGTAGAAGTAAGACAGAGATGGTGACATCCGCCACGTGATATCCCAGCATTTTCTGTATGACAGATTTGGCTCGGAGGATAACTATTCACGACATTCCGGGGATTTCACCGCACCGGAGGATCACTGGCGTTTGGCCAGGGTTGATGTATTGTTGTTGTGCGTACTATCGTATGTGTATATGCCACGGTACATGGATGAGATAGACATTGGTGTCATCATGGCCGTGAGAGCTCTTAGAGAGGGTCGCACCATTGTACCTATGATTGTAGCAAAGACCCTGCTGTCAGCATCCTACTGCTGCACTTATCCGATAGGAGTTTTCACGGGTAGTTTGGTCATGTTATATGTGTGTTTTATGTCACACCTGAGACCAATTGGCACTCTTAGACGGCATGGGTATTGGTTTACCCATAATGTAGCCATGTCATATTCCTTTAAGCCATCAAAGTGTGTAGATGCTTTGTCCTGGTCCACATTTTTGGCAGATATCAGAGATCTGTTTAGCATATTGTAATGTTCGGGGTTTAGCTCACTATACAGCTTCATTTCTCATGCTCCGGGCATGGACTATCTCCCTCTAGCTGGTTTAAGGGGTGTGACTACTTATCACCCACTGGCTGTGATGTCACAGTTTGACCAGTTCTAGGACTTTCATCCTTTCGAGGGGGGCGATAGTCAAGATTGACTTCTTGATATCTCTCGGCCAGAGGGCCAGATCCCGTGTGTGTACGCTTGTTGGGATCGGCCCGTGAGATAAATTGCTTTTCGTGGAGCCATCCGGGTTCTTCTGCAGAGTATTGTGCCTAGATGGAGACATAGATTTTATCTACATTTGCAAAGCGATATCTGATCTGGGATAAGCGAGTCAGATGATGTAGAGCCCATGGAGGACATCGATTCCCACCTCGAGGAGGAGCCCTTTCTTTGGGTTGCTAGCATTTCTTAGGATTCTCCCGAAGACCATCTTTGTTGTGATTCAAAGACTCAAGATAGTACCTAGAGCAGAGTCTTCATCTGATGACCATTGAGAGAGATCAGGCTCGATCTATGATGTTGAATGCCCTTGATGGGAGGGATGCAGCTCTATTAGAGAGAGACGAGGCATTAGCTCGCAGAGACGCCGCTATTGTTGAGCGGGATGAGGCTAGATCAGCTAGAGACGCAGTGATAGTTGAGCGGGATAGCACCATATCTGCCCGGGATATAGCCGTCATAGATAGTACTGTTGTGAGGTATCTTACCACTGGCATGATCGCAGAGATGAGCGCATATATTGATGAGCATATGGCCACCATGCAGACGACTGTAGATCTGTTGGGTCGTGTGGATATTCTCATACAGGAGACCACAGCTTCACCTCCATCTTCTGAGAGGGATGCCATGTTGGGTTTGTTAGCTCGATTATACCCTGACTTGTAGATGAGCTTGTATTTACCTGCACAGACTAGCTTAGCCATTTTTTCATGTACAGTTTACATTGTATATATCAAACAGCATTATATATAATAGGAAAATATATTTTTGGATAACTTCCCTTTTAGATATGCTTTTCTACTTTCTTGATATTTTGCCTGCTACTTCAGGGCTTCTGACCTTGATGTATTCTGAATTCCTCCTAGGTGGATGGACATTGAGTTGTCTCTGGATAGTTCAGAATGGATCATCGATCTGTATGTATCCCTACCATCTTTGGTGTTTTGGGACTGGTTTCTTGTATGAAAATGTGGAGAGGAGTGTAGCTTTCCTCTCTGAAATTGACCGCACCACAGATGGTCGCCAGTACTTCTATTTAAGAGAAGCCTAGTTAATTCCATCTTTTACGAATTGGTGTTGCTCTTCAAGGTATGATCGCAGCTTAGATGGTCACCGAATCTCCTATTTGGGAGGAGTTTAGGTAATTCCATCCCTTTGGTCTGAAGCCGAATGAAATGTAGTGGATTGAAGGATGATCCCAGTACCAATTGTCAATGGTTTGTGTTTTGGTAGGGGGTGAGACCGCACCATGAATGGCTACCTACGTACTCCTATTGAAGAGGAGATCAGGTCAGTGTAGTTCGAACCTGGTGTAAGAGGTTCAACGCTGTATATCAGAAATGGTGTAGGAATATTTTTGTTGTTTTTGTTTTTGTAAGGGTAAAAATATTTTTTGTTGTTTTTGTTTTATTGTGACCGGGCCATATGAAATGGTTGCCTACGTACTCCTATTGAAGAGGAGATCAGGTCGACGTAGTTCGCCCCTCAGGGCGAGATGAAAAGCGTAATCCCATGTGCAGGTCAGAGTGCGGGGAGGAGAAAGTTTAATCCTAGGTTGAGGATAAATTGCATGTATGAGAAGTTTGATCCCATGTATGGGTAGCCAAACTGCAAACGCAAGAGGTTCAATCAGTGGTGGGATGACCTAAGTCATAAAAATTCAAAGGGGATAGCCAGGCTGCTGGCTTTGATAAGTATGCTTCCCTGAGGGGCAAAGCGTAGAAACGTTGTATGTGGTAAAGGGTTAAAAAACTGGAATGACTGGTGACCTGATGGTTCCGCACCAGGGTGTTTGCGAATTACTTCAGACATAGTACCGTTTCACGATGTTCGAGTTGATGAGTTATGGAAATTCATCGCCGTCCATTTCTTGCAATCTGAGAGCGCCTCCTGTCAATGCTTCCTTAACAATAAACGGGCCTACCTAGTTAGGAGGGAATTTTCCCTTAGACTGATCTTGGTTGTCAAGGATTTTCTTCAAAACCAAGTCATGTTGTTTAAACTGCCTTAGCCAGACTTTTTTGTTGTAGGATCTGGCAATCCTTTGCTGATATTACTGACCATGGAAGATAGCCGCGGTTCGCCTTTTGTCTATTAGAGAAAATTGGTGATACCTGTCTTGTACCCATTGGTCTTCATCCAGCTGAGCATCTATCAATACTCGAAGGGATTCCATTTTAACTTTTATGGGGAGCACTGCTTCCATCCCATAGGTTAAAGCGTAGGGGGTTGCCCCAGTGGAAGTGCGCATTGAGGTTTTATAGGCTAACAGAGTGAGAGGCAATAGGTCAGGCCAATCTTTGTGGTTGGTGGACATCTTTTGCATATTCTTCTTGATGTTTTTGTTAGCTTCTTCAACAGAACCATTCATCTTCGGATGATAGATGACATAGTTAAGATGTTTGATGTGGAATTTACTTCATAATTCCTGCATCATTTTGTTGTTGAGGTTCTTAGCATTGTCTGACACAATCACCTCGGGTTGTCCATATCGACAAACGACATTGTTTCTGATGAAAGAAATGACGAAAGAGGCTGCCTCTACCCACTTGGTGAAGTAGTCGATCATGGTGAAGATAACCGATGTTCATTACTGGCTTTAGGCTCAATGGGCCCGATAACATCCATTCCCCACATTGAGAAGAGCCAAGGTGAACTCATGTTGTGGAGTTCCCGTGGAGGGGCGTCTATAGCATTCCAATTAATCTGGCACTGATAGCATCTCCTGACGTGGTCATTGCAATCAGCTTTGAGAGATAGCCAATAATGTCCTATCCTAAGGACTTTCTTGACCAGAAGGGGGGGTACTCATGTGGGGGCCACAGACTCCACCATGGATTTCATCTATAAGCCTTTGGGCTTGATCTTTGTCTAAACAATTGAGGAGATCTAATCCTGCATCTCTTTTGTAGAGCGCATCTCCACTCAGGTAGAATTTAATAGCAAGTCGATAGATCCGCCTTTTCTCAGTCGGGCTCGCTTCCGCGGTTGTAGATCCATCTCATAGATATTCCTTGATATGCTGATACCAATGATGTTGGATGGGAGGTAACTCATTCGATAATTCTCCAACGTAGTTCCCATAGGCTGGGGCCTGGTACAGGGAAATTGTGATGCTTGACAAGTGTTCCTTTTCTGATATGTGAATCAAGGATGCCAAAGTTGCTAACGCGTCCGCAAAATCATTCCTATTACGAGGAATGTGTATAAAGGAAATTTCTTCGAACTCCATAACCATCCGTAAAACTTGCCGATGATAGGGCAGCAAATGTAGTTCCTTGGTTTGATAGATTCCGGTGGACTGTCTGATTACCAACTCTGAATCTCCAAAGACAGTTAATCACCGATGCCCATTGAAGCAGGCAAGTTTTAGCCCATGAGAGATGACCTTCATACTCTCACCGTATTGTTGGTGCTTCTAAACTACAATTTGACAATGACGGATATTGCTCGCAAGCACCAGATACTAGAATCGCTCCAGCTCCAAAGACCTTCCATATTAATACTCCATCAAATACATCTTCCATGCTTGGCGGTATCGTCATCGATGGTATTGTTTGAAGCTGTCATTACTCCTTCATCGGAGAAATAGGTTTCCAAGGGTTTGAAATCGCCTGAAGGTGCGGCGGCCAGTTGATCCGCAATTCCTTGACCTTTAATGGACTTTTGAGTCACATATACGATGTCAAACTGTTGTAGGATCAACTACAATCTGGACAACCAACAATTTAACATGGGTTTATTGAACACGTATTTGAGAAGATCCACGCAGGATATGAGATGGGTTGTGTGACCATGGAGGTAATGCTGTAACCTCATGGAAGCCCATTCTAAAGCATAACAAGTCTTCTCAATAATAGTGTACTTATGTTCACTGCTGCTGAATCTTTTGTTGAGGTAATAGATAGCTCTTTCTTGGCCTCTGTCGTCTTTCTGTCCCAGCATGCAGTCCATGGCGTTGTCACTTATGGACAGGTACATGAATAGGGGAACATCATCCCTAGGTGATACCAAAATGGGAGTTTTGACTAGTTGTTCCTTGATTGTGAGGAAGGCCTTTTGGCACTTGTCATTCCATTTTGTGGAGGAGTTCTTCCTTAATAACCTGAAGATCGGCTCACAGGTTGCGGTGAGTTGAGAAATGAACCTGCTAATGAAGTTGATTCTTCTCAAAAATCTTTGTATTTCCTTCTCTGTTTGAGGAATGGGCATTTCCGTAATGGCCTGGATTTTGGTACGATCCAGCTCAATCCCTTTGTGGCTGACTAGGAATCTTAGCAACTTGCCTGATTTAATGCCGAAGGCGCATTTGGCTGGATTCAACTTCAAGTTGTACTTACGCAACCTGTTGAATAGCTTCCTAAAATGGTATAAGTGGTCTTCTTCCTTTCGGGACTTGACAATGATGTCATCCACGTAGATCTCGATCTCTTTGTGCATTAAGTCATGGAAAAGAGCCATCATAGCTCGCTGATAGGTGGCTCCGGCATTGATGAAGTCGAATGACAACCGTCTATAGCAAAAGGTTCCCCAAGGCGTGATGAAAGCATTTTTCTCACGATCTTCCTCAGCAACCATGATCTGATGGTGCCCCACAAAGAAATCAACAAAGGAGTACTTGCAGTATTGAGCAATATTGTCAATAAGAATGTGGATAAATGGCACTGGAAAGCTGTCTTTTAAGCAAGCTTTGTTCAAGTCCCGGTAATCCACGTAAACTCGCACCTTCCCTCCAGGTTTAGGCATGGGCACGATGTTGGATATCCACTCAGGATATGTGGACACCATGATGATGCCAGCTTGAAATTGCTTCACAATTTCTTCTTTCACCTTTAAACTCCATTCAGGTTTCAATCGCCTGAGCTTTTGCTTGACTGGCTTAAATCCCTCTTTAATGGGAAGGCGATGAAGGACAATGTTAGTGGACAAACGCACCATGTCTTCATGAGACCATGCAAACACATCCTGGAATTGGGTCAATAGCGTAACCATGTCATTCCGTTGGTTTGGGGTAAGGTCTGAACCAATCTTGATTAACTTAGGGCTTTCTAAGGTTCCGAGATTGAAAGAAGTGGTTTGATCAAGGTTGGGTTTAGGTTTGTCTTTGACCCATTCTTGAATTTCTGGAGGCACCTCAATGTCATCCTCAGTATATCCATCAATTTGAATTCATCTCTACATCAAAGGTACAATCCTTGTGGAGAAGAGGCACCGTATCAGCAAGTATAGGCACATCTAAATTCAGAGTCCTGAAACAAAATATGCTTTCACTTAGTATATATGAAATGTGTTGATCATACATAGTGTTAGCATATACTGGAAAAATAAACTGCTAGTACTGTACACAAAAGTAAGCAGTTATTATATCTACAGGGTAGAAAGAGTTTCTGCCCGCTTTACCCTTGACGACCAATGCAAGGAATGTTGTTCCAATTGTCAAGGGCAAAGTCCGAATGGACCACAGTGATGGAGGGATTGTCATCATCCTCCCTGTCCCGAATGATGGCCATTACGTCTGGACAATCATCGTCTGGGGTGTATCTGTTGGTATGCTCATCATGAACGATGATGCGTATGCCGGACATCATTCGGATGACGTCTTGCTTAATTCTTCGTTCCTCTTCTTCCACTGCGGGATTTGGAACAAAGACTTCTTTCTCCTTCACCGATACCAGCTTGGGAAATAACATAGCCATTACATTGGCTGGCACCTTTACGGGAGGTTGTGCGGACTTAGAGTTTGAAGACGAAGATAAACACCGCACGGTTGTAGCTGAAGGATTCTGTTGATGCTTATGAGGATTCCTGTGACTAGAACTGGCAGAATAGCCTAGTCCAGCTATTCTAGTTTGTTTGGTTAATCAAATTGGGAACTTGATACCCTGACAATCTTTACCCAACCCTTGTCCTGGCTTATGACCCAACGACATCATTTCTTGAGTAGCCGACATTACCTCGGCACAAATCTTGGGTTCGGGCAATGGCATTCCAATAGCATGGTATTGGGTATTGCTTATTTCCAAGGCATGAAAACTGACCGGTTCAACATCTGCATTGGCATTGATGAATGGCATGTCTCCGTGTTGAGGACACTCTAATTTAGCGTTGACCGTGACCAGGCTATTGTTGATAATGTATTTCAACTGTTGATGAAGAGTGGAGGGGACTACCCCTGCCATGTGAATCCATGGTCGCCCCAAGAGAAGGTTGTATCTCGAATCTATCTTGAGCACATGGAGAGATACGCATAATTTGTGAGGACCAATTTCGATTGGCAACTCAATTACTCCGACCGAATTTCGTCGGGCTCCATCAAAAACTTTAATGATAGTATGGCTACTCCGAAATCGGTTAAGATTGATATTCATCTTCACTAAGGTAGCGTATAGACAAATCTTTAGAGAGGAACCTCCATCTATCAAGACTCCAGCTAGCATGTATCCAGAGGACAAGACCGCAATGTGCAATGGCTTGCAATGACCAGTCCCCTCGGGTGGTATATCATCATCAGTGAAGGATATCACATTGTTGTTGAAAATGTGATCAACCAGATGTTGAAATTTTTTCGTATCAATTGATGTTGGTAGATTGGCTTCTTCTAAAACCTTCAGGAAGACCTTCAGATGATTCTCGGAAGTTAGGACCAAGTCCAGAATTGATATTTGTTGTGGAGCTTCTTTTAAGCTTAAAACAACCTTAGCTTCGTGATGACCCATAGTGTGGAGGAATTTTTCAATCTTCTCCATAGGTATTTCCCCTTTGATTTGATGGTAGGCTTCATTATCCGTTGGGGAAGATACAGTGGATTTTCCTTCGACACTTTAACAGTTGTATGTGAGGTGGATCCTTCACCTTATCCATAATTCCATGGAACTTTGCTCAAGCTAACAATGGGATATTGTGATCTGTACGGCAAGTTGATTGGCTCGGGGGCGGCCACTTTCAAAGGATTGTTGCTTCCTTTGAGTTGAATTGTTGGCATTGTGAGTGATTTGTTAACCCCATCAATTTCAGTGGATATGACTGCTACCACACTCTTCCACTTAGTAGGACCTGAATTCTCACTTGCACGTAACACAATATCATCGTCTGCTAAATGTAGGACACCACTGTCAATTAGATTTTGGATGAGGTGGCGGAGTGCCCAGCATTCTTCTGTGTTGTGACCGCGAGATTGGGAGTGATATTGACATACTCTATCAGAGTTGTACCACCCTGAACGGGGGTTGATTAGAGGTAGAAGGGAACTGATCCTTCCTTCACTGATTAACATATGAAGAATTTCCTCCATAGGTTGGCCCAAATATGTGAATTCCCTTTTGTTGGCAAAATCCCGACGGGCCTTGGCATTTGCTCTCTTTGTCACTTTGTCTTCCAGCATTTCATTTTCTAAAAGTGACGAGGGAATATTCATAACAAGAGGTAGGAGACTGGCATACTCCTGGCTAATTAACTGACGTGTCACTTGATGCTGATAAGTCACCAGTTCCTCCAATTGCTCAATTTGCTCGCATAGAGCTTTCATCTTTCGTTCCATTGTGAACTGGAACTTGGCAAAATCCCATTTGTCATCACCGTCTTTGAGGGTTTTGGAGGATTCACAGTTGAAATTGGAATTCTATCCATTGCTCCAATTGATCATGTTGACCTCTTCTTCTTTGTGTTGAGGAAGAGGGTTGTCTTGAACGCGAGGCTGATCTGGTTTGGTCACCACGATCTCCCGTTGTCTATCAGGTCCTGGATCTTGTGTTTCAAGTCCCAACAATCCTGAGTATTATGTCCCGATGCCCCGACATGATAAGCACATTTCCGAGCAGCATTGAAACCCCGTCCATTAGGGCTGGCTGGTGGAAGAAGATGCGTAATTTTCTTCTTTGTTGTCAGAAGATTGAGAATGTTATCGAGGGTATCCCCCAAGGGTGTAAACACTCGAGGGCGTTTGACTTCTCCACCTTTTGGTATTGGAGGGTTCGCAGACTGTGTTTGAAAGGGAGTGTAGTTTCTCCTTTGAATAGGCATGTTTTGATTGCCTTTTTGACCCTGTAGTATCAGGGAAACATCTTCCTCTTTCTTTTTATGGACCCTCCGGGGGTTGCTCCCATAATTTCCGAACTGGATGTGATCAGCAACAGCTTTGAGTACAGCTACGTCTTGAATTTTTCTGGACTTCAATCCCATCTCAGCCATCTCCCCATGTTTGACCATTTCAAAAAATGGTTTGCCGATGCCGGCTAAAACTCTTTCATAGAAAGGCGCTTCTTGTATGTCTATGAAAGTCATGACCATCTCTGATTCTGTCATGGAAGGACTAACTTGGACAGCCAGGCGTCTCCACCTCTGAACATACTCTCTAAAAGACTCGTTAGACTATTTCTTGATCTTGGTAATTTGATACCAATCAAGAGCCATTTGAGACTGAAAGCTGTATTGAGTGAGGAAATCATGTGCTAGCTCTTCCCAGCTATAGATCTTTGAATTGTCTAATCTTGTGTACCACGAACGAGCTTCTCTAGTTAGACTCTTTTGGAATAATTGTATTCTGAGCTTTTCGTCCTCTGCATAAGATCCAAGTTCTCCAATAAACACCTTTAAATGTGTATAAGGATCTCCTAACCCGTCATATTTTTCGAAGTCAGGAGTCTTAAATTTTTCTGGATAATGAACATCAGGGAAAATACAAAGATCAGCATATGAAACACTCCCGTGTGTTCCAATTCCTTTGACAGCACGAAGAGTCTCTTCCATTTGGAGGACTTTCTTTTTGATGTCACCAGTGTCTGGGTCTCTAGTGGGATGGGCAGCATCATGAGTTTTGTTGGTCGTATCCAACTGCAGTTCAGGTATTGTAATGACCGGGGTTCCTCCTTGTGTGGAGGATTCAGCATGTACGGGTATTTTTGGACCCTTATTAGACTGGTGTAATTCTTTGAGTAGAACAACCAAATCTGTAATTTTTTTGCTTAATCCGTTGAATTCTTTGCGAGAAACTGGATTAAATTCAGTTTGGTCGGATGACGACATGATTGACTGTAGGCCTGTTACCTTTTTGGACTTCGACCGGGTAGTAGGTCGGATTGGTTCCCTGCGAAAGACTTGCATAGTTTAGTCTTCAGGGAATATGTATAATAACATGCTATGTGATGTGTCCATTTTAGGAATTTTATCCTGGAAAACGGATGTTAGCTATTTGTAGCATGTTAATTAAAATATGTATATGTACACATTTCTTCATATTTCTCATTACATGGAGATATATATGGAATGCAATTACAAGTAATTGTGTTTACAAGTAATTTGGAATGAGAGTATGAAGAGACTTTCCTACGTTTTGGGTTTATCAGAGGCTGACCTATCTTAGGTTACTCTCGCGGCTTTTTGGCATGAAGGTTCCCAAATCATCGCAATTTACTTGACGGGAAGTTAATCCGATCTTTCAACTGGAACGAATTTGGGTGGTGCCTTTCCTAATCCTCGGAGAATTAGTCTTCTCACGAGTCCAGTAATCAAACACCAACGGGATAGCCTCCTGGTGGAGGGACCACACAACATACATTCACATACATCGCGTCTCACCATATGAAAATGATGACATGTGCGAAGCACTAATATCACAAGCAGTTATGGTGTGAGGCACTAAGTGCAATAAGGAAATGCATTCGTACACATTCATCATAAATGTAAATACAACATCCACACATAAGCAGATAACAGTTTTTAAAAAAATTGCAATAGCGGCTTAAGTCCTCTTACCGGAGTCCCCAGCAAAGTCACCACCTGTCGACGTCGGGATTTTTAGATGTCCCTTTCCGTTACTTGTTCTTTGGTGTTCACATTTTAGGTGAGATTTGTTTGAAAAAACAAGTGAAAAAGACCTGACATGTATAATGTCAACGATGGGACTGTTAAGAGTCACTAGTTGGTTTTTTAAATGGTTGTACCAACACAACCGAGAAAAGGTTTGCACATTGACCCAGTGATGTGACACTGATATACGGGTCGGTGAAACCAAGATTTGTTTAGGGTCCGGGGACTTGGTTATGCGGGGGGAAGGTGTTAGGCACCCCCCCGACATCTGTGTTACCACGGTGACCGTCTCTTTTCAAGAAACTATTATCTGAATTTGTGTGTGTGTGGGTCAATGTGTTGTTATTTAGAAGTAGTGCGAGGCCTCTTTCGCATCTATATACATAGGGTTTGAATTTTTGTAAAAATTCAATTTTAAGCAAGGTATGACAGTGATGTTTTATAAAATAGGTTTTTCAAACCCTGATGCTCAATAGTAATTGAGACCTTTTACACTCCCATTTTATTAAGTGCTCGGCTTGATTGATTTTATTTTACAGATGTAAGGCATCTGTATTAAAATAATGTACAAAATAATGCCGACTTCCTCGTGGGTATGAGAACCATCTGAGGAAATTCAGACCTCGCAGAATAATTTACAAGCTACTTACAGTTGAAAATGTCCATCACGGGAACCGAATCTAGATCCAATAGGTTGAATCTGTGATTACATGATTCCTAGGCGCACATGATATCGTAATTTGTATGAAAGCAGTAAGCAGGTATATATATATATATAAAAGCTATAAATATATATATATATACAGACATGATCACCAACCACGAAGCACCTCCATGGGGGATCAGAAATATAAATAAAGCTGTAAAATCTATCAACCGCCATGGAGGAAACTCCAAAGTGAGGGTAAACGTAAACAAAGTCAGAATACGGCCAACCGCCACGAAGGAAACTCAAAGGGACAAAATTTAAATAAAGTTGTAAAGCGATCAACCGCCACGTAAGTAAACTCAGGTGCAGACGAGACGTAAAGAAAGGCTGTAAAAGCGATCAACCACCACGAAGTGAACTCTGAGGTGGATTTGAAAATATATATATATATATATATATATATATTAATAAAAGCGATAAATACACCGTATGTAAAATCCGTGCTCATCGATGCAGTCCGACATTACGTTAATATATATATATATATATATATATATATATATATATATATATATATATATATATATATATACATATATTAAAGCAAGAAATGCACCAGATCGAAGTTCAGCTCATCGAACAAAGTTTGACACACTTTGTTCGTATATATAAATATATATATATATATATATATATATATATATATATATATATATATATATATATAGAAAAGCAAATAAACGCTCCAGTCAAGTTCAGGCTCATCGAACAAAGTTCGACACGCAATTCATATATATATAAAAGCAAATAAACACCTGCATCAAGTTCAGGCTCAATCGAGGCATAACTCAATAATGTTAGTCAATATATATAAATATATAATATATATATATATATATATATATATATATATATATATAAATGAAACAAAACCACGGACCAAAGTCCGGGCAAATGTGCGAAACATGACTCTCAACGTGAAGAAGGGTGTGTGCAGAGATGAAGAGAAAGACTCTAAAGTGTATGAGAAGGCTTACAGTTGACTGCCAAAGAAGACTTCTATATCTTTAGAGTGGGTAAACACTGGCTTTTGTAGGTACAAAAGACACTATATATGAGCTCACATGTGTTTAAAATGAGAAAGTACACTGCATGGGGTGAGTGCAGAGAAAATTGGGTAGGGCTTCCTCGCCGTTTTCTCTTGCAAAATGGGCACCCCAAGCCCTCTATTTATAGACGATTTAGCCGCAGGTGTACGTGCGGCAGAGCTGCAGGTGTACCAGAGGCAACCCGGGTGGGCCCGGGTTTCTCGGGTCTGGTCGTCTCGTAGTACATGCACTCGGGCACTGTAATGTCCACTCGAACTTTTAGAAGTGCAATCCGGGGATCTGTTTGAGGTATACAGGACCTATTTTGGATCGCCGTTGTCGAGAGTTTTACGATGGCATGGGATTAGAGTTTGTGCGAAGTCATTAAAGATGTGATGATGCCCTCCGGTCTTCAAGCTTTAACTTTCATCCGTTACCTCGCACAATAGTCACTCAGGATTGGTTAGTCTTGTGGGACATCGTTGCGTAGAGATGTTGAGACGACATGGTGTGGCATCGCGTTGGCGAGATGATGATGTTGCCCCTCACCGATGTTATCGCCAGATTGGGCTAATAAAGTAGACGTTTCTCAGAGCTTCGCTGAGATTGGACTGCTGCATTTGTTGAAGGTCCTCATTGTAATCTTTGAGGTGTGCATGTCCTCCCGATGTTATCGCCGGGTTGGTACAGTGTATCTCGTTGTGAGCGCCGAGATTGAAGCTGGTCGTATTTGAAACAAGAATTTTCGGGATTATTGCCGAAACTGCATTCCTTGGGGTTATTACCAAGGTTGGTGGCTATTCTCATGGTTGGGACTGAGACTAGATACCTCGGGGTTATCTCCGAGATTAATTGATCTTCTCCAATGTGTGTTCCGGTGTTGGATCTGCATGCCTCGAGGTTATATCCGAGGTTGGAATTGTTACTTCCAGAGTGCTCTAGGGTTGATGTTGAACTTTTGGTAGTATCCGGTATGGATATGGCTTGTCTTTCAGGGTTCCCTCTTAAAAGACGAATTTGTCCTCCTGCAATGTTAGTGACAGGTGTACAGAAAATTTCGAGTGTCTACAAAATATTCACATAGCACACTGTAATTAGCTACCAAACAATCTAGTCACATTGTTTTTACAAACTTCTTTCTCTTCTATAACTTAACCGAATTTATTTCATTAATAAAACTCCTTTATAGCTACTTATCCTTTTTTACAACTTATTAACGTTCTAACGTCACTAAACTAACATTTAATAACCCTTGGTTAAGTATCATATCAATTGAATACGGTTTAACTTCATACACTTTACCTTCTTCGTTTAATTACTAGTTAAACAACATTAAATTCTTAAAGTCATCACTATATATGTGATATAAGAATGGTCTTAACATGTATATTAAGTATATACATTTGCCCCATAATTGCCATGCAACAATTGGGTTCAAAACTAACTAAGTCAAGCATTTCCCTGTCTCAACGCTGCGGCGCCATCCTCAGGCTTACCATTGGTGTTGGTACATGAGACTTCTACGCAAGATCAAGGCCAAGCACGACTCTGCAGTGTCTACTCTCTCGACGTCAATGCAAATATGAGGAACAAAGGCTTGGGCAGTCTTTGTGACAACTCGAGAATTTAGAAAATTTTTAAAATCATAATTTATTGATTTAAGGTTCACTATTAGAACATAGACAGAAAATAAGTGTATGAAATTGGCAGTTCTGAAATAAAATTTTAAGGATTACAAAATTCTGTGTAGGATTTTGGAGAATTATTCAGGATTAAGTATATATGTGTATATGTTACGTGGATATGGTATTATATGTGTTGTTGAATATGTGGTTAAGGGTCGAGGTTGACGGATAAATTTTATCGTTGTCAAACCCTAATATTATTGATTGAATGTCAACGTTGATTAGAAAACCTTAGCAATGGATAAGAAACCCTGTAAACCAGGTTCGAAACCCTAATTTCGCCGAGAATTCGAAACCCTAATTTGGGAAATCAAAGGCTAAATATTATGTCTTAAGTATTTTTGTGTATATATTAGGGATAACCCTAATTGCTAAATTAGAAAGCATAATGTTTTGTATAAAACCCTAAAGGATTAAAAGTTATGTGTTTAATGAATATGAATATTATGTATTTATTTATTTGTTTATTATATAAACAAATAAAAGAAACTATGATAATCAAATTATATATTAGGAATGAAAAATTGAATAACTTAAGGGTTATGAGATGAGAGAATTATGGTATTTAGAATATATACTAATTCTAAGAGATTTATTTTATACATCTCAATTAATTAATTTTATAACCTAATTATAGCAAGTCTAATTGGGTTAGGAAATTATGTGTACATGAGTAAGAATTTAAGTTGTAATTGAGGAAATGAAAATATTAATTAAATAATTAAGAAATGATAGAATTAAAGGTAGTGGGCTATGTAAATTACATGGCTCAAACATGTTAAATAAAGAGCCCAAAGAAACTAAATTTGTAAGCCCAAAACATTAACCAAGTGTGGCAATATTTGTTCCAACAACTCTAGCCATGTGTCACCATTTTATTTTGCCAACATTCTTAACCAAGTGTGCAAGTAAAATGATAAGGATTGGAAAGATATGAGAGAGATATGGAATGATATGAGAGAGATATGGAATGATATGAAAAAGAGATTGAAAGATATTAGAGAGATATGGAAAGATATGAAAGAGATGTGGAAGGAATTTTGGGAGATTTTATATATACATGCATATGTTATATATATGCATTTCTCCTACTATAAATATCTCTCATCTATTTTGCAAATAAATTTTTCCATCTCACTTCTTATGTTAGATAACAAAAAGAACCAAATAGAGAGAGAGAGAAGAGGGACCATTTTCGGTCAGTCATAGAGAGAGAGAGAGAGAGAGGTAGAGTTTTTTTGCAAGCCATCTGGCTCCATAATCACTCTTGGAAGGAGAGGAAGAAAAGTCATCAAAACAAAAGGTTTAAAAGTTCTCTTATTTCAAAACTCAAGTTAGTTAATATGATTTATTGTGATGGTTTTTGTCAAAATAAAGATCTATGTTTCTTGAACTCTAAAACCATAGATCTGCAAGTTCTAGTGTGTTTTATGAGTAGATCTAACCATTTTTCGTAGTGAAAAGCTTAAACAAGGAAAGGAAAGAAACTAATTTTTCTAAAGTGTGAAAACTAGTAAATTGCTGACCTAAAAAGGAAAATTCGGGATTTGCTAGGGTGTTCAGAAAATTCTGGGCTTTTGGTATGTTATAGTACACTCAATAATCTTTCCATAGACTCCAGAACGGACTAAATCCGACATCGGAGGAGAGAGTTATGACATTTCAAAATAGTAGTGTCAAAACTGTCCAACAAGTGCGGTGCAGTCCACTTGAACGGAATTTCTGGGCTGATATGTTCGGAATCTTGAAACACATCAGTAGGGAAGAGTTGTAGTCACAGAAGTTATCTTCGCGTGGGCTCAAGAATCACCTAAACATGTTTTAAAACGAAAGAGTTATGACTGTTTTAGCGAAAGAGGATAAATCTGGGAAAAAGATGAAAACTGTTGCGAGTGGACATTTTTGGGGCCTGTTTTAGGCTGCCTAAGAGGTCCAAAATTACTGGGTGATATTTTTTAAAAATACTTTAGTATGTCGTGTATAACATATCCAAAAATCAGATTAATTGGAGTTACGAGTAATGCGTGAGAAATTCGCGAAGTAGCTAATTCGACAACAGCAACAGCAGAGAAGCGGTAGTAGACAATTTGGCAGAAGCAGGCGCATACAAGATTAAGCGCGTAGCGCCATGGGCTGCTGGACAGCTGCCTGGCATGCTTTTTGCTCCATGTTTTGATTGATTTCCGTAATTGGTTTTCAAGGTTAGAAATTTTTCTAAAATAATATGACATAAGATCTATAACATGCCCAAAAATTTAATGTTATAGGACTTGTGGTTTGAAAATTAAAAATAAATTAATACATATCGGAAACTAAAATTGAAGTGAACGCAGAAGCGTCATTTGTCTAGCGATTTTGACGTTCGACGTTCCGAATCGCGTTCCGGCGAAAGAATAAGTATTAATAAATCTAATAAAGTACTACGGGACGAGATTTGGCTATAAATTATATTTTATGCCGATAAACTTCTTTTCAGGTATAAATAAAGCAATAAAAATATGTAATAAATATAAATTACATATTTAAGTGAAATAAAAACTACAATTGCCTATAAAATTATAGTATGATATAAGAAAATATTTTAGGTTATTTTTAATGACTTTTGATATTTCAGTAATGAAATTCATTAATAAATTAATATTAATGGTGATTAATTTATTTAATAAATATATTAAATAAATTATGGAAAATTAGAAATAATGCTTTAAAAATCATATAAAAATGATTTAAGGGTTAGAAAAATATTTTGAGTTATAAAATATAACTTTTGATATTTTGCCATTAAAATATTAATATTTTAATATTAATATCAATTATCGAATAATGGATTTAAGTGTTTAAAATCATATAAATATAATTTTAAGGTGTTAAAATACTTTGTAATATTATAAATATATTATAATATTATGTTATGATTTCTATTAATATTTGATATTAAATAAATATTAATGCTAAAGGAATTATGTGGTATTTAATTCATTTAAATACGATATTAATGATTGAAATTCATGATAAATGATAATAATTATTTTAAAAAAAAAATTTACGAGCTTATGAATTTGACTAATATTAAAATTATCTGAGATAATTGTTAAGTGTTAGGCAGAGTTTAATTGAACTTAAACTCGATAAAAGTCCGACTAGACCGTCGGGATGTCAGATTTATATCGAGTTCAACTTAGACTGCAATAGTTTGACTTGATACCAAGTCCTAT
The DNA here is from genome assembly GCA_020205615.1 of Panax quinquefolius. NCBI lineage: Eukaryota > Viridiplantae > Streptophyta > Magnoliopsida > Apiales > Araliaceae > Panax > Panax quinquefolius. Next base: position 82,530,759 of record CM035164.1, on the reverse strand, counting down.
GTGTGTTGTAGACTAATAGGGTTACGTGTTATGTGTTTAGGTTATTTTTAAATACTATGATGATATTATTCTAACTTAGAAATACATATTATTAATAATAGGTCTTCAGACAAAGCTTATTAAATTGCATAGCGGTAATCAAAGGTTCAAGCAAGTTTGTTTTTACTTAACTCTACTAAGAGTTGTTTCATTCAGATATGCTTATGGATAATCATTGCTGATTGTCATTGTAGAATTGTACTCTATACATATTGCATGTATAAGTTAGGTATGAAAGGCTGATCACCTTTATTACCATTCGATTCAGATAAATTTGTTCATGTTCAATACTTGTTAAGTCAAAAGTTTGTTCCTGCTACTTCACAATTATATTGTTGAATTATAGCCAGCTTATTATTCAGATTCTTTCAATCATGATATATCGTTAAATTATTGAACTTAAACTTGATGGACAACTTTTATGCTCACCCTTGCTATATCATGATAAACATTGCAGATTAAGGCGAATACGTCGGATACAAGGAAAGGTTAAAGATAATTCCAGCTTAAAGTTAATGTGCACGATTAGATTTGTAATAGTGTTGTATGATAATAATGTTATGTGTTAGATAAGTTATGAATTGTGTATAAGTTAAGGTTACTCGACCTTGGGGAATAGTGTGTAAAGTTTATTGTATAAACAATTTATATTTATACCTTCCGCAAATAGTAATAGTGACAGAATGATTGTATCGAATCCGTGGTGATTTGGGACCCGGATTTGGGACTGTCACAGGTGCTGTGGCGCCGACCCTGAGCCCTTGAAAATTTCTAAGTTTTTCTTAATTCAATTCTTTCCGAACTCCTAACTTGGTCGTTATAAGTTGGAATTAGCTCGTTCAAAAGCCAGTATCTCACATATCTCATGTACTTCAATTTCATTCAGATAAAAGTAGTTTTTAAGTCCGTTAGCAATGAATTCATTATTTAACGTCCTAATACGCGTTCGTTTAACTTTCGTGAGCGTTCATAGCTCGTTTCTTCGTTCTAAGTCAGAATTCGACAATTCTTGAGTCCACAACTCTTGAATACACTATACGTTATGCCATTGAAAAACAAGGTTTCCAAGTAAAATGGCAACTTTCAACTACTAATCCGGGAATTCTATGTTTTCAATGTTTAACGCCTAATCCCGTAAATTTTGCCATAACTTCATTACTCGAGTTTTCTACGCCAAATCAAATGGAACCAATCCATTGATTCATCATCTACATCCTAACCAAGCAAGATTCACATACCCTATGATGGTTTTTAATTTGTCCATTAATAACCAAATAAATGTTTAACGATTTTTCTTTGATTAAAACTTAATTAAACGCTTATGATTACTAATCATACATGACTTATAATGGTTTAATCCACTAATAGCCATCCGTATTACTCTGGAAGAAACATGCTCCACCATTTCATACTTATCTATGAAAAAGAAATTGAAAAAGATTGAAGAATAATGTTTACAAAATATTACCTTAACATTCTTCGCGTTCTTGAATAAACTTGTATACTTTGCTTGGTTTGCTCTTGATTACTTGTTAAAGCACTTCTCTTCCTCTCTCAATATAATTGTCTAGAGTTGGTGAACAACAAATAAACCACCCCCAAGCTTCCTATTTATAGAAAAATCTAATAAAGGGCATAATGGTCATCATTCCCACCTATTTACTATTCATGGCTTAGCCACCAAGTAACCACTTTACTTGGTGACCAAGTGGCCGACCCACATGGCCCATGGGTCCCCCCATGAGTTGCCCTATGGGTTTTACCCGTCCGGTGACCCATCGGTTCGATCCGCGGTTTGGTTTCTTGGTTTAGGCCTTAGAATAAATTCAATTTGGGCCTATCTTGGGCTTGCCTTAGCATAACTTTGGGCTTGCCATAATCTAAGTCCAATTAGATTTTATAGAGTTCATAAACTCAAAGTCCATTAAGACTAATCATATCCTACTCGTACAATTCTCGTATTCTCTTCGTATATAGTTCGTACGATATTCGTATTATACGTAGTAATAATCTTTGTACTATACTCGTATAATAACTAGTATCATACTCATATTCCTTACGTATAATAACCATAATCATTATACATAGACTTCTAATTCTAAGAACTCACTTTTCCTAACCCTTAGGTTTTAAGTCTGCAAGTGAAAAGTTCGTTTGATATAACTGAAATATTATTGAATATTCCATCATGTCTTAGAATTCTATCATTACACATTTCTCAAAAATTCAAAATAAATCTCCAAGCTAAAACGGATGAATAGTATTTTTACAGAAATTTCTAGGAAAACCTTTATTTTTGTCTTGGAAATTCAAAACAATAATCCTAGCACATAGCCAGAATACTAACCACATCCGCACATTCTAGGTCATAGAACGATCTTCAAATAGCTTACTCACATAAATCAATAATTAAATTCATTTAATTCAAATATTCAAATAAAATTTAATTCACATAAAGATCCGATTTTCTCGAATGTTACATTCTCTCCCTCTTATAAGGATTTTGTCCCAAGAATCTCGCTACAATTACATAAATAAATGAGGAAAATTTTCCTTCATTTTACTCTCGGGTTCCCACGTTGCTTCTTCGGCATTGTGGTTCCTCCAAAATACCTTTACCGAAGGTATTATCTTATTTCTCAAGACTTGTTCCTTCCTATCAACAATCTGAATTGGAAGTTCTTCATACGTTAAGTCTTTTTCTACTTGAATAGATTCATACTCTATTACGTGTTTGTAGTCCAGTTTTTAAGGACGCTATACTGACACGTGAAACACATTATGTATTCTTTCCATCTCTGGAGGTAAGGTTACTTCATAAGCTACATCTCCTACCCTTCTTAAAATTTCAAAAGGTCCTACAAACCTTGGACTTAACTTTCCTTTCTTTCCAAAACGTATCTTCCCTTTCCAAGGCGATACCTTCAGAAAGACATACGAACCTACTTCAAACTCTCTCTTCTGACGATGAGGATCTGCATACTTCTTTGGTCTATCTTGAGCCGCTACCAAGCAAATACGTATTAGCTTAATCATGTCTATCATTTGTTGTACCATCTCAGGTCCCAACATTCGACGTTCACCTACTTCATCCCAGCACAGTGGAGTTCTGCACTTCCTCCCATATAACGCTTCGTAAGGCGGCATGCCTATACTAGCATGAAAACTATTGTTGTAAGCGAATTCCACCAAAGGCAGATGTTCGTCCAAACTCCCCTTGAAATCTATAACGCAATATCTTAACATATCTTCTAGTGTTTCAATTGTCCATTCACTTTGTCCATCCGTCTGAGGATGCTATGATGTACTTAACCTCAACTGTGTTCCTAGTTGTTCTTGTAAACTCCTCCAAAAGTTCGATGTGAATCATGGATCATGATCTGACACAATCGAAACAGGTAATCCAAGTCTTGAAATAATTTCCTTGACATATAGTTTAGCTAACTGCTCTAGGTTATACCTAACTCCTATTGGTAAAAAGTGAGCCGATTTTGTCAACCGATCTACTATTACCCAAATAGCGTCGTAGCCCTTCCTCGTCTTTGGAAGTCCCACCACAAAGTCCATCGTGATATGCTCCCACTTCCATTCTAGAATCTCTAGTGATTGTAACAATTCACTCGTTCGTTGGTGTTCAGCCTTAACTTTCTGACAAGTTAAGCACTTACTAACATATTCTGCTATTTCCCTTTGCATGTTTGGCCACCAAAAGTTCTGATGAAAGTCTTGATACATCGTAGTACTATCGGGATGTATCGAGTACCTCGAACTATGGGCCTCACTCATAATCTCTTCTTTTAACTCAAAATTATTTGGAACCCAAATTCTTCCTTCAAAATGAAGTAATCCTTCTTTATCAAGGTTATACTTAGTCTTCACTTCATCCTTCATTATCTTTTTCATTCGTTCACACTCCTTGTTACCTAGTTGTACTTCCTTAACTTGTTCCACTATCGTTGGTCGAGTCTCCATTGTGAATAAAATATTTACCGCTTCACTCGGTAATTTTACTTTTAACTCCATTCTTACCATATCCGTTATTAACTCATTCTGAGTCGTTAACATTGATATCTTTTCCCTACCCTTCCTACTTAACGCGTTGACTACTATGTTTGCCTTCCTCGGATGATATAAGATATCACAGTCGTAATCCTTTATCAATTCTAACAACCTTCTCTGTCTCATATTCAATTTTTTTTGTGTAAAGATATATTTCAGACTTTTATGGCCCGTGTATATCTCACACTTCTCCCCATATAAGTAATGTCTCCATATTTTTAAGGCAAAAACAATCGCTACCAATTCTAGGTCATGAGTAGGATAGACCTTTTCATAATCCTTTAACTGGCGTGACGCATACGCAATGACCTTGCCATGCTGCATGAGCACGCAACCCAGTCCTCTATGAGAAGCATCGCTATAAACTATAAAATTCCCCGTATAATCTGGTAAAGATAATATAGGTGCCTCACTTAACCTTCTTTTTAGTTCCTGAAAACTATTTTCACACTTCTCAATCCATTCATACTTCAATGACTTCCTAGTCAAATTCGTCAATGGAGTAGCTATTTTAGAAAAGTCCTGGATGAACCTTCTACAGTATCCTGCTAACCCTAGAAAACTCTGAACCTCGGTTGGCATTTTCGGTTGTTCCCAATTATTAACTGCTTCTACCTTCGCTGGATCCACAGAAATGCCATCTTTATCAATAACATGTCCTAGAAACTGCACTCTTTGAAGCCAACATTCACACTTAGTGAATTTCGCATACTACTTCTCCCTCCGTAGTGTTTCCAACACTATCCTCAAATGTTCAGCATGATCTTCTGGCGTCTTAAAATAGACTAGAATATCATCAATGAACACTACAACAAACTTTTCCAAATATTGTTTGAACACTCTGTTCATCATATCCACAAATGTGGCTGGCGCATTAGTCAACCCAAATGACATAACCAAAAACTCGTAATAACCGTAATGAGTTCTGAACGCTGTCTTAGGTATATCCTCATTCCTTACTTTCAACTGATGGTACCCTGTATGCAAATGTATCTTAGAAAAATACTTTGCCCCTTTCAACTGATCAAATAGATCATTGATCTTGGGTAATGGGTATTTATTCTTAATCGTTAACTTGTTCAACTCTCAATAGTCGATACAAAGTCGTAACGACCCATCATTCTTCTTTACAAACAACATCGGTGCTCCCCACGAAGACACACTTGGTTAAATGTACTTCCTATCTAATAGTACTTGTAATTGAACCATTAACTACTTTATTTCAACCGGAGCCATTCTATAAGGTGCCTTAAAAATTGGTGTCATACCCGGTAATAGTCAATCACAAATTTGACTTCCCTATCCGGCGGAATACCTAATAACTCCTCCGAAAATACATCTGCGAACTCTTGTACTATAGGTATCTATTCCAATGATGCTCCCACTCTCTGGGTATCAAAAATATGGCATAGATATCCTATACACCCCTTCCTCAACATCTTCCTAGCTTGTGTCATAATTAGACAACAAGAGCGTCCCGGTGATTTATTACCATAAAACATTACCTCGGGTTTTTTAGAAAGCCTAAGGTTCATACTCTTTCGTTGATAATCTATTATCGCTCTATGGTTAATTAACCAATTCATACCGAGAATTACATCAAATTCTCTCAACCTTATCGGTAAAAGATCTACCGATAGTTTGTTACCTCTAATATCTACGCAATAATTCCTATGAGTGTGTTCAATGGGAATTATCTCTTCGTTAGCTACCTTCACGTCTAAAGGTTTTTAGAATCTTTTCGGAAATAAACTTAACCGTTTAGCAAAATCGCATGCTATAAAAGAACAGGTACCACCCGAATCAAACAACACATAAGCATTTATTTCATTGATGGGAATGAGACATGCTACTACATCCGCTGATGCAACTGCATATTGGACAGTCATATTAAAAGTATGGGCCATAGGTCTACCCGATGGTGTTGGTCCAGTAATGGCTAACTTACCACTACTCGCACTCTTATTACCCTCTGACCCCTTCTTTGGGAAATTTCTTGCCATGTGGTCCATCGACCCACAAACAAAACAGTCATGGTTTTTCTTAGGATTAGGACATTTGGGTGATATATGCCCCTTCTGCCCACATTTATAACAAATTGTGACGCCCCCAAAATAGGTATACATCACCTATTCTGAGTCACCAAATACATGGTACAGAAACAAATACAACTTCAGTAATACAATTATCGTGCAAAATACGACAACACATATACTGTGAGTTTGAATACAAATATTGTCTAATAGACAGTATACAAACTCAAAAGGAGTCCTCATTACAATTATTGATACACTATTTTACAAAATAGTTAGGACTACTAAAACAACTATCCTGAATCATTACTCCATACCCCGACTAGTTCCTGCTATGTTCTCACCTCCTAAGAAGAAAAATGGAACAAAAAGGAAAAGTGTGAGCTCAAATAGCCCAGTAAAGAATATTATGACTAAGATAATATACAATAAATTATTATTAGTCTTCAACAGGGAAAAATCTGATAGAACATAATAGACAACAAGTTTTAGATCAACAACTGCAGCGAAAACAACAATCCATTAGAAGAGTCAATCAGAGAATGAATTCTGCTATCTTCTAAGATTTAAAAGTCCATCATCAATATTTTATCCCTATAACATCAATCAATATACATCTTGAATCAAATATTTATCTTTGCACTACAGGCCAAAGATATTCATTTCATATCACCAGGTTGGTCATGTTCATCTCAAGACCTCTTCATCTTTCAGACTACAAACCCAAAGATATTCATCGATTAATCATTCATCTTTGCACTACAGGCCAAAGATATTCAGTAATATCATCATTTAGGACTGAGGATTATGAAAAATATCTTAAAGAAAACGAATCCAGTGAGACAAAAGGACAAATATTAGGGATTCGTATTAAAGTTTATCCAAGTTTAATAATACTCCATAATAACCAATTGTGAAGCATAATTCAAAAATAAATATCAAAACATGGATACAATCAAAGATAGTTACCATAATAGACATCTTGGACAAAAAGAAGAAAAATTCATTTTATGGTGAATAGTGTCATATTCGTGAATAGTGTCGTATATGTAAATAGTAACCCCTACACAAAAAGGTAGAAAATTCATATCAATATTTCGGCATAATGATATTGAAGGAAATAATATCATTTACGAAGAAAATAACATCCCTTACCTCAAAAGAACAATATTTCTGACTGGAATATCGGATGTAAAGCCGAAGGAAACTTGCACTGAATAACAACTCTCAAAGTATCTAAATACTCACAAAATACGCTCGATAATATATAGAAAGAGAAAACTTGTTCCTGGTGCGATTTTCAATTCTAACTAAGCACCCTATTTATAGGAAAATGCTAGAACGCCAAAGTAGACTAAATAATAAAATAATATTATTATTTTTTCTTCATTCTACGCCCACAGTTGCTGGACAAGCTGGAGCATGCCATCATTGAAAAATTTTCAGCAGTCCACATGTTTTCAAAAAATAAAAGTGGGTCCCACCCATAATTTTAATAAAAACATTTAATTTCTGAAACTTCAATAATTCATAATAAATAGCACTTTTTATCAGAAAAATATAAATTTTATGTCCATTCCATAGGAAATTAAATTCTCTACAACTTTGTAAGTTTAAGTTTTTCCAAATTCCAAATGAAAAATGAACGAAATTCACATACGGACGATTTTCAACACCTTTATTCCGACAAAATACTGATAAAACACCTTAGCATTTATTCCTTCATTTTTATCCATATAAAATAAATATATCCATCATTTATATCCACATAAAATAAATATTTTCTTATCATATAAATCAATAATTAATTATTCATAAATCAAATTACAGAATCACAATTATGACAACTAGGTCGTTACCAGGAAAGAGGGGACTTTCCGATAAGGATTTCTCCTCATCGCGGCATGCAATTAGGTGACCAAACCCTTTCCTAGATGTAAATTCCTTAGACATTGCCAATAATGTTATCTAATAATATTATTCAAATAATATGAATTATTGATCCGATAATGGGAAATATCAGTAAAATGACAATTATTGAAACAACAATACTATAAAATATCAACGCAGCAATTATTGAATCAATAAAATAAAATATTAAATAGTAATTTCTGTAACAATTATTGAGTAGTGCCTTCTTACATAAGAATCAATAATTCAAAAATACTGTGCAATATCGTGTGTTAGTGTGCAACCACGCATATTACTGTATTTTAACCACCGGGTATTCTAGCAGTGTTAACGGTAACCATTACGCCGTTATTTATACAAACTCAAACTTGTCGTTTTCTTCATCCGATAGTTATCTGTTATAGGGCCCACAAATGGTTGCGCCGTCGTACAAATATTCCCCGACAGCAAAAATATTCCACGACCAAACGAATATTCCCCAACAAAATGAATATTTTATAACCACTTGCTTATTTTGCAAAATGTGCACATTTCACCCATAACCAAAGTATTATATCAAATTAACACTTTATTATTCACAATAATAAATAGAGGAAATTTGATTTTTTTTATAAAAAGTTGGGGTCTTACAACCTTCCCTTTTTATGAAATTTTGTCCTCAAAATTGACGTACGTACCTGGTGTTTCAAAAAGGTGAGGATACCTCGCTTTCATTTCTGATTCCAACTCCCAGGTCATTTCTTCAATAGCATGGTTTATCCACAAAACCTTTAACTTGTGGTATAACCTTCGTGCGTAGGATATGCTCTTTCCTATCCAAGATCTTAACAGGTACATCCTCATACGTTAAATCTTTGGTTATCTCGTCCGGTTCTAACTCAATAATGTGGTTTGGGTCTTTCACATATTTACGAAGCGTAGATATGTGAAAAGCATTATGAACACGATACATGCTTGGAGGTAATGCGAGTCTATAGGCCACATTTCCTATTCGGTCAAGAATCTCAAATGGATCAACAAATCTTAGATTGAGCTTTCCTCTCTTCCCAAATCTTGTAACTCCCTTCCAAGGAGCAATACGTAACAATACATGGTCCCCAATATTAAATTCCACGTCTTTTCGATGAAGATCCGCATAACTCTTTTGTCGATCATGTACCGTTTGTATACGTTGTCGAATCGTTTGGATCTTCTTTGTAGTCATTCGTACCCACTCTGGTCCCATCAATTTTTCTTCACCCACCTCGTCCTAGCATACTGGAGAACGACATTTTCTTCCATACAACACCTCGAATGGAGCCATGCTTATACTTGCTTGATAACTGTTGTTGTAGGAGAATTCCACCAATGGCAAGTACTTATCCCAACTCCCTTTGAAATATAGGACACATAGTCTTAATAGAACTTCAAGAGTTTGAATAGTCCTCTCTGATTGTCCATCCGTTTGAGGATGGTATGCCGAACTGAATCATAAATCCGTGCCCATGGCTTTCTGCAAGCTAACCCAAAATTGTGAAGTGAATCTTTGGTCACGATCCAAAACTATGGATATTGGCATGCCATGCAATCTCATAATCTCATTCACGTACATACTAGCGATACGTTCAAGGAAATAAGTCTCCCGTATAGGCAAGAAATGGGCAGACTTGGTTAATCTATCAACAATGACCCAAATCGCATCTATGCCTTGAGAAACCTTGGGAAGACCCTTAACAAAATCCATAGTAATGTGTTCCCACTTCCATTTTGGAATCTCAAGTGGTTGCAATGGACCCTTTGGTACTTAATGCTCCGCCTTTACACGTTGACAAGTTAAACACCTCGATATAAACTCCGCGATCTCTCTTTTCATATGCTCCACTAAAATGTATGTCAAAGATCATGATACATTTTAGTACTCCCAGGATGGATTGCAAACGGTGTGTTGTGTGCCTCCATCATGATTCTATGCTTCAAGTCAGAATTGTTAGGAACGCAAAGTCTGGAGTTGACTCGAAGTATTCCTTCTTCGTCGATTCTTGCTTCTAGAATAACACCTTCTTGCACTTTCCTCTTCATACGCATCAGCTCCAGGTCCGTAGCTTGAGCCACTTTAACTTTATCGATTAAAGTCGATTCTACACATATGTTTGATATCATCACGTGGGTACTTGGAGCCTTTACCTCTATCTCCATCCTTTGCAAGTCATACAAAATGGACCTTTGTGTTAACAACATTGACTCAGATTCGCATATGATCTTCTACTCAATGCGTCAGCTACCACGTTTGGTTTTTCAGGATAATATTGGATGGTATGGTCATAATCGTTCAACAACTCGAGCCAATGTCATTACCGCATATTGAGTTCCTTTTGGGTGAAGAAATATTTGAGGCATTTATGATCTGTATAGATCTCCATTTTCTCCTTATACAAGTAGTGTCTCCAGATCTTTAACGCGAAAATGACTGCTGCCAACTCCAAATCATGAGTAGGATAATTCCCCTCATATTCTTTGAGTAGTCGCGAGGCATAGGCTATGACTTTCCCATGTTGCATGAGAACACATCCTAACCCTTTGCCTGAAGCATCGCTATAGATAACAAATCCATCCGAACTAGATGGTATTGTCAGAACAGGTGCTGAAATGAGTCTCCTCTTGAGTTATTGAAAACTCTTCTCACAATCCTCGCTCCAACCGAATTTTGTATCTTTACGAGTCACTTGAGTTAACGGAGTATTGATTCGAGAAAATCCTTCCATGACTCTCCGATAGTAACCAGCTAAGCCCAGAAAGCTACATACTTTGGTCACCAACTTCGGTTGCTCCCAACTTTGTATGGCTTCAATCTTTACTTGGTCGACAGATACTCCATGTTTTAACGCCACGTCCCCAAGGAATGCTATTTCCTCAGGCCAGAACTCGCATTTCTTCAACTTGGCATATAGCTTGTTTTCACGAAGCCTTTGCAGTACCAGCTTCAAATGGCGCCCATGATCTTCACGGCTTTTGGAATTGATGAGGATGTCATCAATAAAGACAACAACAAACTGATCCAACTATTCTTTGAGCACATGGTTCATCATATCCATGAAAGCAGCATGAGCATTAGTCAATCCAAAAGATACGACTAAGAATTCATAATGCATGTACCGAGTTCTGAAGGCAGTCTTCGGAATATCCTCAATTTTAATCTTCAGCTGATGATATCCAGAATGAAGATCGATCTTTTAAAAGAATTGTGCTCCTTGCAACTGGGCAAACAAGTTATCAATGCGAGGTAGCGGATACCTAATCTTGATGGTGACATGGTTCAATTCTCGGTAATCAATACAAAGTCGCATACTCCCATCTTTCTTCATTACGAATAACACAGGAGCACCCCAAGGAGATGCACTAGGACGAATGAAACTGATGTCCAACAACTCTTGAAGTTGGACCTTTAACTCCTGAAGTTCAATAGGAGCCATTCAATATAGGGTTTTAGAAATGGGCTTTGTACCCGGTTCAAGGTCAATAAAGAATTCAACTTCACGTTCTGGGGGTAGACCGGGAAGTTCTTCAGGAAATACGTCAGGAAATTCACTAACAATATAAGTTTTATTCAAATCTGACGTGTTTTTGTTCAAGTCCGTGCATGGGCTAAGAAAGCTTGACATCCGTTTTTCAATAAACGAATAGCTTTATGGCTTGATATGACAGTGATTAACTTTATTGGTTTGGTTGTTTAAATTCACATAACAGGTTGGTTAGGAATATGAAAACTAACAACCTTACGAAAACAATCAATTTTAGCATGATGAGTGATTAACTAATCAATCCCTAAAATCACATCAAATGCAAGTATTTTCAATGAAATAAGATTGGCAGGTAATGTGATGGTACCAACTTGAATCAAGCAAGATTTATAAACAGTAGATGTAATGAAAGTTTCTCCTAACGGAGTCTCAACAAAGAAGTCAAGGTCTAATTTCTCTGGAGTCAAGTTCAAACGTTGAGCACAAGCAGGAGAGATAAAAGAATGGGTAGAACTAGTATCTAATAAGGTATAAACTTTGCAAGAGTTTATGACTAGCTTACCCGTGATCACCTCGTTCGGGTTCCTCGCGTTTTGGGCAGTCACGACAAACGCGCTTCCAGGAACCACCGACTTTGACTTGTCCGGGATAGCCTTTGGAGTCAACATCCCCGTTGAACTTGGTTTCGCAACAAGATAATCTCTAGCTATATGACCTTCCTTTGTACAGTTATAACAAACCTTGGATTGTTATGGGCAGTTTGGGCTGATATGTCCCTCTTTCCTGCATTTATAACAAATGACCGGTGCTCGTTCTCCTCCCCTAGAAACAGCTGATGTTTATGTTGACGTCTTCACGTTTTCATTGTTGTACCTTCTCTTTTTGAAATCTCCCCCCGACTCGCTTCTTCTTCCATCATGGCCACGATTACCACCAGAGTGGTTACCGCTTTTGTCCGAATGTTTTCCTCCCCACTGGTTGTTATTGTTCCGATGACTGCTGCCACCGGTATGACCCTGGTTGTGGTGCCTCAGTTTAACATACTCATTATCTCGCTCTAATAATTGAGCTATGTTTACAACATCTGAATATAAAGAAAATTTATGAGAGATAAGATATTGTCAATCTCTGGGTTTTAGACCTCTTAGAAACATCCTCGTCATTCGCTCCTCATTCTCTACCAAATGAGGTGCAAACACCGGATAACTCGCAAACCTCGCCTCGTCATCGGGACACCGCCATGTTGTTTTGTTCCACTAATAAACTCTATCTCCTTCATATATGACGAATACTTTCGTGAAAGTACTTGTTGTCGTTAAACAGATTTCAAATATTTCCCAAGACATGTTGAAAGTACGGTGGGTACGCTTCATGATCGCCACCCGAGTAGTCCGCCTCACCTGGAACATAAAGGTGGCGTATGGAACCTTCTGTTCCTCCGTGCATCCCAAGACATCAAATATCTTGGTAATTTGCTTGACCCACGTTTCTGCCTTAATCGGATCCGGCTTTCCCGCAAATTCTGGTGGTCCCAACTCTTTTAACTGCTTGGATGTGACAAGTCGTGCATTGCTATCATTTCCACCCATATTTTATACACGAGTCTCCCTCGTCTGATTCTGCATGAACTGCAAAAAGCTTCTAAACATTCCATCATTCATCATTTGGTAGGTGTTGTTTACGGGAGGAATATTGCCTTCCTTTTGCACGTTCCCCTGGGTGGTGATTAAAGGTGTCTCCACGGTCTCATTCAATTCATTGTTAATATTTCTAGCTGCCATTTTCAAATATTGCCACAAAATAAGGGATAATTAACAAATTAACATATCACATATTAACTATATGCTCCAACTGACAAACCAAATAAACTTAGGTATGACACACTAGCGAAGGATTACTCGTCTCTCCCCTCCTAGTTCTATTCCCCGATCTCCTCCAGAGACCATATCCCTAAGCTTTGATACAAACTGTGACGTCCCCAAAATAGGTATACATCACCTATTCTGAGTCACCGTTAAAAAAAAAATCCAACTTCAGTAATACAATTGTCGTGCAAAATACGACAACACATATACTATGAGTTTGAATACAAATATTGTCTAATAGACAGTATACAAACTCAAAAGGAGTCCTCATTACAATTGTTGATACATTATTTTACAAAATAGTGAGGACTATTAAAACAACTATCCTGAACCATCACTCCCTAACCCGGCTAGTTCCTGTTATGTTCTCACCTCCTGAGAAGAAAAATGGAACAAAAAAGGAAAAGGGTGAGCTCAACTAGCCCAGTAAAGAATATTATGACTAAGATAATATACAACAAATTATCATTAGTCTTCAACGGGGAAAAATATGATAAAACATAATAGACAACAAGTTTTAGATCAACAACTACAGTGGAAACAACAATCCATTAGAAGAGTCAAGTAGAGAATGAATTCTAAATCTTCTAAGATTTAAAAGTTCATCATCAATATTTTATCCCTGTAACATCAATCAATATACATCTTGAATCAAATATTCAACTTTACACTACAGGCCAAAGATATTCATTTGTATCACCAGTTGGTCATGTTCATCTCAACACCTCTTCATTTTTGCACAATGGGCCAAAGATATTCATCAGTTAATCATTCATCTTTGCACTACAGGCCAAAGATATTCAGTAATATCATCATTTAGGACTGAGGATTATGAAAAATATCTTAAAGAAAACGAATCCAGTGAGACAAAAAGGACAAATATTAGGGATTTGTATTACAGTTTATCCAAGTTCAATAATACTCCATAATAACCAATTGTGAAGCATAATTCAAAAATAAAGATCAAAACATGGATACAATCAAAGATAGTAACCATAATAGACATCTTGGACAAAAAGGAGAAAATTTCTTTTTTTTTTGGTGAATAGTGCCGTATTCGTGAATAGTATCGTATACGTGAATAGTAACCCCGACACAAAAAAGGTAGAAATTCCACAATAAAATTCATATCAATATTTCGGCATAATGATATTGAAGAAAATAATATCATTTACGAAGAAAATAACACCCCTTACCTCAAAAGAACAGTATTTCTGATTGGAATATCGGATGTAAAGCTAAAGGAAACTTGCACTGAATAGCAACTCTCAAAGTATCTAAATACTCACAAAATACGCTCGATAATATAGAGAGAGAGAAAATTTATTTTTGGTGTGATTTTCAATTCTAACTAAGCACCCTATTTATAGGAAAATGCTATAACGCCAAAGTAGACTAAATAATAAAATAATATTATTATTTTTTCTTCATTCTACGCCCACAGTTGTTGGACAAGCTGGAGCATGCCATCATTGAAAAATTTTTAGCAGTCCACATGTTTTCAAAAAACAAAAGTGGGTCCCACCCATAATTTTAATAAAAATATTTAATTTCTGAAACTACAATAATTCATAATAAATAGCTCTTTTATCAGAAAATATGAATTTTATGTTCATTCCATAGAAAATTAAATTCTCTACAACTTTGTAAGTTTAAGTTTTTCCAAATTCCAAACGAAAAATGACCAAAATTCACATACGGACGATTTTCAACACATCTATTCCGACAAAATACTGATAAAACTCCTTAGCATTTATTCCTTCATTTTTGTCCACATAAAATAAATATATCCATCATTTATATCCACATAAAATAAATATTTTCTTATTATATAAACTAATAATTAATTATTCATAAATCATATTACAGAATCACAATTATGACAACTAGGTCGCTCCTGTGAAAAGGGGCTTTCGATAAGAATTTCTCCATGGCGCTGCAATTAGGTGACCAAACCCTTTCGTAAGATGTAACTTCCTTAGACATTGCCAATAATGTTATCTAATAATATTATTCAAATAATATGAATTATTGATCTGATAATGGGAAATAATGTGCAATGGCAATTATTGAAACAACAATAATATAAAATATCAACGTACCAATTATTGAATCAATAAAATAAAATATTGAACAGTAATTTCTGTAACAATTATTGAGTAGTGCCTTCTTACGTAAGAATCAATAATTCAAAAATAATGTGCAATATCGTGTGTTACTGTGAAACCACACGTATTACTGTATTTTAACCACCGGGTATTCCAACAGTGTTAACGGTAACCATTACGTTGTTATTTATAAAAACTCAAACTTGTCGTTTTCTTCATCCCATAGTTATCCGTTATGAGGCCCACAAATGGTTGCGCCGTCGTACGAATATTCCCAAACAGCAAGAATATTCCACGACCAAACGAATATTCCCCGACAAAATGAATATTTTATAACCACTTGCTCATTTTGCAAAATTTGCACATTTCACCCATAAAAAAAGTATTATATCAAATTAACACTTTATTATTCACAATAATAAATAGAGGAAATTTGATTTTATTTATAAAAAGTTGGAGTTTTACACAAACTGATTTCCCCTTCAGACAGACTCCTAGATGAGTCTTCATGCATATCTTACATGCCTCGATCCTACGCTTAGGATCCCCTTGTCTTACTCCAGTATTCCCAAAGTTTAAACTCTTCCTCTTGGGCATGTTTCCACTGCCACTAGCTCCTTCCGTCTTGGATCTTCCTTTTCCTTTACTCATATTCTTTCTCTCTTTGTGGTATTGACTCAAAGCCTCGCTACCATCCTCCGCAATAATTTCTTTCTCTATAATGGTCCCGTAGGAAGCACTCTAGAACACATAAATCTTACTATAGAGCCAGGGTTTCAATCTCTGCTTAAACCTACGAGCCTTCCTCTCCTCAATGTCCACTTAATGTGGAGAAAACCTTACCAATTTATTGAATTTGGCCGCATATTGGGGAACCATAATGTCCCCTTGTTTAAGTTTTAAGAACTTAATCTCCATCCTTTCATACATGCTAATACGAAAGTAGTTCTCGAAGAAAACCTTCTTGAACTGTTCCCACGTAACAACATCAGTTCTAGCCCTACCCTAGTGAGCCTCCCACCAAAAGTTGGCTTCCCCTTTCATCATGTAAGTCGCAAAAGAAGTCTTTTGTGACTCACCTACGTTTGTAATAACAAACTCCTTCTCTATTTCTTTTACCCATGTCTGGGCTTCTATTGGGTTCGTGGTTCCCTTGAACTCAGATGGACCTACACTTTTAAATTTGTTAAAGGTAGTTATTCTGGATACCCTAGGTCATGCGGGAGCTCTACCCTCGATTTGGTTAAATGCAGCCATTAATAAATTAACGAACTCCTGCATAGGGTTATTTTGACCCCCCCTGATTATCGTTATGGGACTCAGCCTCTTGATTACGTTGTCTCCTTCTTGGCGGCATTTTTCCGATTAAATAAACAAAGTTTCATAATTACTTATTTGCTTACTTAGTTATTATTTGCCAAACAACAACTCATACTATGACAACTCGAAAAATCGGATTGTCCAGAATTTAAGTTTAAAGAATTAGTAATTAATAAAATGAATTTTTATTAATAATATTATGTGCTAAGTGTTTATTAATCGTTCTATAACCTAGGATGATTATAAGTCGGGAGGATTCTGGCTACGAGCTAGACTGGACGAGTAAGAATTTTCAAGACGAAAATAAAATTTTTCAAGAACAAAAATATTTTTGGGGAAAAAGACGAAATAGGCACTATTCACCGGACGAAACCTACGGGTTAGGGTTTGAATAACCTAAGCCTTTCCAAGAGTTTGGTATGTCGAAATGACATTCTATCGAAAGATTTGACGATAATATATCGTGAAAAGTTAAGTAATCCGATAAAAGTTTTTCTCGAAAAACGTGCAGAAATCGGACGAAATAAAAGCGATAAAAAGTATTGTTATGTACTTTTCATCTGTTTAGCTACGTTAGGGGACAACGTGAATGAAAAAGCTTAACCCCAAAAGGTGTTTTTTCAATTTTTTGAAGTTCTGAAGAATGCGTAAAAGTTAAACTGTAGAGGAAAGACGAAATATCCAAAAATATTTGGATTCTGAGAATCGCTATTTTTAAAAATGTCGAATGAATTCCGCAAGACAGAAGCACGAAACTTCCAAGGGAAGCTACGTGAATAGTAAGGAGGTGAGAATAGTAAGGAGGTGTGAATAGTAAGGCGGTTTAGTCAAATGACCAAAACACCCCTAGCCTTGAAAATCTATAAAAGGAGAGCTTAAGCTCATTTGTGGTTAATGAAAAATTATCCAACACTTGACAGAGAGAGAGAGAGAAGTCGGATGAGAGGAGAAAGGAAGAGGAAAACATAGCCCGAGTGCATGTTTTGTCCATCGGAGGAAGATTAAAGAAGAAACGTAATCCAAAAACCTAACTTCTAAATAAATTTTCTTTAAGTTTTATATGTTAAAACAAAACTTAATGAGAATAAGAAGTAAAAGATGTTAAGAATGATTTCATATGGTTGAAATCATGAAGAAATAAGAATTATAAGTTTATTTTATAAATTTCTTAAGGAAGTATAAGATTAATGAATTTGAACGATCCGAATGAATCATATGAACGATTCGGTGTAAGAAGTAAAGAATGGTGTTTTATAACATCAAATTCCAAGAAAAAGTGGAATCGTAATCAAAGTATCAATTAAAAATGAAGAATGAACGAAGAACGCGAAGAACACGTGAAGAACACGAAGAACGTTGTTGATGGAAAAATTTAAAACCATCGTAATATAATTGTTGTTGATGGACAAGTTTAAAACCATCGTGTATAAGTTAGTTTCTTATTTCTTGGTTAAGAACGGTAGAAACGTTCATGAAGAACAGATTAAACTAAGTTATAATGAAGTTCTGGTAAAAGTTTTGTAAAAGACGAACGAGAAATAGAAAGTATGTAAATGAACCCGAAGGAGTAGGGTTTCATAAGAATGTAAGAGAGCGTAGAAAACGTGAGTCGTGGACTCAAGAACGAACAAGTTCCGAGTTCGGATGACCGAATTACAGACGAACGGACGAAGAACGTTAATAACATAAAATGAACAAAGGATGAAGATTAAGCCAATTGAATGGCATGTTAACTGATTCAGAATTGATTTATGTCTGAGGGAGGTTGAAGTACGTAAGATAAGGAAGAGAATGGATTTGGAACGACTTCATTTTGAGTTATAATGAAGAAGTTATGAGATTATGATGTCAGTGTCTCAAGTATGTAAAAGACTTAGAAAAATTTTCCAAGTTTAATGCTCTCAAGGCTTGAAGACCAAATTTAAGCCTTGGAGGCGGCGGCCTTGACTTCGAGCCATCAGCTACTACTGAGTGGCACCACAGCGCGAGATATAGTTTAATACTTGGCGCCGCAGTACTAAACCAGAAAAGAGAGTTATGGGGACTCGCGCCGCAACGCGAGAGGAAGAGAGGAAACCAGCGCCGCAGCGCCGGTGCAGGGCAATGGCCAGTGAAGAGCTTTTTCACTGCTCAAACTCCAGGGGAAGTGTACAGAAAGATAATGAACGTGTAGTTTACGTAACTTAACACTTAATCAAGTGATTTAATCCTTTATTAAAGGTTGAACGAAATGATTGAACGGAATTAAAAGACAAAGAATATAATGAACGTAAACGTAACATAGTTATGATGAGCGATCAGTCTTAGCGTACAACGAGCAGTATGGCTTCGACATTAAGAAAGGATAATGAACATGGGATCCATATAATGAAGAGCGAATGAAAGTCGTAACGAACGGTAATGAGATTAATAAAAGTCCGAGTGTGAGTCGGATAGAGAAGGGTAGAAAGAAAGTAAGCATTAAACAATTTAGCCGACGTGAGGGTTGAGTGTACGCGAATATTAAATGGGCAGAACCTACACTCTGTGTAGGGTTTGACCGTAAGGTAATGAAGAATGTTAATTAACCGTGAACAGTGAAAAACTGAGTGAAAGATAATAACGTATAACGTTAAGAAGCCGAGTTAGTAAGTATAACTTGGACAATGTTCTGAGTCGAATGTACCGGACGTTATAAGATGAATAATATATGAATAAGGTAACGTAAAATTCTTAACTCTATGACCACATAGTATTGACATTGAATGATCGTTCTGAGTATACAAAAGACTGTATGACTTAGAGGATTGAGATTGAATCCTGAGGTATGGCATTTAGTTGCCAGAAATCCATAAGGATGAGGAAACAACTTAACGAACATTATAGTTCTAATGGTTTGGATAAGTTAAGATAAAATTTAGGTTGTGGTACCATCGTAATCTTTGATGGTTGACATATGGGAGTTGGGCTAAACAATTCCTTCAGAGAGAGGAGGTATATACGAAACTGGCAACTGATCTAACTCACTGTGAAAGACAGTGTAGACAAGACGGGAACTTAATTATTGGTTACTTGTGGGAAACCACTCAGAGTACCATATGGACTACTAGCAGAGACACGATGTGTGCTGAGTCCTAGTAAGGTTATAAGAAGAAGATAAGAATATAAATCATCAAATATGATGAACGTATAAGTAAGACATCTCCGTATGTCATGAAGCTATAAACCGGTAAAGAAAGTTGGTCTCGTAAACTTAGATTACAAGAATGTGAACCCTAAGAAGTAAAGTTAAGTAAACCAATGCGTAAGTCCAATAGATGACTAATTGGTGTATATGTTTTTTCCTTATGTGTTATATAGGGATTGGAATGAGCAGTTCAGCATAAACTATAGCTATGCGTAAGGCAAGTTTCCTAATTTCATTCATATTACATGAATGTTAATTTCTTAAACTTCTCAGATGTTGAACTTGAGAAGTCTTGTTTATGTGCATATTTGCGATATATGTACAAGGTGGTAATATGTATGAGGCCTTGTGCCATAATTTGAACATTTCGGTGTTTCTATGAGATGAATTATTCTGTGATTGAGTTGTTCAATACAAGTATGTTCTTTTTATACATGAATCATTATTGTTAAGTTTCTGCTAATGATTCTAGCCAGACAAGATGTGTATAGAAAAAGGTAGAAGAATGAAAGTATTTCAGAAACCCAGGCAGTTCGAGTGGCCCATTTCGAGTTCAATTATCTAAGTGTTCTAGTCATTAGTTTGGTTATTTATTGGTTCATACTCGTAGTATACATAACAAGGACTAACGATATATTAAGAGCTCAAATCAATACATCATGAGTTCAAGATTCATTTCGATCGAACCTTGTCGGAGAGCTACTTTACACGGTTTCTGGAAATTCCAGAAACGCGATCCGTGTTCGTCTGGCCTACTTTGACCATTAAATACATTCGATATGTTATCTGTTTGTGGAATGTAAAACCATGGATCTAGAGTACATACAACATATTATAACCAGTATATAATAACATCATCATATCACATAAAAAATGTCAGATCTATTGCTTAACAAATCTTGTCAGACGTTGAAAAATTACTTTTTGGGTTACCTAGATTTCGGCTGATCAAGCTCGGTCAACGGTGTTTGACCAGGAATAAAATGAAATCTAGAAATCCAATGACTGAAGTTTCACTTCCAGATGAAAGATCTCATACGAAATTACAGAACCCAAACATAAAACAACAAGAATCATAAACCGACACGAATTTTTGGCGCCCAACATTAGCTTGTCAGACCACAAACCATGTTCTTGACAGTTTTGGAAAAACTCGATTTTAAATCATTTTGATGCTATGGATCTATGTTATATCAACATAGATCATTATTAAACATCATCTAGCAAAGATCTAAACACATAAACATAAAATGTTTCATAGCAACTTGGATCAAAAATAAAAATTAGGTTTATAACTTTTCTTGAATATGTTTTGATCTTAGAACTCCTTAGTTGTTCTTGGTGATCTAGGGACTTATTATGTGACTGATTCACTTATGATTTTCGTAGGTTTAGGAGAGAGAGAGAGTTGGTGAGAGCAAGTGACTAAATGAGCCAAATATGTATACTTTCTCTCTCCCAAATCAATATATAACTTGTATGTAATGTTATAGCTGGCATGTAGGACTGATTTCAGTCATATGGCTGGTCAATAATGGTTCACCAACTCCAAATATTGTAAGATATACAAGCAACCTTCAATAATGCAACAAATGGCATTTTAGTCATTTGTTTTCTAAATTTAATGGCATTCTAGTAATTGGCCAAACCCTTAGGGTTTAGGGTTAGGGTTTGGAAAACCTTAGGATTTAGTGTTTGAAACCCTTAGGGTTTGCAATTTAATTTTCTAAAATTTTAAATTTAGGTTTTTAAAAAATAGATAATTAATATTTCTAAATTATAATTAGGATTTTCTAATTATATAAAAATTTCTTAAGCATAACTTAAATATTGCTAATTAGGATAAATAATTCCTAATTAAAATTGCTAATTAAGCAATTTGGGTCAAAATGGTTATTAGGGTTTATAAACCAATAATTAGGGTTTCTAATAGAAAATAATATTTCTAATTTAGAAATAATTAGATTTCGTAATTAGATTAGGATTTTTTAAATTACTTAACTTGAAAATTAGAATTAATATATCCTAATTAACATTAAAATTATTAAATCAACAATTAGGTTTTCCCTAATTATAAATTAGGGTTTCAAATCCATAAATTAGGGTTTTAAAACTTTGAAATTAGGCTTTGCTAAATAATTAAGCTTTACCCTAATTAATATTATAATTATTTACACTTACGCCATTACGTTCCCAATTTAGGGTTTCATACACCGAATTAGGGATACAGATTTTCGGAACTGAAATTAGGGTTTCAGAACCGGTTTTAGGGTTTCTTGTTAATCGTAAGAATTTTTCTAACTGAACGTTGACGTTCTTAATTATATTAGGGTTTGACACTGATATCGTTTATCTGGTCAACCCTTGACCCTTAACCATATACTGTACACATATACACAGAACATATTCACGTATTCCCTTAATCCTGAATAATTCACTTAAATCCTTCACAGAATTTTGAAATCCTCAAAATTCTATCTTAAAAATATCAAACGCATACACTAATTTTCTGTCTAGGTTCTAATTTTGAACCTTAAATTAATTAATTAAAATTTTTAAAAATTTACTAAATTCTCGGGTTGTCACATTCACCCCTTCTTCTAAAAATTTCGTCCCCGAAATTTACCTTACACCATACTGCTTACACCATTCACACACATTACACCACTCACAAGAGTAAAAATTTTCAAATTTTGCTGAGGAGTCCTATAGACTATTTGTCTGTCATTTTTGCAAAGGTTATACGGAAATTCATCCACTAACCGGCATAACTTACGAACACAAAGGGTGATTAGCTCGATATGCCCTGTGCTGGCCAAGTACTAATTTTATCTGTTTCTCTTCACTGTCATAGGCACAAAATTCTACCTCAGTCTCATAAATGTTTGTCTAGCTGAATCGAACAGCATAGACTCATATCAATAATTTAATTCAATCGAATTATTTAGGTGTAGCCAAACCCCGTTGGCAAATTAAATTTTATTGAAAATATTTTTGAGAATGACGCCATGATGTTGTACTGTATTAACAATACGTTTGAGGATGCCATCATAGAGTGACTTTTTCATAACACATCATACAATAGTGGAACAATAATTTTCAGATCGAATTCGCACTAAGTATTCCTGCATTTACAACTCTATCAACCTTTATCATCTCTGCACCAGGTTACATGGTACATGAGTGATAAATAAAATATATTTTTTTATATTTCAAATCATTTGCGTCTAGCCTAAATAATTAGCATAGACTATACTTTAAACCGTTTCAAAAATGATTACGAGTCTACATATTTTTTTTAAAGGCACATAGTGCGTATTTAGCTTGATGTCAAAATTTTGAAGTCTAGCATAGCTAGGAGTTTTGGAAAACTTATGTCTTTACTATTAATCATTTTCTTAACAATCTATCTGTTCCTATAATCTTTAATACTCCATTTACACAATAACTATATTAAATCAGAAACCACACTTATGAGTCCATAAATTGCCACAATCATATAAGTTACTGAACTTTCCTGAGCAGAACCTTTGGCGTCCATTCGCTGAGGGGTTCATAAATATTTTATATAACTATGAGTCAAGCATGTCATATAAGTATGAGTTTTAAGAACTCGTACTTAACCTTATATCCTCTACCTATGACCTATCTATCTGTTCTACACATGAGAAAGGAATCACCCTCTTAACATGCATATAGCAAATAACGCGACACAAACATTTCAATGATTATCATTGCCAGAACTAAGTAGTTTTTAAACCAAGTAAAATTCCCCGCCCATACAAGGAATCATACAACTCAGCTGCTGACACGAGTCCTCAATTGAATCCCCACCTAACATTAACTCCCTTCTCAGTACAAATTTCATTCAACTCGTATTCATAACCCTTTCCTGAATCTGTACCAATTCATAGTACAACTGACACCCAACAATCTTGTTGTAAACTGTTCAATCATTAGATTGATTCTTCTCCCTGCTATCACCTTATCAGATCACGGAGTGATCTCATCGTATATATTACGATTCATTTCTATATCTTGATCGTTTTGTTTTATGATCTCCTATCACTGTACTTTTAGTCTTTTAGATTTGATCTATTCATCACTACCGTTCAACTTTATTATCAGAGTTAGGGAACTCCGTATCTTATAACTCGCCAAGATTCGTCTTTGAATCTTACCGACCAACTAACTCTATTTTAGTTATTACTTATCCTAATCACTACAGTTATTAGTCTCGGTATTCCAACCTAAGGTTCATAACCTACAGCTTTGATACCAACTGTGAGGGCCCCGAATCCGAGGTCCCGAATCACCGCGGATCCGGTTTGATCATTTTATCACTATTACTATTTTTGCGGAAGATATAAACATAAATTGTTTATACATTAAACTTACACCTAATCCCCAAGGTCGAGTAACCTTAACTTAAAACAAAATTCATAACTATCTAACATATAACATTATTATCAAACTACACTATTACAAAACTAATTGCGCACATTAACTTTAAGCTGGAACTGTCTTTAACCTTTCCTTGTATCCGACGCATTCGTCTTAATCTGTAATATTTTATCATGATATAGCAAGGGTGAGCATAAGGATTGCCCAACAAGTTTAAATTCAATAATATAACGATATATCATGATTGAAAGAGTCTGAATAATAAGCTGGCTATAATTCAACAAAATAATTGTGAACTAGCATGAACAAATTTATGACTGAACAAGTATTATACATGAAAAAATATATCTGAACCAACTGGTAATGAAGGTGATCAGCCTTTCATACCTGACTTATACATGTAATATGTACAGAGTACAATTTATAACAACCAACAATGATTAACCATAAGCTTATCCGAATGAAACACTCTTAGTAGAGTTAAGTAAAAACAAACTTGCATGAACCATTGATTACCGCTACACAATTTATAACTCTTTATCCGAAGACCTAATATTAGTAATATAGATCTCCAATATTAGAATAATATCATCATAATATAATACTATTATATATATAAGCATAGAATAACCTAAACACGTAATACATAACACATAACCCTATCAGTCTATAACACATATAAGACTCGATATCAAGTCAAACTATTGCAGTCTGAGTTGAACCCGACACAATTCTAACATACTGACGGTCTAGTCGGACTTTTATCGAGTCTAAGTTCAATTAAACTCTGCCTAACACTTAACAATTATCTCAAATAATTTTAATAACAGTCAAAATATTTTTCGTAAGCTCGTAATAATTTTTAAATAATTATTACTATTTATCGTGTATTTTCAATCATTAAAATTATATTTAAATGAATTAAATACCACATAATTCTTTTATCACTAATATTTATTTATTATCAAATATTAATGAAATACATGTCATAATATTATAATATATTTATAATATATCAAAGTATTTTTAATACCTTAAATTCATATTTATATAATTTTAAACCATTGAATTCATTATCTGGTAATTACTATTAATATTAAAATATTAATATTTTCATGACAAAATATCAAAAGTTATATTTTATAACTTAAAATATTTTTATAACACTTAAATCATTTTTATATGATTTTAAATCATTTATTCTATTTTTCATAATTTATTTAATATATTTATTAAATAAACTAATTATCATTAATATTAATTAATTAATGAAATTCATCGTAAAATATTAAAAGTCATTGAAAATAACTTAAAATATTTTCTTATATCATAATATTATTTTTCATGATTTTTCATGTATTAAAATCATTTTTAAACCATTTATTTAATATTATAATTAAATAAATTAAATACCATTTATATTCCAAAAATATTAAATATTTATGAAATATACTCAAAATAATTTAAAACTATTTTTCAGACTTTAAAATAATTTTTCAGAATTTATTTTGTATTTTTAATAATTAAAACCATTTTTATCTATTTATTAATTAATTTCCGAAATATTCAAAAAATAAAATAAATAAAACCGTCGCTAATGGCCTATAGCGACACTTAGCGTCGCTGTTGGTGTTCTTGAGCCTCAAGAACACTGACAGCTTCGTGTTCAAAGTGCTCGGTTTGACCAGCGTTATCTATCAA
Source organism: Panax quinquefolius (assembly GCA_020205615.1). Lineage (NCBI taxonomy): Eukaryota > Viridiplantae > Streptophyta > Magnoliopsida > Apiales > Araliaceae > Panax > Panax quinquefolius. The sequence goes on along the minus strand of CM035164.1, from coordinate 82,504,656 downwards.
TCCATGCATGTTATGGACTTGTTTAAACATTGATTATGTAGTATCTATGTAACACTACATGCAGCAATCATCATATATATCACACAATCATAAACCATGAAGATCCAGCTCTTTAAACTTATTGTCAAACATCACCTGGGTTTTCCAGAAACCTAGGCAGTTCGAGTGGCCCATTTTGGGCTCAATTATCTAAGTGTTCTGGGCATTAGTTTGGTTATTTATTGGTTCATACTCGTAGTATACATGACAAGGACTAACGACATATTAAGAGCTCAGTCCGAATACATCACAGGTTCAAGATTAAGCTCGGTCAAACCTTGTCAGAGAGCTAACTCACACGGTTTCTGGAAATTCTAGAAACGTGATCCGTGTTCGTCTGGCCTACTTTGACCATTAAATACACTCGATATGTTATCTGTCTGTGGAACGTAAAACCATGGATCTAGAGTACATACAACATACTATAACCAGTATATAATAACATCATCATATCATATAAAAAATGTCAGATCTATTGCTTAACAAATCTTGTCAGACGTTGAAAAATTACTTTCTGGGTTACCCAGATTTCGGCCGGTCAAGCTCGGTCAACAGTGTTTGACTAGGAATAAAATGAAATCTAGAAATCCAATGACTGAAGTTTCACTCCCAGATGAAAGATCTCATACGAAATTACAGAACCCAAACATAAAACAACAAGAATCATAAACCGACACGAATTTGTGGCGCCTGACATTAGCTTGTCAGACCACAAACCATGTTCTTGACAGTTTTGAAAAAACTCAATTTTAAATCATTTTGATGCTATGGATCTATGTTATATCAACATAGATCATCATTAAACATCATCTAGCAAAGATCTAAACACATAAACATAAAATTTTTCTTAGCAACTTGGATCAAAAATAAAAATTAGGTTTATAACTTTTCTTGAATATGCTTTGATCTTAGATCTCCTTAGTTGTTCTTAGTGATTTAGGGACTTATTATGTGACTGATTCACTTATAATTTTCGTAGGTTTAGGAGAGAGAGAGAGAGTTGGTGAGAGCAAGAGACTAAATGAGCCAAATATGTATACTTTCTCTCTCCCAAATCAATATATAACTTGTATGTAATGTTATGGCTGGCATGTAGGACTGATTACAGTCACATGGCTAGTCAATAATGGTTCACCAACTCCAAATATTGCAAGATATACAAGCAACCTTCAATAATGCAACAAAGGGTATTTTAGTCATTTTTTTCTAAATTTAATGGCATTCTAGTAATTGGCCAAACCATTAGGGTTTAGGGTTTGGGTTTGGGTTTAGGGTTTAGAAAGACTTAGGGTTTAGGCTTTGAAACCCTTAGGGTTTGCAATTTAATTTTCTAAAACTTCTAATTTAGGTTTTTTAAAAAATATAATATTAATATTTCTAAATTATAATTAGGATTTTCTAATTATATAAAAAAAATTTAGTCATAACTTAAATATTGCTAATTAGGATTAATAATTCCTAATTAAAATTGTTAATTAAACAATTAGGGTCAAAATGGTCATTAGGGGTTTATAAACCACTAATTAGGGTTTCTAATAGAGAATAATATTTCTAATTTAGAAATTAGATTTCGTAATTAGATTAGGGTTTTCTAATTACTTAACTTTAAAATTAGAATTAATATATCCTAATTAACATTAAAATTATTAAATCAACAATTAGGTTTTATCTAATTATAAATTAGGGTTTTAAAACTTTGAAATTAGGCTTTGCTAAATAATTAAGTTTTACCCTAATTAATATTATAATTATTTACACTTATGCCATTACGTTCCCAATTTAGGGTTTCATACACCGAATTAGGGTTTCGGATTTCTGGAACTGAAATTAGGGTTTCAGAACCGGTTTTAAGGTTTCTTGTTAATCGTAAGAATTTTTCTAACTGAACATTGATGTTCTTAATCATATTAGGGTTTGACACTGATATCGTTTATCTGGTCAACCCTTAACCACATACTGTACACATGTACACAGAACATATTCACGTATTCCCTTAATCCTGAATAATTCACTTAAATCCTTCACAGAATTTTGAAATCCTCAAAATTTTATCTTAAAAATATCAAACGCATACACTAATTTTCTGTCTAGGTTCTAATTTTGAACGTTAAATTAATTAATTAAAATTTTTAAAAATTACCTAAATTTTCGGGTTGTCACAAGAGCTGATGTTGATCAGTCATATTCTGGAGAAGATCACTGTAAGACAGTGAAAATATCTTTAAGTACTTAACCGGCACTAAGGATGTGATCATATTTATGGTGGGTCTGAATTAAAACTAGAAGGCTTTGAGACTCAAGTTTTTAGGCAGCCAAGAGGCGACGAGAAAATCCACTTTAAGGTAAGCGTTACCTTGAATAAATTGGTGCGATGAATTGGAAAGTTTCAAAGCGGCAAAAGAGTTGATGGTTTAGTGATAAAGACAAAGTATATAGCTATAAATGAAGCTACAAGTTGATTGTTTGGATGAAAAGTTCATTACAAAACTAGGAATAGTTCTTAAGTGTAATCTTGGGTATAAACATGTGGTTGCAGTACTTTCATTTGATTACATGAATCATTGAATGATGGAAAATCACTATAGAGATAGTGGACTCTCAAGAACAATATTACATATCCATTTACTGAAGCTTATCCAGTAACAGGATGACGGTCACTTAGAGAATAAGGGTATGAGATACCATGACGATTGGCTTTAGTGCAAGTGGGAGATTGAAAGTAGTATGCACACAAGTCAATCATGTTGATGATAAAGCATATACTTTGTAACAATCTAATTCGTTTATTAATAAAGTATTCATTTACTAATGGCTTTAATTTATCTACATGGTGTTGTTTGATAATAATATGTGATAAATGTTAGGTTTGTAATATTCAAGAACGCAATCAAATTGCAAAAATAAGCGGAAACGTGAAAAATCAGAGTTTAAAAAAAAATTACAAATCATATACCCGGATCACCCTTTATGCATAATTATTAATTAAACGAAAAAGATAACGAATAAGAATCATACCCTCGAAGATCGAGCTTCCTCAGGTACAAGTTCACCTCCAATCCTTTTCGCGTTCAACTTGAATCCACCGGGTTTGGTTCCTTCCTTTGATCAACGTTAGCCACCCAAGTGTTTGGCCTCTAGAGGTGATCCACCAAGAAAGAAGAAGGATTTAAGAAGATGGGTGTTTGGCTAAACCCTTGTTTTTCTATCTCTATAGAAAAGGCGTACTTCTCAACCATTGGAATTACGTATATTTTGATATCCCGATATAAGACCCATCTTATAAAGATATCGTGTAACCTTATTTAATAAAATAAGGTATTATTTAATTAAACTCTTTTAATTAAATGGGCTCCCTAATCTTATTAGGGATAATTAATTAAACTCCTTTAACTAATTTTCCTCCTAATCCTATTAGGAATAAATGAGAGTACTTATATTAAATTAATTTCTAAAATCTTTTAGAAATTAAAATAATAATAATAATTGTAATAATATTAATAAGACTCCTCTTATTAATTTATATTTAATATTTCTAAAATATTAAATAATAAATATTAAGCTATTTAATTTATTCTATCACCATAGATTAAATTAAATATACATAACTATATATTATTACGATTATGCCATTAACTTCTTAAATAATTATTCTTCCTTTTATGGTGTGACCCTTTAGGTTCTCCATATTAAACCGGTTGTGAATAAATCAATTAGAACAATTCTAATCTTATTTAAATAAATAAATTAAACAATTAATTTATTTAAATAAATAATATTTATTCTACAATAGGATAAGCCTCCCTAGCGATCAACGACTTTCCAGATAATATAGATTTCAACATTAATCATAAAAGAACCTTTGAGTAAATAGTTACCGTACAATTCAATCCTTCCACCATCTGATGTCCCAATTAAATATAAGACATGGAATTACTTGTCAAGTCTTATTTTATTTAATTATATGTATTTCGATCCTTAAATGCACAACTCAAATAATGCAAATTAGAAACTCCTTTCTAATTTCATTACGCATTGCCAAGGACTCTTTGGGTTGTCATTTATCGAATCACATAGGACATTCTCTTCTTTTAATAGAAGTGGTAGATTCTTTATTGATCATACATTATCTCCATGCACAACTTATTATACCCAAGCATACCCTTTGATATACCCTAAGGGTCTTAAGGAATAAGTCAAAGTATAACTCATCATACACAAGATACTATGATGATCTCAAATCCAAGGGTCACTTGTCTTATTATCACTACAGAATTCCTATTGGAGAGCAAGTAAAACTCCATTAGGTATTCCTTAGCGAGCCACGTTCAGTGAACTTATTCTCTAATAAGCACGTACATACTTGCTTTAGTGTCTCCACACAAATGATCATGAAATCAATCATCCTCATCTAATGAGCAAGCAACGTATGTACCAATCTATCCGGATTCACTAATCCCCAATTTAGTAATCCAATGATTGGGAACTATTTTAGTTTTAAGCTTTCAAAGAATTTAGATCTCATTAGAATGATCATCATCATTATTCTAAAAGCATTACTTAAAACTATGGGTTTATCACATATTATAAAACAGCATCATGTAGATAATTAAAAGCCTTTAATAAATTAATACTTTTATTAATAAATGAATAAGATTGTTACAAAGTATATGCTTTATCATCAAACATGATTGGCTTGTGTGCATATTACTTTCAATCTCCCACTTGCACTAAAGCCAATCGCCATTGTATCTTATACTCTTCTTCTCTAAGTGACGATTATCCTGCTGTTGGATAAGCTTTAGTTAATGGATATGTAATGTTGTTCTTGAGAGTCCACCATCTCTATAGTGATTTCCCATCTTTCAATGATTCTAATAATCAAATGAAAGTCCCACAACATATGTTTAGATCAAAGATGAGACTTAGGAACTATTCTAGTTACGTAATGAACTTTTAATCCAAACAATCAACTTGCGACTTCATTTATAGCTATATACTTTGTCTTTATCACTAAATCGGCAACTCTTTCTTTGTTTGGAACCTTTCAATTCCCTCACACCTTTATTCAAGATAACGCTTTACCTTAAAGTGGATTTTTCGTCATCTTGATAGTGCATCTCGAAAAACTTGAGTCTGTTAAGCCCTCTAGTTTTAATTTAGACCCACCATGAATATGATCACATCCTTAGTGCTTGGGTTAAGCACTTTAAGATGTTTTCAACGACTCATAGTGAACTTCTCCAGGATATGACGATCAACATCGGTCTCGTATATTTCATTGCATGTACATGATTGTCACTCCACTACAACAAAAAAAGCTTATCGGTGATCGAGCTATCAATGACGTGAAGTACTCGATTCGCGAGATATATATCTCATGACGCATCGCGATCGCCGATAATCGTCAAGATAAAATCCGGTCATTGGGATGCACATCAATGACCACTATTAGCCACTACGCTATATCTGCGACCGCTATGAGCGACCGAAATGACAAATACGGTCGCTGAGCTGAGTCAGCATGGTCCAGGGCCAAAGATGACGTGGTCCACGTGTCAGCGACCATTATCAGCGACCGCGTGCGGTCGCTGATTGCATGCCGTCGCTAATAACGTTAAATGACCGCATCGCGATCATCACGATATGAAAAAAACATTACTGACCCGATTTTTCTTTGTTTTGCGGAATTCTAAAAACTCGCACTGTTTTTCTACCTGCTTTATCCCAACACACATACACACCAAGATAAACAACATACAAAACAATATAAACATCCATCGTCCACCAACACATACACCAAACTAGTATATAAACCTTTAAAAACCAATATGATTTGAATAAATATAATAACATTTCAAAACTTGTTTAAGTAACATATATACAAACATCCAAATAATGAATATACAAGTACAAGGTTATGTCAAGCGTCATCCCCTCCTTGATCATGCACCCTGTAATTAACAAAATAATAAAACAAGTTACAAATATAATAAATATGTTGATACTGGTATATATTACGACAATACATATAACAAATTGATTTTATACCTCGTCGCCATCCCCATGCTGTCCTGCTGCTGCTGCCGCTACTGCTTCAGCTAACTCCTCAGGATCAAGAGCCCCCAGGTGCCCGCCCAGTATCTTCAGAAGATTTCGATCTTGACATATAGCTCTCACACAGTCAGCCGGAGTATGAACAACTGGATGACTCACGATCGTGGAAGATCGGGTAGCGAGTACTGCTCGAGCCAGCTGAAGGATGGGCGTCGTCGTTGTCCTTGACCTTTAATGTAGTTCTTCTTCACAACAGACGCCCTCTCCCACAACTCTTGATCAATAGGCGGACGTGGAGTGCCTTCAGGATAGCGCTCATTCAATAAACGTTTATAAGTATCCTGTCATCATGTTAACACTTAAATAGTTAAATATAATATTTTGTAAGTATTAATAAACAAGATCGAGTTGTTAAAACTTATTACCGCTTATCCGGATAGCCTCAGGCGGAATTCATCACGGGTGCCCACGCACACATCCAAACCAATGGATAGGTGACCTTGAGACCGAGACTCCTATACAAAAAAAAGAGACAATATTACTAAGTAAAATGGGATATTTTCTACAATTCATGATTGTAAACATATTAAAACTTGTAAATACGTATCTTGGGCGTTGATATGTCGTGAATCGTGAAATATCGCCGCCTTGTATGTTCCTTTTTAGCCTTTTCGCCATCGGATACACCCGAGGCTCTGTTGGTGGCGTATCTTTTCGTCTTTTCACCCGACTCTCGACTCTCCATCATACACATCTCGGCCCATATGGACTGGGTGCACCACTGAGGGCTATGCTTGTGCATATAATCCTCTCCACGGCCCGGATGGTCGATCTCGGCATTGTGAATGGCTTTTTGTCGTTCTTTATTCAAGTTGTCCTTAGTGCGGACAAGCACTTTTGAGAATAATGTCGAATCAATCAAGCTGCGCGTCCTCCCATCTATACCGTTTCGCAAATAAAAAACAATAATAACATTACTAAATAATTATCCTTTGAATATTATATTAATATTATTTGTCATAATTAAAAAATATACGAAATTTCGCCCAAGCGGCATCCTTGTGGGCGATAGGTGTGCTTCGCCCACGTAATCACTGTGTGTAGGCCAATTACGTAAACACAATTTGTGATATGCACTTGACGATCTTATTATCCGAAAAATCACTATAATATACAACATCAATTAGCATATATTAAATGCTTAAATGCTTTTATATAAATGATATACGCGGACGACGTCGTATTTGGGAGGAGGCGAATCGAATAAGAATCCGATCATCGGGATTAGTAGGGGCCTTGGACACATTATTAGGCCCCCTACCCAAGCCGCTTTTTCGCTACCGCCGTGAAGCCATCTCAGATATTACAAATTTCAAGATGTTATTAGGAGTCATATTTGATTATATGTATATATGACAATAAACACGCGATGATATAAACATGTATATATATGAATATAAAATGACAATAAACAAAAGTTGCATTTAAATAGTTTAGTACATAAACATGACAATGATATAAAAACATGTATTGCTAAACATACATTGCATGAGTTCAAGTGTCGATATCGATTGAGAATCATCTTGTATATATATTGCGATTCATAACCATCATCCGCCCAGATTACGTGTCGATTCGATCAATAACTCTTCCTCCTCGAAGATCAATGTCATCGACACAAGTATTGACTCGGGATCTAATTCATGTGGTTCATCTCCACCATCTAATGGATTACTTCATTGTCGTCCTCCACATTTATTATAGTCGACTATGAAGCATCCGCTCTTGGTAAATCTCCCCATCAACTAATTCTACACGACTACGCGGCGGGAGTATAAATTACAACTTGCCAATCATGGCGGTCTATCCCTTTTCCTAACGGGACTAGGAGTGTAGTATACTTGTCTTTGTTTGAGTTGGGTAAAACAAGCGGTTCGTTGGAGTACGCAGACTATGGAGGTCAATATCGACGATTCCATGTGCGTCAACACGTATCCCTTTTTCTCGAATCAAACCAAGCGGCACTTGAACAAGTGAATATGACCCCGTCAGACGTGCCCTTGTACGACAACTCTTACGATTTCCTCCAACTCCCCATAAAAGGCACGACCAAGCTCATTGTAACAATCTCCTTGGACACACACTCCAGAGTTCGTTGTTCTTTTACCGCGCCCATATGCCTTTGTGTGAAATTCACAACCATTTATTTTGTAACCATTGCGGCTGACTTGATCCTTGTCTGGTCCCATAGCTAGGACTTGTACATTAGCCGGAATCGTTGATCCCTCAGTCAAAGCCTACAAAAACTCCATCTTATTAAATGAAGTCATAGTTAACATATGAAGTATATATATTATATATATATACACTACGTGCTTAAAAATTGAACTTACTTTGTCCTTTAGCCAAAGTGCAAAGTTTTTATCCCGATTGATTTGAATATCTTTATCAGTTATGTCGGCATGCTTCACTTTTAACTCGTCATCGTACAATCTATACCATGTTATAAACATTAACATATTAGAATAAATTTTAACTTAAAAGATAAAATATCAAGTTTACATGTGTACCTCACAAATTGGCCAATCTCCTCACAATTGAGAAGAATGTAAGTATGTGCGGCATGTAATTCTTGCTCGAGAGAGGAATATCGCTTCCCTTTTCCATAAAAGCGTACCGAGGGACCAAATACTGAGAGCCACCATTTAGTTCAACATTTCCCCCATCATCATGTCTCGATACTCGATTGGCCTTTGTCAAGACTTCATCCGGAAAATAGTCTGAGACAAACGTAGATATCTCATCAAAACCGTATGCCTCGCATATCGACCCCTCGACATAAGCTCTATTCTTCACCTTCCTCTTAAGGTTTCCCATCACCCTCTCGAAAGGGTACATCCATCTATATTGAACTGGACCCCCAACACGAGCTTCATAGGGAAGATGGATTTGCAAATGCTCCATGGAGTCAAAAAAACCAGGTGGGAATATTTTTCCGGTTTACGTGATCTCTATGATGTTCTTCTCAAGTACAAACATGTCCTTCTCATTCAATGATTTTGAACACAAGTCTTTGAAGAAACGACTAAGATCCGTCAAAGCATCCCATATTGGTTTATCAAGCAGATCCCGAAATGCTATAGGCATGAGTCTCTCCATGAACACACGATATCATGACTCTTCATCCTTGCAATTTCCCACCCGTAACACACCTTGCAATGTTTGACGCATATCCATCTGGTAGTTTCAGAGACTTAACCCATGTGCACACATCTTCAACTTTCTTTTTGGACAATGTGTACCTTGCATGCGGTTTGACAATCTTACCATTAGGAGATTCATAAAGTTCTAATCCAGGACGCTTACAAATATCTTTCATGTCCAAACGTGCCTTTTCGTTATCTTTTGTCTTCCCCGTAACATTCATCACAGTGTTAAACACATTGTCAAACACATTCTTCTCAATATGCATCACATCTAGATTATGACGAATCAAATTTGTAGACCAATAAGGCAATTCCCAAAAGATGCTTCTCCGAACCCAGTTATGAGATTCACCAAACCCATTGATTATGTTTGTCACATCAACCTTACCAAATGGGATAACCGCAATCTCATCACACGATCTCGCATCTCCATTCCCACAATCGCAAGTGATGCGGGCATATCATTATCTACTTTCCCTTTCCGAAGTGTTTCTATTTCTTTGAAGCGGGTGATCTCTACCCAGAAGAAAGCGATGATGATCCAAACCAACAAGGCTTTCGACCTTTTGATAGATTAAACGACTTTTATATGCTCCATACAATACGGACAAGCCAACTTCCGTGTGTACTCCATCCAAATTAACATACCATAAGCTGGGAAGTCACTTATAGTCCACATAACCGCTGCCTTAAGGTGGAAATTTGTTTTCGTTGCAACATCCCAAGTCTGTACTCCATCCTCCCACAATACCTTTAACTCGTCTATAAGAGGTCTCAAGTAAACATCTAAGTTCTTTCCAGGACTCTTAGGACCAGGAATCACGAGTGAAAGAAATAAGTATGGCTGTTTCATACACATCCAAGGAGGCAAGTTATGCGGAGTACCAATCACGAAGCCAACATGAGTAATGCGGGCAATTTGAGTGGTGGCAAACAGATTGAAACCATCGGTGGACAATCCAAGCCTCACATTTCTAGGTTCCAATGCAAATTCAGGATGTGCTAAGTTGAAATCTTTCCAAGCCTGCCCATCTGCGGGATGATTTAGTTCTCCATCTTTAGCTGGAGATTTCGCATGCCAACTCATATGTTCAGCTGATCTTGAAGACATGTACAATCTTTTTAGTCGATGTGTTATTGGAAAATACCTTAGAATCTTAAACGGTATACTTGATTTTTTTGTAGTCACACCCTCTTTATTAGGCCTAAACCGATCATGACTGCAAAACGTGCACCTTATCATCTTGTCATTTTCCTTATAAAACAACATGCAGTCGTTGGGACATGCATCGATCTTTTGGTATCCAAGACCCAACTTCTTCACCATTTTCTTACAAAAGTAATAGTTACCAGGTAATTTCTCACCGTCAGGCAACATACTCTTAATTGCCTTCAAGAGCGACTCAAAACACTCATGGCTCATGTTGTGATCGGCCTTTGATGTTAAGTAATGTCGCCCATCGGAACAATGTAGTGTGTTTGGTGAAACCATGCCACAATGGCTTGCTACCCTCGTCTAACAACTTAAAGAAGTCTTTGGCATCGTAATTCATAGGTTGCTCTCTCGCCTTTGCTCCCAATCAAAATCGCCCCGCAATATCATGGACCATTTCATTCATACGATGAGTACTATCGCCGAATTGTGTACTTGTGTGATGCCACCATCTCTTCTCTGCCCATGTGCCCACCAAAGATTCTTCGTAATTTCTCATGAACCCGAAACAAGTAAATGATAGTTTACCATGTCTCCGTCCATATAATTTACATTTTACACTTTAAACATGGACATCGATTCTGCGACTTACCATTCATACATTACGGGTGACTATCGCATACTCCAAAAACACTTGGCAACCAACTCTAAATTCAATCAGTAGCACCTATCCGGGTACTTAACTTTCGTCAGTGCAATCCAACTACTGATGCGAATAGAGGTCCATGATTCCACGGTACCTATCTATACTACGAACAACATTATAAATGTTAACATATGACTTGAGCATACTTATAACCATATAACTTGAGCATACTTGTAAGCATGCATATGATTAACATTTAAGCATACTTCTAAGCATATGACTTAAGCATACTTGTAACCATATGACTTGAGCATACTTGTAAGCATATGATTAACAACCAAGCTTGGCTTGGCCTGTGAGCTTAGCTAAGCTTGGCGTAGCCTCGTGTGGCCTCATGACCCCCAAGCCCAAACCCCATCCGCTCTAACATCCCCTTAATAGGCTCTAGTGGATCACCAATAGGCTCGTTAATAGTATAAATATTCGCAAATAACCCGACCAATAAAAAAATTTCGCTTGAGTCTCCCTATAATATGGATTAACCACACGCGCGTGGCATGTATATAAGGTCATTTCTAGGAACACAAGACATAAACCAACAGTCCATATGAGATACCATAGGAATTGGATGGAAATTATGAACTTATCGAATCCCTATGCTCATAAAAAGAATTACTATCCGCAAACAGTTTTAATCTAGAGATTTACTACAAAAGAGTTTTGCAGGTATCCACAGCATGTGAGGATCAAACTTGTAAACTTTGAAACCCAATCATTTTTCGTGGGAGCAATTATTCACGTTTTGATTCACATTATGATGTCAATGTCAAGTTCTCAGTCTACAAATGATTTTTTCACAATGACCAATATAATTGGTTAAACTACAAACATAAACATGGGATTCACGAGTCTATATCATGTGCATGACTTCCTATAATAACCAAACTGTTACTACCTCTATTGCACAAAAAGAATCCCAAAATATAAATTTTATACTAACTACAATCTAATACATTCATCCTATTACCCAAATCAATTTACCCAAAATATAAATTTTATACTAACTCCATCCTATCACTAATCAAGTTACCCAAACTGACATAAATTAACAAAATCAAATTACTCCAAGCATTTGCGTATCAGATACCCAAATAAATTTTACTCTAATCAAAACTTATAAACCAATCATAATCGTATTACCCAAAATATATAATTTAAGCATGATAGCCATATTCATTCATTCAACTCTTTGCAATAAATTAACTCTTAAAACACAAATTCAGTAGCAAACATAATCGATTTGGAGAAGAACGAACAAAAATAACAAACAACAAAAAAATTAATGAAGAAGAACTTAAAAAGTAGCTCTTACCTCTACAATTAGTCTCTAATTTGAAGAAGAATGAACGAAAACCGCTTCTCCTTCTTCTCTTCTCCCCCTTTCTCCTCTTCTCTCTATTTTTGGCCACCTTCTTTTTTTTTCTTTCGTTCGTGTTACGTAGTCGAATCGGCTGTTCTTGAATTCATTTAGTTTGATCGCGATCGCTATCTCATGATCGCATCTTGCGTCACGACTTTTTAATGACATGGACTAATCAACGACCGCGATCGCGGTCATTGATTTCAAATGGTCGCACAAAAATTGGCGCCAACATTTCAAACCAAAATTTTGGAGGCAAATTTATACTTTATTGATCGATCAACACGGATCGGATGCGATCGCCGATAAAGAATTAGCGACTAGATTACGTTTGATCACAGATGATATCGTCATTGTGACTAATATCAATGACCGATGGTGCGGTCACGATCATCATTGGTCGCTGATAGACCTTTTTCTTGTAGTGCTCATGCGACCTCTCCTTTCAGGAGTCTGTGGGGACTATTAAGAGAGATACACTCCATGGCTCATCGACATGAGACATCTCTTGGAGTTTTCCATGCTAAACAACTTTAGCATCAAATGAATGTACGTTCCTTGGGTTAAGTCGAGCATCCTCTTGTATCTATCTTTTTAGATTTTATCCCCAATTAAGATACTCTTCCCAAACCATTCATGGAGGAATTTTTAGACAACTTTATCATTACTGATTGTAGCATTAGTATGTCATTCCTTATCCGTAGTATATCAACATATAATATTAGGAATGTCACGGCGCTCCCACCCGTCCCTTTTTACACACATAAGAACTCTTACCTCATCGTATGTAATGGATCATCATCTTCTATGATGTGTACCTCATCATCATCATCTATGATGAATCCATACCTCCTAGGTATCTTCGGTGACTATTTCGAGATTTATTGATTCGATTGTGGTACAATAGATCTATCTACTGTGTTCCTCTTATTTGACTTATAGTGTTTTGTGGTTCTTGAACTCTTCAAGATCTATTATCCTCCCACTAGCCCCTTCAATGATAAACACATTTGTCTTTAGAAGGCGTGTGTTTCGCAATAAATACCTTTTGCTAAGCAGGATTATAGAACATATACCCTAAACTTACTTTAGGATGTCCCACAAATCGACACTTATCAAATCTTGTCCCAAGCTTATCCTTTGAAACCTTTTCACATAAGTTGGACAACCACTTATCTTAACATACTTAAGATTAGGAATCCTCCCCATCCATAACTTTTATGGAGTCTTGAAAATGGATTTGAGGTTACCTTTTCGTAGATATATAAATGCCATGTTCAGGACATGATCCTAGAAGGATCTTTGGAATGTCGGTAAAATCATTTTGGACCGTACCATGTTCAACAAGGTATGATTTTTCCTTTCAAATACATCAATCAATTATTACGTATCATGAGGTGTCCATTATGAGAAAAACCATTTGAGATGATCTAGAAACTTATTGCACAAGTATTTATTCCTTGATCTAATCAAAGAATCTTAATACTTTTCCAATTTGTTTCACTTCTGAATTCTTTGAACCTTTCAAATAATTCATACTTGTATTTCAGCAAATACACACATTCAACTCTTTGAATGATCATCTCTTTTTCTTATACTAATTTGTTCAATATGCAAAATTATTTTCATGTAAGTCAAGTATACAAAATTTATTAAGTAATATTCCATTTTATATACAAAACATTATTATTATAAATAGAACAACAATTGTTCTTAATTATAATACCAAAGACTTCATTGTCCAACAATAAAATGGAAATAATATTTTAACAAGAACCGGAATACAATAACAACTTATCGACTTAATAGATTTGCCCATAGGCATTGCTAAACTATAAGTTTTTCATGGCTAATATGCGTGAACCTTTGCTTAATTTCCCACACATAGGATTACTTACCTTGTTTAACTTTCTACTTACGCTTGGTCCTTCATAAATATATATTTATGATAACCAAAGTCAGTATCTAATACCCAAGTAGAACCTTGACTTAAAGAAAAATTTATTTCAATCATGAACAAAAACTGTATTGTAACCGAAACTTCACTAAGCTTATTTGGTTAGCCTCTGCAAGATGCTTCTTCAGCTTTCTTTCCAAAGGTGTCGTGCTTATTGCGATTGGAAGCAAACTCATTTGTTATCCGTATCAGTTTTGCTCTTATTATCCTTTGTTTATGCCTTTCTATATACCTTCTTTTAATCGTTCTTCTTTTTAGAAGATCCTTTGGCCCCTACCAGTAAGACATGGTCTTTCTTGGTTGGAAAGTGACTCTCATCATTTTTCAACATGTTAAGCAAATCAACTAAGCTGATATCTAGCTTGTTTATATGAAAAATTCACAACAATTGTGAAAGGAGTCCAGGAGTGAGTGCAAGATCAAATCTTGGCTCAACTCTCCATCCATGACAAAACCTGTTGTCCTAATTGATCAATCAAATTGATTATCATTAGGACATGTGTCTGTACTGTAGTGCCATTGGCCATT
Organism: Panax quinquefolius; assembly: GCA_020205615.1. Taxonomy (NCBI): domain Eukaryota; kingdom Viridiplantae; phylum Streptophyta; class Magnoliopsida; order Apiales; family Araliaceae; genus Panax; species Panax quinquefolius. The sequence goes on along the minus strand of CM035164.1, from coordinate 82,489,653 downwards.
CTAGATCGGAAGAGCTCCTTAGATATCTGATATCTATCAGTCCTACTTTCCTCACCATCAACTACTTGATGTGCAGGAATATAGTAGAAGCATCCATAGTTTCATGTCGACTGAAGCTCGTTACTCATAGATCTTGAGCATAATGCATTGAGCCAACTGTGCATCATCTTGCCACTTTCTAAAAGTAGCAATGTCTTCCTCAGAGGCATTGTCTGCAACCATTGCAGGGATAGGCGTATTAAGGATATAAGATAGCTTTTCAGCTATGAGAACTATTCTCAAATTCCTTAAGCAATCCGTTTAATTCGGTTTGGTTAATTTAGCATCTAATATGCTTTGCAGTGATAGTAATTTTAGACATTGTAAAATTCTGTAAATGAATTTGTAATTAACAACATTTTAACATAAATTCTTTTATTAACTACCAAAATAAATTAGGTCTTGTTTTAAATTGGTATCTCCCACTATTTTCTTCAAACTATATTACCCTCACTTATATAGTTCGGCAAAATCTAATTAAAGATTTGCTAGTGAGAATAAGGATCCCATTTCAAATGTATATAGCCTTGTGGTGACACAACAAACTATATATAAATAAATAGGTAGACAACTTTTGTCAATTACATCAACTATGCAACTCCTTTTCTTTTGCCGCTTAGATTATTTTGATCAAGTGGTGGCACATCCGAATCAAAATTATCCAAGTTAAGTCCGACCTAGCACTCCATATATTCAAAAAAGAAAAATATCATCCTTGTGGTGACACAACAAAATAATATTGTTCAATTTTCTTTATAAGCATCAAATGTGATAAATTAACATCTTAAATACTTAATACTTGCCTTGTGGTGACACAACAAACTCATATTAAATATTTAATACTCTATTAATTTTATCATGCTAGAAGGCGACGTTCGATATTCCAAATATCTTTGAACACTTAGGACTTAATATAAAAAAAATTAAGGGGTTTATTATTAATTTGTCTCATCTTGTTTAGCGCGCATGCACATATATATATATATATATAAAATACGTGTCATATTAATGAACATGCGAAGCATGTTTGCATAATATATAATATATATAGTATAAGCATGCTCATATAGAATACTATATTCTACCCGGATTGATTATGGACTTTTATTCTAGTTTGGTTCACTAGAGCCACCAAGTGAACCAAAAGGTCAAACCCTAGGGGTGCAAGAAATAATATTTAAATATAACTATTACATTTAAACCCGGGCTCCATTACAAACGGGTCTTCAAGCGCTCCTTGCTCCTTGTTCCTTGCTCCTTGATCTCTAATTCTTCAAAATTAATTCTAACTATTCATATTACAAAACTATTTAAAATAAATAGAAACCTTGATCGTGATCGAGGGAAGTACATAGGAGGAGATAGAATTTATATTAAGAAAAATTAGAGAAGGCGAGTACTGTGAGACCCCATTTAATAAAATCCATACATTCATGCATCCAACTAAAATAAAAATCCAATCATATTGGTCAATAGTCCATAATCAATCCCATTTATTATCATACACATCATCATATGCATCAATAAATAACATTCATCTTATGAATAATAAACATTTAATATATATATTGATATCATTTAATGGGCAAATTTAGTTAGTATAAAATCTATTTTGAATCAAAATAAACTCCTTTATTTTAATCCAAATTTAAATCAAAATAAAACTATTTTATTTTAATTTATCCAATTTTGAATAAAATAAACTATTTTATTTTAATCAAAATCTTTAATCAAAATAAACTCCTTTATTTTAATTAATTATGGAATCCAATTCCATGTAAAAAAACTTTTATTAAAGGAGACACAAATTTTCTTTCCTATTCACAAATAAACTCCTTTATTTTGAATAATATGAAATCTTATTTCATATTTAAATAAACTCCTTTATTTAAGGAAAGATCGATTCATTTTCCTATTCACAAATAAACTCCTTTATTTTGAATAATATGAAATCTTATTTCATATTTAAATAAACTCTTTTATTTTGAATAATATGAAATCTTATTTCATATTTAAATAAACTCCTTTATTTAAGGAAACATGGATTCTCTTTCCTATTCACAAATAAACTCTTTTATTTTGAATAATATAAAATCTTATTTCATATTTAAATAAACTCCTTTATTTAAGGAAAAATAGAATCCAATTTCAACTCTAATTAGTTATCTTGAAATCCAATTCTAACTCTAATTAGTTAGCATGAAATTTAATTTTAAAATTAAAATAAACTTTTTATTTTAAGATTAAAATGAACTTTTATTTTAAAATTAAAATAAACTTTATTTTAATTCTAAAATTATTAAGAATAATATATATATAAGTATATATATATATATATATATATAACTTTTATCTTTTTTATTTTTAAATAAATTTTATACAACAAAATTATGCCCAATTGAATTGTTCTAAACACATATCAATATACATATCAAATTAAAACAATTAATAATTTGCATAAAAGTTTGGCTCTGATGCCACTGTTAGGTGTGTAATATTCAAGAACGCAATCAAATTGCAAAAATAAGCAGAAACGTGAAAAATCAGAGTTTAAAAAAAAATTACAAACCATATACCCGGATCACCCTTTATGCATAATTATTAATTAAACGAAAAAGATAACGAATAAGAATCATACCCTCGAAGATCGAGCTTCCTCAGGTACAAGTTCACCTCCAATCCTTTTCGCGTTCAACTTGAATCCACCGGGTTTGGTTCCTTCCTTTGATCAACGTTAGCCACCCAAGTGTTTGGCCTCTAGAGGTGATCCACCAAGAAAGAAGAAGGATTTAAGAAGATGGGTGTTTGGCTAAACCCTTGTTTTTCTATCTCTATAGAAAAGGCGTACTCTCCAACCATTGAAATTACGTATATTTTGATATCTGATATAAGACCCATCTTATAAAGATATCAGGTAACCTTATTTAATAAAATAAGGTATTATTTAATTAAACTCTTTTAATTAAATGGGCTCCCTAATCTTATTAGGGATAATTAATTAAACTCCTTTAACTAATTTTCCCTCCTAATCCTATTAGGAATAAATGAGAGTACTTATATTAAATTAATTTCTAAAATCTTTTAGAAATTAAAATAATAATAATAATTGTAATAATATTAATAAAACTCCTCTTATTAATTTATATTTAATATTTCTAAAATATTAAATAATAAATATTAAGCTATTTAATTTATTCTATCACCATAGATTAAATTAAATATACATAATATATTATTACGATTATGCCATTAACTTCTTAAATAATTATTCTTCCTTTTATGGTGTGACCCTTTAGGTTCTCCATATTAAACCCAGGTTATGAATAAATCAATTAGAACAATTCTAATCTTATTTAAATAAATAAATTAAACAATTAATTTATTTAAATAAATAATATTTATTCTACAATAGGGATAAGCCTCCTAGCGATCAACGACTTCCAGATAATATAGATTTCAACATTAATCATAAAAGAACCTTTGAGTAAATAGTTACCGCATAATTCAATCCTTCCACCATACAATGTCCCAATTAAATATAAGGCATGGAATTCTTGTCAAGTCTTATTTTATTTAATTATATGTATTTCGATCCTTAAATGCACAACTCGAAATAATGCAAATTAGAAACTCCTTTCTAATTTCATTACGCCTATAGCCGAGGACTCTTTGGGTTGTCATTTATCGAATCACATAGGACATTTCTCTTCTTTTAATAGAAGTGGTAGATTCTTTATTGATCGTACATTATCTCCATGTACTGACTTATTACACCCAAGCATACCTTTGATATACCCTAAGGGTCTTAAGGAATAAGTCGAAAGTATAACTCATCATGCGAGATACTATGATGATCTCAAGTCAAGGAACTTGTCTTATTATCACTCTGAGAATTCTGATGAGGATGAGTAAAACTCCATTAGGTATTCCTTAGCGAGCGCGTTCGATGAACTTATTCTCTAATAAGCACCTACATACTTGCTTTAGTGTCTCCACACAAATGGTCATGAGATCAATCATCCTCATCAATGAAAGCAAACAGCGTATGTACCCGATCTATCGGATTCACTTAATCCCCGATTTAGTAATCAATGATTGGGAACTATTTTAGTTTTAAGCTTTCTAAAAATTTAGATCTCATTAGAATGATCATCATCATTATTCTAAAAGCATTGCTTAAAACTATGGGTTTATCACATATTATAAAACAGCATCATGTAGATAATTAAAAGCCTTTAATAAATTAATACTTTTATTAATAAATGAATAAGATTGTTACAAAGTATATGCTTTATCATCAAACATGATTGGCTTGTGTGCATATTACTTTCAATAAACCCATAGTTTTAAGTAATGCTTTTAAAATCATGATGAGATCATGCTAATGAGATCTGAATTCTTAGATAACTTCAAAACTAAAATGTTCCCAATCGATGGATTACTAAAAAGGGGATTAGTGAATCAGAAAAGATTGGTACATACGTTGTTTGCTCATTGGATGAGGATGGTTGATCTCTTGATCATTTGTGTGGAGACACTAAAGTAAGTATGTAGGTGCGTATTGGAGAATAAGTTCACTAAACGTGACTCGCTAAGGAATACCTAATGGAGTTTTACTTGTTTGTCAATAGGAATTCATGTAGTGATAGTAGTACAAGTGATCTTTGGACTTGAGATCATCATAGTATCTTATGTATGATGAGTTATACTTTGACTTATTCCTTAAGACCCTTAGGTTATATCAAAGGGTATGCTTGAGTATAATAAGTTATACATGGAGATAATGTATGATCAATAAAGAATCTATTGCTTCTAGTAAAAGGAGAGAAAAGTCATGTGATTTGATAAATGACAACCCAACAGTCCTTGGCCAAGGCAGAATGAAATTAGAAAAGAGTTTCTAATTTTTATTATTTGGTGTTGTGCATTTAAAAATCGAAATACATATAATTTGTGACGCCCCAAATTCAGGTACTTGAAACCCGAACTCGGTGCTTCACGATACCATTTCTATGAGCAGAATATTACTAATAATAATAACAATAATATAAATATCAAACTTAATTTACATATCAGAGTCTAAATCCCAGGTACACGACCTTAAAACATTCATTACATGATAGATAATAAATATCATCGTCTTAGTAAAGTTTAACTATTACACAGAATATTATAAAACTTATTGATTACGACTTTCCTTTCCCCCTTGTTCTTTTTGAACCTCAAAGTTGATTACGCTTAGCTGAAAATATTTAAATTTAAAGCAAGAATGAGCATTTGATTGCCCAGGAAGTAATAGCAACAATATTCATTAGCTGAAAGAAGTATATGTTTTCTTTGGATAGCACTTCCACAACGAATCAACAGTTGTGAAGTAAGCTGAACCAATTATAACAACATATGAAATCTATATCAAATTTTTGAAACTACGTACTGACTATACATGGAGAGCAGTCGATAGACTATGAACTTTGTTTTTAATTTTCGATAAGGTTTAACAGAACTTCATCTGCAAATCATCATAACATACAGGCATTGGGGGGTGATTAGCCCGTTATGCCCTGTATTGATCAATACTACATGCAAGAACGATATTTTCGTTCATCTTATCCGCCTTAGGCGCACAAAAGTTTTCCCATGTTCGGGATGTTCATACTTAGTCTTGAATCCGAACCAAACAATTCGGTTGGATAATAATAATGTTTTATCATGTTCAACGATATCTTTAAATATGTGTCTAGCTGGATCAAATAGCTTAGACAGCTTTTAAGTCAACGTATACATACTGGAAAATAATAAGTATGTATCAACATGTGATTAAATACAATGATTATCTAAGTGAGGTCACTTGTCTAACCATATTTAGAAATTAAAAAATATAATAAATATCTGTATTATACAATAATACTATGTTAATAAACAATGATCGGATAATTTACGAACTTGTATGAATACAAACAATTGGATACAAAATCAATAACAATAAAGTTAATATTCTGGCACAATGATAGTGTAATTCTAAAACTTTCTTACTTAAGTCCCTTGCATAAAGTAAATGCAAAGGTTAGATACTTGCTTGATTCGCTGCTTACAATTACTCAACTTAGATTTATCTTTTATATCAAAATCTATCATTAATAAAATCATTCGTTTGATTAGAATAATACATCATATCACATATTACTACTATTTGCAGTCAGCACATAACCTAATCACATTGTCATATATGTTTAGCAGTCATTAGATCACAAACAAGCGCTTATCTAATCAAACTATCTAAGTCCAGATCAATTTCTGAAACATTCCGGTGTACCGACAGCTTTATCGGGTAATTATCGAGTCTAAAACTCTATTCTGTATTTTTAATAAATGTAAATACCGGTCATATTATTTTTAAATAACTTATAATAATTTTTTAATTAATTATTATAATTTTTCATGATTTTTTAAACACCAGAATCATTATAAAATGATTTAAATATTAAATAATCCTATTATTATTAATATTTAATTAATATTAAATTATTAATGAAACCATTGCCAAAATATTAAAGTTATTTATAATAACTCAAAATATTTTTAAAGTATTAATATTACTCTTAAATGATTTTCAAAACAATTAAAATCATTTTTAAATAATTACCATTAATTATTAATGTATTATTTATCAAAATATTAAATGTGACACCCCCAAAATAGGTATACAACACTCATTACGAAGTCGTCAAAAAATACATAGATGTAAACAACTACAACTTTATTAATACAACATAAAAACTGTGAGTTTAAATATAAATATTGTCATCTAGACAATATCTACACTCAAATAAGTCCCCATTATAATTATTGATACACTATTTTACAAAATAGTGAGGACTACTAAAACAACCTGTCTTGAACCATTACTCCACACCCCATTAGTTCGCTTATATTCTCGTCTCACGAGAAGAAAAATGGAACAAAAAGAAAAGGGTGAGCTCAACTAGCCCGATAAAGAATATTATGACTAAGATAATGTATAACAAATTATCCTTAGTCTTCAACAGAAAAATCGATAGAATACAATAGACAACAATTTTAGATCAACAATTGCAGTGAAACAACAATTCATTAGAAGAGTTAAGTAGAGAATGAAATCTACTATCATCTATGAATTTAAAAGTCCATCGTCGATATTTTATCCTGTAACATCAATCAATATACATCATAAATCAAATATTCATACATGCGGCACTACAAGGCCAAAGATATTCACCGGTTGGTCATGTTCATCTAAACACTGCTCATTCATCTTTGCACTCTGAGTCAAAGATATTCATCATAAAATCATTCATCTTTGCACTACGGGCCAAAGATATTCGATTATATCATCATTTAGGGTGAGTATGATGAAAAATATTTTAAAGAAAAGCGAATCCGGTGAAACAAAAGAACAAATATTAGGATTCGTACTTTAAATAATCCAAGTTCAAAAAATACTTCATAAATAACCGAGTGGAGTAAAATTCAAGAATGAAGACCAAAACATAGATCCAATCAAAGATAGGAATCATAATGAGACAATTTTGGACACGAGAAAAGAAAATTTAATTTTTACGTGAATAGTGTCGATATCGTGAATAGTAACTTTCAAACACTAAAAGATAGAAATTTCACAAAAAATATCATTATGCTTCGTGAATAGTACTCGTGAATAGTAAGTCATAAATAGTAACTCATGAATAGTAACCCCGACATGAAAAAGTTTCAAATTTGATAAACATTTCCAACCAATATTTCGGCATAATGATATTGAAGAAATAATATCATTTGAGAAGAAAATAACATCCCTTACCTCAGAAAGAATAATACTTCTGACTGGAATACTGGATATAGTGCTGAAAGAACTTGCACCGTATAGCAATACTCAAAGTACTAAAAATACTCACAAGAATATGCTCAATATATCGAGAGAGAAAGAGAGAGAAAACTTTAGTTTCTGGTGTGATTTTCAATTCTAACCTAAGCACCCTATTATAGGAAATTGCTTAGAACACCAAAGCAGAAAATTTAATATAATAATAATATTTTCAAAACTTATTCATACGCACACCTTTGAATCTAATTTCAGCAACCAAAATAGTCCACCATAATGACAAAAACGTTTTTCTAAACAAAAATATTTAAAACTTCCAAAATTTAATTATTTTGGAACTTCGGAACTTTAATAATTCATAATAAATATCCTTTTTTATCATAAAATTCGAATCTCGCGAATTTTTATAGGAAATTCAATTCTCTACAACTTTGCGAAAGAAAGTTTTTCCAAATTTCAAACAGAAATTGACCAAAATCCATTAATGGGAGATTTTACAGGCTATAATCAAATTTCAGTCAAGAAATGGGGTCCACCGACACACAAAACATGTGTTAATCATTTAATGCAACAAAAATATTCTTCCTCCTCATATACTTATATATCCCACATTCATTATAAAAATATCATCATTATTATATTATTAAAATAATATATTCAAATGAATTATTTTATCTGAAAAAGATAAAATATTAATTTTCAACAATTGTCACATTTAAAAATTTTCTCCATCTATATCCACATAAAATTAATATTTTCCTCATCATATAAATTCATAATTAATTATTCACAAATAATATTACAGAATCACAAAGATTAGCAACGGTAGTTCGGAAGAGGGGGCTTTTCAATAAGAATTTCTCTTCTTGGTGGCGTAATTAGGTGACCAAACCTCTCCTTAGACAAAACTTTCTAGACATGCCAATAATGTTTTCTAATAATATTATTCAGATAATATGAATTATTGCTTCGAAAATAGAAAATACTGTGTAGTGACAATTATTGAAACAACAGTAATATAAAAAAATCAACGTAGCAATTATTGAATCAATAAAATAAAATCTTGAGCAAGTAATTCATCGTAACAATTATTGAGTAGTGCCTTCTTACGTAAGAATCAATAATTGGTACAATACCGTGTGCTACTGTGCAAGAACGTGTATTACTGTGTTTTAACCACCGGGTATTCCAACAGTATTAACGGTAACAACTACGCCATTATTTATAAATAACTTATACTTGTCGTTTTCTTCATCCAATAGCTTTTCGTTATGGGCCCACACAAGGCTGCGCCATCGTACGAATATTTCCCGACAGTAAGAATATTCCACGACCAAACGAATATTCTCCAACAACAATGAGTATTTTATAACCACTTGCTTATTTGAAATATTTGCGCATTTTACCCATAACTAACCACATTAATCAAATCAAACCTTACTATTTCAAAATGATAAATAGAGGAAATTAAATTTTATTTATTAATAATTTGGGGTCTTACAACCTCCCCTCCTTATGAAATTTCGTCCTCGAAATTGATGTACGTACCTGGTGTTTCGAAAGGTTGAGAATACCTCGCTTTCATTTCCGTTTCAAACTCCCAGGTCATTTCCTCAATAGCATGGTTCCTCCACAAAACTTTGACTTGTGGTATGACCTTTGTGCATAGGACATGCTCTTTCATATCCAAGATATTGACAGGTACCTCCTCGTACGTTAAGTTTTCGGCTATCTCGTCCGATTCTATCCTAATAATGTGGTTCGGGTCATCCACATATTTACGTAACATCGATACGCGAAAAATGTTATGAACACGCGTCATACTTGGCGGTAAAACGAGTCTATAGGCCACAGTTTCTATTCGATCGAGGATTTCAAATGGACTAATAAATCGAAGGTTTGAGATTTCCTCACATCGCCGATTCTCGCTTTTAGAATAACGACTTCTTGCATCTTCTTCTTCATATTCATCAACCTGTGTGCAGTAGCTTGAAAGCGAATTTTTAAATTTATCGATTAAAGTCGATTCTAATCGTATATTTGTTATCTTCACGCAGGTTCTTGGAATCTTTAACTCTATCTCCATCTTCTGTAAGTCATACGAAATGGGTCAACGTGTCAGCTACCACGTCCATTTTCTTTCCAAGATGGTATTGAATGGTATGGTTGTAATCTTTCAACAGCTCGAGCCAACGTCGTTGCCGCATGTTGAGTTCTTGGAAGCTCTTCTCATATTCCTCGCTCCATTCGAATTTTGTATCTCTACGAGTCAGCTGAGTTTATGGAGTAGCGATTCGAGAAAATCTTTCCACGAATCTCCGATAATAACCAACTAAGCCTAGAAAGCTACGTATTTCGATTACTGACTTAGGTTGCTCTCAACTATGACTCATATCCCAATCTTGGATAGCGCGTCACAATGACACCTATCAGTTTACTATAGCACAAATACGGCGTCCCCTACGGAGAGTCTGGCTTCGGTGCATTCCACAAAGGAAGTCACCAGATAAAGGCTCGGGTACCAAATTCTATAGTTGAATTTTTAACTCCTGAAGTTCAATAGGAGACATGAGATTTTAGAAATGGGTTTTGTACCGGGTTCAAAGTTGATACAAAGTTCAATATCACACTTTGGGAGTAAGCCAAGAAATTCTTCAGGAAATACATCAGGAAATTTACTAACAATAGAAATATCATTCAAATCTGACGTATTTTTGTTTAAGTCCATAACATGGGCTAAGAAAACTTGACATCTGTTTTTCAATAAACGAATGACTTTATGGCTTGATATGAAAGTGTTTGACTTCAATGGTTTGGTTGCTTGAATTGAATAACAAAGTTGCTTAGGAATATGAAAACTAACAACCTTACGAAAGCAATCAATTTTGGCATGATGAGTAGTTAATCAATCAATCCCCAAAATCACATCGAAGCAAGTATCTTTAAAGAAATAAGGTCAACAGTGTAATGCGATGGTGCCAACTTGGATCAAACAAGATTTATAAGCAGTGGATGTGATGAACGTTTCTCCTAACGGAGTTTCCACAGATAGGTCAAAGTCTAATTTCTCCGGAGTCAAGTTTAAACGTTGAGCACAAGCAGGAGAGATAAATGAATGGGTAGCACCAGTATCTAGTAATGTATAAACTTCGCATGAATTTATGATTAGCTTACCCGTGATCACCTCGTTTGGGTTCCTCGCATGTTGACCAGTCACGACAAACGCTCTTCCAGGAACCGTTGACTTTGACTTTTGGGGGACAACTGTGTCATTGTTGAATCTCTCTCTTTAAAATCCCCAGACTCGCTTCTTCTATTTTCATGGCCACGATTACCACCGAGTGGTTGTCGCTCTTGTCCAGATTTTTCTTTCTCCATTTGGTTATCAATGTTACGATGATCTAGCATCACCCCAGTATGATCCTGGTTACGGTCTCTTGGTTGAACGTACTCGCTATCTCGCTCTAATAATTGAGCCCTGTTAACAACATCTGAATATAAAGAAAATTTATGAGAGATAAGATATTGCCGAATCTCGGGTTTTAAACCTCTCAGAAACATCCTCGTCATTCGTTCCTCATTTTCTACCAAATGAGGTGCAAACCTGGATAACTCTACAAACTTTGCCTCGTATTGGGACACCGTCATGTTGTTTTGTTCTAGTCTAATAAACTCTACCTCTTTCATATGGCGAATACTTTTAGGAAAGTATTTTTTGTTGAAAAGTTTCTGAAATGTTTTCCAAGACATGCGGAGTGCGGCAGGCTGGGTACGTTTCATAGACTCCCACCAGTAATCTGCCTCGCCACGGAACATAAAGGTGGCGAATGGAACCTTCTGTTTCTCCGTGCATCCCAAGACATCAAATATCTTGGTAATTTGATTGACCTATGTTTTCGCCATGATCGGATCCGGCTTTCCCTTAAATTATGGTGGTCCCAACTCTTTGAACTGCTTGGCCGTGACAAGCCTCACGTTGCTATCATTTCCACCCGTATTCTGTACACGAGTCTCCCTCGTCTGGTTTTGCATGAACTGCAAAAAGCTCCTAAACATCCCGTCGCTCATAAATGCGCTCGGTGGTGTTGTTTACGGGGAGGAATATTGCCTTCTGTTGACACGTTCCACAGGTGGTGATTAAAGGTGTTTCCATGGTCTCATTAACTCCACCGTTAATATTCTCAAATTTGCCATTCTTAAATCTTGCTTATAAAACAAGGGTTAATTAAATAAATTAACATATCACATATTAACCATATACTTCAATTGACCAACAAATATGCTTAGGTATGACACACTAAATAAGGATTACTCGTCTTTTCCCTCCTAGTACTATTTCCCGATCTCTCGCCACGGATTATATCCCTAAGCTCGATATTAACTGTGACGCCCCCAAAATAGGTATACAACACCCATTCGAAGTCGTCCAAAATACATGGTACGAAACAACTACAACTTTATTAATACAACATAAAAGCGTGAGTTTAAATACAAATATTGTCATCTAGACAATATCCACACTCAAATAAGTCCTCATTACAATTATTGATACACTATTTTACAAAATAGTGAGGACTACTAAAACAACTGTCTTGAACCATTACTCCACACCCGACTAGTTCGCTTATATTCTCGTCTCCTGAGAAGAAAAATGGAACAAAAAGAAAAAGGGTGAGCTCAACTAGCCCAGTAAAAAATATTATGACTAAGATAATGTGTGACGCCCCCAAAATAGGTATACATCACCCATTACGAGTTGTCAATACATAGTATGTGAAAACAACTACAACTTTATTATTACAACAAGAAAAGCGTGAGTTTAAATACAAATATTATCTTCTAGACAATATCTATACTCAAATAAATCCTCATCACATTTATTGATACATTATTTTACAAAATGGTGAGGACTACTAAACAACCCTTTCTAAAACCTTCATTCCATACCCCAGAGCTTGCACTCGCTATATTCTCGCCTCACGAGAAAAATAGAACAAAAAGGAAAAGGGTGAGCTCAACTAGCTCGATAAAGAATATTATGACTAAGATAATATACAACAAATTATCGTTAGTCTTCAACGAGGAAAAATATAATAGAATACAATAGACAACAAATTTTAAATCAATATTCGCAATGAAATAATAATTCATTAGAAGAGTTAAGTAGAGAATGCAAACTACTATCTTCTATGTATGAATTTAAAAGTTCATAAATCTATCTTTTATTCCTGTAACATCAATCAATATACATCCGAATCAAATATTCATCTTTGCACTACTGAGCCAAAGATATTCATCGATTGGTCATGTTCATTTAAACACTGTTCATCTTTGCACTACACGCCAAAGATATTATTCTTGAAATCATTCATCTTTGCACTACTGGGCCAAAGATATTCTTAAGAATCATTCATCTTTGCACTACTGGGCCAAAGATATTCCATAATATCATCATTTAAGACCGAGGATGATGAAAAATATTTTTTTAAAGAAACGAATCCGGTGAAACAAAATGACAAGGATTAAGGATTAAGGATTCGTACTTGGTTTTATCCACGTCAAAAATACCTCAAAAATAATCATAGTGGTGTAAAATTCAAGAATGATCAAAACATGGATACAATCGAGTTAGTATCCGAATAGATGTTTTAGACGAAAAGAAGAAATTTTATTTTTGATTGAATAGTATCAGATATCGTGAATAGTGACGATATCGTGAATAGTCTCAGAGTATCGTGAATAGTAACTCGACACCAAAAGATAGAAATTCCACAAAAACATCTTCACGCTTCATGAATAGTACTCGTGAATAGTAACTCGTGAATAGTAACTCATGAATAGTAACTCGTGAATAGTAACTCATGAATAGTAACCATGAATAGTAACCCCGACATGAAAAAGTTCCAAATTTGATAAAAACTTCAGATCAACATTTCAGCATAATGATATTGAAGAAATAATATCATTACAAAAAAAAAATAATATCCCTTACCTCGAAAGATCAGTACTTCTAGCTAGAAATAGGGTATAGTCCTTGAAGGAACTTGCACCGTCTAGCAATACTCAAAGTATACTCAAAATACTCACAAGAATACGCTCGATAATATAGAGAGAGAAAACTTCAGTTTCTGGTGTGATTTTCAATTCTAACCTAAGCACCCTATTTATAGGAAATTGCTTAGAACACCAAAGCAGAAAATTTAATAAATTAATATATATATATATATATATATATATATATCAAATTCATACGCCAACCTTAGAATTCAGATCCTAGCATTTCCCACATGCCACCTTCTAGAAAAGTAAGAAAAAAAACGTTTTTCATAAAATAAATAATTAAAACTTTCAAAAAATCAATTATTTTTGACTTTGAACTTCAATAATTCATAATAAATAGCCCTTTCATCAGAAAATTCAAATCTCATGAGTTTTTATAGGAAATTCAATTCTCTACAACTTTACAGAAGAAAGTTTTCCAAATTCCAAATGAAAATTGACCGAAATCCACAAGCGGTCGATTTTTACGATCTATAATCAAATTTCAAATCAATAAATGGGGTCCACCGAGCATGTTTAACATGTTTTAAACATTTATTGCAACAAAAATACTCTTCCTCCTCAGTATACTCATATATCCCACATTCGTTGTAAAATATCACTAGTTAATATATTATTAAAATAATATATTTAAATGAATTATTTTATCGAGAAAAGATAAAATTTCAATTTTCAACAATTGTCACTATAAAAATTTTCTCCATCTATATCCACATAAAATCAATATTTTCTCATCATATGAATCAATAATTAATTATTCATAAATAATATTACGTAATCACAATATTGACAACCAGGCGGGTCCCAAGAAAGAGGGGCTTTCAATAAGAATTTCTTCTTCATGGTGGCCGCAATTAGGTGACCAAACCTCTCCTTAGACGAGAACTTTCTAGACATTGCCAATAATGTTATCTAATAATATTATTCAGATAATATGAATTATTGCTTCGATAATGAAAAAATCTCGTGTAATGACAATTATTGAAACAACAAATGACAATATAAAATATCAACACAAAGCAATTATTAACTCAATAAAATCTTCGAAGCAGTAATTATCGTAACCATTATTGAGTAGTGCCTTCTTACGTAAGAATCAATAATTGGTGCAATACTGGTAACATCGCTTTCAACAGCGCGTATTAGTGTGTTTTAACCACGGGTATTCCAATAGTATAATCTGGCAACAACTACGCCAGTTATTTAAAAACAACTCATATTTGTCGTTTTCTTCATCCAATCGCTTTAGTTATGGGGCCCACAGATGATGGGCTGCTTGTGCGGTAAATACGAATATTCACAAGACAAGCGAGACGAATATTCCACGACCAAACGAATATTCCCCGACGATAATGAATATTTTATAACCACTTGCTTATTTTGAAATATTTACGATTTAACCCTTAACTATCCATATTAATCAAATCAACCCTTACTATTTCAAAATAATAAATAAAGGAAATTCCTTTTATTTAAAAATTTTGGGGTCTTACAACCTTCCTCCTTATGAAATTTCGTCCTCGAAATTGACGTGACGATACTGGTGTTTGAAAAGGTGAGGATACCTCGCTTTCATTTCCGTTTCCAATTCCCATGTCATTTCCTCTATAGCATGATTCCTCCACAAAACTTTAACTTGTGGTATGACCTTTGCGCGTAGGACATGCTCCTTCCTATCCAAGATCTTGACAGGTACCTCCTCATACGTTAAGTCTTCGGCTATCTCGTCCGGTTCTAACTCAATAACGTGGTTCGGGTCTTTCACATATTTACGAAATGCATGATATATGAAACACATTATGAACACTAGACATACTCGGAGGTAACGCAAGTCTATAGGCTACATTTCCTACTCGGTCAAGAATTTGAAATGGACCAATAAATCGTGGATTGAGCTTTCCTCTCTTCCCAAATCTTGTAACTCCCTTCCATGGAGCAACTCGCAACAATACATGATCCCCTACATTAAATTCCACGTCCTTTCGATGAAGATCCGCATAACTCTTTTGTCGATCTTGTGCCGTTTGTATATCGTTGTCGAATCATTTGGATCTTTTCGGTGAGTCATATCGCATTTAACTCGGGTCCCAACAATGTTGCTTCACCCACCTCATCCCAACATATTGAGAACGACATTTTCGTCCATATAATGCTTGAATGGAGCCACACCTATACTTGCACGATAAGCTGTTGTTGTAGGAGAATTCCACCAATGGTAAATACTTATCAACTACCCTTGAAGTCTAGGACACGAGTCTTAATAGATCTTCAAGAGTTTGAATAGTCCTCTCTGATTGTCCGTCCGTTTGGGGATGGTATGCCGAACTAAATCGCAAATCCGTGCCCATAGCTTTTTGCAAGCTAACCCAAAATCTTGAAGTGAATCTTGGGTCACGATCCGAAACTATGGATACAGGCATACCATGCAACCTCACAATCTCATTCACGTACATACTAGCAAGACGTTCGAGGAATAAGTCTCCGATCGGCAAGAAATGAAGCGGACTTGGTTAATCTATCAACAATAACCCAAATAGCATTGATGCCTTGAGAAACCGTAGGAAGACCCAGAATCTGAAATCCATAGTAATGTGTTCCCACTTCCATTAGGAATCTCAAGTGGTTCTTAGCGGACCCTTAGGTACAAGATGCTCCGCCTTTACACGTTGGCAAGTTAAACACATCGAGATAAACTTTGCAATCTCTCTTCATATTGTTCCACCAAAATGTATGTCGAAGATCACGATACATTTTAGTACTTCGAGGATGGATTGCAAATGGCGTATTGTGTGCCTTATCATAATCTTGTACTTCAAATCGTCAGTCGTTAGGAACACAAAGTCTAGAGTGGACTCAAGTATTCCTTCTTCATCAATTCTCGCTTCGAATAGCTCCTTCTTGTACTTTCTTCTTCATCACGCGCGATCGCTCAAGATTCGGTGGCTTGAGCAACCTTAACTTTTTCTATTAAAGTTGGCTCTGTCGTATACTTGACATCATCCTTTTCGTTCCTCGCATATGATCTTCTACTCAACGCGTCGGCTACCACGTTCGCTTTTACGGGATGGTATTGAATAGTGTGGTCGTAGTCTTTCAATAGCTCGAGCCAACATCACGCCACATGTTGAGTTCTTTTGAGTGAAGAAATATTTAAGGCTTTTATGGTGCGAATATATCTCCACTTTCTCCCATATAGATAGTGCCTCCATATTTTTTAGCTAAAACGCTGCACGCTAACTCTAGATCATGAGTAGGATAATTCCTCTCATACTCTTTAAGTTGTCGCGAGGCATAGGCTATGACTTTCCCACGTTGCATGAGAACACATCCTAACCCTTTGCTCGAAGCATCATTCAGAGATAACAAATCCATCCGAACCAGATGGTATTGTTAGAACAGTCTTAGAAATAAGTCTCCTCTTAAGCTCTTGGAAACTTTTCTCGCATTCTTCGCTCCAAACAAATTTTGTATCCTTCCGAGTTAGTTGAGTTAATGGAGTAGCGATTCGAGAAAACCCTTCCACGAATCTCCGATAATAACCAAACTAAGCCCAAAAAGCTACGTACTTGAACATCGAATTTCGGTTGCTCCCAACTTTGTATTGCTTCAATCTTGGCCGGATCAACAGATACTCCATGTTTTGACACCACGTGCCCAAGGAATGCTACTTCCTCAAGCCGTAACTCGCATTTCTTCAATTTGGCATATAGTTGGTTTTTTCACGAAGCCTTTTCGAGTACCTGACTTCAAATGGTGCTCATGATCTTCACGGCTTTTGGAATATATGAGGATGTCATCAATAAAGACAACAACGAATTGATCCAAATATTCCTTGAATACTCGGTTCATCATATCCATGAAAGTCGCAAGAGCATTAGTTAGTCCGAAAGACATGACTAAGAATTTATAATGCCCATACCGAAGTTCAAGGCGGTCTTTGGAATATCCTCGATTCTAATCTTCAAATTGATGATATCCGAGCGAAGATCGATTTTTGAAAAGAATTGTGCCCCTCAGTAATTTGGTCAAACAAGTCATCAATACGAGGTAGAGGATACCTATTCTTGATGGTGACATGGTTCAATTCCCCGATAGTCAATACAAAGTCACATACTCCGTCTTTCTTCTTTACAAATAAAGCAGGAGCACCCCAAGGAGATGTACTGGGGACGAATGAAACCGATGTCCAACAATTCTCGTAGTTGGACCTTTAACTCCCGAAGTTCAATAGGAGCCATTCGATATGGGGTTTTAGAAATGGGCTTTTGCGAGGTTCAAGATCAATAAAGAATTCAACTTCACGCTCGGGGTAGGCGGGAAGTTCTTCGAAATCGTCAAGAAAGTCAATAACAACGGGAATATTATTCAAATTTGGCGTGTCTTTATTCAAATCCATAACATGGGCTAAGAAAGCTTGACATCCGTTTTTTAATAAGCGAATAGCTTTATGATTAGATATGACGTTGATCGATTTTAATGGTTTAGTTGCTTGAATTGCATACAACGGGTTGGTTAGGAATATGAAAACTAACAACCTTACGAAAACAATCAATTTTGGCATGATGAGTAGTTAACCAATCAATCCCTAAAATCACATCAAAAGCAAGTATCTTTAAAGAGATAAGGTCAATGGTGAGTAATGGTGCCAACTTGAATCAAACAAGATTTATAAGCAGTGGATGTGATGAAAGTTTGTCCTAACGGAGTTTCCACAGATAGGTCAAAGTCTAATTTCTCCGAGTCAAGTTTAAGCGTTGAGCACATGCGGGAGAGATAAATGAATGGGTAGCACCCAGTGTATCAAGTAAGGTATAAACTTCGCAAGAATTTATAAATAGCTTACCGTGATCACCTCGTTTGGGTTCCTCGCATTATGACCGGTCACAACAAACGCTCTTCCGGAATCGTTGACTTTGACTTTTACGGGATAGTCTTTTGAGTCACCGTCCCCATTGAACTAGGTTTTTCATTCATCGTATAATCTCGAGCGATATGTCCTTCCTTTCCACAATTATAGCATACCTTGAGCTGTTGTGGGCGGTTTGGTGATATGTCCCTCTTTTCCGCATTTGTAGCATATGAATGGGTGGTCGTTCTCCTCCCTTAGAACCGATTCTTTTTTAAGACTTTGTCATCTTCACATGGTCGTTGTTAAATCTCCTCTTTTAAAATCTCCTCCTAACTCGCTTCTTCTATTTTCGTGGCCATGATTACCACACGAGTGGTTACCATTTCTGTCCCGTCTGTTTCTTTCTCCGCAGTTATCATTATTACATTGATCGCTATCTACGACACGATCCTGGTTGTGGTCCCTCGGTTGGTAGTACTCGTTATCTCGCTCTAATAATTGAGCCACATTTACAAACATCCGAATAAAGAGAAAATTTATGAGAAATGAGATATTGGCGTATGCTGGGGTTTCAAACCTCTAAGAAACATCCGCGTCATCGTTACTCATTCTCCACCAAATGAGGTACAAACACGGATAACTCTGCAAACTTTGCCTCGTCTTTGAGACACCGTCGTGTGTTGTTTTGTTCCAATCGATGAACTCCACTTCCTTCATATGATGAACACTTTCGGGAAAGTATTTGTCATTAAATAGCTTCAAACGTCTCCCAAGACATCTTTGAGTCTTGAATTTGGATGGGTAGTGCTTCACTGAGACTCCCACCAAAGTGGTCCGCCTCACCACGGAACATAAAGGTGGTGAATGGAACCTTCGTTCCTCCGTGCATCCCAAGACATCGAATATCTTGGTAATTTGTTTGACCCATGTTTCCGCCATGATCGGATCGGCTTTCCCTTAAATTCGGTGGTCCCAACTCTTTGAAGCTGCTTGGCATGTGACAACCCGTGAATTGCTATCATTTCCTCCTCAGTATTTTGAACACGAAGTTTCCTAAATGCGATTTTGCATAAGCGCGCAAAAACTTCTAAACATCCCTCGTTCATCATCTCGCTTTCAATGGTGTTGTTCACGGGAGGAACATTGCCCGACTGTTGCACGCTCTCTCCTCGTTGGTGAGTACTGAGCATCTCCACGGTCTCATTTCCATTATTAATATTCTCATTCGACATTCTCAAATCTTTGTCATAAAACAAGGGTTAATTAAGGAAATCAATATATCACATATTATCCCTATATATCTTGACCAACTAACAAATAAGCTTAGGTAGGACACACTAGCGAAGGATTTACTCGTCTCTCTCCTCCTAGTTCTATTCCCCGATCTCCGCCAGAGATCATATCCCTAAGCTCGATACCATTTGTGGCGCCCCCAAAATAGGTATACATCACCCATTACGAGTTGTCAATACATGGTACGTAAACAACTACAACTTTATTATTACAACAAGAAAACTGTGAGTTTAAATACAAATATTATCTTCTAGACAATATCTATACTCAAATAAATCCTCATCACATTTATTGATACATTATTTTACAAAATGGTGAGGACTACTAAACAACCCTTTCTAAAACCTTCATTCCATACCCCAGACTCGTACTCGCTATATTCTCGCCTCCACGAGAAAAATGGAACAAAAAGGAAAAGGGTGAGCTCAACTAGCTCAATAAAGAATATTATGACTAAGATAATATACAACAAATTATCGTTAGTCTTCAACGAGGAAAAATATAATAGAATACAATAGACAACAAATTTTAAATTAATATTCGCAATGAAATAATAATTCATTAGAAGAGTTAAGTAGAGAATGCAAACTACTATCTTCTATGTATGAATTTAAAAGTTCATAAATCTATCTTTTATTCCTATAACATCAATCAATATACATACGGAATCAAATATTCATCTTTGCACTACAGGCCAAAGATATTCATCGATTGGTCATGTTCATTTAAACACTGTTCATCTTTGCACTCGCGCCAAAAGATATTCTTGAAATGATTCATCTTTGCACTCTGAGCCAAAGATATTCTTAAGGAATCATTCATCTTTGCACTACCTGGCCAAAGATATTCCATAATATCATCATTTAAGACCGAGGATGATGAAAATATTTTTTTTAAAGAAAGCGAATCGGTGAAACAAAATGACAAGGATTAAGGATTAAGGATTCGTACTTGGTTTTATCCACGTCCAAAAATACCTCAAAAATAATCATAGTGGTGTAAAATTCAAGAATGATCAAAACATGGATACAATCGAGTTAGTATCCGAATAGATGTTTTAGACGAAAAGAAGAAATTTTATTTTTAAATTGAATAGTGACAGTATCGTGAATAGTGGCGATATCGTGAATAGTCAGATATCGTGAATAAGTAACTCGACACCAAAAGATAGAAATTCCACAAAAAAAACATCTTCACGCTTCATGAATAGTAGATCGTGAATAGTAATCGTGAATAGTAACTCATGAATAGTAACTCGTGAATAGTAACTCATGAATAGTAACCCCAGAGCATGAAAAAGTTCCAAATTTGATAAAAACTTCAGATCAACATTTCAAAGATAATGATATTGAAGAAATAATATCATTAAAAAAAAATAATATCCCTTACCTCGAAAGATCAAGTACTTCTAGCTAGAATCTAGGGTATAGTCTTTGAAGGAACTTGCAAATCTAGCAATACTCAAAGTATACTCAAAATACTCACAAGAATACGCTCGATAATATAGAGAGAAAACTTCAGGTTTACGGTGTGATTTTCAATTCTAACCTAAGCACCCTATTTATAGGAAAATGCTTAGAACACCAAAGCAGAAAATTTAATAAAATAATATATATATATATATATCAAATTCATACGCCAACCTTAGAATTCAGATCCTAGCATTTCCCACATGCCACCTTCTAGAAAAGTAAGAAAAAAAATGTTTTTCATAAAATAAATAATTAAAACTTTCAAAAAATCAATTATTTCGGAGCTTCGGAACTTCAATAATTCATAATAAATAGCCCTTTCATCAGAAAATTCAAATCTCGCGAGTTTTTATAGGAAATTCAATTCTCTACAACTTTACAGAAGAAAGTTTTTCCAAATTCCAAATGAAAATTGACCGAAATCCACAAGCGGTCGATTTTTTAAATTTATAATCAAATTTCGGTCAATAAATGGGGTCCACCGAGCATGTTTAACATGTTTTAAACATTTATTGCAACAAAAATACTCTTCCTCCTCGTATACTCATATATCCCACATTCGTTGTAAAAATATCACCGTTAATATATTATTAAAATAATATATTTAAATGAATTATTTTATCGAGAAAAGATAAAATTTCAATTTTCAACAATTGTCACTATAAAAATTTTCTCTATCTATATCCACATAAAATCAATATTTTTCTCATCATATGAATCAATAATTAATTATTCATAAATAATATTATGTAATCACAATATTGACAACCAGGCGGTTCCAGGAAAGAGGGGCTTTCAATAAGAATTTCTTTTTCTTGGCAGCGCAATTAGGTGACCAAACCTCTCCTTAGCATGTAACTTTCTAGACATTGCCAATAATGTTATCTAATAATATTATTCGGATAATATAAATTATTGCTTCGATAATGAAAAATCTTGTGTAATGACAATTATTGAAACAACAATGAATATAAAATATCAACACAAACAATTATTAACTCAATAAAATCTTTGAATAAATTAATTATCGTAACCATTATTGAGTAGTGCCTTCTTCACGTAAGAATCAATAATTGGTGCAATACTGTAGAAACCGCTTTCAACAACGCAGCGTATTAGTGTGTTTTAACCACCGGGTATTCCAACAAGATAATGGCAACAACTACTACTAGTTATTTAAAAACAACTCATATTTGTCGTTTTCTTCATCCAATCGCTTTCACGTTATGGGGCCCACACATGGTCGCTAGGCGTCGTAAATACGAATATTCACGAAAAGATTTAATATTCCACGACCAAATGAATATTCCCAAGCGATAATGAATATTTTATAACCACTTGCTTATTTTGAAATATTTGCGTATTTAACCTTAACTATCCATATTAATCAAATCAACCCTTACTATTTCAAAATAATAAATAAAGGAAATTCCTTTTTATTTAAAAATTTTTGGGGTCTTACATAATGTACAACAAATTATCCTTAGTCTTCAACAGGAAAAAAAATCGATAGAATACAATAGACAACAAGTTTTAGATCAACAATGCAATGAAACAACAATTCATTAGAAGAGTTAAGTAGAGAATGAAATCTACTATCATCTATGAATTTAAAAGTCCATCATCGATATTTTATCCTCGTAACATCAATCAATATACATCATAAATCAAATATTCATCTTTGCACTACTACGGCCAAAGATATTCACTGAATTAGTCATGTTCATCTAAACACTGTTCATCTTTGCACTACGGCCAAAGATATTCATCATAAAATCATTCATCTTTGCACTACGGGCCAAAGATATTGATTATATCATCATATAGGACCGAGGATGATGAAAAATATTTTAAAGAAAAGCGAATCGGTGAAACAAAAGAACAAATATTAGGGATTCGTACTTTAAATAACCCAAGTTCAAAAATACTTCATAAATAACTAGAGTGGAGTAAAATTCAAGAATGAAGACCAAAACATAGATCCAATCAAAAATAGGAATCATAACAGACAATTTTGGACACAGAAAAGAAAATTTAATTTTTCTGTGAATAGTGTCATATTCATGAATAGTGTCGTATACGTGAATAGTGCCATATACGTGAATAGTTCCATATACGTGAATAGTAACTCCGACACTAAAAGATAGAAATTTCACAAAAAATATCATCAGGCTTAGTGAATAGTACTCGTGAATAGTAACCCCGACATGAAAAAGTCTCAAATTTGATAAAAATTTCCAACCAATATTTCGGCATAATGATATTGAAGAAATAATATCATTTGAGAAGAAAATAACATCCCTTACCTCAGAAAGAATAGTACTTCTGACTAAATTACTGGATATAGTGCTGAAAGAACTTGCACCGTATAGCAATACTCAAAGTACTAAAAATACTTACAAGAATACGCTCAATATATCGAGAGAAAAAGAGAGAGAAAACTTTAGTTTCTGGTGTGATTTTCAATTCTAACCTAAGCACCCTATTTATATAAAATTGCTTAGAACACCAAAGCAGAAAATTTAATATAATAATAATATTTCCAAAATATATTCATACGCACACCTTTGAATCTGATTTCAGCCACCAAAATAGTCCACCATAATGACAAAAACGTTTTTCTAAACAAAAATATTTAAAACTTCCAAAATTTAATTATTTCGGAACTTCGGAACTTTAATAATTCATAATAAATAGCCCTTTTATCAGAAAATTCGAATCTCGCGAATTGTTATAGGAAATTCAATTCTCTACAACCTTGCAGAAGAAAGTTTTTCCAAATTTCAAACATAAATTGACCGAAATTCATAAACAGGCGATTTTACAGGCTATAATCAAATTTCAGTCAAGAAATGGGGTTCACTGACACATAAAACATGTGTTAATCATTTAATGCAACAAAAATACTCTTCCTCCTCATATACTCATATATCCCACATTCATTGTAAAAATATCATCATTATTATATTATTAAAATAATATATTGAAATGAATTATTTTATCGAGAAAAAGATAAAATATTAATTTTCAACAATTGTCACATTTAAAAATTTTCTCCATCTATATCCACATAAAATCAATATTTTCCTCATCATATAAATTCATAATTAATTATTTACAAATAATATTACAGAATCACAAGATCTTGGCAACTGTGGTGTTCCTAGGAAGAGGGGCTTTCGATAGAATTTCTCCTTCTTTGGCGTATGATTAGGTGACCAAACCTCTCCTTAGACAGAACTTTCTAGACATTGCCAATAATGTTTTCTAATAATATTATTCAGATAATATGAATTATTGCTTCGATAATGGTAAATAATGTGTAGTGACAATTATTGAAATAACAATAATATAAAAAATCAACGTAACAATTATTGAATCAATAAAATAAAATCTTGAGCAAGTAATTATCGTAACAATTATTGAGTAGTGCCTTTCTTACGTAAGAATCAATAATTGGTGCAATACCGCAGTGTCTTCTTGTTTAACAACGCAGACATCTTGTGTTTTAACCATTGGGTATTCCAACAAGATAATAGCTTGTAATAACTACGCCTGTTATTTATAAACAACTTATACTTTGTCGTTTTCTTCATCCAATCGCTTTTTAGTTATGGGCCCACACAAGGTTGCATGGCAGTAAATTACGAATATTCCCCGACAGTAAGAATATTCCACGACCAAACGAATATTCTCCGACAACAATGAGTATTTTATAACCACTTGCTTATTTGAAATATTTACGCATTTTACCCATAACTAACCACATTAATCAAATCAACCCTTACTATTTCAAAATGATAAATAGAGGAAATTAAATTTTCTTTATTAAGAATTTGGGGACTTACATTAAAAGTCATTAAGTATAACTTCAAATATTTTAAACCATTTATATCCTTTTTAAATGATTTTTAAATTAATAAAACTATTTTAAAATATTTAATTAATATAATTATTAAATAAATTAATATTTAATTATTAGTGAAATTTACCTTTAAATATTAAAAGTTATATTTTATAACTTAAAATATTTGTAAACTCTTTATTTTCATTTAAAATAATTTTTATAATATTAAAATTATTTTAATTAAATTATTTAATATAATTTTAAATAAATCTAAAATCAATAATATTAAATATCAATAATATTAAATAATTAATGAAATTTATCTTAAAATATTAAAATTAATATTTTATAACTTAAAATATTTTTAAATACCTTATTATCATTTAAAATGATTTTAATTTAATAAAATAATTTTTATTAATTTATTTAATGCATTTATTTAATAAATTAAATATCAATACTATTAAAATAAATACTAATATTTATGAAAAATATGTCAAATTATTAAAAGTTAATTTTTATAACTTCAAATTATTTTTAAAATTATTTTAATTTTTAGAAATTATTTTCTATATTTAAATGAAATTTTGGAAATTAATAATTCAAATTAAATAAGTCTGTCAATATAGCCTTTAGCGACAGAAACCGTTGCCTAAAGTGTTCTTGAGTCTGAAGAACATGCATAGTTAGTGATTGAGTTAGCTACTTTGACCAAACATTAAACACTGATCATGTTGTTTCTGGGCAAGCTAAAGGTTAGTTATTGTAGTACTAATGTAACACTACATGATTCAACAACAATAATGGTCAAAAAGCATAACACAGAGGAGATCTGAGCATCCCAAGTAGCTGTTTGAGTTGTTCTTCATTTCTGGGTTACCCAGAAATGAAGAACAGTTCGAGTGGCCACTTTTGGGCTTCCACAACTTGTTGATCTTGTAACATTTTTGTAATATAATGGGTCCAGTGTGTAGCCAGCATGTAAGTGAAGAGATCTATCACATAAAATACATATATCAACATCACAATCAACAAATATCGTCCGGTCAAACCATGTCAGACGACACGTTCATATGTTTTCTGGGTTACCCAGAAAACAGAAAACGGGCTCGACTTGGCTAGTTTGACCGGCCACTAAGTCCAACAAGTTTATCTTTTAGGCGATCTTAAGGTATTAGTGTAAGACCCCGAAAATTTTTTAAATAAAAAGGAATTTCCTTTATTTATTATTTTGAAATAGTAAGGGTTGATTTGATTAATGTGGATAGTTAAGGGTTAAATATGCAAATATTTCAAAATAAGCAAGTGGTTATAAAATATTCATTTTTATTGGGAATATTCGTTTGGTCGTGGAATATTAAATATCGTCTTGGGAATATTAAATGCGACGACCAAGTTTTGACCATGTGTGGGCCCCATAACTGAAAGCGATTGGATGAGGAAAATGACAAAGTTTGGGTGGTTATAAATAACGGCGTAGTTATTATCAATTAAGACATTTGAAATACCGTGGTTAAAAAATGATGAATCGCGTGATCGCATTAAAGAAGCACTTGCGGTATTCGCATAAAGATTGTTGAATTATTGATCCTTACGTAAGAAGGCACTACTCAATAATTTTCACAGTGAGTTTCTTGTTCAATATTTTATTTTATTGATTCAATAATTATTGCGTTGATATTTTATATTATTATTGTTTCAATAATTGTCAACGCATGATTTCCCATTATCGGATCAATAATTCATATTATTTGAATAATATTATTAGATAACATTATTGGCAATGTCTAGAAAGTTCGCCTCAGGAGAGGTTTGGTCACCTAATTGCTTGCTACCAAGAAGAGAGAGATCCTTATCGAAAGCCCTCTTTCTGAGGAACGGCTGGTCATCATAATTGTGATTACGTAATATTATTTGTGAATAATTAATTATTGATTCATATGATAAAGAAATATTTATTTTATGTGGATATAAATGATGGATTTATTTATGTGGTTATAAATGAAGAAATTAATGTTGAGGTGTTTTATCAGTATTTTATCGGATTGGAGGTACTAAAAATCAAATCAGGGGTTTTGAGATATATTGCGGGGGTTATAATTTTTAATCCGACCGTTGGATTGTGGTAATTTTTGGGTATGTTATACATACATAAGTTGAGTATATGTCCACAAATTTTGAACCGTTAAAAATGCACGAATGATTTGTTGTGAATTTTAAGAGGTGTCGATTGAGTAAATTAGGGTTATAATTGATTTTGGTGGAAAATTCTAGAATTGAGTGGGCCCCACTTATGGTTGGTGAAAAAATGTGCTGAATTTTATTTCAAATGTGGTGGGTGGCAATAGTAGCGAGTAAAGTCATCAGTAGCAGTCAAGTCCGGTGGGCTAACATTTTCCTATAAATAGAGGGCTAAGTTAGAATTGAAAATCACACGTAAACAAAGATTTCTCTCTTTCTCTCTATATTATTGAGCGTATTTTGTGAGTATTTAGATACTTTGAGAGTTGCTTTCAAAGACAAGTTTCATTCAAAGAACACTAGACCTTTCCTTAGAAGTACTAATTCTTTTGAGGTAAGGGATATTATTTTTTTTTCGTAATGATATTATTTCTTCAATATCATTATCTTTGAAATGTTGATCTGAAGTTTTTATAAAATTTGGAACTTTTTCATGCTCTGGGGTTACTATTCATGAGTTACTATTCACGAGTTACTATTCATGAGTTACTATTCACGAGTTACTATTCACGAGTACTATTCATGAAGCGTGAAAATGTTTTTTGTGGAATTTCTATCTTTTGGTGTCTGAGTTACTATTCACGATATCGAAGACTATTCACGTATACGACATTATTCACGTACTCGGCACTATTCAATAGAAAAATAAAATTTCTTCTTTTCGTCAAAATATCTATTTTGGATACTAGCTTTGATTGTATCCATGTTTTGATCATTCTTGAATTTTACACCACTATGATTATTTTTGAGGTATTGTTGGACATGGATAAAACAAAGTACTAATCATTAATCCTTAATCCTTGTCATTTTGTTTCTTTGGATTCGTTCTTTAAAATATTTTTCATCATCCTCGGTCTTAAATGATGATATTATTGAATATCTTTGGCCCAGAAGTGCAAAGATGAATGATTTTGAAGAATATCTTTGGCACAGTAGCAAAGATGAGCAGTGTGTTTAAATGAACATGACCGATCGATGAATATCTTTGGCCTTTAGTGCAAAGATGAACAGTGTTGAGATGAACATGACCGATTGATGAATATCTTTGGCCTGTAGTGCAAAGATGAATATTTGGTTTGAGATGAATATTGATTGATGTTACAGGGATAAAATATTGATGATGGACTCTTAAATTCATAGATTATAGTAGATTTCATTCTCTACGTAACTCTTCTATGAATTATTATTTCACTCATGAATATTGATCTGAAACTTGTTGTCTATTGTATTCTATCAGATTTTTCCCTGTTGGAGACTAACGATAATTTGTTGTATATTATCTTAGTCATAATATTCTTTACTGGGCTAGTTGAGCTCACCCTTTTCCTTGTTGTTCCATTTTTCTTCTCGGGAGTAGAAGAATGTAGTACTAGTCTGGGGGTATGGAATGAAGGTTTTCGAAAGGATTGTTTAGTAGTCCTCACCATTTTTGTAAAATAATGTATCAATAAATGTGATGGGGATTTATTTGAGTATATATATTGTCTAGAAGATAATATTTGTATTTAAATTCACAGTTTTACTGTTGTAATAATAAAGTTGTAGTTGTTTTACGTACCATGTATTTGGCGACTCAGAATGGGTGTGGTGTATACCTATTTTGGGGGGGCGCCACGGTTGGTATCGAGCTTAGGATATGATCTCTGGCGGAGATCGGGGAATAAAACTAGGAGGGAGAGCGAGTAAATCCTTCGCTAGTGTGTCCTACCTAAGCTTATTTGTTGGTTGGTCGTATTATAGGGTATTATGTGATTTGTTAATTTATTTAATTAACCCTTGTTTTATGATAGTTTTTTTAGAATGGTCTGAGAACGTTAACAATGGAGTGAATGAGATCGTGGAGACACCTCTAATCGCCAACTGAGGATAATGTGATGTCGGCGAAGAAGGAATTAGAGATATCCATGTGGTGAGTGAAGAATTGATAGTTGCACCCGAGATAATCATGAGAGGTAACGGTGAGAGTGAAGAAGAAGAGGAAGAAGAGGTACACGAAGAGAGTTTATTAGAGGTATTTTATGATCGAAATATAGAATTGCAAAATCGTATTCATGAGTTAGAAGAAGCAGCTAAAGAATTGCAGCGGTCGTGGAGCAAAAGGATGCAACGATTCAAGCCAGTGTTACCCGATACGTGATGCTTGAATGCGAAGCACTCTTTGGCGAGTATAAGATGATAAAGTCGAATCGAATTTGAAAGAAGAAATAAGCGAACGAGTGAGAATGAGTGATGCATGGGTAAAAGTCGCACGACGCGTTGATATTATGGAAAGAGATGTCCAATCTAAAAAGAGAAGATTTAACGATGACGGAAGGCGTCGGCAAAGAACATCGGCACCATCAACAAATTCTGGGGAAGAGAACGATCGCCGGTTAGATGCTACGAGATGTGGAGAGGAGGGACATATAAGGTCAAACTGTTCAAAGCCTTCCAAGGTATGCTATAATTGTGGAAAAGAAGGATATATCGCTCGAGATTATGACGATATCAAAACCAGATCCGGCGTGAATGGTGACTCAAAAGGATGTCCCGAAAAGTCAAAGTCAAGCGGTTCTTGGAAGAGCGTTTGTCGTGGACGGTCAAAAAATGCGAGGAACCCGAACGAAGTTAGCACGGGTTAGTTAATTATAAATTCTTGCGAAGTTTATACCTTACTAGATACGGTTCTACCCATTCTTTTTATCTCTTTGCTTGCGCTCAGCGTTTGAACTTGACTACGGAGAAATTAGACTTTGACCTATTTATGGAGAATCCGTTAGGAGAAACTTTCATTACATCTCGTTGTTTAGAAATCTTGTTTGATTCAGGTTGGCACTATCACATTACCGTTAACCTTATTTCTATAGAGATATTTGCTTTTGATGTGATTTTAAGGTTAACTACTCATCATGCCAAATTGATTGCTTTTGTAAGGTTGTTAGTTTTCATATTCCTAAGCTTTGTTATTCAATTCAAGCAATCAAACCATTGTAATCAAACATTTTCATATCAAGCCATGAAGTCATTCGTTTATTACGGATGTCAAGTTTTCTTAGTCCATGTTATGGATTTGAATAAAGACACGTCGATTTGAATAATATTCCTGTTGTTATTGATTTTCCCCGATGTATTTCTGAAGAATTTCTTGGGCTTACTCCCAAAGTCCGATATTAAATTTTGTATCGAATTTGAACCCAGACAAAACTCATTTCTAAAATCTCATATCGAATGGCTCTATTGAACTTGGGAGTTAAAAATTCAACTATAGAATTTGGTACCGAGCCTTTATCTTGTGACTTCCTTTGTGGAATTTACCTAAGCGGACACTCTCTATAGGGGACGTCATATTCGATGCGATAGTAAAACCGATAGGTGTCATTGTGACGTCTTATCCAAGATTGGGATATGAGTCACAGATTGAGAGCAACCTAAGTCGAGAATCGAAATCGTAGCTTTCAGGCTTAGTTGGTTATTATCGGAGATTCGTTGAAGGATATTCTCGAATCGCTATTCCATTATCTTGGTGACTCGTAGAGATACAAAATTCGAATAGAGCAAGGAATGTGGGAAGAGCTTCAAGAACTCAAGAGGAGACTCATTTCAAGACATGTTCACGACCATGCCATCTTGGAAAAGCGACGCGTGGTAGGCGACGTGTTGAGTAGAAAATCGTTATACAAATACGAAAGTACGATATTGTCAAAGACTAATTTCAGTATAATTTACAAATAATAGAGATGGAGATGAAAACTCTAGGTACCCACGTGATGATATCTGAGTATAATCGACTTTAATCGATAAAGTTAAAGTCGCTCAAGCCACCGACCCGAAAATGATGCGTATGAAGAAGAAAGTACAAGAAGGAGCTATTAGAAAGCGAGAATTGATGAAGAAGGAATACTTGAGTCCACTCTAGACTTTGTGTTCCTAACGACTACGATTTAAAGAACAAGATTATGATGAAGGCACACAATACACCATTTGCAATCCATCACGGAAGTACTAAAATGTATCGTGATCTTGACATACATTTTGGTGGAACAATATGAAGAGAGAGATTGCAAAGTTTATCTCGATGTGTTTAACTTGCTTAACGTGTAAAGGCGGAGCATCTAGTACCTAAGGGTCCGTTGCAACCACTTGAGATTTCTAAATGGAAGTGGGAACACATTACCATAGATTTCATTCACGGGTCTTCCTACGGTTTCTCAAGGCATCAATGCTATTTGGGTCATTGTTGATAGATTAACCAAATCTGCTCATTTCTTGCCGACACGGAGACTTATTCCTTGAACGTCTTGCTAGTATGTGCGTGAATGAGATTGTGAGGTTGCATGGCATGTACTGTATCCATAGCCGGATAGTGACCCAAGATTCACTTCATGATTTTGGGTTAGAAAGCTATGGGCACTAATTCTGATTCTGGTTTGGCATACCATCCTCAAACGGATGGGCAATCAGAAAGGACTACTCAAACTCTTGAAGATATATTAAAACTTTGTGTCCTAGATTTCAAAGGAAGTTGGGATAAGTACTTGCCATTGGTGGAATTCTCATACAACAATAGTTATTAAACAAATATAGGCATGGTTCCATTCAAGCATTATATGGACAAAAATGTCGTTCTCAATATGTTGGGATGAGGTGGGTGAAGCAACATTGTTGGGACCCGAAAGTTAGTACGCATTATGACTAATGATTCGACAACGATACAAAGCGGCACAAGATCGACAAAAAAGAGTTATGCGGATCTTCATCGAAAGGACGTGGAATTTAATGTAGGGGATCATGTATTGTTGCGAGTTGCTCCATGGAAGGGAGTTACAAGATTTGGAAAGAGAGGAAAGCTCAATCCATGATTTATTGGTCCATTTCAAATTCTTGACCGAGTAGGAAATGTAGCCTATAGACTCGCGTTACCTCCGAGTATGTCTCGTGTTCATAATGTGTTTCACATATCGGTTCTTCGTAAATATGTGAAAGAACCGAACCACGTTATAGAGTTAGAGCCGGACGAGATAGCCGAAGACTTAACGTATGAGGAGATACCTGTCAAGATTTTGGATAGGAAGGAGCATGTCCTACGCACAAAGGTCATATCACAAGTTAAAGTTTTATGGAGGAATCATGCTATAGAGGAAATGACCTGGGAATTGGAAACGGAAATGAAAGCGAGGTATCCTCACCTTTTCAAACACTGTGAAATCGCACGTCAATTTCGAGGACGAAATTTCATAAGGAGAGGGAGGTTGTAAGACCGAAAATTTTTTAAATAAAAGGAATTTCCTTTATTTATTATTTTGAAATAGTAAGGGTTGATTTGATTAATGTGGATAGTTAAGGGTTAAATATGCAAATATTTCAAAATAAGCAAGTGGTTATAAAATATTCATTTTTGCTCTGGGAATATTCGTTTGGTCGTGGAATATTAAATTTGTCGGGGAATATTACGATGCATGCAATGACCATGTGTGGGCCCCATAACGGAAAGCGATTGGATGAGGAAAACGACAAAGTTTGGGTGGTTATAAATAACTTGGTAGTAGTTATTCTCAATTAAGACCGTTGGAATACACGGTGGTTAAAATACGATGTCTGGCGTGGTTGCACAAAGAGTGATTACCACGGTATTGCACAAGATTGTTGAATTATTGATCCTTACGTAAGAAGGCACTACTCAATAATTTTTCACATGAGTTCTTATTCAATATTTTATTTTATTGATTCAATAATTGTTGCGTTGATATTTTATATTATTATTGTTTCAATATTTGTCCTTTGCATGATATTTCCCATTATCGGATCAATAATTCATATTATTTGAATAATATTATTAGATAACATTATTGGCAATGTCTAGAAGTTACATACAGGAGAGGTTTGGTCACCTAATGCGGCGATGAAGGAGAGATCCTTATTCGAAAGCCCCCTCTTTCTGAGGAGCGGCTGGTCATCATAATTGTGATTCGTAATATTATTTGTGAATAATTAATTATTGATTCATATGATAAAGAAATATTTATTTTATGTGGATATAAATGATGGATTTATTTATGTGGTTATAAATGAAGAAGTTAATGTTGAGGTGTTTTATCGATTATTTTATCGGATTGGAGGTATTAAAAATCAAATCGGGGTTTTGAGATATATTGCGGGGTTATAATTTTTAATCCGACAGTTGGATTGTGGTAATTTTTGGGTATGTTATACATACATAAGTTGAGTATATGTCCACAAATTTTGAACCGTTAAAAATGCACGAATGATTTGTTGTGAATTTTAAGAGGTGTCTCGATTCGTAAATTAGGGTTATAATTGATTTTGGTGGAAAATTCTAGAATTGAGTGGGCCCCACTTGTGGTTGGTGAAAAAAATGTGCTGAATTTTATTTCAAATGTGGTGGGTGGCAATAGTAGCGAGTAAAGCCATCGGTGTGTGAGTCAAGTCCGCCTTTGGGCTAACATTTTCCTATAAATAGAGGGCTAAGTTAGAATTGAAAATCACACGTAAACAAAGATTTCTCTCTTTCTCTCTATATTATCGAGCGTATTTTGTGAGTATTTAGATACTTTGAGAGTTCTTTATTCAAGACAAGTTTCATTCAAAGATCACTTGAGCCTTTCCTTCCGAAGTACTGATTCTTTGAGGTAAGGGATATTATTTTTTTTCGTAATGATATTATTTCTTCAATATCATTATGCTGAAATGTTGATCTGAAGTTTTATCAAATTTGGAACTTTTTCATGTCGGGGTTACTATTCATGAGTTACTATTCACGAGTTACTATTCATGAGTTACTATTCACGAGTTACTATTCACGAGTACTATTCATGAAGCGTGAAAATGTTTTTTTTTGTGGAATTTCTATCTTTTGGTGTCGGAGTTCTTATTCACGATATCTAAGACTATTCACGATAACTGACACTATTCACGATACTACGGCACTATTCATAGAAAAATAAAATTTCTTCTTTTCGTCCAAAATATCTATTTTGGATACTAGCTTTGATTGTATCCATGTTTTGATCATTCTTGAATTTTACACCACTATGATTATTTTTGAGGTATTGTTGGACATGGATAAAACAAAGTACGAATCATTAATCCTTAATCCTTGTCATTTTGTTTCACTGGATTCGTTCTTTAAAAATATTTTTCATCATCCTCAGTCTTAAATGATGATATTATTGAATATCTTTGGCCTGTAGTGCAAAGATGAATGATTTCTGAAGAATATCTTTGGCTTTTGTAGTGCAAAGATGAGCGGTGTTTAAATGAACATAATCGATCGATGAATATCTTTGGCCTTTAGTGCAAAGATGAGCAGGTGTTGAGATGAACATGACCGACTGATGAATATCTTTGGCCTGTAGTGCAAAGATGAATATTTGGTTTGAGATGAATATTGATTGATGTTCTGGGATAAAATATTGATGATGGACCGTTAAATTCATAGATTATAGTAGATTTCATTCTCTACGTAACTTTCTACATGAATTATTATTTCCGCCTGCGAATATTGATCCGAAACTTGTTGTCTATTGTATTCTATCGATTTTTCCTCGTTGGAGACTAACGATAATTTGTTGTATATTATCTTAGTCATAATATTCTTTTCGGGCTAGTTGAGCTCACCCTTTTCCTTGTTGTTCCATTTTTCTTCTCGGGAGGCGAGAATGTAGCGAGTACTAGTCGGGGTATGGAATGAAGGTTTTCGAAAGGATTGTTTAGTAGTCCTCACCATTTTTGTAAAATAATGTATCAATAAATGTGATGGGGATTTATTTGAGTATATATATTGTCTAGAAGATAATATTTGTATTTAAATTCACAGTTTTACTGTTGTAATAATAAAGTTGTAGTTGTTTCTGTACCATGTATTTGGCGACTCAGAATGGGTGTGGTGTATACCTATTTTGGGGGCGTCACAATTAGTATGTAGTCTAAACAACATATTACAACTTAGATACAAAAACAATAACAGAGCATCAAACCATTGTCTGATCCGAGCCCAAGAACTTGTTGTCATGCGTTTCTGGGCACGTTCTGGGCTGCCCAGATTCATTTGGTCATGGTCGGTCAACCGACTTTGACCATCAATAAAATGAAATATGTACATGATCTGGACTTGTTGCAAGTCCCAGATCAAAGCCTACATGTACTACTACAAGTTTAAACCTTTAAAACACCAAAACAATAAACAGACTGAGATCTATGGGACCTGACATTCGTTGTCAACCAATATTTTGACAATTTTCCAGATTTTGAAAAACATCAAATCCGAGCTTATAGATGTTATGGATCTAACATCTATCAACCCAGATCATCTATTTACATTTTAAACAACATGTTTTAACACAAAATCATAACATCTAACATAGCTACAAGGATCAGATTCTAAATTAGGTTTTTATACCTTTATAAACAAATTCTTGATTCTTAGCTTCTGATTTTGTTATGGGTGTTAGTGGGGCTAGTTTGGTGACTGATCTAGCAATGGAATTTTATGGGTTTTGAGTTGGTTGAGTGTTTGTGCAAAAATGATCAAGAATGTGCACTTTTCTCTCTTTTGGATCTATATATATTATGTTATAATGCACATGGCTAGTGAAATGAGACTGATTGCTGGAATTAATAAGCATGTGGGAAGTCAATAGTTGGTCACCAACTAAAGTCTTAGCAAAATTTGCAAGTAACATAATAAAAAATGTGCAAAAGGGTATAATGGTCATTTGACCTTTATTTTTAATGGCTAAATTATAACTTGTTAACCCCTTAGGGTTTGACCCCAAGGGTTTGATCCTTAGGGTTTAACCCTTAGGATTTAACCCTAAGGTCCTACAATTTGATTTTTGTAGAATTTCTAATTAGGGCTAAAAATGTACACTTTAGTTTCCTAAATTATAAATTATGGTTTCTAAATTAATTTAGGTTTCTAATTACTTAGAATTTAAAATTTAAGTTAAGAATTTACTAATTAGCATTAGTAATTAGGGCTACCCATTTAGCAATTAAGGTTACTAATTTAGAAATTAGGGTTTCTAGTTAATTAGGGTTTCCAAATATTAATTAGGGTTCCTAATTAATAATTAGGGTTTACCTAATTAACCTTAAATTCTATAATACGCAACATAACTCATATAACATAATTTCTGACTGATCTTAAACTCATGTTTTGAGTTTTCAATTAGGGTTTATTACAGTAATACTAGGGTTTATCATGATATACACCATAGTTGACCAACCATTATCAGTCTATACATATAGTACATATTTATAGCACTGAAATATATTTAATATAATATTATTATTCTATTCCTTGTTCAAAATCCAGAATTAGGGTTTGGATTCTATATCTAATTTATCTTTCATATATACCATTATTAATTAAGTTAAAATAATTAACTTAATTAATCTAAAATAAATTCATATAACAAAATAATTATTATAATAATTCTATAATCATTTCATATATTATTTAAATAATATAATAATCGTATTTTTAAAGAAATTAATTAATACAAATATTATCACCGCTAAATTAATCTATTATTAGAATATAATGATCAATAATTCAAAATAAGTTTATTTTTAATTATACTTATAATAAATAAATTTTTATTTATCACATAAATACATATACTTTACCTTATACATATTCCCACCTTTGAAAATAAAAAAAAATTATACGTAAAATTTCTAATTTAATTATATAGAAAATATCGGGTTATTACATTCACACTCCCTTGTAAATTATAAGATTCCGTCCCCGGAATCACCAATTTAAAACTTATACACACCAGGGTACAAAGCATACACAGTCATTGCAAGTAGATCTTGATCAGATTCGATCGTATTGATCTTTAACCAAGTCCATCTATGCACTACAGGCCACATATGACTTTCAACATAATATAAACACGAGGATGATGACAATGATATAAGAATTCAATAAAACAAGTTCAAGAATTAATTTATCTAGGAACTGATAACGTCCAAATTGTCAACATGATACTGCTTTGTAGAGTAAAATTCAAGAATGCTCAGAAGAATATTTCCATGAAAAGATACTGGATGAAGCGCAAATATCAAGGATATTCCACTAATTTCATGGAGTATAGAAGTCAAAACTTTAACCAACTGAGTATAATAAAGAATGGAATAACAAAAGAAATCACCATGCATGCGGTACTTCACATAGACAGGTTATTCCAACAGAATAATAATAACGGAACCGAGTCGTGAAATTCATTAATCAACAGGATGTTCCAATGAGAATAATAAATGCGGAATAATAAATGATGGAACCGGTCCTACAGATATAGCATGTATACATGATATTCTGACAAAATAATAAAGACGAAATAATAAAAATAGAACCAGGTCCGACGTATAGCACATACAGGATATTCCGTCAGAATAATAAAGACAGAATAATAGAAGAATGTCACCAAGTATAGGGTAGCTCGCATATACAGGTTATTCCAACAGAACAATAAAGAAATGGAATAACAGAAGTTCTCTTCTTGAATACAAAAGAATAATATCCCTTACGAGTACATCAAATAATATTCCCTACCTTTGAAAGAAGAGTATTCCGACTGGTAGAACGATGATATACTCGAAGAAAACTTGTACTACGCTCAAAGCTTTCTTAAACTCTAAAAAAATACGCTCAAGATTATAGAAGAAGAATTCTCTCTATAGTTTCTCTCTCTAGAGTTTTAGTGAATTCGTAAGAAATAATGAAAAAATGAGCTTCTATTTATAGAAGAATGGAAAGAATAGTAACCAACCCATGAACGGTCCAGATTGATTTACTTTAATCGGACAGTCCATATTTAAAGCAAAATCTTTTAAATAAAATATAATATATTCTATTTTATATAAAAAGATTTTTACTATGCAAACAATATGCAGGCACTATGCAAACACTATGCATAATAAAATATAATATATTCTATTTATAGAATAACTTTAATAAAGTATTCTTTTTTATAAAAAGATTTTACTATGCAAAACACTATGCACAATAGAATATAATATATTCTATTTATAGAATAACTTTATAAAAGTATTCGCTTTTATATAAAAAGATTTTACTATGCAAAACACTATGCATAATAGAATATAATATATTCTATTTATAGAATAACTTTATAAAAGTATTACATTTTATATATAAAAGATTTTACTATGCAAAAACACTATGCATAATAGAATATAATATATTCTATTTATAGAATAACTTTATAAAAGTATTTTTGTTTTAGATAAAAAGATTTTACTATACAAAACACTATGCATAATAGAATATAATATATTCTATTTATAGAATAACTTTATAAAAGTATTCTGTTTTATATAAAAAACTTTTCTGTTATAATTTCAACCAACGGTCTGAAAAATTAGTACATCTCTTCATGGAATAATATTGTACCCAAAAATGATTTGGACTGAAAATAAATATATTTTTAGGGTGAATTGTACCCCGTGAATAGTACTTCGGGAATAGTACCCTGTGAATAGTACCCCGGCACAAAAAGTGTCCCAAATACCCGAGTGAAGAATACTAGAGTGAATAGTAATCGGGTGAATAGTAACTCGTGAATAGTATTCTGACACAAAAAATACCCCAAATACCCGAGTGAACAATATTTGGGTGAATAGTAATTTAGTAAATAGTAACTCGTGAATAGTACTCCGACACAAAAAGTGCCCCAAATACTCGAAAGTGAACAATACTAGAGTAAATAGTAAGCAAGGGTATTTTATGACAACATCTACTTTGAAAAATTTTCACATATCACCCTTAACTTTAAACTTTTATCAATTTAACTATTTACCATAATAGAAAAATTGAATACTTTTATTTCATAAAATTCGGGGTCTCACAATCTCCCCTCCTTGTGAAATTTTGCCCTCGAAATTTATGTACGTACCTGATATTCGAAGAGATGAGAATACCTTGCTTTCTTTTCGGATTGTACCTTTCTGGTTATTTCCGCTCTATCACGATTTTCCCATTTTTCATCTCTTGTATTTCAAATATCATTCTAGAACATAGTTTCAAAATAAGGGTAAATTGACATGCAACATATTATCACTATACTCTGACCGACCAATCAAATACCAAATAAACTTAGGTAGGTCATACTAGCGAAGGAATTCCCCGTCTCTCCCCTCCTAGTTCTAGTCTCACATCTTAGCCAGGGATCATATCCCTAAGCTTTGATACCAACTGTGACGCCCCCAAAATTAGGTATACATCACCCATCTTGGGTCGCCAGATACATGGTACAGAATTCAAATACAACTTACTAATACAACTGTCATGTACAATACGACAAAACATAACTGTGAGTTTGAATATAATTATTGTCCACTAAAGATTATACAAACTCAAAAGGAGTCCTCATTAAAATTATTAACACACTATTTCACAGAATAGTGAGGACTACTAATGCTATCCTCTGGATCGTCACTCCGTTCCCCGACTAGTCCCTGCTATGTTCTCATTTCCTGAAGAGAACAGTGAAAGAAAGGGTGAGCTCAACTAGCCCAGTAAGAAATATTATGACTAAGATAATGCAGAATAAATTATCGTTAGCCTTTAACAGTGTTAAACTGATAAAATATAACAACATCAAGTTTAACTGCAGCGGAACAAGCAATCCATTAAAAGAGTCAAGTAGAGAATAGAATCTTCTATCTTTTATGATTTATAAGCTTTTTCATCACTTTTATCACTCAGACTCAGCTCAATAAATAATTCACATCATTAAATCATCCCTGCACTATAGGCCAAGGATATTCTTTAGTATCACGACCACGAATTATCCATGCACTACGGGCCAAAGATAATCGTGTTTTCATCAACGGTCCTGATCATGCCATAAAAAAATTCATCTTTGCTCCCTTAGCCGAAGAGAATCCATAGCCATAATCATACCAAAAACTATCCATCAATGTGCTACGGACCAATGAGGACTTTTAATTTTCACATCATTTGTAACATTACGGTCATGATTATACCGAATAATCCCTGGTCATAATCATACCAAGTCCATCTATGCACTACGAAGCCACGAGATGACTTTCAACATAATATAAACATGAGGATGATGACAATGATATAAGAATTCAATAAAACAAGTTCAAGAATTAATTTATCTAGGAACCGATAACGCCCAAATTGTCAACATGATCTTTGCTTTGTAGAGTAAAATTCAAGAATGCTCGGAAGAATATTTCCATGAAAAGAGATCTTGGATGAAGCGCAAATATCAAGAATATTCCACTAATTTCATGGAGTATAGAAGTCAAAACTTTAACTAATTGAGTATAATAAAGAATGGAATAAAAAAAGAAATCACCATGCATGCGGTACTTCACATAGACAGGTTATTCCAACAGAATAATAATAACGGAACCAGGTCAGGTGAAATTCACATCGACAGGATGTTCCAACAGAATAATAAATACGGAATAATAACTGATGGAACCAGGTCCGACGAATAGCACAGACAGGATATTCCGACAAAATAATAAAGACGGAATAATAAAAATGGAACCAGTCCCACAGATAGCATGATGGGATATTCGGCGTAATAATAAAACGAGAATAATAGAAGAATATCACCAAGTATAGGGTAACCCGCATATACAGGTTATTCCAATAGAACAATAATGAAATGGAATAAAAGAAGTTCTCTTCTTGAATACAAAAGAATAATATCCCTTACGAGTACAACAAATAATATTCCCTACCTTTGAAAGAAGAGTATTCCGACTGGTAGAATGATGATATACTCGAAGAAAACTTGTACTACGCTCAAAGCTTTCTTAAACTCTAAAGAAATACGCTCAAGATTATAGAAGAAGAATTCTCTCTATAGTTTCTCTATCTAGAGTTTCAGTGAATTCGTAAGAAATAATGAAAAAATGAGCTTTTATTTATAAAAGAATGGAATGAATAGTAACCAACCCATGAAAGGTCCAGATTGATTTACTTTAATCGGACGGTCCATATTTAAAGCAAAATCTTTTAAATAAAATATAATATATTCTATTTTATATAAAAAGATTTTTACTATGCAAACAATATGCAGGCACTATACAAACACTATGCATAATAAAATATAATATATTCTATTTATAGAATAAATTTAATAAAGTATTACATTTTTATAAAAAGATTTTACTATGCAAAACACTACGCACAATAGAATATAATATATTCTATTTATAGAATAACTTTAGAAAAGTATTCATTTTTATATAAAAAGATTTTACTATGCAAAAACACTACGCATAATAGAA
The DNA here is from genome assembly GCA_020205615.1 of Panax quinquefolius. NCBI lineage: Eukaryota > Viridiplantae > Streptophyta > Magnoliopsida > Apiales > Araliaceae > Panax > Panax quinquefolius. The sequence continues at coordinate 82,447,696 of CM035164.1, read as the reverse complement.
TATAATATATTCTATTTATAGAATAACTTTATAAAAGTATTACATTTTATATAAAAAGATTTTACTATGCAAAACACTATGCACAATAGAATATAATATATTCTATTTATAGATTAACTTTATAAAAGTATTTTATTTTATATAAAAAGATTTTACTATGCAAAATACTATGCATAATAGAATATAATATATTCTATTTATAGAATAACTTTATAAAAGTATCCTGTTTTATATAAAAAGCTTTTCTGTTATAATTTCAACCAACGGTCTAAAAAATTAGTCCATCTCTTCATGGAATAATATTGTACCCAAAAATGATTTGGACCGAAAACAAATATATTTTTCGGGTGAATAGTATCCCGTGAATAGTACTTCAGGAATAGTACTCTGTGAATAGTATCCCGACACAAAAAGTGTCCCAAATACCCGAGTGAAGAATACTAGAGTGAATAGTAATCGGGTGAATAGTAACCTATGAATAGTAACTCATGAATAGTACTCCGACACGAAAAATACACCAAATACCCGAGTGAACAATATTTGGGTGAATAGTAATTTAGTAAATAGTAACTCGTGAATAGTACTCTGACACAAAAAGTGCCCCAAATACTCGAGTGAACAATACTAGAGTAAATAGTAAACGGGTATTTTATGACAACTTGTCTACTTTGAAAAATTTTCACATATCACCCTTAACTTTAAACTATTATCAATTTAATTATTTACCATAATAGAAAAATTGAATACTTTTATCTCATAAAATTCGGGGTCTCACATCAATCCCCAGCTGCAACGACATCCTGAACCGTCCTGTTAAAAACTCTTGCAGTTGATTTTGTTGGCTTACTTGATGACGTTGGTCCCATGATCGCTAAAGTCCCGCTGCCTTTCCCCGTGTTCACACTCCCTACCTCCATTCTCCTTTTCGGACAGTCCTTCACCTTTTGCTCCATTGACCCACACATGAAACACCCACTGCTCATCCTTGGATTGGGGCAGTTGGGAGAGATATGGCTCTCCTGCCCACACTTGTAGCATACAAACTTACCTTTCAGACACTCACCTGAATGATTCCTTCCATAGTTTCCACACTACACAGCCTGCTTCTTAACACCTTCCTGCTTGACCTGAATGTTCCCAAAATTATTCACCTTCCTCTTTCTATTTGCACTCCTACTCCCACTATTAGTTTCCACCTTCATAGCTCCCTCGACTTTGCCTTTGCTCATTTTCTCTTTAGTGTAGAGGCTCATGGCCTCACTTCCCTCCTCGGCTATGATAGCATTTTCCAGAAGTGCTGCAAATGTAGAGATCTGCAACACCGCCACCTTGTTGTAGAGCCAGGGTTTTAATCCCAGCTCGAACCTCCTTGCCTTCCTAGCCTCCGTATCAACTTGATGCGGAGCGAACCTAGCTAATTCATTGAACTTTGCGGCATACTCTGACACTGTCATATTGTCCTGCTTTAACTCCAAAAAATTTACCTCCATCCTAGCTTGCATACTAGCTGAGAGATAGTTTTTGAAAAAAAGTTTTTTAAACCTAGCGCATGTAACTACACCTTCTCCTGCCCTATCTTGATTTGCCTCCCACCAAAAGTTTCCCTCCTCTTTCTTCATATAAGTGGCAAAAGCTGTCTTTTGCCCCTCATCTACCCTAGCAATCACAAACTCCTTCTCTATCTCCTTTACCCAAGTCTGGGCTTCTATAGGATTAGTTGTTCCCCTGAATTCTGGAGGTCCGACCACTTTGAAGTCCTTGAAATTCGCTAAGCGATTGTCTGGCTGGTTCCCTACGGCTGGTATTCCCTGCTGCATAGCCTGCGCTACCATGTTTACAAAGTTTTGCATCGTGTCTGGTTGTTGTCTTCCAGCGTTGTTGACAGATTCTTCTTGCGACGCCCCCAAATCCAGGTTCCTTCAAACCTCGGATCCGGTCCGCCACGATACTACTAACGTCAAACTATTTATATTTCTCATTCATAACTTAATGAATAAACTTTACTTATTATAATTTAGAAACTAAGTTCTTTCCATTACCAGGATCTGTACAATGACCGCAAACTTTTATAAGTTTCACAACTTGGTCATTTACTATTCATGTTTTACATCACATTCGATATTATATAAATATGCGGAATAATTTAAACTTTTTCAATCTCCTTTGAAAATAAATCTTTTATTGATATCTTAACTTGAATCAATTACATATCCTTGAATCAAATTATGTTATGATTCATTCTATTCGAATTTCTCTATGTATTACATAGTACAACTTTACAAGCTAACATGTATTACACCTCATAACTACTATCAAGTATATCTACTAGAACCTAAACATGGTTCAGGAACATATATTTAATTAAACAAATCAATCTCCTCTGATGTGATTGAACTTTATCAATCAAGTAGTACGTCACCTTTACTGTGTGTCCTTAACGTGCAAAAGTGGTTATTTGCAAGGGTGAGCTCGACAGCCTAGCAATTCTAACAATTTTCATGCAGCACATAGCATAGAATAGCATATTCAGTTCATGCATTCATAATCAATTGATATTTACTACGCATGTTACTTCACACATAACAGGCCTAGAGATTTACTTCACAAGTATATCCTCAAATATCAACTTTCAAATTTCATACATCTTTCATATGCATTTCATATATATACATCAACATTTGCATAGCATAATATAGCTCAACTAATAGTTATCAAATTCATATATCAAATAGGAACTGAAAGACTTTCCTGATTCGTACATTATAAACTACGACTTAACTACTTAACGCTTATCTGCACTTCATGTATTCCAACACAGTTATATAATTATGGATTCATATTCATCAGTAACATATATTATGCATTCTCAATGTAATAACAATGTTACATTATTTCCTAACTAGGTTCGTAAAACCTACATTTCACTTCCTCATCATATTCTCGGAATAGCTAGATACGTATAGATATATATACCTTAACCACTCGTACTTTACATTCATATATATCTATCACACACTTTGACTTGCTATGTGTTCGATGCATTTAAAACTCATTTAGGTATGTTGAAACGTACACATAGACGTCTAACTTAGTGGTAACTTCATACAACATCACATATCCTGTGACGCCCCCAAAATTAGGTATACATCACCCATCTTGGGTCGCCACTTACATGGTACAGAATTTAAATACAACTTAATACATAAACTGTGAGTTTAAATACAAATATCGCTCTACTAGATATTATACAAACTCAAAAGGAGTCCTCATTATAATTATTATCACACTATTTCACAGAATAGTGAGGACTACTAATGCTATCTTCAGACCATCACTCGTTTCCCGACTCGTCCCGCCTATATTCTCATTTCTGAAGAGAATAAAGTGAAAGAAAGGGTGAGCTCAACTAGCCCAAGAAGAAATATTATGACTAAGATAATGCGAATAAATTATCAATAGTCTTCAACAATGTTAAACCGATAAAATACAATAGACAACCGGTTTAAGCTGCAATGAATATGCAATCCATTAAAAGAGCCAAGTAGAAAATAAAGTCTACTATCTTTTAGGTTTTAAAAGGTTTTTCATTACTGTTATAGCTGAGACTCAGCTTTAATAAATATTCCACATCATCGAATCACCCCTGGACTATGGCCAAGGATATTCTTTAGTATCACGACCACAATTATTCATGCACTACGGGCCAAGAATATTTATGTATTCATTAATGGTCATGATCATGCCAACAACTGTCCACCAATGCACTACTACCATCGAGGATTTTTATCACATCATTTTGTAACATTACTACCATGATTACACCGAATAGTCTCTCGGTCATAATCATACCAAGTCCATCTATGCACTACTGGTGCCATGAGATGACTTTCAACATAATATAAACATGAGGATGATGACAATGATATAAGAATTCAATAAAACAAGTTCAAGAATTATTTTATCCAGAATTATTAACATCCAAATTATCAACATGATCTTTGTTTTGTAGAGTAAAATTCAAGAATGATCGGAAGAATATTTCCATGAAAAGATCTTTGGATGAAACGCAAATATCAAGGATATTCCACTAATTTCATGGAGTATAGAAGTCAAAGTTTTAACCAACTATTTGGGTATAATAAAGAATGGAATAACAAAAGAAATCACCATGCATGCGATAGGCCCTTGACAAATTTGGTTATTCAATGAGAATAATAAATAACGAAACCAGTCCCACAGAAACGCATGCATGCGGGATGTTCCAATAGAATAATAATAAAGAGCGGAACCGGTCGATTGTAAAACACATGATGAGGATGTTCCAATGTAATAATAATAAAGATGTAACCCGGTTAGGTGTAAAACACACATGCATGGATGTTCCAACAGAATAATAATAAAGGCGGAACCAGTCGGTGTAAAAACACACGCATGGATGTTCCAAGCAGAATAATAGAAGAATGTCACCAAGTATAGGTAAAGCCAGCATTATCAAAAGTTATTCCAGCAGAATAATAAGCAATGGAATAACAACAGTTCTCTTCATGAATAAGAAAGAATAACACCCTTACTTTTGGTAGGAGATTGAATCTTTCTTGAGTAGTGTAGTAACAAAATACTCTTCTTCTTTCTCTCTTATTCTCTCTATACTTTCTCTCTCTAAAGCTTGAATGAATTCGTGAAAATAATGAAGCACTAGGCCTCTATTTATAGAAGATTTCTAGCTTAGCACCTACCATGTGAAAAGGCAAGTGGCTCGATTTACGGTCGGTAATGTGAAAAGAAAAGTGGTTCGACGCTCTTTGAATGTGAAACGACAAGTGGTTCACACACTGTAATGTGAAACGACAAGTGGTTCGACACACGTAATGTGAAACAACAAGTGGTTTGGACGCTGTAATGTGAAGCGGCAAGTGGTTTGACGTCTGGTAAAGGTAATTACTATTGACAAAGGTAATTACTATTCACTGAGGTGATTACTATTGTGAAGGTAAATACTATCGACGAAGGTAATTATTTATTGACGAAGGTAATTACTATTCACAAAGGTAATTACTATTGACGAAGAGACTCTTAGATGATGACATATGGGCCCCCCATAAAATAATCAAACTTACCACAAGCGTCTCATAATGGACTCTTTATATACATTAAGGATTGAATAAATATTACCACAAATCATTTTATTTTAATCAACACATTTTAATCTTTCAACAATTATTAATCATTTATAACTTGTCGTCTCAACATATAATATAACATATTATACTGAGATGATCTTTGTGACAATAATTGAATCAATAATATAAGAGATATGATGCGTTAATTCTTGTAGCAATAATTGAGCATAGGTGAGTGACTTCTCACGTAAGCATCAATAATCAATACCGTGTGCTACTACGCAACCACGCCAGCGTATTCGCATTTTTACCACCGGGTAGTTCAACAGCTTTTAACGGTAACACCTCCGCCGTTATTTTTTATAAAATATTTTTGTCGTTTTCTCAATCAAACAATAATTCTATTATGGGGTCCACCAATGATTGATTGGTAGTTATGCGAATATTCCCTAACAAAAGAATATTCCTGACCAAACGAATATTTTATAACAACTTGCATACTTTGCAAAATTTATAAATATTACCCACAACTATAACATTATATCAAATTTATTCCATAATATTCAAAAATAATATTTATAGAAAAATTCATCTTTATTTATAAAAGTTGGGGTCTTACATATCCTATATTTTAATAGCACAAATCAGATTACGAATTCAAACAACGTATCATTGCTTTATATCTTGAAAACATTCCTTTGGACTTTAACATTGGAAAGTCCTAACTATCATTCATCTCTATCACCTAGCATACTTCTTAAATATTACATAGCATGTTGGTCACATAATACCAGTTAAAGAAATCGTATAAGTGATAAGTGGGTTTTATACCTACTTATTAAATATTAATTCACGTGAATTATACCCATCTCAAGTACATTTTAGTGTGTTTTAGTTGCATCTCATGTTATTTTGCATTGCATATACTTAAAACTCCTTTTGGTGAAAAAGTGCAGGAAACGGCCTAATTTTGTGGAATTAGAAGGCACGAGGAGAATGGACGCATAAAGCGAGGCACAAGCTGGGATATGCGTGGCATGAGGATCAAGTGGAGCAGAAGGCTAAACGTGGATGGACAAAGGAAGGAGCGATGGAGGAACAGATCGGTAAAAGTGAACAGAACCAGAACTCAACATTACAGAAACCGCGCGGCAGGACAAGCTTGGGAACGTGCGCTTGCCGAGGATTACATCGGGGGAGCGCTAAGCATTGGCAAGGCTGATCTTGATTAATGATGAGCTGTTTATTTTAATTTCCAATTTTAAGGGTTGTAATTGATTTAAAACGATTGTTGACTGGTGTCAGACGAGATATTATTCAGTTTTACGTAATTTAATTTGGTAACTAGGGTTTACACTCTGAGAGAGATTCCAACGTAGAAGGAAGCCTAAACTCTACTTTTCTAATTCTTCTTGGGATTCTCTATCACTGTGAATTTTTATTAGTAGTTGCTGGATTTACAAGAGGATTTGAACGTTAATAGTGGATTATAATCAGCAATTGGTTTGATCATTTCTATCTTTCATCTTTCAATTGTTTGCTTATTAGCCATGTTTAGCTTTGATCCCATAATGGCTTTTGGTTCAGTCATGAACTAAACTCCATTATGGGATTCTAATGGATTTTAATATGTAGTTTGGTTGCATGCTTGAATGTTAGACTGTATTACATATCATATGAGATTTTTATCATGATTGTTTTGCGTGTATGAATGCTTGATCACCATTCACTTTTAGTACTTGTATGAAATTGACAATGAACATGCAAGTATGGATTGTAATCATGATAGCATACGTATATGGGGCTGTTTTGTATGGCTTGTGTATTTCGTGAATCAGATAGACATATACTGTTTCACCGTATGAGTTAGAATAAGAGTTTGTGCTTAAATTCAATATAATTGCAATTTCACATAGACATATAGTGATTTTGGTTATATTGTCGATTACATAGAGTCTATCGCTTGTGGATGTTGTGTAAGTAGGTCATAGTGCATTGAAAAATGGCTATGACTCTTTTAGTGCTCTTGGCTAATTTCATGTGATATGTGAACAAGTCTTGCATGATAGTGGTGATTAAATGAAATATTAAATGAAGTTAGGATCCCATTACTTTCATATTTGATTTATTACATATTTATTATTGTTTTAGGAGTTATTTCTGATTAGAGAAACAAACCAATTATAGTCATTAGTTTGAGCATATAAATATAGTGATTTAATTGATGCATAGTAATTTAAATTAAACAACTTTCCCTATGGGATCGATACTTTACTTGCTCTGTATTACTTGTTGACACGTGTATGCTTGCATGAGTTAGAGCTCTTTTGTTAGAACTAAAAAAGACGTAACAAGTTTTTGGCGCCATTGCTGGGGACAGGCGTTTAAATTACAATTATTATCCTTAGTTTTAAGTTGTATTGTATGACTTAGACAAATCTATTCTTATATCATTTCCATTTTTGTTTTTGTTTCAGGAACTTGTATAAATTTTTATGTGTGCGCGGTCATCCAACCCCGACTTAACACCTGTTCAGGACAACATAAACGGGAGAGGTTGGAAAGCGAGTGTTCGTAGAAATTTACAAGCACAGTTAGAAAGTACTACAGCTAATATGGAAGCCGAGGCACAAGGAGAAGAGCAAAGAGAGGAGCATAGGGCTCTGAAGGAATATTACATGCCCAATATTAATGGATTACAGTCTAGCATCGTCAGACCAGTGATAGCAGCTAATACATTTGAGATAAAAATGGGCACTATTCAAATGGTAAAAAATTTGGTACAGTTTTGGGGTGCCGCTACAGATGATCCGAATGAACACCTGTTGAGTTTCATCAAAATTTGTGATACATTCAGATACAACGGTGTGACGGAGGATGCTATCAGACTTAGGCTATTCCCATTCTCATTGAGGGATAAAGCAAGAAGTTGGCTACATTCTTTGCCAGCAGGATCAATAACTACATGGGAGGACTTAGCATAGAAATTCTTAGCCAACTTCTTCCCGATGGCTAAGACTGCAAAGATGAGGACAACTATCTCTCAGTTTGAGCAACAACAAGGCTAGTCCTTATATGAAGCATGGGAGAGATACAAAGAGATGCTGAGAAAGTGTCCACATCACGTTATGCCAGATTGGATGGTGATCAACACATTTTATAATGGATTGGGATGGCAGTCGAGACCGATTGTAGATGCAGCTGCAGGAGGGGCATTATGGGCAAAAAACTATGAGGAAGCCTATAACCTTATCGAGACAATGGCATCAAACGATTTTCAGAATCCTACATCTCGAATGCCACAGCCCAAGGTTACAGGTGTGTTGGAAGTAAATGCTATCACGCAGTTGTCAGCACAGATGGTAGCCATGGCGAAGAAAATAGATACATTAACAGAAGGTAAAACGAAGACGGTTGCTTTTATATGTGAGATTTGTTCGGGGTCACACTCGACAGATCAATGTGCTATATTTCTCGAGTTTCCAGACAAAGATGTGAGCAATTATGAAAAAAGACCAAGGTCAGTTTCAGAACACATACCACCCCAACAACCGAAATCATCCAAACTTTAGTTGGTCAAATAACCAAAGGAATCAGCAGAATCAGTTTCAATCAAATAATCAGTTTCAGTCACAACCAGTGTAGCCACAGATTAATCCTAGACCACCTTTTCCGCCAGGATTTTCTCAACAACAACAACATCACACTCCAGCTGCACCTCAGCAAAAAAAGAAATCAGAAATTGAGGAGATGATGATGAAATACATGGAAAATACAGAGGTTATGATCAAAAGCCAAGCAGTGGCTATTTGGAATCTGGAAACTCAGATGGTGCAGATGGCAAACATGCTTACCAACAAGCCCCAAGGTTCATTACCGAGTAATACAGAAACAAATCCACAAAGTGACGGGAATGAACAGTGTCAAGCTATCACATTGAGGTATGGGAAAAACACTACAGACATCGCAAGTCGCGCTCCACGCCTAATTATACGAGGAGGCATGCAAGGCGCCGAGGCAGAAAGAAAATGCTAAAGAAGAAAATCTGGAAAATTCTGAGGTTCAGCAGGAAGAGAAAGATAAAGCAGGTTCAGAGGAGAAGCTTAAGAGTTCAGTACCACCAATTCACCCTCAAGTTCCATATCCACAAAGATTAAATAAGCAAAGGGAAGATAAGCAATTCAGCAAGTTTTTGGAGATATTTAAAAAGCTGCAAATCAATATACCTTTCACCGAGGCTTTGGAACAAATGCCAAGCTATGCAAAGTTCATGAAGGGTATACTGTCAAGGAAGAGGAGATTAGACGAATTTGAGACAGTAGCCTTGACAGAAGAATGCAGTGCAGTGCTTCAGCAGAAGTTACCTCCGAAGCTGAAGGATCCAGGCAGTTTCACAATTCCGTGCACAATCGGGAAGATGAATTTTGAAAAATGTTTGTGTGATCTTGGGGCAAGTATCAATCTGATGCCCTTGTCATTTTTCAACCAATTGGGATTACCGGATCCAAGGCCAACAAACATTTCTTTGCAGCTAGCTGACAGATCCATCACGTATCCACGGGGAATTGTTGAAGATGTATTAGTGAAGGTGGATAGATTTATCTTTCCAGCTGACTTTATCATTTTGGATTACGAGGAAGATAAAAATATACCAATCATACTGGGAAGACCATTCTTAGCCACAGGAAAGACTCTGATAGATGTGCAGAAGGGGGAACTCACTATGCGTGTTCATGATCAAGAGGTCACCTTTAATGTCTTCAAAGCTATGAAGTTTCTAGCAGATGAAGAGGAATGTTTCCTGGTTGATTTGGTGGATCAGGTCGTAAATGATGAAGTATAGAGTCTAGTGGATGATGAACCTTTGAGGAGTGTAATTGCTGAAAATTCAGATTAGGAGGACGAGGAACTTGACGAACTTGTGCAATATCTGGATACCACTCCACAAGTCAAAAAATTTAGAACACCTGTTGAGCTATTGACAAAAGCTGGAGAATCCTCAGTAAAATTAAAGCCATCTCTTGAGACACCTCCAGAACATGAATTAAAACCACTTCTAGAACATCTCAGGTACGCATTTTTAAATAAAGATTCAAAGCTACCTGTGATTATTTCTTCTACATTAACATCTTTTCAGGAAGAAAAACTGCTACGAGTGCTTCGAGAGTTCAAATCAGCTATTGGTTGGACCATAGCAGATATCAAAGAAATCAGCCCTTCGTTTTGCATACATAAGATCCTGATGGAAGATGAGAGTAAGCCGTCGGTTGAGCAACAAAGGAGACTTAATCCGATAATGAAAGAAGTAGTTAAAAAAGAAGTACTGAAATGGCTGGATGCAGGCATAATCTATCCGATCTCAGACAGCTCATGGGTGAGCCTAGTGCAGTGTGTACCAAAAAAGGGTGGCATGACCGTAGTGACTAATGAGAATAATGAGTTGATTCCAACACGAACAGTGACAAGGTGGAGAGTCTGCATGGACTACCGCAGGCTCAACAAAACTACATGGAAAGATCATTTTCCACTACCATTCATTGATCAGATGTTGGACAGATTAGCAGGTCATGAATACTATTGCCTTCTGGACGGATATTCGGGCTATAATCAAATTATGATAGCTCCAGAAGTCCTGGAAAAGATAACTTTCACATGTCCTTACATAACATTTGCCTTCAGAAGGATGTCCTTCGGGTTGTGCAATGCTCCAGCCACCTTTTAGAGATGCATGATGGCTATATTTTCAGATATGGTGGAGCAGAATATGGAAGTATTTACGGATGACTTCTCAGTCTTCGGGGACTCATTTGATATATGACTTGAGAATTTGGTGATGGTTTTGAAGCAGTGTGTTGAAACAAATCTAGTACTGAACTGGGAAAAGTGCCATTTTATGGTACAAGAAGGAATCATACTGGGACACAAAGTGTCGAAGAAAGGACTCGAGGTAGATAGGGCAAAGCTGGAAACTATAGAGAAATTATCACCATCTACTTCAGTAAAAGGTGTTCGCAGCTTTCTGGGACATGCAGATTTCTACCGCAGATTCATCAAGGACTTCTCCAAGATAACTAAACCACTATGCAGTTTATTGGAGAAGGATGCACAGTTTAACTTTGATGCGGCTTGCGTGTCGGCATTTGAGCACTTAAAAGGGAAATTAACATCAGCACCAATTATTACTGCACTAGATTGGGATTTTCCATTTCAGCTGATGTGTGATGCCAGTGATTACGCCATAGGGGTTGCTTTGGGGCAGAGGAAAGAGGAGATGTTTCATGTGATTTATTATGCCAGCAAGACCCTTACAAGTGCACAGTTGAACTACACCACCACAGAGAAAGAGTTACTGGCAGTGGTGTACGCCTTTGATAAATTTTGAGCATATTTGATTGGCACAAAGGTGATAGTGTATACGGATCACGCAACAATTTGACATTTAGTGGCAAAGAAGGACGCAAAGCCCCGATTGATCAGATGGATTTTATTACTGCAGGAATTTGATTTGGAGATCAAGGACATGAAGGGCACTAAAAATAAAGTGGCGGACCACTTATCTCGACTTAAGAATCCGAAAAGGGAGGCAGACGACAAGGTTTTAATCAATGAATCCTTTCCAGATGAGCAGTTATTTGTGGTGAAAGGGAAAGTGCCATGGTTTGCAGACTACGCGAACTATTTGGTGAGTAAGATGGTACCTTCTGACTTGGTGGGTTATCAAAAGAAGAAATTTCTGCATGATGTCAAATGGTATATATGGGATGAGCCTTATTTATTTAAATAGTGTTCTGATCAAGTGATAAGAAGGTGTATTCAGTATAGCAAGACCGAGGGGATTCTGCAAGATTGTCACTCTACTGTGTATGGAGGTCACTATATGGTGAAAGAACAGTGGCTAGAATACTACAAGCAGGATTCTACTGGCCGACAATTTTCAAGGATGTATACAGTTTTGTCCAGCGGTGTGACAGATGACAGTGAGTGGGGAACATCTCCAAAAAATATGAAATGCCATTGAATACAATCCTTGAAGTAGAAATTTTTTACGTGTGGGGAATTGATTTCATGGGGCCTTTTGTTTCTTCCTGCGGAAATCTATACATCCTGCTCGTCATGGATTATGTTTCAAAATGGGTAGAAGTGGCAGCTCTTCTGACAAATGATGCCAAGGTCATCCTCAGGTTTTTACACAGAAGTATCTTCATGAGGTTTGGGACTCCAAGGGCTATCATCAGTGACGAAGGCAGTCATTTCTGGATCAGGCAGTTTATAGCTTTGTTGGCCAAATATAGGGTGAACCATCGCATTGCTACAACATCAAACAAATGGCCAAGCTGAAGTGTCGAATCGAGAAGTTAAGAGAATCTTGGAAAAAGTTGTGAATCCAACAAGGAAGGACTGGTCGTTAAAGTTGGATGATGCAGTATGGGCTTATAGGACGTCATATAAGACGCTGTTGGGAATGTCACCTTTTCAGCTCGTGTATGGAAAAGCCTGTCACCTTCCTATGGAATTAGAGCATAAAGCATATTGGGCAATTCGAAAGCTCAATTTTGATTTGAAAGCTGTCAGGGAGAAACGCCTAATCCAACTCAATGAGTTGGATGAATTCAGATTACAGGCATATGAGAATTCGAAGCTATACAAGGAGAACGTGAGGAAATGGTATTACCGAAAAATCATTGAGAGAGCATTTGAACCGGGACAAAGGGTTTTACTTTATAACTCCAGACTTAAACTTTTTCTTGGGAAGCTGAAATCGAGGTGATCAGGGCCATTTACAGTGAAAATTGTTTTTCTGCATGGTGCAATTGAAGTATTCGATACGTTACCAGACATGCCTTTTAAGGTGAATGGACAGCGCTTGAAGCATTACTTTGGTGGTGAGGTAGACAGACAGAAAGTCACCTCAAATCTTTCGTCGACATGAGCATCCGAGATAGTCAAGCTAATTGACTATAACTTAGAGCTTGATGGGAGACAACCCATTATCTCTATCTCTATTGGCTTTTTATTTATTCAGTAGGGTATTTAGCTAGTTCATCTTTATTTCATTCTTGATAGATGGCTATGTTGAGCATAAGTTAGTGTGTAATAGAGTCTGCATTGGATAGTGTGTTAGTATTGTATAGAATTTACTTGTTCATTTATGCTTATTCCGGAGTTCACACGTTGATACGGGTAAATGGTGTGATGTAGGAATCTTCAAGTGAAATCTCACTGCTAGGTAGTTTGGGAGTAAACTCTAGCAGGTATTAGGGATTACTGTAGTGCAATAATTTCAAAGACAAGACATGCTATCTGCCATGCGCCATATATCTCGCAGACCAGATTGCCAACCACGCTACACCGCTCGCCTGCCTTATTATTAAAACAAAACATTGCATCGCGCACGCGACATTAGGCGTGGAAAATTTTTTCAGTTTAAAAGCAAAAACCGAATCGTGTTTTATTTGGTCTCTCACTTGCCATAATAGAAATATATTCTTCTGTTCTCCCATAATCATAAGACTCCTAAGCTCTCCTCAAAGTTCATACCCACGAATCTCTCCTCTGGCATATATCTAGGGTTTCTCCTTAGGTTGTGCAGCAGTAAGTTTGGTGGTAAGTTCATCCAGCAATTCATCTGCATTCTCTCTATCATCCGCACATGGGTCCAAAAAGAGCACGCTCAATCTCCATCTCTTCTTCATCAGCATCTTCCTCCAATAACCAAGAAGAGGATGTCGTGGACTATAGGAAATTTATCAGTTTGGAGGCCTAGCAGGACTATTATCGGATTATGGCCAAATCTTTTGTGAATGAACGGAGACTTCTACCTGAGAAGCAAGATGGCCAACTCTGGTATATGATACGAGAAAGAGGTTGGGTTGGCTTGACTGCATCTCCTACGCCTATCCCCATGGGGATTGTTTGAGAATTCTATGCAAATGCTAAGGAAATGATAATAGCAGGAATAACGTTGGTTCGAGGAGAGCAGGTGGATTTTCGACCTCCAGCGATCAGAGCAGTTTTCAACATACATGACGCACCACCCACCAGGTCTGCTAATTGGGTAGAAGGTGCACATTTAGAAATGAATCTAGCAGTAGTGATTGCTGAATTGTGTATTTCGGGCACCAAATGGAATTATAAGGCAGTGACAACTGAGCCAAAATCTTTTCCATCGTCTGCCTTGGATAGATATGCCAAAGCATGGAATCTTTTTATCTGTGTCAAGCTAGTTCCGTCAGCTCACCAGCATAAAATAACCATTGAACGTGCTATTATTTTTTGGGGCATCATCAAAGGCAAGTACATTGATGCCATTTAATTCATCAAAACATGTTGCGTTATATGCGGGGGAGCACCATTGCAAAATTCAAGGATTGGACGGGTGGTGAACCGCATCCACGCAGATTAGGTTTTATCATTCAGCCTACTTTCGTAGAGCCATCACAACAGCCACCTCAGATAGATGAGGCAGGCCCATCCACGCAAGCACCTGCTGCCCATGGTGATCGCCAGCTCCGAAGGTTGGAGCGAAAAGTCGATGCCATGTACGATAATTTTGGCACGTTTGTGACGGGACTCACGAGGGCCTTGGCCGAGGTTTTTGCGCAGCAAGGAATGACGCTAGTGTGGCCTCAATTCGGGATAGCAGTGCCATATCCACCACCAGATTCACCACCCGAGGAGGGTGGTACCACTGATCATTAGGGGATTTTTTTCGGTACCCTTTACCTTCATTCAATGGGGCATTGAATATTATAAGTTTGGGGGTATTGGGGTAGTAGTATAGTAGCATATAGTTTTTTCATAATTAGTTTAATGTTTTCATCATATAGTTTATTTTTGCATAGAGTTGCATGTTTATTTGCATGTTCATTTTTAGTATTGCATGTCTCATAGTTCTGGTTGTATGGAAATTTTTGTCTAGTCGATGATGATAGTGAATTTTTGAAAGATGTTTGAGTATGTTGGATAACATGAACCTAGCTATAACGTTTTACATGATAAAATTCATGTTGCTGTTTAAATGCTTTCGGTTTGCACGAATGTGTTCACAATCACTTGTAGGTATATGAATTAAGTGTTGCATTGCTCGATAGAAAATGTAGTTTTAAAAAGGGAAATATGTGGACAGTGAACTTAGACGGTTTAAAACATTAATTTTTAAACTTTGGGAAAACATGGGTATCTATGTATAAAAAAAATAATAATAATAGTAATAACGTGGCTAGTCTTATTTCGGGGCCCTGGCTGCATGAGTAACTACGCCACCTAGCGCCCTAAGGTCTTTCATGGTCTGGGAGTCGTTGGTTGAAAGCTCGCTAAGGGGTAGCAGTGTTGCCTAATGGAGTAAGACATTGCACAGTCATGTAAAAAAAAGAAAAAAGAAAAGAAAATAGCAACAACAAAAGAACACCGCGGGAAAGTGTGAAAATCACCCTTGTGAGTAAAAATAAAAGTAGTTAAGCCCATTGTTGAACCTCAGTTTGTTTTGATATGTTGGAATAGTCTTCGTTGCATATGTATACATGAGTCTTGATTTAAACTATAATTTTCTATTTTGAGTACTTTAGTATGTGTATTCTTTGCTTAAATCAAGTTCTGGTGAACATAACACACACACACACACACACATACAACATATCTATAGCATTTATGAATTATCTGAGTATACAACATTATGCCTACAGTTTGGTTTGAATCAGTATTCTTGAACTCGGAAAATTTTCTTTGAGGCATTTTGATTTGAATTTCGTGATAATTTGGAAAATGTGAGACTAGTTGCATCATAATTTAGTCAGATAGTAATATAAAATTTGCATTTTCACTGCATTCATTAGTGTTAGGTTTGTAATATTCATGAACGCAATCAAATTGCAAAAATAAGTTTTAAGCGATGTAAAAATCGAGAGTTTAAAATTTTTACAAACCATATACCCGGATCACCCTTTATGCACAATTATTAATTAAACGAAAAGATGAATAAGAAATATACCCTTGAAGATCCGAGCTTCCTCAGGTACAAGTTCACCTCCAATCCTTTTCGCGTTCAACTCGAATCCACCGGATTTTGTTCCTTCCTTTGATCAACGTTAGCCACCCAAGTGTTTGGCCTCTAGAGGTGATCCACCAAGGAAGAAGAAGGACTCAAGAAGATGGGTGGTTGGCTAAACCCTAGTTTTTCTATCTCTATAGAAAAGGAGCGTACTCTCCAACCATTGGAATTATTACGTATGTTGTAAAAGTCAACAACTACAACACCCATAATAAGACTCCTCTTATTTATAGATGTGGGCAACCCACCTTAACAATTAAGGAATTCGGATTTATTTAATTAATTAAATTCTTTTAATTAATTAAGCTCCCTAATCTTATTAGGGATAATTAATTAAACTCCTTTAACTAATTTTCCTTCCTAATCCAATTAGGAATAAATGAGAGTACTTATATTAAATTAATTCCTAAACTCTTTTAGAAATTAAAATAATAATAATTGTAATAATATTAATAAGACTCCTCTTATTAATTTATATTTAATAATTCTAAAATATTAAATAATAAATATTAAGCTATTTAATTTATTCTATCACCATAGATTAAATTAATTATACTTAACATATTATTACGATTATGCCATTAACTTCTTAAATAATTATTCTTCCTTTTTTATGGTGTGACCCTTTAGGTTCTCCATATTAAACCGGTTGTGAATAAATCAATTAGAACAATTCTAATCTTATTTAAATAAATAAATTAAATAATTAATTTATTTAAATAAATAATATTTATTCTACAATAGGGATAAGCCTCCCTAGCGATTAACGATTTTCCGGATAATATAGATTTCAACATTAATCATAAAAGAACCTTTGAGTAAATAGTTACCGCGATAATTCAATCCTTCCACCATACAATGTCCCAATTAAATATAAGACATGGAATTACCGTCAAGTCTTATTTTATTTAATTATATGTATTTCGATCCTTAAATGCACAACACAAATAATGCAAATTAGAAACTCCTTTCTAATTTCATTACTCTTTTGCCAAGGACTCTTTGGGTTGTCATTTATCGAATCACATAGGACATTTCTCCTCTTTTAATAGAAGTGGTAGATTCTTTATTGATCATACATTATCTCCATGTACAACTTATTATACCCAAGCATACCCTTTGATATACCCTAAGGGTCTTAAGGAATAAGTCAAAGTATAACTCATCATACACAAGATACTATGATGATCTCAAGTCCAAGGATCACTCAGACTACTATCACTACAGAATTCCTATTGACAGCAAGTAAAACTCCATTAGGTATTCCTTAGCGAGCCACGTTCAAATGAACTTATTCTCTAATAAGCACCTACATACTTGCTTTAGTGTCTCCACACAAATGATCATGAGATCAATCATCCTCATCCAATGAAAGAAGTTAACGATGTACCAATCTATCCGGATTCACTAATCCCCAATTTAGTAATCCAATGATTGGGAACTATTTTAGTTTTAAGCTTTCTAAGAATTTAGATCTCATTAGAATGATCATCATCATTATTCTAAAAGCATTGCTTAAAACTATGGGTTTATCACATATTATAAAACAAAGATCATGTAGATAATTAAAAGCCTTTAATAAATTAATACTTTTTATTAATAAATGAATAAGATTGTTACAAAGTATATGCTTTATCATCAAACATGATTGGCTTGTGTGCATACTACTTTCAATCTCCCACTTGCACTAAAGTCAATCGTCATGGTATCTCATACTCTTCTTCTCTAAGTGACGATTATCCTGCTGTTGAATAAGCTTTAGTTAATGGATATATAATGGTGTTCATGAGATTGCACTATCTCTATAGTGATTTCCCATCTTTCAATGATTCTAATAATCAAATGAAAGTGTCATAACACATGTTTAGATCCAAGATGAGACTTAGGAACTATTCCTAGTTCTGTAATAAACTTTTATCCAAACAATCAACTTGTAGCTTCATTTATAGCTATCTACTTTGTCTTTATCACTAAATTAGCAACTCTTTGCTGTTTGGAACCTTTCCAATTCACTGTACCACTGTTCAAGATAACGCTTTACCTTAAAGTGGATTTTCTGTCATCTTGGTCTGTCTGAAAAACTTGAGTCTGCTAAGCCCTCTAGTTTTAATTTAGACCCACCATGAATATGATCACATCCTTAGTGTCGGTTAAGCACTTTAAGATGTTTTTCACTGACTCATAGTGAACTTCTCCAGAATATGACTGATCAACATCAGGTCTCGTACATTTTATTGCATACATGATTGTCACTCATGCGACCTCTCTTTTCAGGAGTTTGTGGGGACTATTAAGAGAGATACACTTCATAGCTCATCGACATGAGACATCTCTTGGAGTTTGCCATGCTAAACGACTTTAGCATCAAATGAATATACGTTCCTTGGGTTAACTCGAGCATCCTCTTAAATCTATCTATATAGATTTATATCCCCAATTAAGATACTCTTCCAAATCATTCATGGAGGAATGTTTAGACAACGTTATCTTTACTGATTGTAGCATTGGTATGTCATTCCTTATCCGTAGTATATCAACATATAGTACTAGGAATTTCACGATGCTCCCACTGACCCTTTTGTACACACTAGGTTCATTCTTATTTTTGATAAAATCAAACTCTTTTGATTGCCTCATCAAAACGAATGTTCCATATTTGAGAAACTTGCTTCAATCCATTTCTCTGAGTGTCTACAACACTTACCTCATCGTATGTAACTGGATCATCATCTTTTATGATGCGTACCTCATCATCATCATCCATGATGAATCCATACCTCCTAGGTATCTTCGGTACCATTCCATATTTATGATTCGGTTGTGGTACAATAGGTCTATCTACAGGTTCCTCTTATTTTACTTATAGTATTTTGTGGTTCTTGAACTCTTCAAGATCTATTATCCTCCCACTAGCCCTTTCAATGATAAACACCTTTATCTTAGAAGGTAGCGTGTTTCGCAACAAACACCTTTTGCTAAGTAGGATTATAGAACATATACCCTAAACTTACTTTAGGATGTCCCACAAATCGACACTTATAAAATCTTGTCCCAAGCTTATCCTTTGAAACCTTTTCACATAAGTTGGACAACCCCTTATCTTAACATACTTAAGATTAGGAATTCTCCCTGTCCATAACTTTTATGGAGTCTTGGGGCTGGATTTTGAGGTTACCATTTTCGTAGATATGCAGCCATTTCTAGGACATGACCCTAGAGGGATACTGAAATGTCGGTAAAATCATTATGGACCGCATCATGTCCAACAAGGTATGATTTTTCCATTCAAATACATCAATCAATTATTGCGTATCAGGAGGCGTCCATTATGAGAAAACCATTTAAGATGATCTAGAAACTTATTTCACAAGTATTTATTCCTTGATCTAATCAAAGAATCTTAATACATTGTCAATTTGTTTCACTTCTGAATTCTTTGAACCTTTCAAATAATTCATACTTGTATTTCAGCAAATACACACATTCAACTCTTTGAATGATCATCTCCTTTTCTTATACTAATTTGTTCAATATGCAAAATTATTTTCATATAAGTCAAGTATACAAAATTTATTAAGTAATATTCCAGTTCTATACAAAACATTATTATTATAAATAGAACAACAATTGTTCTTAATTATAATACCAAAGATTTCATTGTCCAACAATAAAATGGAAATAATGTTTCTAACAAGAATTGGAATACAATAACAACTTATTGACTTAATAGATTTGCCCGTAGGCAGTGATAAACTATAAGTTTCTATAGCTAATGCAACAACCTTTGCTTCATTTTCCACACATAGGATTACTTATCTTTGTTTAACTTTCTACTTCTGCTTGGTCCCTTCATAAATCTATATTTATGATAACCAAAGTCGATATCCAATATCCAAGTAGAACCTTGACTTAAAGAAAAATTTATTTTAAATCTTGAACAAAATTGTATTTGTAACCGAAACTTCATTAAGCTTCTTTGGTTAGCCACTGCAAGGTGCTTCTCGTGATTTCTTTCCAAATGTCCGGGCTTATTGCGGTGGGAAGCAAACTCCTTTGTTATCCGTGTCGCTTTTGTTCTTATTATCCTTTGTTTATGCCTTTCTATTTACCTTCTTTGAATCGTTCTTCTTTTCGGAAGATCCTTTGGGCCCCTACCAAGAAGACTTGATCTTTCTTGGTTGGAAAGTGACTCTCAACATTTTCAATATGTTAAGCAAATCAACAAAGCTGATATCTAGCTTGTTCATATGAAAAATTCACAACAATTGTGAAAGGAGTCCGGGAGTGAGTGCAAGATCAAATCTTGGCTCAACTCTCCATCCATGACAAAACTCGTTGTCCTAATTGATCAATCAAATTGATAATATTAAAGACTTTTACTGTAGTGTCATCGGTCATTCTAGATCGGAAGAGCTCCTTAGATATCTGATATCTATCAGTCCTACTTTCCTCACCATCAACTACTTGATGTGCAGGAATATAGTTGAAGCATCCATAGTTTCATGCTGACGCTGAAGCTCGTTACTCATAGATGCGAGCATGATGCATTGAGCCAACTGTGCATCATCTTGCCACTTTCTAAAAGTAGCAATGTCTTCCTCAGAGGCATTATGCGCAACCATTGCGAGGAGACAAAGCGTATAAGGACATAAGATAGCTTTTTGACCATGAGAATTTTTCTCAATTTCCTTAACCAATCCGTTTAATTTGGTCCGATTAATTTAGCATCTAATATGCTTCGCAGTGATAGTAATTTTAGACATTGTAAAATTCTGTAAATGAATTTGTAATTAACAACATTTTAACATACATTCTTTTATTAATTACCAAAATAAATTAGGTCTTGTTTTAAATTGGTATCTCCCACTATTTTCTTCAAACTATATTACCCTCACTTATATAGTTCTAAGCAAAATCTAATTAAAGATTTGCTAGTGAGAATAAGGATCCCATTTCAAATGTATATAGCCTTGTGGTGACACAACAAACTATATATAAATAAATAGGTAGACTACTTTTGTCAATTACATCAACTATGCAACTCCTTTTATTTTGCCTTTTAGATTATTTTGATCAGTGGTGGCACATCCGAATCAAAATTATCCAAGTTAAGTCGACCTAGCACTCCATATATTCAAAAAGAAAAATATCATCCTTGTGGTGACACAACAAAACAATATTGTTCAATTTTCTTTATAAGCATCAAATGTGATAAATTAACATCTTAAATACTCAATACTTGCCTTGTGGTGACACAACAAACTCATATTAAATATTTAATACTCTATTAATTTTATCACTTTAGAAAGCGACGTTCGATATTCCAAATATCTTTGAACGCTTAGGACTTAATATAAAAATTGAGAGGTTTGTTATTAATTTGTCTCATCATCTTGTTTTAAGCATGCATTATATATATATAAAATATCATTATATTAATGAACATGCGAAGCATGTTTGCATAATATATAATATATATAGTATAAGCATGCACATATAGAATACTATATTCTACCCGGATTGATTATGGACTTTTATTCTAGTTTGGTTCACTAGAGCCACCAAGTGAACCAAAAGGTCAAACCCTAGGGGTGCAAGAAATAATATTTAAATATAACTACTACATTTAAACCTGGGCTCCATTACAAACGGGTCTTCAAGCGCTCCTTGTTCCTTGATCTCCAATTCTTCAAAATTAATTCTAACTATTCCTATTACAAAACTATTTAAAATAAATAGAAACCTTGATCGTGATCGAGGGAAGTACATAGGAGGAGTTAGAATTTATATTAAGAAAAAATTAGAGAAGACAAGGTACGCAGACCCCATTTAATAAAACCCATACATTCATGCATCCAACTAAAATAAAATCCAATCACATTGGTCAATTGTCCATTATCAATCCCATTTATTATCATACACATCACCATATGCATCAATAAATAACATTCATCTCGTGAATAATAAACATTTAATATATATATTGATATCATTTAATGGGCAAATTTAGTTAGTATAAAATCTAATTTTGAATCAAAATAAACTCCTTTATTTTAATCCAAATTTAAATCAAAATAAAACTATTTTATTTTAATTTATCCAATTTTGAATAAAATAAACTATTTTATTTTAATCAAAATCTTTAATCAAAATAAACTCCTTTATTTTAATTAATTATGGAATCCAATTCCATGAAAAAAAAAAATAAACTTCTTTTTATTAAAGGAAACACGAAATTCTTTTCTATTCACAAATAAACTCCTTTATTTTGAATAATATGAAATCTTATTCCATATTTAAATAAACTCATTTATTTAAGGGAAGATGGATGCACTTTTCTATTCACAAATAAACTCTTTTATTTTGAATAATATGAAATCTTATTTCATATCTAAATAAACTCTTTTATTTAAGAAAACATATAATCCAATTTCAACTCCAATTAGTTATCATGGAATCAAATTCCAACTCTAATTAGTTAGCATGAAATTTAATTTTAAAATTAAAATAAAACTTTTATTTTAATATAAAATAAACTTTTATTTTAATATTAAAATAAAATTTTATTTTAATAATAAAATTATTAAGAAAATAATATATATATAATAATAAAACAAAACCGTTATTATATATATATATATATATATATATATATATATATATATAATAAAAGCAGTTAATATATATATATATATATATATATAATAAAGCTGAATTCCTAGATTTCAAAAATACTTGAATCACTTCGCGCATGTAAGTTAAATATATATATCCTCAGAACTGCTTTTAAATCATCGCATGGAATTCTTGAAAAAAAATGGTTAAACAGGATATGTTCAAATCTGATATGTTACACGGAATATATATAATTAATAATTCGCATACCACGGACACAGTGCAAAACGAATTTCGCGATTATTTTTTTTTTTAATTTTTTTTTATTTTAATAAATTTTATACAATAAAATTATGCCCAATTAAATTGTTCTAAACACATATCAATATAGATATTGAATTAAAACAATTAATAATTTACATAAAGGTTTGGCTCTGATACCACTGTTAGGTTTGTAATATTCATGAACGCAATCAAATTGCAAAAATAAGCGAAAACGTGTAAAAATCAGAGTTTAAAATTTTTACAAACCATATACCCGGATCACCCTTTATGCACAATTATTAATTAAAAGAAAAGATGAATAAGAAACATACCCTTGAAGATCCGAGCTTCCTCAGGTACAAGTTCACCTCCAATCCTTTTCGCGTTCAACTCGAATCCACCGGGTTTTGTTCCTTCCTTTGATCAACGTTAGCCACCCAAGTGTTTGGCCTCTAGAGGTGATCCACCAAGGAAGAAGAAGGATTCAAGAAGATGGGTGGTTGGCTAAACCCTAGTTTTTCTAACTCTATAGAAAAGGAGCGTACTCTCCAACCATTGGAATTATTACGTATGTTGTAAAAGTCAACAACTACAACACCCATAATAAGACTCCTCTTATTTATAGATGTGGGCAACCCACCTTAACAATTAAGGAATTCGGATTTATTTAATTAATTAAATTCTTTTAATTAATTAAGCTCCCTAATCTTATTAGGGATAATTAATTAAACTCCTTTAACTAATTTTCCTTCCTAATCCAATTAGGAATAAATGAGAGTACTTATATTAAATTAATTCCTAAACTCTTTTAGAAATTAAAATAATAATAATTGTAATAATATTAATAAGACTCCTCTTATTAATTTATATTTAATATTTCTAAAATATTAAATAATAAATATTAAGCTATTTAATTTATTCTATCACCATAGATTAAATTAAATATACTTAACTATATTATTACGATTATGCCATTAACTTCTTAAATAATTATTCTTCCTTTTATGGTGTGACCCTTTAGGTTCTCCATATTAAACCAGGTTGTGAATAAATCAATTAGAACAATTCTAATCTTATTTAAATAAATAAATTAAACAATTAATTTATTTAAATAAATAATATTTATTCTACTGATAGGATAAGCCTCCCTAATGATCAACGACTTTCCGGATAATATAGATTTCATCATTAATCATAAAAGAACCTTTGAGTAAATAGTTACCGTACAATTCAATCCTTCCACCATACAATGTCCCAATTAAATATAAGCATATGGAAATTATTGTCAAGTCTTATTTTATTTAATTATATGTATTTCGATCCTTAAATGCCCAACACTAAATAATGCAAATTAGAAACTCCTTTCTAATTTCATTACATTGGACAAGGACTCTTTGGGTTGTCATTTATCGAATCACATAGGACATTTCTCCTCTTTTTAATAGAAGTGGTAGATTCTTTATTGATCATACATTATCTCCATGTACAACTTATTATACCCAAGCATACCCTTTGATATACCCTAAGGGTCTTAAGGAATAAGTCAAAGTATAACTCATCATACACAAGATACTATGATGATCTCAAGTCCAAGGATCACTTCAGACTACTATCACTGACAGAATTCCTATTGACGCAAGCAAGTAAAACTCCATTAGGTATTCCTTAGCGAGCTACGTTCGTTGAACTTATTCTCTAATAAGCACCTACATACTTGCTTTAGTGTCTCCACACAAATGATCATGAGATCAATCATCCTCATCCAATGAGCAAGCAACGTATGTACCAATCTATCCGGATTCACTAATCCCCAATTTAGTAATCCAATGATTGGGAACTATTTTAGTTTTAAGCTTTCTAAGAATTTAGATCTCATTAGAATGATCATCATCATTATTCTAAAAGCATTGCTTAAAAGTATGGGTTTATCACATATTATAAAACAGCATCATGTAGATAATTAAAAGCCTGTAATAAATTAATACTTTTTATTAATAAATGAATAAGATTGTTACAAAGTATATGCTTTATCATCAAACATGATTGGCTTGTGTGCATACTACTTTCAATTAGTATGTATTGCTTGAAGGAAAGCAACAGTTCAAGTTTGGGGGTATTTGATAAGTGGGTTTTATACCTACTTATTAAATATCAATTCACGCGAACTATGCCCATCTCAAGTACATTTTAGTGTGTTTTTGTTGCATTTCATGTTATTTTGCATTGCATATTCTTAAAACTCCTTTTGGTGAAAAGTGCAGGAAAAGACCTAATTTGGTGGAATTAGTAGGCACGAGGCGAATGGACGCATGAAGCGAGGCACAAACTGGGATATGCGTGGCATGAGAATCAAGTGGAGCAGAAGGCTAAGCATGGATGGACAAAGGAAGGAGGCGGTAAAGCAGATCGATTCGGCAGCGAGAACGAACTCAACTCAACATTGCGAGAAGTCGGCAGCAAGCATTGCGACAAGTTTGGGAAACAAGCTCACATGAAAGCTTTCGATTGGACAACATTACACACTAGTTTAAGCGCGCGTGTGAGGATTATGATCGGGGAGCGCATACGGCTGCGATGATGATTAATGCTGAGCTATTTATTTTAATTTCCAATTTTAAGGGTTGTAATTCATTTAAAACGATTGCTGACTGGTGTCAGATGAGATATTATTCAGTTTTATGTATTTTCATTTGGTAACTAGGGTTTACACTCTAAGAGAGATTCCAACATAGAAGAAAGTCTAAACTCTACTTTTCTAATTCTTCTTGGGATTCTCTATCACTGTGGATTTTTATTAGTAGTTGTTGGATTTACATGAGGATTTGAACGTTAATAGTGGATTTTAATCAGCAATTGGTTTGATCGTTTCTATCTTTCATCTTTTAAATGTTTGCTTATTAGCCATGTTTAGCTTTGATCCCATAATGGCTTTTGGTTCGGTCATGAACTAAACTCCATTATGGGATTCTAACGGATTTTAATATGTAGTTTGGTTACATGCTTAAATGTTGGACTGTATTACATATCATATGGGATTTCTATCATGATTGTTTTGTATGTATGAATGTTTGATCACCATTCGCTTTTAGTACTTGTATGGAATTGACAATGAACATGCAAGTATGGATTGTAATCATGATAGCATACGTATATGGGGTTGTTTTATATGGCTTGTGTATTTTGTGAATCAGATAGACATATACTGTTTCACCGTATGAGTTAGAATAAGAGCTTGTGCTTAAATTCAATATAATTGCAATTTCACATATACATGTAGTAATTTTGGTTATATTGATGATTATATAGAGTCTATCGCTTGTGGATGTTGTTTAAGTAGGTCATAGTGCATTGAAAAATGGCTATGACTCTTTTAGTGCTCTTGGCTACTTTCTTGTGATATGTGAACAAGTCTTGCATGATAGTGGTGATTAAATGAAATATTAAATATCCCATTACTTTCAGATTTGATTTATTACATCTTTATTATTGTTTTAGGCGTTATTTGTGATTAGAGAAACAAACCAATTATAGTCATTAGTTTGAGCATATAAATATAGTGATTTAATTGATGCATAGTAATTTAAATTCAACAAATTTCCCTGTGGGATCGATACTTTACTTGCTTTGTATTACTTGTTGACACATGTATGCTTGCATGAGTTAGAGCTCTTTTGTTAGAACTAAAAAAGACGTAACAATAAGCATGCCTCGAACTTCAGTTCAAAAATAGAAACTATTCATGATCTGCTTTGGATGGCGCAATTTGTTGTGCCTGTCTGAAGCTTAGGGGGACTACAGTGAACTTCACCTTTCCCTAGCTGGACCAAGGTTGAGCTTTTGCATTCCTGGTTTCAGTCCAAACTTTAACACAAATATACACTTATACTTAACATGCATACACGTTAGAGGTATTTACATACTTGTATGACCACTTCAAGTTCAACCTTATATGTTAGGGATTTTAGTTTAGGATTTTCAAGAAATCAAAACCAAATAGGGTTATGAAATCACTAGGTGTACTAATTAGCCTTATGTTCTCCTAAAGAGGTCACATAATCTGTACTACACATGCTCATACCTATCATAACTTTTACTCATAGCTAGCATCGTTCAACACTTTAAAACATGCTTTAACCTCATGCTTGGTTTACTTCCATTACGTTTAACATATATAACTTATGTTTAGACACATAATGAAACATAACATGGCATCTCGAGCCTTTAAAATCTAAATACTCATATATAATGCAACTTAAGTTCAAAAATATGCTCGAGGTTGCCTTTGAAATCATTTTACATGAATGATGCAATATAGCATATATAAATCATATCTAGGGATATTATAGACATAACATGACATATAAATCATTTTGGATTAATATATCCATATGATGTACTAGATTTTGAAGATATGTTCAAGTTTGCTTTTAAAATCATTTTAAACTTGAACGATGCAATTCAACAAATACAAGACAACTTTAAAGCTCTTATCACATGTAGTTAAGGCATGTTAACACCTTCATAAGATCAGAATGTACAACATGTAATGATCATGCATACTTTCTTTGATATATCAAGCTTTTTCCCATAAAACATTTTCTAACACAAAGCTAACAACTTTGATCATGACAAGGACATTATAACACCATAACTTGCTTATTCCTCTCTGAAAGAAATCATGTATATGAACCATTAAGTTCAGAACTTAAACTCATAAGTTTCCACAAGATTTGTTTTTCCAAAACATGGGGTTCTTGTTAAAGATCTTCTACTAATTTATGTTGGACACTTCCTAACTCATAACGAAACCTTATAACACATGTTATACCTCTTTTGCAAGTGTACATAAGTCCTAAAACCAAATTAGCAACCACCTAGCATAACAGAACTCAGCAACTAGTTCTGAGGTGCGGCGCAGTTGCGATGCACCCCAATATAAACAGGGCACAGCTGCGCCACATCGAAGTCAGAAGCAGTAAACAGACTCTGTTTTGCAGAGTGTTTACCCAACTTCATTTCCCTTGATTCAACATGTTCCAAACCATTACTAAAGTGTTCATATATGTAAGTAAACTTCCTAAACACCTTATAACATGTTAATTCATATCAATTAACTTATGAATTCAAGAAATTTCAAGAATTAAACTAGACCCATTTCAAGAACGTAGTTAGAATTTATACCTTCTTGAGCTTGAATTGGACCTCGTACACTATGAGTATACTTTTATATTAGCTCAGCAATTTATGCTCTCCCATTAGACTATCAAACCACTCCTTAGCAACATAAAATCTGAATTTTTAGCTTGTATTTATAGAAGAGGCATGGACTAGACATTGGCATTACACAAGATTGGAGTCCATAGTGTAATGGGAAGAAACAAAGGTTGCTTGAGAGTTGTTTAACAACTCAGTACCAACCACCTAGCTAGCATCACATATGCTTGGCCATTTGGAAATTACGTGTTTTAGCTTCGAGTCACTATTCATGTCCTTTGTGACACTTAATTTGGGACAAGAGAGAAAAATCTCAACAATCTTGCAAAACATAGGTTATACACTTGTACACAAACCCTATTCTTAGGTTATATTGTATACACATAAAATCCATACATGGGTTCTAACATAATGTCACAATATGATTTACATAATTAATATTTCAAGGTAGTAGATGTGGTATGGAAATGTAACATACATATAATCCATGTACATTTTATCACACTGGTATATTTTATTAAAATAATAGTTTACAATATGTTCATGGTATATTATTTTAATATATGCCCCATACATATTGTCACATACACATTTCATGATGTATTCATATCATATAGTTTCAATAAATCTTAATATATGGTTACCATATATAGTATAGTCACATAAGTGTCGCACTACACTATATAATGCAGTTGTATTCCATATATATAATATATTCAATATCTCATTTTTACTATTAATCACCCATTGGAATAGAAATAAATATTTTAATAACACATATTTATTTACTCACATCTTTTAGAGTACACGTATAATTGTCTCATCACATAGGATGAGATAACAAAACTTATTTAAATCAACTTTATGATTTAATCACTTTTACCATATGTATATCATTAGTCCCAATTAAATGTCACACTTCATGTAATCTTAAGCCATAGGTCTTATATACTACTACTGCCCATACTTTCCATATTACACATAGTAATACTATTAATATTTTAATTGGGCTAAATATCACTCAGTTGGGTACTTTCAACCCATTATCACCTTTTAATATCACCAGGATTAATTAATATTAATCAATTATTTTCTTTTCAATAATTATTATACATTCCACTAATTAATAGAATATAATATTCTATAATATCACTTAATTAACCATATTTAAACTGGGTTAATTAATTAAATCTTTATTTAAGTCATGTTTTGCTAACTAAATTTTTTTCATGAACATTTAGTCACCATTCATGACATTATAAGAGTTATTAGTATGCATGGCTTGCAATCACATTTTTATAAACCTGACTTCGAAATTTTCTATATGGCAAGTGCGGTTGTCTTTGAGTCACGAGCTTGAAATGGCGCAATATGCGCCATACAAAAAATCGAGGTAGACCAGTTCTACCTCTGCAGAAATGAAATCTACTCTTCTAAATACTTTACACATCCTCCTTAAGTGTTAACTCGTCTAACATCAATTCCCCTCTTTGGTTTCAAATCATCGGTTACTATTTTCCTTAACGATTTAAGGATCACACTTCGAGTTTTAGAACTCTATCTCCCCTATTAGTTTAACCAACTATACATCTCCTTTATGGTTTCATACCACCAATAACACAACACTCGAATGTATAACACATACATACATTCCTTTCATCTTCACTTATCGTCATGTAACAAATTACATAATAATTCTCTAACCACTTTAAAGGTATATCGATTTCCTTCTCTCGTCAACAACGTATACGCATATAAGTCTAAACCTAGCACACCTCGAGTCTTTAATAGTACTCAATATCGTACACTGAGTGGTTTCCCACAAACAACCAACAAGTTAGTTTTCATCTCGTCTACACTGTTTTCACAATGAGTTAGATCGGTTACTAATTCGTATATACCTCCGCTCTCTGAAAGAATTGTTTAGACCAGCTCCTATACATCCACCATTAAAGAGTACGGTTGCACTACCTTAGACTTGATACTTACTCGTACATATACTCAAGAAATTGGTGATTATCAAAGATATTTAATGTCACCAACTTACTATTATAAAATAATTTCACATAAATTATTTAACATCAATAGATAAATTTTATCCATCTTCATATTAATTCATCTCTACAATTTATAACAAATATATAATAACGATATATATTTATTAAACACAACATCACTTATTACATAGCTCATATTACTACTATATAACACAATACTACATATCTCATATCATATATATATATATATATATATATATATATATATATATATATATTCTTATTCGAACCCATCACATGCCTTAAGAATTTTATTTACTAAATTCTTATTTTAATATTTTCTGAAAATTCGGGTTCTTACACTTCTGCCCTTTTATTTCGAGTTTGATGTTTTGGCGGCATTATCTGCTTAAATAAAACCATAAATTATTCTTTATTAACTTACATTCTAAACCTTATTATATAAGTTTAATATATCAAACTTATTTCATAAATCAAACATAGATTCATATTCATTCAGCTAAGTCATAGTACTTTACATAACATAGCACATATTGTTATCCCTTAGTGACAACAAAAGTCAGGATTTACGGTTACAACTTATACAAAAGTTGAGAATATTATAATATACAGACATACTTATCATAGAACAAACATAATCTAACAGTACTTATACTACTGGTTCACTACGCCTTTTCCTGGATCTTGGACAACCTTTCGCCTGATGACCTTTTATCCCACAAATAAAACAAACACTTTACTTTGGATTGGGACAATGAGGAGAGATATGTCCCTCATGTCCGCAATTATAGCAAATATTTTCCCCTTTCCGGCACAAGCCTTCATGTTTCTTGTTACAGTTTGTACACATTTCTATTTTATTAGAGTTCCCTTGGTTGTTATCGGAATTTCCTATATCGCGGTCTTTCATTTTGCTTTTCCCCTTCTTGCTTGGAGCTGTACCCGATTTGTTGATTTTAGCTCCCATCTGATCAATTTGGATTTTAAGCTTATCTTGTTCTTCCATTGTTTCAATTTATTCTTTTTGCAATTGACTATTTAACAGTTTTTCTATTTCCCACAGCTTTTCCAGAGAAGAAAGCGTGTTCCTTAGATTCTGCACCTCCGTTGATGCTTGATCAGCTCCAACTTTAGTGTCTAAATCACTATCTGTCAGTTCTATTATTTCTGGATCTGGTACTATATTTTCCAAAATAACCACCTCATTTGGGTTGCTTTCAAGGTGAGCCTCTATTTCAGCTATTGGCATTGATACTGGCTCGACCATGGAGATTGGCTCCTTCTTTACGATCTGAGGGTATCCTAATCCTTTTCCGCCTGACATCTACACATAAATTATTTTAATTAGCATATAATATATACACACAGCAAATATTAGTTTTATATAAGTTATCTTTTCTTTTGGTTGACTATGAATTTATCCAATTCATCTCCTTTTAAACTCTATATGAGTTATTTATATTTTCAACGTTTCCCTATGTTCTAAGATTATAGCCTAAGGTCTATCCCACCTAAGGTTTCTAACCCTAAAGCATTGATACCAACCTGTGACGCCCCCAAATTCAGGTACTTGAAACCCGAACTCGGTGCTTCACGATACCATTTCTATGAGCAGAATAATACTAATAATAATAAAAATAATATAAATATAAAACTTAATTTACATATCAGAGTCTAAATCCCAGGTACATGACCTTTAAACATTCATTACATGATAGATAATAAATATTATCGTCTTAGTAAAGTTTAACTATTTCACAGAATATTATAAAACTTATTCGGTCAGTTTTCCTTTCCTCTTGTTCTTGCCTGAACCTTCAGGTTGATCTCGCTTAGCTAAAAATATTTAAATTTAAAGTAAGAATGAGCATTTGATTGCCCAGCAAGTAATAGCAACAATAATTATTAGCTGAAAGAAGTAAATGTTTTCTTTGGATAACACTTCCACAATGAATCAATAATTTTGAAGTAAGTTAAACCGATAATAACAACATATCAAATCTATATCAAATTTTTGAAACTACGTACTGACTATACATGGAGAGCAGTCGATAGACTATGAACTTTGCTTTCAATTTTCGATAAGGTTTAATAGAACTTCATCTGCAAATCGTCATAACTTACAGGCACGGGGGGTGATCAGCTTGTTATGCCCTGTATTGATCAATACTACATGCAAGAACAATATTTTTGTTCATCTTATTCGCCTTAGGCGCACAAAAGTTTTCCCATGTTCGGGATGTTCATACTTAGTCTGGAATCTGAACCAAACAATTCGGTTGGATAACAATAATGTTTTATCATGTTCAACGATATCTTTAAATATGTGTCTAGCTGGATCAAATAGCTTAGACGGCTTTTAAGTCAACGTATACATACTGGAAACCAATAAGTATGTATCAACATGTGATTGAATACAATGATTATCCAAGTGAGGTCACTTGTCTAACCATATTTAGAAATTAACGAACAGAATAAATATCTGGATTATACAATAATACTATGTTAATAAATAATGATCGAATAATTTACGAACTTGTATGAATACAAATGATTGGATACAAAATCGATAACAATAAAGTTAATATTCTGGCACAATGATAGTGTAATTTTGAAACTTTCTTACTTAAGTCCATTGCATAAAGTAATTGCAAAGATTAGATACTTGCCTGATCCGCTGCTTACAATTACTCAACTTAGATTTATCTTTTATATCAAAACCTATCATTAATAAAATCATTCGTTCGATTAGAATAATATATCATATCACATAGTACTGCTATTTGCAGTTAGCACATAACCTAATCACATTGTCATATATGTTTAGCAGTCATTGGATCACAAACAAACCACTACAAAAAAATGGGGCTTCAGCAACAACCGATTTTCGTTGCTAAAGGTACCAAATTTCGTTGCTAAAGGGTTTTGGCAACGACTTTATTGTCGTTCGTCTTTTCGTTCTTTGAATGAGGCGTTGCTAATTGTTCGCGAAACGAACGTATTTTTTTCATTGCCAAAAGTAATACATTTTGCAACGAAATTTGGCTTTCGTACAGAGACATCGATCCTTTAGCAACAAAATGTATTGTTGCAGAATAATTAAAATTTCGTTGCTAAAAACTACATTTCGTTACAAAAGCCTTCTAATTGGCAACAAAATGAACTCTTTTTTTTTTGCAACAACCATGCATTTTCGTTGCAATTGACACCATTTTGCAACGACATTTTTCGTTGCAGTAAATTATGAAAATTGTTGCCTAAGCTTTCTTTCGTTGCGGAATGTAAACTTTTTAGCAATGATTTTTGTTGCAGATTGTATTATTTGGCAACGACATTATGCTGAATCAGCAACTAAATTGTTAGTGGCTGATTATTTTTCAATAGCAACGAAAGTCGTCGATTAGCACTGACATTAAATGTTGCCATTTCTTTATATGTGCAACGAAATTGATATGATTTGCAACGATAAAAAATGTTACCTTTTATTTTAGTATTAGCAACAATATCCTCTCCGTTGTTATTAGGTAATTTTTCGTTGCCAAATATTATATTTTTAATGTCATTAGGAACGAAAATTTGTTGCTAAATTGTTGCTATATTAAAACTTGTTCAATGCTTTGGTAACGAAATATATTGTTGTCAATTAAAATTTGACATTCTTTTTGTATACCTGGCTGGCTCAATGTCCCCATAGAAAATAATGGCAAAAATACAAAAAACAAAAATATTATTAACTTAATAAAATCATCCACTACATAATCATTCGTTAACTTTACAATTAACCATCTAAAGCTACCACAGTTCTTCAATCAAAGTATATAATCTACATATATAGAGAACACTTCATAATTTCGTCCCTTATCTTCCGTAAACGTAGCATGAAAATTTGATACCCAGTATTGTAAGGCAGGTCGTAGAAGCAGTCTTTCTGTACATATTTAAAAATAATAACAAGTCAAGAAAATGAAGCAAATAGATCACCAGAGGCACTTAATGCTAAAATCAATACACAAAGACAATAGAGTTGCTACGTGGTATTAATGTACATCGTATTGCTCATAAGCAGAAAAAGAAAAATAGGCAATCACAATATCTTTTGCTACAAATCCAAATAGAAAAAGAACCTTCAGTGCGACTATATGATTGCTCTGTTACAAGAAAAAATTAGAATCTTAATCGGCCATTTCATGAATTAATTTTAGTAAGCATAGTGGTAAACATATTTTCTGTTACAAGACTTGTAGATTATTATTATATGTTGACCTCAAGTTAGAATTCAGTCACATTCAACAACCATAAGCATCACACAATCTTAAATTCCATCACACAATCTTAAATAACAATGTTTAGATTTCTATATAGAAAGGACAACAATTATGGAAAAGTTAGGCTATTAGTGTATTATATATATAGTTTTTGTATTCTCAACCATAAACCTAAGAACTGGCCAAAATATTAAAAGATCAATTTTTGAAACATTTCGGTGTACCGACGGCTTTATCGTGTAATTATCGAATCTAAAACTCTAATCTGTATTTTAATAAATGTAAATATCAGTCATATTATTTTTAAATGACCTATAATAATTTTTTAATTAATTATTATAATTTATTATGATTTTTCAAACACCGTAATTATTATAAAATGATTTAAATATTAAATAATCTTATTATCATTAATATTTAATTAATATTAAATTATTAATGAAACCATTGCCAAAATATTAAAGTTATTTAGAATAACTCAAAATATTTTTAAAGTATTAATATTACCCTTAAATGATTTTTAAAACAATTAAAATCATTTTTAAATAATAACCATTAATATTTAATTATTAATGTATTATTTATCAAAATATTAAAAGTCATTAAGTATAACTTCAAATATTTTTAAACCATTTCTATCCTTTTTAAATGATTTTTAAATTTATAAAACCATTTTAAACTATTTATTTAATATAATTATTAAATAAATTAATATTTAATTATTAGTGAAATTTACCTTTAAATATTAAAAGTTATATTTTATAACTTAAAATATTTTTAACTCTTTATTTTCATTTAAAATGATTTTTATAATATGAAAATCATTTTTAATTAATTTATTTATTATAATTGTTAAATAAATCTAATATCATTAATATTAAATCATTAATGAAATTTGTCTTAAAATATTAAAAGTTATATTATATAAGTTAAAATATTTTTAAATACCTTATTATCATTTAAAATGATTTTTAATTTAATAAAATTATTTTTAATTAATTTATTTAATTCATTTATTAAATAAATTAAAGATCAATAATATTAAAATAAATACTAATATTTATGAAAAATATGTCAAATTATTAAAAGTTAATTTATATAACTTAAAATAATTTTTGTAATTTTCATAAATTATTTTCTATTTTTAAATGATTTTTTAGAAATTAATAATTGAAATTAAATAAGTCTGTCGCTATAGCCTTTAGCGACAGAAACTGTAACGACCCCAAAAATTCATACAATTTAATTCTTGATTTCAGTCGTTAATAATACATTCAACCTCTACTTTTACATCATTAAATGATAGTACAACCATTGAAATTTGTGGAATAATTAAAATTTTCTATTACAAACTATCCTCGTTCCCAAAACCTTCAACATTTACATCTAAATATCTCAGAATCATTTTAATACTACAATAGTTTACATCGCAAAACAATATTACAATTCAACCTTTAATACATTATTCGGAACCTTAAACATGGTTCAAATCTGATTCATGTCTTTCAAGTAACACATAACTTTACCTTGAATCTTGAACCTCCAAAAGTGGTTATTTGTAAGGTTGAGCTCGACAGCCCAGCAAAATCTAACAGTTTTCATGCATCACATAACACATAATAACATGCTCAACATATAACATACATGCTACAGTTCATATAACAAGTATAAAGATTGAGTCCTTACTCAATCAGCATGCGTTAATCAATCAACATAGTCATAAATTGACTTTAACATTTCATACTTTCAACATATATATAACACATCATGCTCTTTGCAATAAAGATTTAAAACAGTTAATCATCAAGTTCACATAACAAATAGGAACTGAAAGACTTGTCTTGATCGTTGTTTACCAATAACAGTTTAACAGCTTACAGATATCTGCACTTCACGTGCCCTACACAATTATATAATCATTCACATTAACTATTAGTCACATAGAAACGCATAGTAGTTGTAATGTAAACTTTATTCTACGTCTCATAACCTTTCCTATCATAAATACACAATGTTCAATTTGATTGTGTTAACTTTCGACTTATAGCTCACTATGTTTCATATACGAAGTTCATTCAAGTGTTTAAGTCTTGCTAGGACTACTTATTGGTTTTATATTAACACTATTCAATACCTTATAATATTCATTTCATTTTATTTAAAACACTTTTTACGTTCATTATCACTTATCACGGTGTTTCGACGTTTAGTCGTCACATGCCCAATTTGTCTCTCTTGTGTGTGCTTAGTATGCATATACAACTTATCTAATATATCATTTATTAATGTCAAGCATCATTATACTTCATAATATTCATGTTCTATAACTTAGACCAACATCTTTTATCATCAAGAGCACTACACTTGCATACGTGTATGCCCGATGCCCTCTGATTGCCTCCGAAAACACAACAATCTTAACTATTACCATTTTGACCCCTGTTACAGACCTTAAATTGAAAACGTTAAAGAATAAAAGTTGTAGGTCTATTCGTCCTCGTTCTGGATCATCTGGAATCACCTCAATCGGAGTTCGTATGAAATAGTTATGACCGTTTTACCAAACTAGGTTAAAGCAGCCACACTTAACACACATTGGGCGCGGCCGCGCCCAAATCCTTCATAGTCCTAGCGCGCCCGTGCTCCTGCCGCCCCCGCGCTAGACCTCGCCCAGATTACAGTGTTTTGCAATTTTTTGACCCTTTTCTCCTACTAATCTTCATAACTTGAGTTATACACATCCAATTTAGTCCGTTTTCGATTCTATGGATTCGCAATTCATAAGAACTACAACATACTAGAATTCTAACAATTTATAAAATCATTAACCAACCTAAAATTTGACCCAAAACACATGTTCATACTCTATTTTCATGTTTTAAATATATTTAGTGAATTCAATCACCACGACTTCGTTTCTTAACCAATTGACATGATTCAAACTACACCGTTTTCTTTTCTTCACATACTAACATAATCCAATACTAATTTACAGATTATAACACATATTAGACATATAATTTTGTACTTTCTAAAGCCATTTCCTATAAACATAAACACTGTTTTTACAATTTCTTCCTACAATCCCAATTCTCACAAATTTGACAAACATATATCAATCATATATGATGGTTAACAGATTATACATACCCAATAATCTTTATAAACCAATTCTTTACTCAAATCATGCACCACAACCAATTAAAGAGAAGAAGTTTTGATAAAACATAACTAAAAACTAGGGCTATAATATTAACTTTTAATTTCTCCTTAAGCTTAATTAGATGATGAGAATGACATGATTATCCTTCCTCTCCCTTCTTTGATTCTCATAATCACCTCTCTTTTTTTCAATTTACAAAGAACCTCTTCTCTTTCTCTCTTCTTCTCTTCTTTGTTCTTCCTCCCCTCTATTCTCAGGCTTAGGCCAAAACTTCTTACTTTAAAAAAAAACAGACGCAAGAATACAAATAAACGTATAAAACTGTCATACTAATAAATATACTAATTATGTAATATTTATTATATTATATTTTATTATTAATTTTTTTTAATTCAAAAGCCATAAGGCTTTGTTTGGCAAAATCAATTAAAATAATGACTTATTCATTCCTTAAGCCTTATTTGGCAAAACAAGATTACCATAAGAATTTAAAAAGCTCTAAAGCTTTGTTTGGTAAAACCAAATTAAAACTCTTTTAATCTATTTTCATAAGTCATATTTATTGTCACACTTTATTTAAATAAATTCCCATATTCAAATTAAATTAAATCTAATAAAAATTTATTAAATTCATTTACCACATAAATCAATACAATAAAATTATAATTTTTGATTATAATTATAATTTTATTTAATAAATTAACACATCACTTTAATTACAAAAATCAAATTAAATAACATTATAACAAACCATATAATCCTTAATAACTCTCTAATTTAGTTATTAAGTTAAATTAGAGTATTATCTCATAAATTTAATTCATCACTCTTTTATCTTAATTAAGTTAATTTCTATAACTCATGAATTATTTACTTACTAATAAATAAACCAAAAAATATCTACTAAACAACAAACACATCAATTAAAAATATTTATTTAATTCAATAAATATTTGAAATTATAAATAAAATTCAGGATTGTTATAGAAACCGTCGCCTAAAGTGTTCTTGAGTCTGAAGAACATGCATAGTCAGTGATCGAGTTAGCTACTTTGACCAAACATTAAACACTGATCATGATGTTTCTAAGTAAGCTAAAGGTTAGATGTTATAGTACTAATGTAACACTACATGATTCAACAACAATAATGGTCAAAAAGCATAACACAAAGGAGATCTGAGCATCCAAAATAGCTTTCAGAGTTGTTCTTCATTTCTGGGTTACCCAGAAATGAAGAACAGTTCGAGTGGCCACTTTTGGGCTTCCACAACTTGTTGTTCTTTTTTTGTGATATAATGGGTCCAGTGTGTAGCCAGCATGTAAGTGAAGAGATCTATCACATAAAATACATATATCAACATCACAATCAACAAATATCGTTCTGTCAAACCATGTCAGACGACACGGTCATATGTTTTCTGGGTTACCCAGAAAATAGAAAACATGCTCGACTTGGCTAGTTTGACCGGCCATTAAGTCCAACCTGTTTATCATTTAGGCGATCTTAAGGCATTTGTATGTAGTCTAAACAACATATTACAACTTAGATACAAAAACAATAACAAAGCATCAAACCATTGTCAGATCCGAGCCCAAGAACTTGTTGTCAAACGTTTTTGGGCACGTTCTAGGCTGCCCAGATTCACTTGGTCATGGTCGATCGGTCAACCGACTTTGACCATCAATAAAATGAAATTTGTACATGATCTGGACTTGTTGCAAGTCCCAGATCAAAGCCTACATGACCTACTACAAGTTTAAACATTTAAAATACCAAAACAATAAACAGACTGAGATCTATAGGACCTAACATTCGTTGTCAGACAATATTTTCCCAATTTTCCAAATTTTGAAAAATATCAAATCCGAGCCTATAGATGTTATGGATCTAACATCTATCAACCCAGATCATCTATTTACATTATAAACAACATGTTTTAACACAAAATCATAACATCTAACATAGCTACAAGGATCAGATTCTAAATTAGGGTTTTATACCTTTATGAACAAATTCTTGATTCTTAGCTTCTGATTTTGTTATGGGTGTTAGTGTGGGTGGTTTGGTGACTGATCTAGCAATGGAATTTCGTGGGTTTTGAGTTGAGAGAATTTGGTTGAGTGTTTATGCAAAAAATGATCAAGAATGTCCATTTTTCTCTCTCTTAGATCTATATATATTATGTTACAATGCACATAGGTGGTGAAATGAGACTGATTGCTGGAATTAATAAGCATGTGGGAAGTCAAATAGTTGGTCACCAACTAAAGTCTTAGCAAAATTTGCAAGCAACATAATAAAAAAAATGTGCAAAAGAGTATAATGGTCATTTGGCCTTTATTTTTAATGGCTAAATTATAACTTGTCAAACCCTTAGGGTTTGACCCTTAGGGAGGTCCTACAATTTGATTTTTGTTGAATTTCTAATTAGGGCTAAAAATGTACACTTTAGTTTCCTAAATTATAAATTATGGTTTCTAAATTAATTTAGGTTTCTAATTACTTGGAATTTAAAAATTAATTTAAGAATTTATTAATTAGCATTAGGGCTTATAATTAGCAATTAGAGCTACCCATTTAGCAATTAGGGTTACTAATTTAGAAATTAGGGTTTTTAGTTAATTGGGGTTTCCAAATATTAATTAGGTTCCTAATTAATAATTAGGGTTTACCTAATTAACCTTAAATTCTATAATACGCAACATAACTCATATAACATAATTTCTGACCGATCTTAATCTCCAGTTTTGAGTTTTCAATTAGGGTTTATTACAGTAATACTATGGTTTTTCATGATATACACCATAATTAACCAATCATTATCAGTTTATACATACAGTACATATTTATAGCACTGAAATATATTTAATATAATATTATTATTCTCATTCCTTGTTCAAAATCCGAATTAGAGTTTGGATTCTATATCTCGTTTATCTTTCATAT
The DNA here is from genome assembly GCA_020205615.1 of Panax quinquefolius. Taxonomy (NCBI): domain Eukaryota; kingdom Viridiplantae; phylum Streptophyta; class Magnoliopsida; order Apiales; family Araliaceae; genus Panax; species Panax quinquefolius. Next base: position 82,407,042 of record CM035164.1, on the reverse strand, counting down.
ATATCATTACTAATTAAGTTAAAATAATTAACTTAATTAATGAAATAAATTCATATAACAAAATAATTATTATAATAATTTTATAATCATTTCATATATTATTTAAATAATATAATAATCATATTTTTATAGAAATTAATTAATACAAATATTATTACTACCAAATTAATCTATTATTAGAATATAATGATCAATAATTCAAAATAAATTTATTTTTAATTATATACCTGTAATAAATAAATTTTTATTTATCACATAAATACATATACTTTACCTTATATATATTCCCACCTTTAAAAAAAATTATACATAAAATTTACGATTTAATTATATAGAAAATATCTCCAAGTTATTACATAATTAAATAAAATAAAACTTGACATGTAAATCCATGTCTTATATTTAATTAGGACATTATAAGGTGGAAGGATTGAATTATCTAAGTAACTATTTACTCACATGTTCTTTTATTATTGATGTTGAAATCTATATTATCTGAAAAGCCATTAATCGCTAAGGATGCTTATATATCCTTATTATAGAATAAATATTGTTTATTTAGATAAATTAATAGTTTAATTTATTTATTTAAATAAAATTATAATTATTCTAATTGATTTATTCACAACCTAGGTTTAATATGGAGAACCAAAAGAATCACACCATAAAAGGAAAAATAATTATTTAAGAAGTTAATGGCATAATAGTAATAATATGTTAAGTATATTTAATTTAATATATGGTGATAGAATAAATTAAATAGCATAATATTTATTATATAATATTTTAGAAATATTAAATATAAATTAATAAGAGGAGTCTTATTAATATTATTACAATTATTATTATTTTAATTTTTAAAGGAGTTTGAGAATTAATTTAATATTAGTATTCTCATTTATTCCTAAAAGATTAGGAGTCAAATTAATTAAAAGAGTTTAATTAATTATCCCTAATAAGATTAGGAAGCCTAATTAATTAAAGGAGTTTAATTAAATTAATAATACCCTATTTTAATTATATTAAAATAGGTTAACTGATATCTTTATAAGAGGAGTCTTATATCAGATATCGGGGTCTGAGATACGTGATTCCAATAGTTGGAGAGTACGCCCCTTTTCTAAAGAGATAGAAAAACTAGGATTTGAGTCAAACACCCATCTTCTTGAATCTTTCTTCTTCCTTGGTGGATCACCTCTAGAGGCCAAACACTTGAGTGGCTAACGTTGATCAAAGGAAGGAATCTAACCCGATGGATTCAAGTTGAATGCGAAAAGGATTGGAGGTGAACTTGTACCTGAGGAAGCTAGTTTCTACAAGGGTATGAATCTGTTCTCCATATCTTTTCTATTGATTGATAATTATGCACATAGTATGATCTTGGTGATGGGTTTGTGTGAAATTTTAATTAATTATTTTATCGTGCTTCCGCGCCTTTTTTGTAATTTCATTGCATGTATGCGCTATATAATAACCCTACAGCTATTTCGGGGTATGTTTTGCTCAATTTTATGGACGCGTTCTTGGGTTACCATCAGATTTCGATGCACAAGGAAGATATCCCAAAGACTGCCTTTATCACACATTGGTCAGTCAACGCTTATAAGAAGATGACCTTTAGATTATTAAATACAAGGGCTACTTATCAGAGGATGATGAACTATGTGTTCTCAAGGCAGTTGGGTCATAGTAAGAAGGTCTACGTAGATGATATGATTATAAAGAGCATGTCGGTACTAGGACACTTGGATAATTTACTGGCTTGCTTTCAGACAATTCGGCACCATAAGCTAATATTAAACCCGACAAAGTGTACCTTCGGACTAGGAGCAGTGAAATTTTTGGGTTATCTAATCGGCCAACGAGGAATTGAGGTGAACTCAGAGAAGATCAATGTAATTTTAGATATGAAGTCTCTTCAGTCGTATAAGGATGTTCAACGTCTGACGGGTTGGATAGTAGCTTTGAGGAGATTCATGTCTAAGTCGGCAGAAAGGTGTTTCCCATTTTTTGATACGCTAGAAGGGTCAAAGAATGAGAAGACTTTCTAGTGGACTTCAGAGTGTGAGGATGCTTTTCAAGGAATTAAAATGTATTTATCTTCGGCCCCTTTGTTGGTGAAACCAATTCCTGCTGAGCCTTTATATGTGTATTTAGCTGTGAGTTCTTTGGCGGTGGGAGTAGTTTTGGTGCGGGAGATCTGGGGTAAGTAGCACTCGATTTACTATGTAAACCATGCCCTTAGGGATGCAGAGACAAGGTATCCAAACTTTGAAAAGTTTTCATATGCACTGATGATAGCAAGTAGGAAGCTTCGGTAGTACATCCAAGGTCGGTTAATAGTGGTATATACTGATCAATCACTAAAGAAAGTGTTGGAAAAATTGAAGGTTTTGGATCGGCTTGCGACATGGGATATGGAATTAACACAATTTGTTATAGAGTATCATCCTCAGTTGACAATAAAAGTTCAGGCTTTGCCTAACTTTGTGGTGGAGTGTTCATTTTCTGAGACAAAGGCATATTTGGAAGGGATCATTTGGACAGTTAAAAATGCTCAATCAATTCAAAGTTCGTGGACATTGTATGTAGATGGGTCCTCTACTTCGGAAGTCAGTGGTGATGGTGTTATTCTGACAAGTCCAGAAGGATTCAGAGTGCAGCAGGCGATCCATTTATGGTTTAAAGATACTAACGAGGTTGAGTATGAAGCGATTTTGGCAAGCCTTCGGTTGGCAAAAAATCTAGAAGTTCAGAGGATATTAATTTTCAGTGACTCTCAGCTGGTGATCAAGCAAGTTTTGGGGGAGTACAAGGCCAGGGGTCAAGGATGGTGAAGTATTTAGCAGAGGTGAAAAATTGGCTCCAGCACTTCAGTTTGTTTGTTTTTCAGGGAGTGGACATGTCTGACAATACGATAGCAGATGCTTTGGCGAGGTTGGCTACGACTGACGCTAACACATTTGGTGGGTCAGTTTATTTAGAAATCTTAAATAAATTGAGTGTTCAACGTGCAGAGGTTATGTGTTTGGAGCTGTCAACTTATTAGATGGCTCCTTATTTAGATTATTTGGCTGATGGCATACTATCTTCAGATCTGATGTTGGCAAAGAAGGCAAAATATAGGAGTTCAAATTTTGTACTAATAGACGGGGATCTGTATCGAAGAGCCTATTTGTCTCCTCTACTTAAGTGTTTGATGCCATCTGAAGCTGAGTATGTGCTCCGAGAAGTCCATGAGGGGATTTATGGTGATCACGTGGTAGCTAAGGCGTTGGCATATAAAGTGATTTGGCAAGGGTATTATTGGCCAACCATTTTCAAGGAGGCAACGAATTATGTAAAGAAGTGTTTGAAATGTTAGTTGAATCATTACCCATCAACCACCAGAAGAGTTGTACTCGATTTTATCTCTAATTCTTTTTGTTGTTTGGGTAATCGATATTTTGGGTCCGTTGCCGAAGGAAAAAGGGCATGTCAACATTGTGATCATTGCAAATGACTATATAACTAAGTGGCTTGAGGCGAAACCCCTTTGGCAGATGACGGAATAGGAGTGTCTTAAATTCTTAAAAGAATTTGTGGTGTTCTGGCTTGGAATACCGATGGTGGTGGTTTCTGACAACGGGTGACAGATTGTGGGTTCGAAGTTTGAGGGGTTCTTAGGGGAGTTAAACATTCAGCATCAGAAGACATCTATGGCTCACCCTCAGTCACATGGTTAAGTAGAGGTTACTAACAGAACACTGCTAAATGGAATTAAAATAAGGCTTGATGAGGCGAATGGTAGGTGGCCAAAAGAGTTACTTAGCGTGTTGTGGGCTTACCGGAACACTCCAAGGTCTACGATAAGGGACTCACCGTTCAGGTTGGCCTACGGTACTGATGCACTCGTCTCGGTTGAAATTGGTTCTGCTTTTCTTTAGGTCAGTCGATTTCAGGAGTTATATAATGAGGAGGGTCTTCGAGCTAATTTTTACTTATTGGATGAAGTCCGGGAGATGGCCTTGGTAAAGTTAGCAGCTTATCAGAAGAGGATTGTTATGTATTATAACAAAGGAGTTAGGCTAAGGAGATTTCAAGTTAGTGATCTTGTTCTTCGGGAGGTTGAAGCTTCTATGCCACAAGACCCGAGGAAGTTGATGCCGAATTGGGAAGGCCCTTATGAGGTGGTTGAGGTACCGAAGCCAGGTACTTATCAGCTTCAGGCGATGGATGGTACAGAGATCAGAAATACCTGGCATGCTGCGAAGCTTTCCAAAACTTATCAGTAGCGCAAAGTAGACTTTGTATTTCCTTCTCAGAATTTATCAATAAAATGGTTGCTATATTTTGTGAATCTAATGTATCCTTGGATTGTGTTTATATGTTCAGCCTTTGTGCGAATTTTGGTGTTATTGGAGGATTGGTGGGGTGTGTTTAGTGTTTAGGCGAACAATTGTTCAGTGATACGTTCAGCCTTCATGCGAGCGTTTGTTCAGCCTATAGGCGAACATTTATTTAATGGAGTTTGGTGATACATTCAGCCTTCGTGCGAGCGTTTGTTCAGCCTATGGGCGAAAATTTATTTAATGGAGTTCGGTGATACGTTCAGCCTTCATGCGAACGTTTGTTCATCCTTTAGGCGAACATTTATTTTAATAGAGGTCGGAGATACGTTCAGCCTTTGTGCGAATATTTATTTTTATGGTGTTTGGTGGAATGTTAAGCCATTGGGTGAACGTTTTCTTTTTGGTGGTCGGTGGAGTCTTATTATTTTCTTAGTTATATTTTTTCTAACTGTTCAACTTGGCAAATGATCCCATTGTTTTGTTTAAGTGTCCGATCTTTCAGACGAATCACTTATTGGGATGTGGTACTTTAGGTAGTTCGGTGCCTGATAAATAAAGGAGATAGATAGTGTCATGGACATCGATCATTCGTTATATAGTTTCTATTACAAAAGGGGGTGACAATTTACAAGATTGTTTACATATAAAATGAACTATTGCTAGGCCTCAGCCTCGTCATCTAAAGATTCCAAGATGGAGGGGTCTAGACCGACGACTATCATTCTTTCTTTATCTTTATCTCGAGCTGCTTGATAACCAACCCCGAATTGTTGCATGACCTCATTCGAAAACTCAAAAGATTTTTGATATTCTTGGCATATCTATTTTTTTAGTTCTTCAGTTAATGGGGAACTGAGGGCCTTATAATCGACGAATTCCTTTTCTTTAACTTGGAAAAAGCTGATCATCTTCTTCTTTTCTTCGTGCAACTTGTGGAATTGGGCGATCATGATCTCGGCGTTCTTCTTCATGTCTTCATTTTCTTGTTGGATTATTGACTGTTGGGCGATTAGGGCTTTATTGCGTTCATCTTCTTCGGCAAGTTTTTGTTTGGTGGTGTTCAATTCTTTCTCCAGGTTTTCACAGTAAAATTTGGTGTCGAGGTGACGGCTTTGTTCTTTTTTGTGTCTGGCGGCAGCGGCATCGGCTCGGAGATTGGAATGGTGGAGGTCATCTTTTAGGAGGTTGGCTTCGTTCAGTTCATGTTTGAGTTATTCTATTTCAGCTTCAAGTGATTTTTCTCTGTCGTTTATTTGGTTGAATCGTCGAATGAGATAGCCGGAAACTGTGTTGGCCTGGGTTATTTGAGGTATGGTCAGTTTGGACGATTTATAGGGAGATTCTAAATGATTGGAAAGGGAAACTGTTACTTACCTTGCCCTGGTACATGATTCCCGAATAGATGAGTTCCTGAATGTTGATGTCTTTGAATTGATGGTTGTCCGCGAGAAGGATGAAGTTTTCAAATAGCTCGTACGGATATTCTTCTAGTTCGGTTGGCCATAGGGTCATTCAGTTTCGGGCCTCGAACATCTGGTTGGAGGAGGGTCCAGTCAATTGTGGGGCTTTCGAAGGTGATATGCATTTTTTTAGCTTGTGAGGGATCTTTGGGTGTTTCTCGTTCAGTGGTGTCTTGAGTGTCAGTTACGTTGACATTGGTTGAAGGGTCAGAAATACGAAAAAAGGGCTTGCTTAGAGGTGTTTGGTGGGGTTATGGCTACTTTGGCAGAAGAAGATTGTGGGAGTAATTCAGTGGAGTCGGATGGACCAGTTTTTGCTAAGGTCGAGCTTAGCTTTGTTTGTCTTCATTTTGCTCGGAGGAGTATTGTTCTTTCAGACAAAGGCAGGTCTAATGGGCTTATTTCTGTGAAGGTGGGGATTAGGAATGTGGATGTTTGGATGGTGTTCTTTTTTGGGGTTGGTTTGGATAAAATGGATGGGGGTCCCTCTAAGATTGGATTTATTGGGATAGCCTTGGAGGTTACTGGTTCTTCAGGGTTTGGGTTTGATGGACTGGAGGAGGTTGAAGTTGAAGGTTTCTGTTGAGGTTTTCCGAAGATGAATTCTTCCAAATCTTTTACTTCGATGCATGTTGATCGAATGAGTGATACTACATTAACAGATTTAAGTCAGTGGGGGTAGTTAGTTGATATGGTGTTACATAGGTGATGGGGAATTTAGGAACTTACATTTATGGTTGAAGAGCCAGGAAGGTTTGTTCTGGAGGGTATGGTCCCATTCTTTCGTTGGAAGTTTTGCTATCAACACAACCAGCTCTTTTACTCGATCGGAAGATGTTTCTCCTAAGTTGACGTTAGGTCGGTTGTACGATGCCCAATGGGGAATTTGGTGGATTTCTGGTCCTCTAACGAAGAACCATTCTTTATGTCATCCTCTGTTGCTCGATGGGGTGCTCATCAGTGGACGTTTTTCTAATTTTTGGTTTGGTTTTGGTTGTTGTTTGCTGAGAACTTTGAACCTCGGTTCTCGGGACTCGTTGAGTTGGAATAAAACAAAGAAGAAGTTTAAGAAAGGGGTCATATCTATCTCGTAGCAGAAAGCGGTGACGCAGATAATAATGATGTAGGAGTTTGGAACTAGTTGGGTGAACCCAATGCCAATGAAGCTCAGGAGGGAAGTGATGAATATGTTGAGAGGGAATCAAACCCCTTTCTCTAGGAATGTAAGGGGCATAGAGACCCAGCCGTCGTTATGATGGTACATACTATCGGAAGAGGTTAGGGCCTTGAGTTGATGGGTTTTGGGTATGAGGTAATAGTCGAGGATAGTAAGGAGGTCGGCTTCTGTGATATTAGAAGGGGTGTTGACGTGAGGAAATTTGGTCACATTTGGGTACTCACGCATTATTTTTTGCAAATGGAGATACACAGTCGTGGATGTTTCAAATGTACACAGTCTACGATTGTAGCATTAAATAACCCTACGATCGTAGAGTAGTCACTGACTGATATTAGAGTAGTCACTCTACTACCATAAAAACATTGAGTGAATCTTTAGACAATCGTAAACTGCGTACATTTGACAGTCTGCACAGTTTTTTGCATGTACGGAATATAAAAATTGTAAAAACTCTCTTCCTTACACAAACACAAAACTCACTCACACCCTCTCTTAACTCATAGAATGTTACATGACTTTTGATTGTGCTACACTTAAACAACTCAACATTATACTCTATTTATAGAGTAACCATAATTCTCCTCTTTCTATTCAAAATAGGACACATTCAAAATAAAATTTCTACTACAAAAATAGATTCATTTCCAAAATAATAATCCTATTAAAAATAGGAGTTCTTCCCTTCCATATTAGCAATTCTTTTCATAATAGGATTCGAGGAGTAACCCAACAATTACTCGCTCAACTCAAATCCCCGAATATTGAATAGGATTCGAGGAGTGCATGTTGGGTAAAATCTAATTACGCACAGCACGCAAGTATACGTGGTCAACAAGTAATATAATTGTAAGTAGAGTATCGTTCCCTCAGAGACTGTAATAAGAAATTAACACTCATAATTACCAATTTCTATTAATCCTAATTTTATTAAACTAATCAAATTCAAGTTTGTAACTAAAAAAATCACCAAACAATCAACAAACCCTAAAAACTAAATTTTTAAACAAATAATGAAGAATTAGGCTTCCAACTTCACTCTAAGAATCACTCTGATTATTACACCTTTATTCCAGTTTAACTCACTATCCCATTTTATTTATCAAGAACACGTATGGAGAACTAGCCACCTCTTGATGTACTAATAATGTATTAACTCAAATCCACAAATTAGATAGAATCAAGTTAAACACCTTAATCAACCAACTCACTATATCTCTATGCGAATTACAATTAAAGAATTTTTAAGTTCAAATCCTTTATCCGATTACATGCGATGTCAAGCATATCTCTACCCTAACAATCATCAAGATTATGTTCATTCACAAAATTCAATAACACATGTTATATTAACTAAGTCTAGACTCGTATTTCATCTCTTTAGTTCATACAAGTCCACAAAGAATCGTTGATCAGGCAATTCATAAATTCAAGCTCAAATTAATATAGATAAACTGGAAAATAGCTTATTAAACTGAAAATCAAAGTTACATAATCATCGTTCCACTTAAAGATTTGTCTTAAGCCTAAAAAGTATTTAGTTCATCATAAATGAAATAATAACTGAATAAATTAAAGATATAATCCTTTCAATTACAAATATAAAACCAAAGAAGAATAATAATGCAGAACACCCTTCACTTTAGCCTTAATCCGCAATCGATATGGAAGTTCTTCAAAATCTTCACTCCAAAGCTCGTTATGAAAATCTGTCCTTAATCTCTGTTAATTGCCTTGCGTGATTATGATCTTGTTGTTCATTGCTCAATATATATCCAATACATGAATTCTGGTAGAAATCCCATGTCATTTAGAGTCCAAAAGCCATGCAATCACTTCAAGATTATGTCCCAGCAAAGTTTGAAACAAGTTAGGACAGTCTACATTCAATAACCCCCGCCCCGGTGGGGGTATTAGCTTGGGAAACACACGCCTACGACCGGCCTAGCTCTGTAAATGCGGACTTTGAAGACCCTCGCCTTGGGAAGGGTGTAAAGCTTAATAAATTCCGCCTTGTGGGAATTATATTTTAACTGACTTTTTTTTTCTCCTCTTTCTCCATTCCTTGTCACAATTTCACCCTTGTTTTGATCAAATGCCATGCCACCAAACCTACACACAAAGTAATAAATAACAAGTAAAAACAAACATGAAAACAAGGAATTAACATCGATTAAGCTTGGATTAGGCACCGATTCGCGGGTATAAAATCCACTTATCAAAATCCCCCAAACTTAAAATGTGCTAGTCCTCGAGCACAAAACAGACTAACATGTGATGTAATGTAATGAAATGAGATGTAATGTAACTAACTATATGTCTACGAATCCAACAGTATCACAGAATCAAATTTATTCCTTTGGCCTCAGAAAAACTAAGCAAACACTACAACTCTTAATTAATAAAACCAATCGATAATTCCTTACTAATCCTTGAATCTTAACTCATTATTACTGGTATAGTGTGTGTGTGTGTGTGTGTTCAACATCCATGCTAACTGATACAGATTCAATTTAAATACATAACCAATTTCTTAGAAGGAATCATACAGAGCAAAATCAAAAAGTTCAAAAGTAGATGAGTTCCCACTAAAACTGGCCAATTACCACTATCAAGGGTTCACATAGGGTACTTATACTTTATACATATACAATTATCATATATTTTTTTTCTTTTTCTATTTTTTTCTTCACGGGGGCTTTTTGCTTATTTCCCGTTTCATTCTCTTTTTTTTACATGACTGTGCAATGTCTCATTCCATTAGGCTAATAGTGCTACCCCTTTACGAGTTTTCAACCAACGACTCCCAGACCATAAAATACCTTAGGGCGCCAGGTGTTAAGACACCCCTACGGGCGTACTTGCTTAAGTAACAAAGGCCCCGAAATAAGACTAGTCACGATATATATTGTTTTATATATATATATATAAAGCTTATGTACCCCACATTTATCCCCCCAAACTTAGGTTCTTGCCCAATTCTTCGTCTTCACTGCCTATCCTTGTTCTTTTCTCATTTACACTAGCATTATCCTTTAGAAACTCTTTATGTATCAATTTGATCTAATTAGTTGACACAGATGTTATTCACATGCTACCCGTATTATACCAGTTTCAAACAAGAACAATACCCAATTCATAACAGAAAATACATCACGGTTCTAAAAATCAGTGCTACATTTGTCTTCTTAATCTCAATCTCATCATTGGCCAAAATAAAATGAACTTACAACAACTGCTGGACATTAACACATTATTTAACTAATTTTTTTTATTTTTTATTTTTTTATGGATTATATAACATGAATGCAAACATAAATAAAAACTAATTTCTCCTAAGCTACTATGCAACTATATGATTACATGAATGCAACATTAAAATTCCTAAAACTAATCATGCAAAACTAAATGTGCAATAACAAATGACATTAAACATGCAAACATTAAATGCAACATAAAAACTATATCCCCCAAACTTGAAAACTACAATGTTTTCATTACATGGATAACACAATAAAATATGTGAGGACTTCCCTATAATCGCCTAAGTCTGGGGTGGTGGTGGTTGATCTTCTTCCTCAAAGTCACTTGGTGGAAACCTTGGCATTGACATGGGCTGCTGGTATAGGAATTGGGCAGTTGGATTGAAGCTCTGGAGTGTCACATTCAATGAAGCAAAGGACGTATTCATAGCCTCGAACATGTGGTCGTGCCTTGCTGCGAGTCGCCGCATCTCCCGTCGTGCTTCCTTGTTGTGCTCATCCACTTGGCGTTGAAATGCAAGAAACTGAGGACTAGATATGGCGTCAGATGGTGGTTCCGCCTCTGCTCCTTACTCTCCCATCATCGGGTCCTCATCATCCAAGGTGTCTTCAGCATCAACTTCGTCCTCCGAAGCTGATGGAAAAATAAAGCCTAATCCTCTAGGATGTGAATCACCCCCGGCCCACACCGAATATCGCACAATTATTCTAGAATCTAGTAACTGAAGCGGCATCTGAGTGGGTTCATCATCGGACCATCTAATACCCGCTTGGCGACACAACCCATAAATGAGTGATGGGTGTGGCAAGCCGCCCGAAAAATTTCCTCGTAAGCATCGGCGAATTGAAAAACTAATTATGGCCCCGACGTCGATGATGAAATCTTGCAGAATCGTATATAAAAGTAGTGCCTTCTCTTTGGTCACATCAGAGGTGTGCGTGGATGGAAACAGTTTCGCAAATAAGAAGGTTTACCATATCTCCCCATACCTCCTTAGATCCTTGCTGTGAAAAACCGTGCCTCCTTTCCGACCCTTGATCCATGTTGTTCTCGGCATAGTCATTTCTTTGAGAATAGCCTCAAAGTCAGGATCGAAATCACGTAAGTGAGAATATTACTTTCTAGGCACTCGTAACTGGTAATATGTGTTGATGGCATTGGCACTAAATGGAACTAATCTACCCCGTACAAAAGCGTTGAAAGGGGCCTTATCATCGGCATTAGCATAAAATTCTTTGACCAAACTTACAATGGCGGCCTCAGGTCCTCAATGAACTTGTTCCACTCTTTCTGCTAAATCTGTTGCATCATTTCACCGTCAACATGATCCGGTGCCAACCCTCGCTCTGGTGTAAGAGCTTTAGTTACCATGTAGTCGTAACGGTCGGCGGTGGTGGCACTTTTGAATTTGCGTCGGTCGAAGGTTTGTGGTGGTGGCGTGGTGTCGGAACTCACTCCCCGTTGCCTCTTTGAAGTCAGTTTAGATGCCATTGAATTCAGGAAGCCTTAACACAAATATTTCCCCCCCGAAATTCACTCATGCAGTCTATCGAACACTTGGTGTGCACAGTGGTTTATCCCCCAAACTTAATGATTTTTGTGTACCAAATAGTGATAGGAGAGGATGAATTGGTAGACAAAACGCTCACTCTCAATTGTTGTGTAATTTCCTTCCACAAAGAACCCTAATTCGTAGCTTTCTGAGTTTGAGTAGTGAAATTGGGTTAGGGTGGAGAGGTTTTATAGAGATGGAGAGATATAAGTTGAAGTAATGGAGTGTAGTAGTGGGTAGGTGGTGTGATGTGCTAATGAAGTGGTATGATGGAGTTTACTTTTCCAAAACGTGGGAGAGAATTGATGGGGGTGGGGTGGGGATTGTATGTTAGGAAGAAGGAATAGTGGACTGAAGTAGTGGAGAAGTGGGTATTCGAATTGCAACTATCAAAATATGATGGTTCACATTCAGGACCCCCGCCCCGGCAGGGGGTAGTATGCCTAACAGGCCCGCCCCAGTGGGCATGCTCCCTGTAAGTTGGACTTGGAGACCCCCACCCTGGCGGGGGGTTTGTGCTTGAAGGGGCCCGCCCCAGCGGGGGTGGGTTATTTTCATTGGACTTGTTCTCCTTTTTTCTTCATTGCTACTCCAAACCTTGTGCATGTTAGGTTCCTGAGATGCCATCAAACAGAACTATGAGTAAATTTTGAGCATTTTAAGCATGGTAAAGCAATTATCAAGAACAATACAACTTAATAACTACTTAATGAAATTATTATATCCTAATTAATCTAAACTATAATCTAACTAGCATGACTAAAAAAATATGAAAAATAAAAAGACGATTGGGTAGCCTCCCAATTAGCGCTTGATTTTAAGTAGTTCAGCCTGACTACTTCCTGTTTATGGTACGTCGGATAATGTGATTGCGATGATATCCATGTTGGATTCGCCACCCCAATAATGCTTCATCCTTTGACCGTTGACTTTGAACGTTTCCAATGGATTCCTACTGTAGAGTTTAACGGTGCCATGTGAGAAAATTCTTTTGATGGTGAATGGACCCGACTACCTTGATTTTAGCTTGCATGGGAACAACCTCAACCGTGAGTTGAATAACAGGACTGATTGGCCCGGCTCGAACGTTTTTTGCATTATTTTCTGGCCGTGCCATTTCTTGACCTTTTCTTTGTATAATTTCGAGTTCTCATAAGCTTGGAGTTGGAATTCGTCGAGCTTGTTTAACTGAAGAAGTCTCCTTTCGCCCACAGCTGCTTGATCGAAGTTTAATTTCTGAATAGCCCAGTTGGCTTTGTGCTGTAACTCCACATGCAAGTGACATGCTTTTCCATAGACCAATTGATATGTGACATACCAATTGGTGTTTTATATGCAGTCCGATAGGCCCATAGTGCATCGTCCAACCTGAGAGACCAATCCTTTCTATTCGAGTTTATCACCTTTTCCAAGATTCTGTTCACCTCCCTGTTCAAAACCTCAGCTTGGCCATTTGTTTGGGGATGATATGGTATAGCTACCTTATGGTTGACCCCATACTGTGCCAAGAGAGATGTAAATGATATGTTGTAGAAGTGACTACCTTCATCACTTATAATAGCTCTTGGCATGCCAAATCTCGTAAAAATATTCTTCTGCAAGAATTTGAGAACCACATTGGAATCGTAAGTTGGGAGTGCTACGGCTTCAACCCATTTTGATGCATAGTCCACTGCAAGCAATATATACTGATTACTGAACGATGATGGAAATGGCCCCATAAAATCGATGCCCCAAACGTCAAAAAATTTAACTTCCAAGATTGTTTGTAGAGGCATCTCATTCCTTTTTGATATGTTGCCCACCCTTTGACATCTAACAAATTTTGACAAACTGGTGGGAGTCCTTGAATAGTGTAGGCCAATAAAACCCGGCTTAAAGCACTTTTGCCGCTGATCTCTCACTACCATAGTGTCCCCCATACGCCGATGAGTGACATTCATGCAGTATGTTCTTCACTTCACTGTGGGACATACACCTTCTAATCATCTTGTCGGCTCACTGTTTGAATAAGTATGGCTCATCCCATATATACTACTTGACGTCATGAAGGAATTTCTTTTTCTGCTATCGTGTAAGATCAGGGGGAAAAATGTTGCTTACTAGATAATTTGTGAAGTCCGCGTACCATGGAAATTCTGTATTTATCCCAAACAGTTGCTCATCCAGGAATGACTCATTGATTACACACTTGTCCTCTTCCTTTTTACCCTGATTTTCCAGCCTAGACAAATGATCTGCAACTTGATTCTCCATTCCCTTTCTATCCTTTATTTCCAAATCAAATTCTTGTAAAAAGAGAATCCATCTGATAAGGCGTGGCTTAGCATCTTTTTTTGAAATTAAGTACCAAATAGCCGAGTGATCTGTATAAACTACTACCTTTGTCCCGATCAAGTATGCCCGGAATTTATCGAACGCATACACCACTGTAAGTAATTCTTTTTCCGTAGCGGTGTAGTTCATTTGAGTCTTTGTGAGTGTCTTACTTGCATAATATATGGCATTAAATACCTTCTCTCGGCATTGACCCAAAATAGCCCCAACTGCATAGTCGCTTGCATCACACATTAACTCAAATGGCATATTCCAATCCGGTGCAATGATTACGGGAGCTGTAGTCAATTTCTTCTTTAATAGCTCGAATGCCAATTTACACTCCTCATCAAACTTAAAAACCGAATCCTTCTCTAAAAGACTTCACAACGATTTTGCAATTTTAAAGAAGTCTTTTATGAATCTCCTGCAGAACCCAGCATGTCCCAAAAAGCTTCGAATTCCCTTAACTGAACTTGGTAGAGGAAGTTTTTCAATCGTTTCCAGCTTCACTTTATCAACCTCTAATCCTTGAGCCGAGGCCTTGTGCCCCAAAATTGTGCCTTCTTCCACCATGAAGTGGCACTTTTCCCAGTTAAGGACTAAATTTGTGTATGTGTATCTTTGTAAGACCATTACCAAATTCTCCAGACATGCATCAAAATCATCCCCATAGACAGAGAAGTCTTCCATTTAGACTTCCACATTTTTCTCCACCATGTCCGAGAAAATGGCCATCATGCACCATTGGAATGTAGCGGGTGCATTACATAAACCGAACGACATTCTCCTGAATGCGAATGTGTCATATGAGCACGTGAAAGTAGTCTTCTCTTGATCTTCAGGAGCGATGACGATCTGATTATAACCCGAATATCCATCTAGTAAGCAGTAATACTCGTGTCCCGTTAGTCTGTCCAACATCTGATCGATAAAAGGCAAAAGAAAGTGATCTTTGCAAGTCACCTTATTCAACTTCATATAGTCCATGCAAACCCTCCAACCAGTCACTGTCCTTGTCAGAATTAGTTCAATGTCATCATTCTGTACCACGATCATTCCTCCCTTTTTTGGCACACATTGCACCGGACTGGCCCACTTACTATCTGAAATTGGGTAGATGATACCCGCATCCAACCATTTTAGGATTTCTTTCTTGACTACTTCTTTCATGATTGGGTTCAGCCGTCTCTGTTGCTCCACTGTCGGTCTTGCATCGTCTTCCATCAGAATTTTGTACATGCAAAAGGATGGGCTGATTGCCTTGATATCCATGATTGTCCATCCTATAGCCGATTTATGTTCTCTCAGCACTCTCAGCAACTTTTCTTCCTGCAATTCGTTAAGTGCAGCAGAAATAATAACAGGTAAAGAATTAGAAATGCCTAAATATGTATACCTGAGGTGCTTAGGTAGTGGCTTAAGTTCAAGATTCGATGGCTCCTCCAAAGACGGTTTCATCCTTGTTACAGCTTTTTCATCTGTGTGCAATGGCTCAAAGGGTGCTTTAAATCTGCTAACTCATGGCAGGGAGTCTAGCATCTGCATGTAATCCATAAACTCCAGATCATCTAATTCTTTATCTCCTAATAATGTCGTTTCCAATGGATCGTTAACCAAACTCTTGCCCATGTCTTCGCTGATTATCTGATTAATGATATCCATCCGGAAACACTCTTCTTCATCTGTAGGGAATTTCATGGCTTTGAAAACATTAAACTTTACTTCTTGATCTTGGACCCTCATCGTTAGCTCTCATTTATGTACGTCGATGAGTGTCTTACCCGTAGCCAAGAAAGGTCTCCCTAGGATAATTGGGATGTTCTTATCTTCCTTAAAACCTAGAATAATGAAATCCACAGGGAATATAAATTTGTCAACCTTTACCAATATGTCCTCTGCAATGCCTCTCGGGTACGTGACTCACCTATTCGCCAACTGCAATGATATGTTCGTAGGCTTTGGAGATGGCAAACCCAATTCTGTATATACTGATAATGGCATAAGGTTCACACTTGCCCCCAAATCATACAAACATTTGTTGAACACCATATTCCTAATCGTTCATGGAATTGTGAAACTCCTCAGGTCTTTCAACTTTGGTGGCAAATTTCGCTATAAAACCGCACTACACTCCTCTGTTAATGCCAATGTTTTGAAATCTTCCAATTTCTTTTTCCTGGACAGAATCCCTTTCATGAATTTTGCATAACTTGGCATCTGCTCTAAGGCTTCTGCGAACGAAATGTTAATCTAAATTTTCTTTAAAACTTCCAAAAATTTCGCAAACTACTTGCCTAATTTTTTCTTTTGGACTCTCTGCTGAAAAGGTGGGGGGGATAAACAACCGGTTCGTTAACTGGTTTGCTCTTTTCCACTTCTTTTTTTCCCCCGGTCTGTCATCAACCACTTTATTTCCACTATTTGTCTTAACCTCCTTTATAGCCAAATTTTTTATTTTCTGACCCTCAAGTTGTTTTCCCACTGCTCAACATAATTGTCTGACATTTCTCGTGATTACCTTTTGGATTTTTCTGTGTATTACTAGGTAATGTTCCTTGTGGCCTGTTATTCAATGTAAAAGCTATCTGTCCCATCTGATTTTCTAAATTCTTGATGGCCATTGCTTGGTTTTTCATAGCTACCCCGTTGCTTATTATATACTTTGATAATAACTCCTCTAAATTTGATTTCCTCTCTTGACGTTGAGTTGGTTGTTGTTGATTCTGAAATCCTGGGGGATACGATGGGCATGGAAATTGCTGATTCTGATTATTATTCCACGACAAATTAGGATGATTCCTATTCCACGGATGTATATGATAAAATGCACGATTACGTGGAATTACATTGTAGCTACCAACAAATTGTACTGACTCTGGGTTGATTGCACATTGATCAGTAGGATGTTCACCCGCGCATAATTCGTAAATAACTGCAACTTGTTGTGTCTATACCCCTGACCAAACGTCAAACTTCTTAGAGAGTGCTGAAATCTGCGTTGTTATGGCCGTCACTCCATCTAATTCTAACACTCCAGCTACCGTAGGTTGTTTCATTCTTGCCGTGGGCCATTGATAGTTTTTAGCTGCCATTGTCTCTATCAACTGATATGCCTCCTCATAATTCTTTGCCATAAAAGCTCCCCCCGATGCTGCATCAATACTAGTCCTGAGATTGCCATGTAGTCCGTTGTAAAATTTGTTCATCTGCAACCACTTAGGCAATCCGTGATTTGGGCATTTTCTGAGCAATTCTTTATATCTCTCCCATACCTCGTTCAATGACTCCTCATGTTGCTGATCAAACATAGTAATCTCGTTTCTCATCTTTGCAGTCTTTGTTGGTGGGAAAAATTTAGCTAGAAACTTCTGAGCTAGGTCATCCCATGTCGTTATTGAACCCGATGGTAGAGAGTGTAACCAACTCTTCGTCTGACACCCCATTGTACTTGAACGTGTCACATATCTCCAGAAAGCTAATCAAATGTTCGTTCGGATCATCATTTGTAAGCTCCCCAAACTGAACCGAGTTTTGGATCATCTTATTAGTCCCAGGCTTAATCTCGAATGTGTTCACAGCTATAGCAGGCCTGGTGATACTCGACTGCAGCTCGATCACCTTGGGTGTAGCAAAGTCCATCAACTCTTTCTGATCTTCGGCAGCCATTACTTCTTCTTTTTCAGAATTTTCAAAGTCGTCCCTTATTTCCTTAATCCACTTACTTAGCCTTTGAAAGCGTCTCTCAATGTCGTCCTCAAAAGGAAGCAAGTCTAGATTTTTGGACCTAGTTTGCATAAACCAACTTCAAAAACCTGAAATAAGATGAACAAAACAAAAAAATAAAAATGTTTAAGTAAAACTGGACTAATTAAACTGATATCGCAAATATAAAAATCTATACTTAAGTCCCCGGCAATGGCGCCAAAAACTTGTTGTGTAAAATCTTATTACGCACAGCACACAAGTATACGTTGTCAACAAGTAATATAATAGTAAGTAGAGTATAGTTCCCTCAAAGACTGTAATAAGAAATTAACACTCATAATTATCGATTTCCTATTAATCCTAATTTTATTAAACTAATCAAATTCAAGTTTGTAACTAAAAGTATTATAAATATTAAAATCACCAAACAATCAATAAACCCTAAAAACTGAATTTTCAAACAAATAATGAAGAATTAGTCTTCCGACTTCACTCTAAGCATCAATCTGATTATTACACCTTTATTTCAGTTTAATTCATTATCCCAGTTTATTAATCAAGAACACGTATGTAGAACTAACCACCTCTCGATGTACTAATACTGTATTAACTCAAATCCACAAATTAGTTAGAATCAAGTTAAACACCTTAATCAACTAACTCACTATATCTCTATGCGAATTACAAATAAAGAAGGTTTAAGTTCAAGTCCTTTATCCGATTACATGCGATGTCAAGCATATCTCTACCCTAACATTCATCAAGATTCTGTTCATTCATAAAATTCAAGAACACATGTTATATTAACTAAGTCTAGACTCGTATTTCATCTCTCGAGTTCATACAAGTCCACAAAGAATCGTTGATCAGGCAATTCAGAAATTCAAGCTCAAATTAATATAGATAAACTGGAAAATAGCTTATTAAACTGAAAATCAAAGTTACATAATCATCGTTTCACTTAAAGATCCGTCTTAAGCCTAAAAGTATTTAGTTCATCATAAATGAAATAATAACTGAATAAATTAAAGATATCATCCTTTCAATTACAAATATAAAACCAAAGAAGAAGAATAATGCAGAACACCCTTCACTTTAGCCTTAATAGTTCTTCAAAATCTTCACTCCAAAGCTCGCTATGAAAATTTGTCCTTAATCTCTGTTAATTACCTTGCGTGATTATGATCTTGTTGTTCGTTGCTCAATATATATCTAATACATGAATTCTAGTCGAAATCCCATGTCATTTAGAGTCCAAAAGCCATGCAATCACTTAAAGATTATGTCCCAGCAGAGTTTGAAATAAGTTAGGACAGTCCAGATTCGGCACCCCCCACCCCATTGGGGATATTGGCTTGGGAAACGCCCGCCCCGGCGGGCCTAGCTCCTGTCCTGCAAACTTGAAGACCCCCTGCCCCGGCGGGGGTGTAAAGCTTAATAATGCCCGCCCCGATAGGGGTATTGTATTTTAGCTGACTTTGTTTTTCTCCTCTTTCTCCATTCCTTGCCACAATTTCACCCTTATTTTGATCAAATGCCACGCCACCAAACCTACACACAAAGTAACAAATAACAAGTAAAAATAAACATGAAAACTAGGAATTAACACCGATTAATCTTGGATTAGGCACCGATTCGTGGGTATAAAACCCACTTATCAGTGCCCGAACAATTCCTCACTCGAATTGAATCCACAAACCCTTCAACTTCAACACTTTCACCATTTTTGTAGTCGACATCATCATCCGCATCACCCGCTTCACCTGCATTATCCGCATAATCCATATAATATATATTATACGCACCATCATCATCATCATCATCATCATCATCATCATTGCCTTTATCTTCATCAACATCTTTATGATTTTCATCTAGCGACTGCAATGGTGATCCTCTATAAGCGCAAAATCTTTTATTCATCAATATCACGTTGAACACCCTTTCAATCTTTATTTGTCACACCAATGCGACTAATTCCCCTTCCACCTTAGATTCAATCAACCTAGCTCTGATACCACTTGTTGGGATTTAAGTCAACACAAACCACACAATAAAATAAAAAGAGATAAAACAACACAAGATTAATGTGGAAAACCCTTAAAGGGAAAAACTAAAAGCCAAATTCTGAATCTCCACTATATCAAAATAATGGGCTTACAATAATCTTCCAAATTTGAGGTTTCATAATATTGCGACACAACTTTTTGCACGGACTAAAACCTGCAAAACCCTCCTACCCACAATTCAACTTTTTTGCATGGAATATTAAAGTTGTAAAAACACTCTCCCTCACAAAAACACAAAACCCACTCACACACTCTCAACTCTTAGAATGCTACATAACTTTAGATTGTTTTATATAGAGCTGTAAACGAACCGAACTATTCACGAACCAGTTCAATTCGAGTTCGTGTTGCTCGCCTAGTCGAGTCGAGTTCGCACATAGTGTTATGTTCTATTGCTCGATCGAACATGTTCGCGAACCATGTGGTTCGGTTCTTCTTTATTCGCGAACAGTTCGAGTTTGGTTCGGTAAGTTCGAGTTCGATTCGATATGTTCGAGTTCAGTTCGATAAGTTCGAGATCGGTTCGAGAAGTTCGGTCTCTTATATGGTTAAATTATTTCTAAAATTTTGAATATAAATAATTGGTTATTTCATATTAAATTCTAAAGTTTATCTTATCAATAATTGTTAAATTTGTAGTAATATTTTTTATTACTGAAACATCTTTTTGTTTTTTTAATAATTCATTTTATGTTAACATTTTTATTAAATAATTAGTAAAAAAATAATGTGTGCTTCTTCACCTCTAAATTCTAATTTAATTAAAATAATTTAAATATTTTCATAAAACATTTAGCAATGATTGTTGGATTATTATAATTTACATCCCTAATAATTTAATAAATTATAACTCATGTCATAAAGCACATAAATAAAGTAATTAATCATCATCCAATGACAATTTGATATAAATTAAAGAATGATACAATATAGTTGATTACATATTTACATGAGTTATTAAAAATATCAAATCAAGATAGAGAATAGAGAAATCAAGTCATCAATGTATCGAGACTTTAGTAATAGAGTAATAATCACTGTACAATTACCATTGTATATTACATCAACTTAATTGTCGACGTCGGGATTTATTTATGTCCTTTTCTGTTCTTGTCTTTTGGTGTTCTCATTTGGGTGAGTTTTGTCTGAAAACACAAGTTTGAAAAGGTTCGACATGTAAATGTCGATGATTTGACTTAAAGTCGCCAGTTGGTAGATTTGAAATGGTTGCAACAACTCAACCGATTTTGAAAAGGTTTGCACAAAGACCCAATGGTTGGATACTGTTTAACTTATCTTGGAAACCGAGATTCGTTAGGGTTTAGGGGCTTGATTAAGCGGAGGGAAGGTATTAGACACCCCCTGACTTCCGTGAAAACACGATTACCGCCACTTTTCTATTAACTTTTTATCTGCATGTGTGTGTGTTGGGCCTATTTGCAATTATCTAGAACTAAAGATATGCCTCATTTGCACCTATATATAAAGGGTTTGAATTGTATATAAAAGTTCAATTTTAACAAGATATAACATTGATGTTTTGGAAAATAGGCTTTTCAAACCCTTATGCTCAATAGTAATTGAGGCCTTTGATAGTTCCATTTTATTATGTATTCGGCTTGATTGCTTTTATTTTTGAGATGCGAGGCATCTTCGAGAAAATAAGATACATAGCAGTGCCGAATTCCTTGTGGGCATGAGAGACATCTAAGGATATCCAGACATCGTAGATAATTTATAAGCTGATTGCAGCTGAGAAATGTCCATCGTGGGAACCAAAACTAGATTCAGAGGTTGAATATTTGATCACATGATTCATAGGCTCACATGAAAAATTAATATGTACAAAAGCTAGAAAAAGAACTAGATTAGAATAAATCTAAACCATTCTAGCTTCAACGGTTCCAGTTTAGTCACTTTTGAACCGGTTAATGTTAAAAATAGCCAAATTTAGGCAAATCTAGCCCACAAACTGGAAGGTTGAATATCTACATTATGAAAGCAGTTAAAGCAGATATATATAAAAGCAATAAATATATATATATAGGTATATATATATATATATAGACGATCAACTGCCACGAAGTAAACTCCAGGCAGAACTTTGAAATGTATATATATATATATATAAGCAGTAAAAGGCCACGAAGTAAACTCCAGGGCAGACAGAAATGAATATATATATATATATATAAGTAATAAAAAGTCACGGATCAACGATTCGGGCGTACCCACTCGAAGAGACTCTCAATGTTAGTATATATAGATATAAAAATGATAGAAAGCTTAAAAATCTAAAATATCTTACAATGGATTGCCAAGAAGACTTTAGATAGCTTTTGAGGCCTGAAAACTCGGTTTCCACCGGTTAAACTTCAGTATATTACAGAACACGAGCTTACAAGTGTTTAGAAAGAAGAATCACTCAGTTTAGAGCACTTTAGCAGGGGTTACATGCTGAAATGGACAAAGTTTTCTCTCATTTCTTCTTCTTCTTTTTTCAAATGAGCTGCCAAGAGCTCGTATTTAAACACCAAATGGCTGCTGGTCAACCCACGGCAGCCACGGGTCAACCTGCGGGTCCCATCCTCTCGAAGTAAGTAAACTCGGGCTACGCGCTGTCCGCTCGAACCTTCATAACTTTCAATCTGGGCATCCGATAAAGGAGTGTTGTACCTTTTCAAAAAATTGATGTCGAGAGCTACACAATGACATGGGATTAGAGGTTGTACGAAGCCGGGAAGATGGGTTCATGACCAGATCTCCAAGTCTTCAATGTCTATCAGTTGTGCTGTGATCTTGTGCAGTTGTCACTCAGGATTTGAGCTATGGTTCTTGTGGGACATCTTTGTACGCAGTTTGAGTTGAACTGTGGTGAGACGACGTGGATGTGATCTTGAGATGGAAAAATGATGATTTTCCCCTACCAAGGTTATCTCCGAATTTGGCACAGTTGTAGCAGTCGTTTCTCAGGGTTATCTCCGAGATTGGGCTACTGTTGATTCTGAATGTCCTCAGGGTTATCTCTGAGGTTGGCTTAACCTCACGGGGTTATATTTGGGGTGTGTACTATATCTCCTAGGGTTATCTCTAGGGTTGAAACTGACTTTTTCTTGGTTATCTCCGAAACTTGATTTGTATCCCTCGGAGTTATCTCTGAGGTTGAAAACTGGATCTCCCGGGGTTATCTCCGGGGTTGAAACTGCATCTCTCGGGGTTATCTCCGAGATTGAAAACTAGATCTCCTAGGGTTATCTCCAGGGTTGAAACTGAATCTCACGGGGTTATCTCCGAGATTGAAAACTGGATCTCCCGGTGTTGTCTCCGGGGTTGAAACTGATATGACTTCCAGGGTTATCTCTGGAAGACGATTCTTCCTTCCTACAAGGTTAGTAACAGGAACATAAAATTTTGAGTGTCTACATCAATTATGTAATTTAAAGTGCAAACTTGATTTTACCATTTTTTGTATTTTTTTAGTGTTACAAACCTATGTTGTATATGTGAGACATGCAGTGAGAAAGTGATTGACTAACTTTGATTTATTAATTATGTAATAATTAAGTAATCATATTAAGGGTAAAAAGTTGTGTTTAATAATCCAATTAAACAATATGTCACAATAACGTTTACATGAAATTTAAATGAGTTATTAATTTAAATTATAATAAGTAAAAGGTTTTAAAAAATGAAACAAAGTTTCTACATAGTTTTGATTATTAAGCCGTTGATCTTAGAATCGTAGTTAATTTATTTAGTTTTAAACAAATATAATTATGAAAATTAAAAACTTTTTATAAAGTAATTCTCAAAATTTATTGTATTCAAAAGTTAATTATCACATCTCTTTAGAAATTAAAAATATTTCCTATTGACTTTGAAAATCCATATTTGATCAGTTGATCTTATTGTTTATATTTCAGAACGGAGGAACTGAGGAAGTATTTGGTATTAATGCATTCTAAATTTTCAAGGTTAACGATATTAGTACATTAGATATTGAATTAATCTAAATCAATTAAATTTACATTCTTTTAAATCTTAAAATTTTATAATTTCATATTTTTCATTATAAAATATCTTAAATAAGACTATTTTTATAAAATAGATGAAGTATTATTCATTTATTCTAGACTAATTATGTAATAAATAATAATATTGACATTAATCCACTACTACTAATTTAATATTATATATATATATATTTATGATAATATGATATATATATTATATCTTATTCTAAATAAGTCTTATATAGTGTGATATAAAACTTATATATCAATGATAATAATATAATATGATATATATTGTAAAACCCCAACTTTTATGAAATAAAACTCTAATTTAATTTATGATTATTATTCTATAATTGTAAAATGTTAAAATTGATAAATGGTCAAACGAACATTTAATCGGATAAATGACCAAATAATGAGGAAACAAAATAATTTTTGAGTAGTCATGTGGGCTGCTATAAATGAATTATAGAATGCTGAAATTATTGCTCACCTATTTCCAAAAATTTTCCAAATTTCTCACCAACACCTTATTTAATTGGTTGGTTGAAAATTTGTGGGTATGAGGGGGGGCCTTGATGTTTGTTAATTATGTAATTAAGAAGCATTCTCAGCATACTTCTTACACTCCCTCCCGTATCAATAATGGAAGAAAAGAGAGAGAGAGAGAGAGAGAGAGAGAGGGAGAGAGAGAAGGATAGAAAAGGAGAAAGAAGAAGAAGAAGAAGAAGAAGAAAAGAAAGGAAGGAAAAGAAAAACACCATCATTTTTATTATCAGCACCCTTTCTCATTCTCTCATGCTCCCTCCCGTAGCCATGTTTAGAAGAAGAAAGAGAGAAGAGAGAAAGGAAAGAGAAAGAAAGAAGAAGATGAAACCATGGAAGCATGAAGGTAGAATAAGAACTCAAAAGGTAAAACCAAAACTTTTCATCTCTTTAATTTTCCTAAGAGTTTGATTTGTTGAAGGTTGGGTTATAGGGAATCATGATGGATCCAAAGTAATAATGAAGTATATGATGATTTTATGTTTATTCCATTTCATAATCAAATTTAAGAGCAAAAAGTTAGACATGTGTTTGAGGATGAATAAAAGTTATTTTGAGGACTTAAATCAAACTTGTAAAAGTGTTGATAGTTGATTTATGTGTAATATCTGAGGATGATAATCTATACATTAAGAAGTTATGGAAATATTCCAATTTGAACGGACTAAAAATGATTTAAATCAAAGTAGTGGTTAAATTTTCGTAGAACATCTTAAATGATGAAAAACTTAGTCTTGGGGGACTTTTGAGCCAAATTTCGAAATAATTAATGAATCTGAAAAAATATGAAATCGTGGAGGTTTTGTAGAGCATGTTACAATCTTTCCATAGCCTTGAAAACGGACTAATTCTGACTTAAAATGAAGAAGTTATGAAGATTTGAAGTATATGCGTCAAAAGTTGCAAAATCTGGAAAATTGGAGTTAAGTGCCAAGGGTCGAGCGCCTAGGCGCTAGGCTCGGTGCTTAGAATCTATTTTTGGGCGCCTAAGCGCTTGCCCAAGGCCAAATTTGGGCGCCTAGGCGCTGGTCAAGTGTTAAGCCAAAATCTGTCCGAACGTCCTTTAGTAAATTGGGCATAACGTTTTCATACGAAATCCGATTGAGGTGATTCAGGATGATCCGGAAAGATAATGAGTAGAACTAAAACTTTCTTTCTTTAAGTTTTGAGATTTGAGGTCGGTATCAAGGCCTAAAATGGCTATTTTAGGGACTGATGTGTATTCACAAGCAATCAGAGAACGTCGGGCATGCACGCATGCAACGTGTAATATTTTCGACGATAAAGGATGTTGTTCTAAGTTGTAAAACATGAACATTATTAAATATAATGATATTATGTGATAAATAAAGACAACTTAAATGCATAATGAATTATTAGTTGGTGTATATGTTATTCGTGATAATTATGATTTGATGTTGATCCTTACTTTTAATAGAATTTAAATTGTTTATAAGTAAGGTATTGATTTGATTCTTACGTAAGAAGTCACTCGGTATTTATTTTCAATAATTACCACAGTAGTTATTACAAAGTGACTCATATTATTTGATATGATATAATTAAACCAGTTGACAGTATTGAGAGTCTATGTTAATAATTATGAATAATGGTTCAAAGATTGAAAAGTGTGTTGATTAAAGATAAGTATGATATATAGATGTTTGTTCAATTATTTTCTTTTTACAAAAGTAAGTTTGGCAGGACTTGCCGACACTATACTTTTTTTCTAAAGTAGTATGGACCACAACTCTATTATTAAACAAATTTTGTTAAAACGTGTACAAGTTGATTTAATTTTCTCTGCGGGACCATAAATTCCACAACCATTATTATATACCTCATTTGGTTATTTTGTCAAAGCAGGTGTGCTAGTTGTTTACTAAATTTTTAGTATAAATAGGTTGCTCGGTTGAGTAACTAAACACACATAATCACTACACTAAAAATATAGAATTCTTTTAATTCAATATTGTGAGTATAATATTGTGAGTATTTCTATTGAGTGTAATATTACTCCAAGTGTAGAAAAGGAATGCAATCATTGTTTAAGATGATCAATTTCACATAAAACAGAATCAAGTCACATGCTAAGGTAAGGGATATCATTATTGTGGTAAGGGGTATCATTTTTATGGTAAAGTGATATCATTTTCTTTCATACTCCATATTATGGTAAGATGTTATTATTCGTTTCTTCAGCTTATCATTAAATGATGAAAGGTCCTGAAAGGATTAGAATATCCTTAATAGTTTGTGCTTCATCTATTATTATGTTATCAATTTGGACTCTGGATAATTAATTTGAAATTCACTAAGATCTATGTTATCTTATTATTCTGATGATTTATGTTTTTTCATTATATATATCATTGTCATCATTCTCATGCTTATATTGTGTTGAAAGTCATCTATGGCCAGTAGTGCATAGATGGACTTGGTATGATTATAACCAGGGATTATTCGGTATAATCATGACCGTAATGTTACAAATGATGTGGTAAAAGTCATCTTTGGCCCGTAGTGCATAGATGGACTTGGTATGATTATGACAAGGGATTATTCAGTATAATCATGACCGTAATTGAATACACGAATATCCTTGGCCCGTAGTGCATGGATAATTCGTAGTCGTGATACTATTAAGTCGAGTCTCAAAGATTATTGGTTTTCTGATTGTATATCTTTGGCTGTGGTAGTGCAAAGATGGCCCGTAGTGCATAGATGGACATTGATTAAATGGTTTATGATTGTATATCTTTGGCATGTAACGCAAAGATGGACAGTTGGTTATTAGTTTTACAGTTATATATCTTTGGCCTATAGTGCAAAGATGGATTGTTGGTTATTGGTTTTACAGTTGTATATCTTTGGCATGTAGTAGAAAGTTGGATTGTTGATTACTTGATTATAAATATGAATTGTGATTTAATTATAATCTGTGGTGGTTCAGGTGAAGACAGGTGATGAGAGTTCTCTTTGTCTTGGGTATAACCAAGAACTATTGATGATTATTACAGGAATGAAATATTAACGATGGACTTTTAATCTAGAGGAGATAGTAGACATTATGTTATACTTGACTCTTCGAATGGATTGTTGATTCCGTTGCTATTATGGTTGGAAACTTTTATCTTCTACCATATGTTCTAAATATCTGAATTATTATTGATGAAGACTACTGATAATTTAATTATCTTAAGTCATGATATTCTTACTGGGCTATTTGTTCTCACCCTTTAACTTCACCACCCCTTTCAGGTAATAAAAGTGTAGCTGGGACTAGCAGAGAGAACATGGGTATAAAGTGGTGATACGAATTAGTCACAAGCCTAATCAAATTATGAAGCGGTGTGGCATAATAATTGTACTGAGAACTTAAAATATGTGTGACATGTTTTATACATCATTTGATATTTAATTTTGGTGAAGAACAATAGGGTGAGGCGAATCAGAATATGGAAGCGTCAAAGGTGCACTCCATTAGAATGAGGAAAACAGAAATCTTCTCGTGTTCCTTCGGGGACTTGATATAATTGTTGTTGTTCTTTATATGGCATTGTAATAATTTAAATATTAATATTGTCGTATTATATATGTAACAATATTTGTATTGAAACTCACAGTATATGAGTCGTCGTATTTTGCACGACAGTTGTATAAATGGAGTTGTAAGTAATGTATTTTCTGGCGACCCAAGATGGGTGATGTATACCTATTTTGGGGGTGTCACATTTGGTATCAAAGCTTAGGGATATGATCCCTGGCTGAGATGTGAGCCTAGAACTAGAAGGGAAGACGCGGGTAAATCCTTCGCTAGTATGACCTACCTAAGCTTAATTGTTATTTAATTGGTCGGTTAGAATATAGGGATAATATGTGGCATATCAAGTAACCCTTGTTTTGAAACTGTATTCTAGAATGATATCTGAAATAAAGGATATGAGCAATGGATGAACCATGAGACAGAGGAAGTAGCCTGGAAGCTAGAATTTGAAATTCTTATCTCTTCGAAATTCCAGGTATGTTCATAAATTTCGAGGGCGAAATTTCATAAGGTGGGGTGATTGTAAAACCCCAACTTTTATGAAATAAAACTCTATTTTAATTTATGATTATTATTCTATAATTATAAAATGTTAAAATTGATAAATGGTCAAACGAACATTTAATCAGATAAATGACCAAATAATGAGGAAACGAAATAATTTTTGAGGAGTAGTCATGTGGGAGGCTATAGAGGAATTATAGAATGCTGAAATTATTGCTCACCTATTTCCAAAAATTTTCCAAATTTCTCACTAACACCTTATTTAATTGGTTGGTTGAAAATTTGTGGGTATGAGGGGGGGCCTTGATGTTTGTTAATTATGTAATTAAGAAGAATTCTCAGCATACTTCTTCCCGTATCAATAATGGAAGAAAAGAGAGAGAGGGGGGGATAAAAAAGGAGAAAGAAGAAGAGAAATAAGAAGAAGAAGAAGAAGAAGAAAAAGAAGAAGAAAGGAAGAAAAAGAAAAACACCATCATTTTTATTATCAACACCCTTTCTCATTCTCTCATGCTCCCTCCCGTAGCCATGTTTAGAAGAAGAAAGAGAGAAGAGAGAAATGAAAGAAAAGAAAGAAAGAAGAGATGAAAAGATGAAACCATGGAAGCATGAAGGTAGAATAAGAACTCGAAAGGTAAAACCAAAACTTTTCACCTCTTTAATTTTCCTAAGAGTTTGATTTGATGAAGGTTGGGTTATAGGGAATCATGATGGATCCAAAGTAATAATGAAGTATATTATGATTTTATGTTTATTCCATTTCATAATCAAATTTAAGATCAAAAAGTTAGGCATGTGTTTGAGGATGAATAAAAGTTATTTTGAGGACTTAAATCAAACTTGTAAAAGTGTTGATAGTTGATTTATGTGTAATATCTGAGGAGGATGATCTATAGATTAAGAAGTTATGGAAATATTCCAATTTGAACGGACTAAAAATGATTTAAATCAAAGTAGTGGTGAAATTTTCGTAAAACATGTTAAATGATGAAAAACTTGGTCTTGGGGGACTTTTGAGCCAAATTTTGGAATAATTAATGAATCTGAAAAAATATAAAATCATGGGGGTTTTTTAGAGCATGTTACAATCTTTCCATAGCCTTGAAAACGGACTAATTCTGACTTAAAATGAAGAAGTTATGAAGATTTGAAGTATGTGCGTCAAAAGTTGCAAAATCTGGAAAATTGGAGTTAAGTGCCAAGGGTCGAGAGCCTAGGCGCTAGGCTCGGCGCTTAGACTCTGTTTTTGGGCACCTAAGTGCTTGCCCAAGGCCAAATTTGGGCGCCTAGGCTCTGGTCAAGTGTTAAGCCAAAATTTGTCCGAACGTCCTTTAGTAAATTAGGCATAACGTTTTCATACGAACTCCAATTGAGGTGATTCAAGATAATCCGGAAAGATAACAAGTAGATCTAAAACTTTCATTCTTTATGTTTTCAGATTTGTGGTCCGTATCAAGGCCTAAAATGACTATTTTAGGGACTAATGTGCATTCAGAGGCAATCAGAGGACGTCGGGTATGCACGTATGCAACGTATAATGTTTTCGATGATAAAGGATGTTGTTCTAAGTTGTAAAACATGAACATTATTAAATATAATGATACTATTCGATAAATAAAGACAACTTAAATGAATAATGAATTATTAGTTGGTGTATATGTTATTCGAGATAATTATGATTTGATGTTGATCCTTACTTTTAATAGAATTTAAATTGTTTATAAGTAAGGTATTGATTTGATTCTTACGTAAGAAGTCACTCGGTATTTATTTCAATAATTAGCACAGTAGTTATTACACAATGATTCATATTATTTGATATGATATAATTAAACCAGTTGGCAGTATTGAGAGTCTATGTTAATAATTGTGAATAATGGTTCAAAGATTGAAAAGGGTGTTGATTAAAGATAAGTATGATATGCAGATGTTTGTTCAATTATTTTCTTTTTACAAAAGTAAGTTTGGCAGGACTTACCGACGCTCTACTTTTTTTCTAAAGTAGTATGGACCACAACTCTATTATTGAACAAATTTTGTTAAAACGTGTATAAGTTGATTTAATTTTCTCTCCGGGACCATAAATTCCACTACCATTATTATATACCTAATTTGGTTATTTTGTCAAAGTAGGTGTGCTAGTTGTTTACTAAATTTTTAGTATAAATAGGTTGTTCGGTTGAGTAACTAAACACACACGATCACTACACTAAAAATATAGAATTCTTTTAATTCAATATTGTGAGTATAATATTGTGAGTATTTCTACTGAGTGTAATATTACTCCAAGTGTAGATAAGAAATGCAAGAATTGTTTAAGATGATCAATTTCACAGAAAGCAGAATCAAGTCACATGCTAAGGTAAGGGATATCATTATTGTGGTAAGGGGTATCATTTTTATGGTAAAGTGATATCATTTTCTTTCATACTCCATATTATGGTAAGATGTTATTATTCGTTTCTTCAGCTTATCATTAAATGATGAAAGGTCTTGAAAGGATTAGAATATCCTTAATAGTTTGTGCTTCATCTATTATTATGTTATCAATTTGGACTCTGGATAATTAAGTTAAAAATCACTAAGATCTATGTTATCTTATTATTACGATGATTTATGTTTATTCATTATATATATCATTGTCATCATTCTCATACTTATATTGTGTAAAAAAAGTCATCTATGGCGATGAGTGCATAGATGGACTTGGTATGATTATGACCGAAATTATTTGGTATAATCATGACCGTAATATTACAAATGATGTGGTAAAAGTCATCTTGGCCCGTAGTGCATAGATGGACTTGGTATGATTATGACCAGGGATTATTCGGTATAATCATGACCTTAATTAAAAACACGAATATCCTTGGCCCGTAGTGCATGGATAATTCGTGGTCGTGATACTATTAAAGGCGAGTCTCAAAGCATTATTGGTTTCTGATTTGTATATCTTTGGCCTATAGTGCAAAGATGGATTATTGATTATTAGTTTCTGATTGTATATCTTTGGCATGTAGCGCAAAGATGGACTGTTGGTTATTGGTTTTACAGTTGTATATCTTTGGCCTATAGTGCAAAGATGGATTGTTGGTTATTGGTTTTACAGTTGTATATCTTTGGCATGTAGTGCAGTGCAAAGTTGGATTGTTAATTTACTTGATTATAAATATGAATTGTGATTTAATTATAATCTGTGGTGGTTCAGGTGAAGACAGGTGATGAGAGTTCTCTTTGTCTTGGGTATAACCAAGAACTATTAATGATTATTACAGGAATGAAATATTAACGATGGACTTTTAATCTAGAGGAGATAGTAGACATTATGTTCTACTTAACTCTTCTAATGGATTGTTGATTCCACTGCTATTATGGTTGAAAACTTTTATCTTCTACCATATGTTCTAAATATCTGAATTATTATTGATGAAGACTATTGATAATTTAATTATCTTAAGCCATGATATTCTTTATTGGGCTATTTGTGTTCACCCTTTTACTTCACCACCCCTTTCAGGTAATAAAAGTGTAGCTGGGACTAGTAGAGAGAACATGGGTATAAAGTGGTGATACGAATTAGTCACAAGTCTAATCAAATTATGAAACGGTGTGGCATAATAATTGTACTGAGAACTTAAAATGTGTGTGACATGTTTTATACATCATTTGATATTTAATTTTGGTGAACGACAATAGGGTGAGGCGAATCAGAATATGGAAGCGTCAAAGGTGCACTCATTAGAATGAGGAGAACATAAATCTTCTCGTGTTCCTTCGGGGACTTGATATAATTGCTTTTGTACTTTATATGGCATTGTAATAATTTAAATATGAATATTGTCGTATTATATACGTAACAATATTTGTATTGAAACTCATAGTATATGAGTCGTCGTATTTTGCACGACAATTGTATAAATGGAGTTGTAAGTAGTGTATTTTCTGGCGACCCAAGATGGGTGATGTATACCTATTTTGGGGGCGTCACATATATTATATTTATATGATTATATCCTATTCTAAAAATGATGATTACAATATTTGGTTTAATTTTTGATTGAATTACTTAGACTCTTAAAAAGACATTTTTGATATTTATTTAACTATTTTTACTTAGATTTCTAAGTTTGTGTTCGCGAACAAGTTTGTTGTTCATGAACAAGTTTGTTGTTCGCGAACAAGTTTGTGTTCGTGAATGTTTGCGAACAAGCTTGTGTTTGACTTGTTCGAGAACTGCTTGCGAACTCAATCATGTTCGCAAACACAAAACGATTTGAACTCGTACATAGTTATTGGTTCGATCAAGTTATTTGAACATGTTCGAGTTCGACTAAAAGTGTTCGAGTTTGGTTCGAGTTCAACAAAGTTTGGTTCGGTTCGATTCGGTTCGTTTGCAACCCTAGTTCTATAGTTCAACAACTCAGTATAATACTTTATTTATAAAATACCCACAATTATCCTCTTCTTATTCAAAATAAGATCCATTCAAAATAAAACTCATACTATAATTAAATTCATTTTCAAAATAATATTCCTATTAACAATATGAATTCTTTCTTTTCATATTAACAATTCTTTTCATAATTGAATTCAAGTTGTAACCCAACAGTTAAAAATATCAATAATTTAATATAATATTATATATTTAAGCCTTTTTTTAAATTCAATTGCCATACATCTTAAAATTGACGGTATAATCTGGAGATTGGGGAGTGGGGAGTGGGGAGTGGGGAGTGGGGAGGGAGGGGGGGGGGGGGTCCGGTAGCCTTCATAACCGGTAATGACCGGCGCTCTTTTTTTATTTTTAATTTTTTTTAACCACAATTATGAGAAAAAAATAATAAATAATAGAGCAAGTTTGAACAAAAAACTGTAAAAGAAAGTATATTTTTTATTAAAAAATACTGTAAACTTACAGTTTTTTGTTCAAATTTACTCTATTATTTATTATTTATTTTTCTCATAATTGTGGTTAAAAAACAAAAAAATATATACATATCAAAGTGCACCGGTCATTTTAATGACCGGACCGTCCCTTGATCCATAATCTGGTGGCCATTAAAGTGTTGATAATCACCATTTGCTTTGGGATCTCCGATTATCTATCTATTTGAGAAAGCACATATACTAAATCTTGGACTCCGCATAGAGAGAATTTTAGGAACTACTCTCTTTCCGTTATAAATTATAATTAAGAATTTTAAAAGTAAACTTAAAATAATTTTAAACTCAAAATTAATATACTACATTCGTTCGATAATAAGTGTTTTTTTAACTTAAATCACACATATCAATACACAAGCTAAAATGGCAAAAATACCCTTAATATATTTTCTTTGAAGTTGAAGAGTTAATGAGTGTCATTTAATTGTAGTGATGGTAAGATGCAATAAATATCATTGAATGCATAAGGGTATATATGAGAAAATATTACAAAAATTGTATTAGAGTTCTAACACATCACTTATTTTAGGAAAAAATATTAAGCCTAAAAAAGTACTTATTGTGGGACGGAGGTAGTAGTAATTTATTAATAATTACGAATAATTTTTTTTATAATTAGTAATATTATTTTTAAATAGTACTCCCTCCGTCCCATAGTTATAGGCTGATTTCTTTTGACATAGTTTAAGAAAAACAATTTAGTGGCAATTTTTAACATAAATTTTTCACATATACCCCTTAATATAGAATTAATGAATAAGTTAATTACTCTTTACTTATCACACTAGAACTCTCAACTTCATTGATTGACGTGTTAAAGTCCATAACCATAGAACTTTAAGCAAAGAGAATACAACAACATTAAATGTGATGATAAAAATAATGACATTGAATGTTGTTTCTTCAAAAAAAGAGTAATGGTTGAATAATTATTATAAGGGGCATAAAAGTAAAATAATGAACCAACTAAATTTTATAAATAGTAAGTAGCCTATATATTGGGACATCTCAAAATAGAAAATCAGCCTATAACTATGGGACGGAGGGAGTATACAATATTCATTATTGTATGAATCGGTGTCAATTTTGAATTTAAAAAGTATCTCAAATTAATTTCAAAAAATTGATAATTATCTTACATTTTGGAGCAGATGGAGTACATAAATTTGAAGATTTGAAGAGGTGAACAAGAAAATGGAAAATAAACATTATAAAAAGAGACGGGGCAAGTGGTAAAGTACAAAATCAAGAATAGTCTTAGCAGTGGATGTTGGAAAGAGGGATTTTTGGTTAATGAGAAAAAATGTTAACATGCACAAAATATGGAATATTTGTGTTCATTTAGGCATAGAAAATACAGAGTTTAGCTCAACTCATTTCATATATAAAGTAAGCATCTACTCTTCAGTTCATTGCATCATCCACTTCAACTCACAAGCAATTGTCCTCTCTGCCTGATCAGCTCTTAGTTAAACCATGGTGATTCTAAGAGATTAAAGTGGTGTTTAGTTGTATCTTACTAGTCTACTTCTTAATACATCTTAACAGTCCACATTTTTGTATTAAGAGGTCATCTGAATAGTTAAGATACAAATATGAGTCTAAACTATTCAGATGACTTCTTAATATAAAAATGTGGGTTGTTAAGATACATTAAGAGGTGAACTGTTAAGATGTATTAAGATACAATCAAATACCACCTAAATTTATCCCTTTTTCATTCTTTTTTTCCCTCATTTACTGACATATGCTAATGGTATATTAATTTATGACATGAACAGGAGGAAGGAAAGAATGGTTACAAGACCATGAGCTCAACTAGGAGTGATGGAAAAGGCGGATATCGGGCAACCATGTTTGTTTACCGTAGGAACTCTTCAATGAACTCTTGTCGTGATATCGAATGCTAATAAAAATATAAGTAATGCTAGGCAATTAGACAAATTATTGATTACTTGTATTGCAAACACATAAATGCTATATTTAGGTAAACCAGACAGTTATTATGGAGTTTCCTAGTATTATTCTGAATATTAATATATATTTTCTTATACTTTTGGTTCATTTTGCTAGTGTTGGGATCCTTAGAGAATATTGGGTTCATTGCCAACATGTCAACAATGGTTCTTTACTTCCATCTGGTGATGAACTTTGATGTGTCAACTTCTGCAAACACTCTTACAAACTTTCTTGGCTCAACCTTCTTGCTCACTATCTTGGGAGGTTTCATCTCCGACACTTACCTAAACCGGCTCTATACATGCTTAATCTTTGGATTCCTAGAACTACTGGTATGAATTATTTCTAGCGCGTCACAAAAAAGTCCTGTTCCATTTACAAAAATTCACAAATTTCAAAGAATATGTTTTTGTTTCATGTTTACCTTAAATCAATTGAATGTTTTTGCTTACCATCATATTTACCCAGACATGATACTGGAATTGTGATTGTAAACTTGATCAGATTTTGTCATTTTATACTATCGACTTTTTTTAAAAGAAAAAGTTTAGCAAATAAGTATTTTGTGGGATGAAGGGAGTATTACATTGGAAACATGTATCATTTCTTTGTGAAAAAAATATTCAATGTGACATTCAGTCTTACGGCCTCTCAAATATTTGAACAGATTCAAATTAGATCGTCACACTATGGATTTTTGTTCTGAAAAGAATTTGTTTCAAATCATACGTACTTTTTATGCACAGGGTCTGACTCTGCTTACAATCCAAGCGTATTCCGATAAGTTGCATCCTGATGCTTGTGGAAAATCTTCATGTATTAAAGGCAGGGAAGCTCTTATGTTTTATGCCACCCTATGTCTGTTGGCACTTGGTGCAGGTGGGCTTAAAGGATCTCTTCCAGCACTTGGTGCCGATCAATTTGACCCTATGGATCCCAAAGGAGCAAAATCGCTTGCCAGTTTTTTCAGCTGGTATCAACTAAGTGTAACCGTCGGATCAATCATAGGAGTCACAGGCGTCGTTTGGGTGAGCATGAATAAAGATTGGTACTGGGGATTTTTTATCTGCTTGGTGACCGCGTTTCTTGGTTTTGTTGTGTTAGCCCTTGGAAAGCCTTTCTATTGCATCCAACCCCTGGCTAGCAGCCCAATTATTAAGATATCACAAGTGATAGCTATTGCCGTACGAAATAGAAGCTTGGCATAACCAGAATGCCCGGATGAATTATACGAGATTGAGGATAAAGAAAGAGACAATTGTGAAGTTAAAATTCTACATACAGAACAATTTCGCCTCCTAGACAAAGCTGCAATTATTCCTGAAGGGATTGCGCCGGAGCCATGGAAAGTTTGCACCGTGACACAAGTGGAAGAAGTGAAAATACTCACAAGAATGTTACCAATCATAGCCAGTACTATCATAATGAACACATGCTTAGCACAATTGCAGACATTTTCAGTACTCCAAGGCTACTTCACCGATCCCCATCTCGGTAATTGGAAAATTCCAACCGCCTCGATCCCCGTAATTCCCCTGTTTTTCATGTCCATCCTCATTCCCATCTACGAGTTCATAGTCGTCCCGTTCGCCCGGAAGTTCACGGGCCACCCGAACGGAATCCGGTGAGCCGTTTTGCGTAGTTTGCGCTTCGGAGTTAAGATATGGTTATTGTGGGACTTCTTTTGAAGTAATTTTAGTTGAAATGAATGTATTTGATTTGAAGTAAAGTTAAGTTGGCAAAATGACCATTTTTCCCCTCCCGGAATTATCTCCGATTTTTGCGCAATTGTAGCAGTCTTTTCTCAGGGTTATCTTTGAGGTTGACCTGATGTTGACTTTGACTGTCCTCAGGGTTATCTCTGTTAGGTTTGTAATATTCATGAACGCAATCAAATTGCATAAAAGTGCTTGAAAGCGATGTAAAAATCGAGTTTAAAATTTTACAAACCATATACCGGATCACCCTTTATGCACAATTATTAATTGAACAAAAGATATGAAGAACAAACATACCTTGAAGATCCGAGAGCTTCCTCAGTACAAGTTCACCTCCAATCCTTTTCGCGTTCAACTTGAATCCACGGGTTTGGTTCCTTCCTTTGATCAGCGTTAGCCACCCAAGTGTTTGGCCTCAGAGGGTGATCCACCGAGGAATAATAAGAATTCAAGAAGATGGGTATTTGGCTCAAACCCTAGTTTTCTATCTCTATAGAAAAGAACGTACTCTCCAACAAATTGGAATTATTACGTATGTTGTAAAAGTCAACAACCACCTCACCCATAATAACACTCCTCTTATTTATAGATGTGTGCAACCCACCTTAACAATTAAGGAATTGGGTTTTATTTAATTAATTAAATTCTTTTAATTAATTAAGCTCCCTAATCTTATTAGGGATAATTAATTAAACTCCTTTAACTAATTTTCCCTCCTAATCCTATTAGGAATTAATGAGAGTACTTATATTAAATTAATTTCTAAACTCTTTTAGAAATTAAAATAATAATAATAATTATAATAATATTAATAAGACTCTCTTATTAATTTATATTTAATATTTCTAAAATATTAAATAATAAATATTAAGCTATTTAATTTATTCTATCACCATAGATTAAATTAAATATACATAACATATATTATTACAATTATGCCATTAACTTCTTAAATAATTATTCTTCCTTTTATGGTGTGACCCTTTAGGTTCTCCATATTAAACCTAGGTTGTGAATAAATTAATTAGAACAATTCTAATCTTATTTAAATAAATAAATTAAACAATTAATTTATTTAAATAAATAATATTTATTCTACAATAGGGATAAGCCTCCTAGCGATCAACGACTTTCCAGATAATATAGATTTCAACATTAATCATAAAAGAACCTTTGAGTAAATAGTTATGACAATTCAATCCTTCCACCATCTGATGTCCCAATTAAATATAAGACATGGAATTCTTGTCAAGTCTTATTTTATTTAATTATATGTATTTCGACTCTTAAATGCATAACTCAAATAATGCAAATTAGAAACTCCTTTCTAATTTCATTTCGCCGCCAAGGACTCTTTGGGTTGTCATTTATCGAATCACATAGGACATTTCTCTTCTTTTATTAAAAGTGGTAGATTCTTTATTGATCATACATTATCTCCATGTACAACTTATTATACCCAAGCATACCCTTTGATATACCCTAAGGGTCTTAAGGAATAAGTCAAAGTATAACTCATCATACACAAGATACTATGATGATCTGAGTCCAAGGATCACTTGTACTACTATCACTACAGAATTCCTATTGACAGCAAGTAAAACTCCATTAGGTATTCCTTAGCGAGCCATGTTCAGTGAACTTATTCTCTAATAAGCACCTACATACTTGCTTTAGTGTCTCCATATAAATGATCTTGAGATCAATCATCCTCATCTAATGAGCAAACAGCGTATGTACCAATCTATCTGGATTCACTAATCCTCAATTTAGTAATCCAATGATTGGAAACTATTTTAGTTTTAAGCTTTCTAAGAATTTAGATCTCATTAGAATGATCATCATCATTATTCTAAAAGCATTGCTTAAAACTATGGGTTTATCACATATTATAAAACAGGATCATGTAGATAATTAAAAGCCTTTAATAAATTAATACTTTTTATTAATAAATGAATAAGATTGTTACAAAGTATATGCTTTATCATCAAACATGATTGGCTTATGTGCATATTACTTTCAATCTCCCACTTGCACTAAAGCCAATCGCCATTGTATCTTATACTCTTCTTCTCTAAGT
This sequence comes from Panax quinquefolius, assembly GCA_020205615.1. Classification (NCBI taxonomy): domain Eukaryota; kingdom Viridiplantae; phylum Streptophyta; class Magnoliopsida; order Apiales; family Araliaceae; genus Panax; species Panax quinquefolius. Next base: position 82,367,851 of record CM035164.1, on the reverse strand, counting down.
GACGATTATCCTGCTGTTGGATAAGCTTTAGTTAATGGATATGTAATGTTGTTCTTGAGAGTCCACCATCTCTATAGTGATTTTCCATCTTTCAATGATTCTTATAATCAAATGAAAGTGCCACAACACATGTTTAGATTCAAGATGAGACTTAGGAACTATTCTAGTTACGTAATGAACTTTTAATCCAAACAATCAACTTGCGACTTCATTTATAGCTATTTACTTTGTCTTTATCACTAAACCAAAGAACTCTTTCTTTGTTTGGAACCTTTCAATTCAACTTTGCACCTTTGTTCAAGATAACGCTTTACCTTAAAGTGGATTTTTACGTCATCTTGTGCAATGTCGAAAAACTTGAGTCTGTTAAGCCCTCTAGTTTTAATTTAGACCCACCATGAATATGATCACATCCTTAGTCTTGGGTTAAGAACTTTAAGATGTTTTTCAACTTTGTCTTACGGTGATCTTCTCGAGAATATGGTGATCAACATTAGATCTTGTATATTTCATTGCATACATGATAGTCACTCATGCGATCTCTCTTTTCGAGAGTCGTGGGGACTATAAAAGAGATACACTCCATAGCTCATCAACATGAGACATCTCTTGGAGTTTGCCATGCTAAGCGACTTTAGCATCAAATGAATATTCGTTCCTTGGGTTAAGTCGAGCATCCTCTTAAATCTATCTATATAGATTTATATCCCCAATCAAGATACTTTTCCAAATCATTCATGGAGGAATGTTTAGACAATTTTATCTTTCTTGATTATAGCATTAGTATGTCATTCCTTATCCATAATATATCAACATATAATACTAGAAATTTCATAGCGTTCCATTTGACCTTTTGTACACACTAGGTTCATTCTTGTTTTTGATAAAATCAAACTCTTTTGATTATTTCATCAAAATGAATGTTCCATTTTTGAGAGTGTCTATAACTCTTACCTCATCGTATGTAACTAGATCATCATCTTCTATGATCGTACCTCATCATCATCATCCATGATGAATCCATACCTCCGTGTATCTTGGTAATATTCAGATTACTGATTGGTTGTGGTACAATGAGGTCCATCTCTGAGTTCCTCTTATTTGACTTATAGTGTTTTGTGGTTCTTGAACTCTTCAAGATCTATTATCCTCCCACTAGCCCCTTTTAATGATAAACACCTTTATCTTAGAAGGCAGCGTGTTTCGTAACAAACACCTTTTGCTAAGTAGAATTATAGAACATATACCCTAAACTTACTTTAGGATGTCCCACAAATCTGTACATGTCAAATCTTGTTCCAAACTTATCCTTTGAAACCTTTTCATATAAGTTGGACAACCCCTTATCTTAACATACTTAAGATTAGGAATCCTCCCTATCCATAACTTTTATGGAGTTTTGGGGCCGGATTTTGAGGTTACCTTTTTGTGGATATGCAGCCATTTCTAGGACATGACCCTAGAGGGATACTGGAATGTCGATAAAATCATTATGGACAACACCATGTCCAACAAGGTACGATTTTTCCTTTCAGATACATCAATCAATTATTATGTATCAGGAGGTGTCTATTATGAGAAAACCATTTGAGATGATCTAGAAACTTATTGCACAAGTATTTATTCCTTAATCTAATCAAAGAATCTTAATACTTTGTCAATTTGTTTCATTTCTGGAATTCTTTGAACCTTCAAATAATTTCACACTTGATTTCAACAAATACATACATTCAACTCTTTGAATGATCATCTCCTTTTCTTATACTAGTTTGTTCAATTTACAAAATAATTTTTCACGTAAGTCAGTATACAAAATTTATTAAGTAATATTCCAATTCTATACAAAATATTATTATTAAAAATAGAACAACAATTGTTCTTAATTATAATACTAAAGATTTCATTGTCCAACAATAAAATGGAAATAATATTTTTAACAAGAACTGGAATACAATAACAACTTATTGACTTAATAGATTTGCTCGTAGGCATTGCTAAACTATAAGTTTCTATGGCTAATATGGCAACCTTTGCTACATTTCTATTATAGGATTACTTATATTTGTTTAGCTTTTTACTCGCTTGGTCCCTTCAAAAATCAATATTTATGATAACCAAAAGTCGGTATCCAATACCCAAGTAGAACCTTGACTTAAAGAAAAATTATTTTAAATCATGAACAAATTTGTATTTGTAACCAAAACTTCACTAAGCTTCTTTGGTTAGCCTCTGCAAGATGCTTCTTGCAGATTTCTTTCCGATGTCGAGCTTATTGCGGTGGAAGCAAACTCCTTTGCTATCCGTGTATCGAGTTTTGTTCTTATTATCCTTTGTTTACGCCTTTCTATTTACCTTCTTTGAATCGTTCTTCTTTTCAGAAGATCCTTTGGCCCCTACCAGTAAGACTTGGTCTTTCTTGGTTGGAAAGTGACTCTCAACATTTTTCAACATGTTAAGCAAATCGGGAGGGCGATATCTAAGCTTGTTCATATGAAAAATTCACAACAATTGTGAAAGGAGTCCAGGAGTGAGTGCAAGATCAAATCTTGGCTCAACTCTCCATCCATGACAAAACTCGTTGTCCTAATTGATCAATCAAATTAATAATGTTAAGGACTTTTATCATCTCTTTGTAGTGTCGCCGGTCATTCTAGATCGGAAGAGCTCCTTAGATATCGATATCTATCGGTCTATTTTCTTCACCATCAACTACTTGATGTGCGAGAATATAGTAAGAGCATCCATAGTTTCATCTTGTATTTGAAGCTCGTTACTCGTGGATGCGAGCATGATGCATTGAGCCAAATGTGCATCATCTTGCCACTTTCTAAAAGTAGCAATCTCTTCCTCGAGGCATTATGCGCAACCATTGCGAGGATAGGCGTATTAAGGACATAAGATAGCTTTTTAGCTATGAGAACTATTCTCAAATTCCTTAACCAATCCGTTTAATTCGGTCTGGTTAATTTAGCATCTAATATGCTTCGCAGTGATAGTAATTTTAGACATTGTAAAATTTTGTAAATGAATTTGTAATTAACAACATTTTAACATAAATTCTTTTATTAATTACAAAAATAATTTAGGTCTTGTTTTAAATTGGTATCTCCCACTATTTTCTTCAAACTATATTACCCTCACTTATATAGTTCGGCAAAATCTAATTAAAGATTTGCTAGTGAGAATAAGGATCTCATTTCAAATGTATATAGCCTTGTGGTGACACAACAAACTATATATAAATAAATAGGTAGACAACTTTTGTCATTTACATCAACTATCAACTCCTTTTCTTTTTTTGCCTCTTAGATTATTTTGATCAAGTGGTGGCACATCAGAATCAAAATTATCCAAGTTAAGTCCGACCTAGCACTCCATATATTCAAAAAGAAAAAATATCATCCTTGTGGTGACACTGACAAAATAATATTGTTCAATTTTCTTTATAAGCATCAAATGTGATAAATTAACATCTTAAATACTTAATACTTGCCTTGTGGTGACACAACAAACTCATATTAAATATTTAATACTCTATTAATTTTATCATGCTAGAAGGCTGACGTTCGATATTCCAAATATCTTTGAGCGCTTAGGACTTAATATAAAAAAAATTGAGGGGTTTGTTATTAATTTGTCTCATCTTGTTTAGCGCAGCATTTATATATATATAAATATACGTCGTATTAATGAACATGCTGAAGCATGTTTGCATAATATATAATATATATAGTATAAGCATGCACATATAGAATACTATATTCTACCCGGATTGATTATGGACTTTTATTCTAGTTTGGTTCACTAGAGCCACCAAGTGAACCAAAAGGTCAAACTCCTGAGGGTGCAAGAAATAATATTTAAATATAACTATTATATTTAAACTAGGGCTCCATTACAAAGCGGGTCTTCAAGCGCTCCTTGCTCCTTGATCTCCAATTTTTCAAAATTAATTCTAACTATTCCTATTACAAAACTAATTAAAATAAATAGAAACCTTGATCGTGATCGAGGGAAGTACATAGGAGGAGATAGAATTTACATTTAGAAAAATTAGAGAAGGCAATCAGTGAGACCCATTTAATAAAACCCATACATTCATGCATCCAACTAAAATAAAATCCAATCACATTGGTGATAGTCCATAATCAATCCCATTTATTATCATACACATCATCATATGCATCGATAAATAACATTCATCTTATGAATAATAAACATTTAATATATATATATATTGATATCATTTAATGGGCAAATTTAGTTAGTATAAAATCTAATCTTGAATCAAAATAAACTCCTTTATTTTAATCCAAATTTAAATCAAAATAAAACTATTTTATTTTAATTTATCTAATTTTGAATAAAATAAACTATTTTATTTTAATCAAAATAAACTCCTTTATTTTAATTAATTATGGAATCCAATTCCATGTAAAAAAAAATTTATTAAAGGAAACACGAATTCTTTTCCTATTCACAAATAAACTCCTTTATTTTGAATAATATGAAATCTTATTTCATATTTAAATAAACTCCTTTATTTAAGAAAACATGGATTCTCTTTCCTATTCACAAATAAACTCTTTTATTTTGAATAATATGAAATCTTATTTCATATCTAAACAAACTCCTTTATTTAAGGAAATATAGAATACAATTTCAACTCCAATTAGTTATCATGGAATCCAATTCCAACTCTAATTAGTTAGCATGAAATTTAATTTTAAAATTAAATTAAACTTTTTATTTTAAAATTAAAATAAACTTTTTATTTTAAGATTAAAATAAATATTTTATTTTAATTATAAAATTATATATATATATATATAATATATATAACTAAATTGTTATTAGTTATATATATATATATATATAATATAAGTAAAACGTTTAAAAATATATATATATATATATATATATATATATATATATATATATATATATATATATCATTCCTTGATTTCGAGGTTTCCTACGGGAAGGTACGGATATAATATAAGTGAACCAATTTTCATATTGAAAATAATGGCCACGTGAATCAGCAGGTGATTATCACGCGAATCAGCAATGAGAGAAAAAAAAAAATTCACGATTTTTTTTTTTAAAATTTATATAATAAATTATGCCCAATTAAATTGTTCTAAACACATATCAATATACATATCAAATTAAACAATTAATAATTCGCATAAAGGTTTGACTCTGATGCCACTGTTAGGTTTGTAATATTCATGAACGCAATCAAATTGCATAAAAGTGCGGAAACGTGTAAAAATCAGAGTTTAAAATTTTACAAACCATATACCCGGATCACCCTTTATGCACAATTATTAATTAAACAAAAAGATATAAAGAACAAACATACCCTTGAAGATCCGAGCTTCCTCAGGTACAAGTTCACCTTCAATCCTTTTCGCGTTCAACTTGAATCCACCGGGTTTGGTTCCTTCCTTTGATCAACGTTAACCACCCAAGTGTTTGGCCTCTAGAGGTGATCCACCAAGGAATAATAAGAATTCAAGAAGATGGGTATTTGGCTCAAACCCCAGTTTTCTATCTCTAAAGAAAAGAACGTACTCTCCAACAAATTGGAATTATTACGTATGTTGTAAAAGTCAACAACCACCTCACCCATAATAACACTCCTCTTATTTATAGATGTGGGCAACCCACCTTAACAATTAAGGAATTGGGTTTTATTTAATTAATTAAATTCTTTTAATTAATTAAGCTCCCTAATCTTATTAGGGATAATTAATTAAACTCCTTTAACTAATTTTCCTCCTAATCCTATTAGGAATTAATGAGAGTACTTATATTAAATTAATTTCTAAACTCTTTTAGAAATTAAAATAATAATAATAATTGTAATAATATTAATAAGACTCCTCTTATTAATTTATATTTAATATTTCTAAAATATTAAATAATAAATATTAAGCTATTTAATTTATTCTATCACCATAGATTAAATTAAATATACATAAATATATTATTACAATTATGCCATTAACTTCTTAAATAATTATTCTTCCTTTTATGGTGTGACCCTTTTAGGTTCTCCATATTAAGCTAGGTTGTGAATAAATCAATTAGAATAATTCTAATCTTATTTAAATAAATAAATTAAACAATTAATTTATTTAAATAAATAATATTTATTCTACAATAGGGATAAGCCTCCCTAGCGATCAACGACTTTCCAGATAATATAGATTTCAACATTAATCATAAAAGAACCTTTGAGTAAATAGTTCTGCAAAATCAATTCAATCCTTCCACCATCTGATGTTTCAATTAAATATAAGATATAGAATTACTGTCAAGTCTTATTTTATTTAATTATATGTATTTCGACTCTTAAATGCACAACTCCAAATAATGCAAATTAGAAACTCCTTTCTAATTTCATTTTGCCTTGGCCAAGGACTACTGAGTTGTCATTTATCAAATCACATAGGACATTTCTCTTCTTTTATTAGAAGTGGTAGATTCTTTATTGATCATACATTATCTCCATGTACAACTTATTATACCCAAGCATACCCTTTGATATACCCTAAGGGTCTTAAGGAATAAGTCAAAGTATAACTCATCATACACAAGATACTATGATGATCTCAAGTCCAAGGATCACTTGTCTTACTATCACTACTGAGAATTCCTATTGATGAGCAAGTAAAACTCCATTAGGTATTCCTTAGCGAGCCACGTTCAATGAACTTATTCTCTAATAAGCACCTACATACTTGCTTTAGTGTCTCCACACAAATGATCATGAGATCAATCATCCTCATCCAATGAGCAAGCAACGTATGTACCAATCTATCCGAATTCACTAATCCCCAATTTAGTAATCCAATGATTGGGAACTATTTTAGTTTTAAGCTTTCTAAGAATTTAGATCTCATTAGAATGATCATCATCATTATTCTAAAAGCATTGCTTAAAACTATGGGTTTATCACATATTATAAAACAGCATAATGTAGATAATTAAAAGCCTTTAATAAATTAATACTTTTTATTAATAAATGAATAAGATTGTTACAAAGTATATGCTTTATCATCAAACATGATTGGCTTGTGTGCATATTACTTTCAATCTCTGAGGTTGGCTTGACCTCCTGGGGCTATCTCCAGGCTTTGATCTTGATCCCCCGGGGTTATCTCAGAGGTTGGAACTAATTTTCCCGGGGTTATCTCCGTGGTTGGAAACTTATTTCCTGGGGTTATCTCCGGGGTTGGAAATTGATTTCCTGGGGTTATCTCCGGGGTTGGAAAATGGATCTCCCGGGGCTATCTTCGGGGTTGAAGTTGATGTTGTAGTCCTCAAGGGTTATCTCCGGAGTGTGAAAAAGACGATTTTGTCCTCCTACATAGTTAGTAAGAGGAAAATAAAATTTCGAGTGTCTACAGTAATGATATGGCTTAGAAAAGACCATGTGATTCTTACATGATTGCAAGTGTAATCTAACTTCTAACTTGTAATTTTCTCTTGTTTTTATATTATTCATCTTCTTCAATTTTTGATATCACCGCTAGCTATTACCACCATCAAAGCCACATTTTACCTTGGATATTAACACCACAAAGTAGCGTTGATAATCATCTTCACCAAATTTAGAATCCACTATCATCCTCCATTTCTGACATCATTGTCTGAAATCATTAAAATTAATATTACCTCCCTTCCTTAATACTATAAGTCTTTTTAGAGTTGTGCACAAGTATTAAGAAAATGATTGTATAGCATTGAATATAATATCAATTGTCTATATTGCCCATGTATTGAAAAAAGAGTGTGTTATTTATTGGGCAAAAAATAATGAGAGAACCAAAGTTATATTTAATATTTGGGGTAATATTGGAAAATAAGCAATTAATATTTACTTGAAATTATCAAACGACTTATATTAAGGAACAAAAACGCTTCTCTAAAATGACTTATATTAAGGAATGGATGGAGTATATTCCTAAGAAAGAGAGTGAGAATTGGTGTTTGCATAGACGACGAGAATTGTGTAATGTGTATATGAGAGAAGATAATGATGGAGAAAGAATTTAGGTTAAATTGTATTGTTAACGCCAAGATCAACACACACGCTTCACTCATTAAAGCGCATCAAATCTTGCACAGAAACAAAGTCACACCAAAAGGTTGACGGCTTGGGCCGTTGGAGGATAGCTTCGGTGTGAAAATAAGCACATGCTGAATAAGGTTTAACAATGGAAGCTTAATGCTCTAGTGCTGTAAAATAAAATTATACCTGATAATGAGGGTGTAGTAATGTATTTATAGTGATCACACCACATTCTCAAAGTCATTTCTCGTATAGGAATAAGATTCCTCATTTGGTAAGATACCTTAATGGGATTATAGTCAATCTTTTTAAGGAAAGAAATTGGATTGTAACCTGACTCTTTCCTTAGGAGTTGAAAATCAAATGTAATTAAGAATCTTTGATTCCTTAAAATGTTCAATTGCCAAAACAAATTCCTACGTAGGGTAAAATTCCTCCACGTGGACTATGACCCACCATATCTTCCGGCTCTAAATATTCACGCCCCAACATTGCCCCCACTCTCCTATTTATAAGGAACTTAAAATAAGAGAGTAGATCAATTAGTCATGGAAAACGTTTAATCAATAAATATTCGACCGCTCGGGAGGACGATGGTCCGTCCCGAAGGATTCCGAGCGTTGATCTATCCCAAAGGATGTTACCCGTTCGAGAGGACATTGATCCGTCCTGAAGGATGTTATGTTGACTCGTCCTGAAGGATGTTATTCGTTCGGGAGGACGTTGATCCGTCCCGAAGGATGTTATCCGTTCGGGAGGACGTTGATACCTCTAGAATGATGTTATCCGTTTGAGAGGACGCTGATCCATCCCAAAGGATGTTATCCGTCCAGGAGGACGTTGATCCGTCTCGACGGATGTTATCCGTTTGAGAGGACGTTGATCCGTCTCGAAGGATGTTATCCATCCGTGAGGACTCTGATCCATCTCGAAGGATGTTATCCGTTCGGGAGGATGCTGATCCATCTCGAATGATGTTATCCGTTCGAGAGGACGTTGATCTTTCCCGAAGGATGTTATCCGCCCCGGAGAACGTTGATACGTCTTAAAAGATATTATCCGTTCAAGATGATGTTGATCCATCTCGAAGGATGGTATCCGTTCGAGAGAAGGTTGATCCATCTCGAAGGACATTATCCGTTCGAGAGGATGTTATCCGTTCGGAAGGGCGTTGGTCTGTCTCGAAGGATGTTATCCTTTCTCATATCATTATAGCCTTCCCGACCCCTGTAGGAAGCTTCAATCCGACCTTATAACGTCATCCAACCTTACTCCATCAACTATGGACAAAAACTATCTTTTGGCAAAAATCTATGCTAATTCCCATTAATAACTTAAAAAATGTATAGTCATTAAAGAAAACAACTTGATATTTTTTTCTAAACCTCCTACCACGCCAAGTGTCTTTGACTTTTGTACCATTTATTACTCGAAGTCGGTATGTTCCTTGCCTCAATAGTTCAACCTCGAACCTGCTTAGTTTGATCCATTTTCTTGATGCCACATATTTTCAAAGAGACTAAAACATTCTGATAACATTTCCTTGCTAATTCAAGATCCCCATCGACTTCACCGACGCCGTTTGGTGTGGGGAACTTTATTTTAAAATGGGGTATGGAGGTCATCGCCTTTAGAGCCATCAATGTCGGTCTCTCAAGTATGGTGATGTGATAAAAATATGTAACTACAAGTGCAAAACGTCAAAATTGAAGAACTGACAAGTACAGGTCGAACCCACAGAGACTAGATCAATTCTTTAATATATCCTTAATTAATATTTTAGGCAAATTAGTAACAAAAATGGTGGAGAATATTAATTAACTAAATTATTCAAACTATTAATTAATAACGAAAACTATTCATGAGAAAAGATACCTAGGAATCAGAATCCACCAAATATTAACATAATAAATAATTTCTTATTTCCTAAATCAATTCCCAAATTATTTTCCCTTCCCTTTAAAAATAATGATTCATATAATTAATATGAGCAAGCATAAGTTATGAAAAATTTACAGATTAACTATAACTTATCAAAACCTCGCAATTAATATAAAAATCATATGCAATTTATGCGGAGGAAAATATGAAGGCATTAATTTCGGAACGGAAAGAAAATATTATTAAGAAATACTTAGTTTCTTCATAATCCTAGGTATTGAAAAGTTATCTAGCCATGGAATTAAAAATAAAAACAAATAATATTAGTACTACTGTTTGCATGAAATAAAAATAATAATTAAAAAGAGAATTTCTATTATATTAATTAAAGAAAGTTACAAATACTCCCTGCCAATAGTATCACACGTGATTGGAATAAGAGAAAAGACAAACTCTAAATATCTTACTCCCTTCTACACCAGTTAAAAACTAAGAAAAAGAAAATATTAAGTGGTCTTTCTCTCTAAAACAAGATGCCTATTTATAGGGAGAATACATTTGTGCCCTAATTTAGGTTCATTGAACTTGGACAGTTTTATTCCCTCCATTCTCTTCTTTCCTTCTTGACTTCCATCTCTATATGGTAATCCTCTAAAAGTCCTTTTTCATCTTTAAAGGTTAGATATAAATCCTTTATTTGCTCCCTAAGAAAAATAAATGTTATTTCCTACAAAACAAAATAAAATGTATTAGTTAAATAAAATAAGCATATAAAATAATAAATATGGGAATATTAAAATGTATTAATTACGTGTCTATCAAATACCCCCATACCTAGCTTTTACTCGTCCTCGAGTAAAATAAATAAAAATAAAAATAAAAATAAAACAAAAATTACACTAGCCCATTTTCGTAGGAAACACGATTGCACTTAGCATGTGCAACAAGCCTTTAAACCCCAAGGTTACCCCAAGCGGACGAGTTGTGTCTCGTGAGGGTTTGCAGTGAATATACCCACAAAATTCAAAAATATTTTTGGGTTCAACAAATTATGAAATTGAAAGAAAAATTTTAAATATCTACGAGCATTATACATAAGCAAGATTAAATTCAAAATCACACTTTTACCTTATCAAAAATACTCAATCTTCATTTTAGAAACCATCCTTCATTAAATCAATTCCATGTGATGCATACATTGTGTATATGATGTAACTCTTAGTAGGGATTTTTACCATGAAAATCAAGCAAGCTCATTTTTTTCATTTTTTTCTTTCCTTTTTCCATTTTTTCAATTTTTATTCTTGACTTGTGCAATGTCTCATTTTCTTAGGCTTTTCAGAGTTACCCATGTAGAGCGTTGGACCAATGACTCCTAAACCAATTGGCTTTAGGGCACTAGGTGTAGAGATACCCCTAAGGACTTACTAACTCGAGTAACAAAGGCCACACAATTAGACTAGTCAAGCTGCTTTTATCCATCACACTTTTCAGCGTGAATATCGATGCTTCTCGAGGCTAGGATACCCAGTTATTTCGTTCAATGGACATTGAATCAGTTATTTATTTTTCAATATTTTTTAACTTTTTTTCAACTTCTCATTTCTATTTTTTTTTTGAAATTACTCGAATCATAGTTTATGCCCCACAACTAAGAATTAGTGCAAACGTGAAGTGTGAAAATGCTTGTGAAATCAATTTTAATCCAGATGGTGTTTCGAACTAAGATTTCGTATCTTGTCAAAGATTCAAGAGTTCTAAATCTTTTAATCTTACTCACGAGTTTTGCTCCATAAACACTTATTAGAATTAATTCAATCCACAGAAAGTCAAACAATTTTTTTAAATTTTTTTTTTGTGTTTTTTAACTATTTTTTTCCTAAAAAAAAAAATCTAATACAATAACACAAACAAACTCCCCCCATACCTAAATCATGCATTGCCCTCAACGTATGTAAATGAAGAAAAGAGAACAAAGATGTGTAAAAATTGTACCTTGTATGCGGGGCATTTGTTATGCAAGAAAATGTGGTGAGAAAGAAAACAAATGTACATATCTACAAATTTTATGCATCCTAAAAACTATGCGACTATAAATGATCAGTGATACAAAAAGAAAACCTAGAGTGGATTTCGTATGGCTTTCAGGAGGTCTGGGTAATTGGAAATAGTTAGAATTTGCAACAGAAGAACAATTGTGAGCATACCCGACTGATTCTTTTAAAATTGAGTTAGGGAATGATAACAAAAAATGATAGTTCCTTTTGAAAAATTCTAACTTCATAAAATCTATCCAAATTTGCCATCCATATTCATTACCAAAGGGCACTAAAACATTTTCATCATTTTGAATAACTGTTATATTAAGATGTTTAGGCACCACTGGATTAACACATGCATTATCTGAAATGGGAGATATGATCTCATTATCTAAACATGGAAGATTATTATTGTCCATAACCTTTGGTTCATTTGTTAAATCACATTAGTGTTTCTGGAAGGCACTTCGGATGGACCCATGGTAGACTTAAAATGATCATAAGAGAATTTAAGGTCAATTTGATTCTCTTGAAAATGCTCAAAATGTGTCAAACTTGATTCAACTATAGGTTCCAATCTAGAGTATGATTTTTGGGCTGTGGAGTCCAACATCTCATTGACCTCATTCAAGTATTCAGTTTCATCCCAATTTTGACCAAAAGGATTTAGACAAAAGTTAATAATTTCATCTTCCCCCGTAAGTTCATTTCCCGACATTTTCTTAATCATGTTCACTTCAACGGACTGGTCAAACAAATCACTAGGTTGCTCTCCCACATTAAACACATTTAAGTCAATTATCATGTTTCCAAATGTCAATTTCATTAGTCCATTTCTACAATTAATTAATGCATTAGAGGTTGCTAGAAATGGTCTACCTAAAATGACAGGAATTTGATCCTTGGCATTGATAACAGACTGGGATTCAAGAACAACAAAGTTAACAGAGAATACAAAGTTTCCAATCTTAATGAGTACATCCTCAACTATTCCTTTTGGCACTTTAATAGAACGATCAGCTAGTTGAAGTATGACATTTGTCTTTTTTAACTACCCTAATCCCAATGTTTGGTACACAAAAAATTGTAAAAGGTTCACACTAGCTCCTAAATCAAGTAAAGCCTTTTTAATTAAGGTGTCACCTATGATGCATGAAATAGTAGGACAATTGGGATCCTTATATTTCACAAGGACATGGCATGACAAGATAGAACTAACCTGGGCTGTTAGAAAAGCTTTCTGAGAAACACGAGTGGTTCTTTTGTGTGTGCACAAATCTTTTAGACATTTAGCATATGAGGGAACTTGTTGAATGACATCTAGAAGGGGAATATTAATGTTCACTTGTTTGAACACTTCTAGAATTTTGTCTAACTGGGATGACTGCTTGTTTGAAATAATTCTTTGATGGAATGGGGCTTTTGGTTTAAAGACTTTTTCATTTGATTCAGAAGATGTGGTTTGATCATTTTTTGACACAAGCTTAGTAGATGGAACTACTGACTCAGAGTTTGTGGGCTTTTCAGGCTGGGCTGACTTTGAAGATGAATTGTTAGATTCACCATTTAAAATTTTCTCTTCTTCATTATCAATGCTAGCATGATTATTAAAATAATTTCCAGATCTTAAAGAAATTATAAAATTCACATGATTGACTTGGTTGTTTTCAAGTGAATTAGCATGATAAGGTTTTTGATTAGGGACTCGAAATTTTGGATTAGTCTCGGGTTATGTAGGAAGCTTACCCTTTTCTCTTTCACTAACTATAGTGGCCAATTGACTCATTTGGATCTCTAGACGAGATAAGGCTTGGTTAGTGTTTTGCATAAATTATTGAAATTATTATGAGATTTCATTAAAGTTTGTATGCTCTTTTCTAAAATGTTAAGTCTCTTCTCACTTTCATTAGAAAAACCTGGTGGATATTTAGTTGTTGAACTTGAATTTTGGTACGAACCAGGATTTGGCTTTTGGTAAGGTTGAAAAGATTGATTTAGAGATTGATTGACTTGATTTGAAGAATTATTTGGGTAAGGTCCTTGGTTCCATGCAAAAGTAGGATGATTTCTCCAACCTGAATTATAAGTGGGTGCAAATGGGTCATTCCTAGGTCTTTGAAACATTGCATTTACTTGTTCATATTCTTCAAGTTAGGGCATAACTCTAGGACATTCCTCAATCACATGACTTTGTGAATTACTTAGACACAAAGGTGTTGGTGTTGAGACTTGGTTCACATGTGATTATCCCCTAGTTTCTAAAGTTTCAAGTCTTTTAAGTACACCAGCCAAGTTAGCTTTGGTAGCAATTGAATTGTTAATTATATGAACATCCCTAGATGAACTAGGTTTATCGGTCTCTTGGGTGGTTTCCCATTGCATGGTTTTTTCTAATAAGTCTTCTAAAAACTACCAAGCCTTTTCCTCGTCATTATTCAGAAAATCCCCTTGACACATCGATTCTAACATTATTTTAGTGGGATAGTCTAAACCTTCGTAGGCAATTTGACACAATCTCCATTTCTCAATTCCATGGTGTAGGCACTAGGATAATTTTTTTTTAAATCTATCAAAATATTTCCAAAATGACTCTTTTTCAAGTTGGCAAATGATGAATTGCAGTCCTAAGTTTAGCAGTTTTATAATTTGGAAAATATTTTTTTAGAAATGTAACAACAAATCCCTCCCAAGTTGATATGGAATTATTTGGTAGGCTATATAACCACTTTTTAGCATTATCTTTTAAAGAAAATGTTATAAATCTTAGCTTAATTGAGTCATAAGACAATTGTTGAATTTTCATTAAGGAACAAACTTCCTCAAATTCCTGAATAAATAAATATGCATTTTCTATCCCCGTAAACCGGTGGTAGACTGATAAATGAAGGTTGGGCAGAGCGGGAAGGATAACATCGATCTCTTAAAGAAACAGTTTGTGCGCCCTCCATTTTTCTTATAGTGGGATCTTTTAAAGCGAAATTCGAAAAATTAAGTTTTCTCACTAATCACGATGTTTCACCCCTAGTCCACACTTTTTGCATACACTACTTAACAAATAAGTAGATAAGCACAAAAAAAACAAAAAAGAAAGAAAGAAAGAAAAATACTTCTAAGGTAAACCTAAATAAAATCTAGAAAGCTCCTAACTGTTCCAAGTTACACCGCAAGGTCCACCAAATTCGAAATTAATCATACCACTAGCCATGTAAGTGTACGAAAGGTAGGAGTCTCTCCGTAGATACGATGACTAATTGAATAACCACACAATCTTTAGGCGTTTACCTTTTGAACCACTTGCCTAGACACCAGTAGTTTGATTAATTTAAAATTCAACATCCTCTTGGAGTTTCTTGTCCTAATTGAGCTCGAGAGTCCTAGGGGCCAACGTCTACTTGATTTTATTAGGTCATGGTTATGAAAAATACAAATTGGATTATTTGTGGGCCAAGGAAGGGTGGTGAAATTCCCACCTTATCTTGTTACAAGTTGTGCCCTTAATGTTAGATTAAATATGAAAATGCACAAGTAAAAAAACTATAAACAAATAAAATGTCCTAAAACTATGTGAATTATAAAAGAAGGAGAAATTTTGACATACCTCAATCCTCCAGCAATCACCACAGTTTATATTTGACAATAAAATAAAATAAAATAAAAACAACAGGATGTGCTCTACGTGAGTGGATGCATGAATGCAGAAAATACAAAAAATATTAAAAAAAAACTAAACTACTATTTTTTTTATTTATTTTTCAAAAAAATATGGAGATACGATGTACCGAAGAAAGCGCATCAACAAAATCTTTATCTTTTCGCTCCTTCGATCCGCTTCAATAATCCTGAAAGAAAAAAAATTGAGTTAAAACTAATTCGAATAAATAAAAATTAAGGAATAAATAAAAATTATTTCTAGTCCCCGGCAACGATGCCAAAAACTTGATGTGATAAAAATATGTAACTGCAAGTGCACAACGTCAAAATTGATGAAACTGGTAAGTACAGGTCGAATCCACAGAGACTAGATTAATTCTTTAATATATCCTCAATTAATATTTTAGGCAAATTAGAAACAAAAATGGTGGAGAATATTTATTAACTAAATTATGCAAACTATTAATTAATAACGAAAACTATTAATGAGAAAAGATACCTAGGAATAAGAATCCACCAACTATTAACATAATAAATAATTTCTGATTTCCTAAATCAATTCCCCGACAACGGTGCGAAAAACTTGATGTGATAAAAATATGTAACTACAAGTGCACAACGTCAAAATTGAAGAACTGACAAGTACAGGTCGAACCACAAAGACTAGATCAATTCTTTAATATATCCTTCATTAATATTTTAGGTAAATTAGAAACAAAAATGGTGGAGAAGATTTATTAACTAAATTATGCAAACTATTAATTAATAATGAAAACTATTAATGAGAAAAGATACATAGGAATCATAATCCACCAAATATTAACATAATAAATAATTTCTTATTTCCTAAATCAATTCCCAAATTATTTTCCCTTCCCTTTAAAAATAATGATTCATATAATTAATATGGGCAAGCATAAATTATGAAAAATTCACAGATTAACTATAACTTATCAAAACCTCGCAATTAATATAAAAATCATATGGAATTTATGCACAGGAAAATATGAAGGCAAAAATAATCAGACATTAATTTCGGAACGGAAAGAAAATATTATTATGAAATACTTAGTTTCATCATAATCCTAGGTATTGAAAAGTTAGCTAGCCATGTAATTAAAAATAAAAATAAATAATATTAGTACTACTATTTGCATGAAATAAAAACAATAATTAAGCATAGAATTTCTATTATATTAATAAAAGAAAGTTACAAATACTCCCTAACAGTAGTACCACACGTGATTGTAATAAGAGAAAAGACAAACTCTAAATATCTTACTCCTTTTTACACCAGTGAAAAACTAAGAAAAAGAAAATAACAAGTGATCTTTCTCTCTAAAACAAGATGCCTATTTATAGGGAGAATACATTTGTGCCCTAATTTAGGTTCATTGAATTTGGACAGTTTTATTCCCTTCATTCTCTTCTTTCCTTATTGACTTCCATCTCTATATGGTAATCCTCTAAGAGTCCTTTCTCATCTTTAAAAGTTAAATATAAATCATTTATTTGCTCCCCAAGAAAAATAAATGTTATTTCCTACAAAACAAAATAAAATGTATTAGTTAAATAAAATAAGCATATAAAATAAGAAATATGGGAATATTAAAATGTATTAACTATGTGTCTATCATATGACGTTATATGGTGAATTCACATGTACCACAAAAAATCTGCAGATCACTTCTACTTGGCGAGGATCTGTCCCAAAGATGACTGGCAATTTGATGACACCTGTTACTCGAACTGGGTCGTTGTTAAATCTGTATAGAGGGGGCTCCGGCCCAATCTCCATTTTCCTTCCCTCCAAATCCATCCTTTTGTACGCATGGGCGTACAATATATCGACCGATGAACCGTTATCAATCAAGATTCTCTTCATGTCCACCGAACCAATATGTGCATTGATCACCAGCGCTCCATCATGCGGTCCAATAGGTTTTGACGGGTAATCTTAATTAGAAAAAGAGATGACCATTCCAGGGTACTATCGGTCCCTCCTAGCAGGTTGTTCGGACACTGTGAGTATAGAATCTAGCACCCCATGCTTTTTCCTCCCGATCACCTTCCCGATCGAACCACCTGTTATCACATCCACCACTCGTCGAACTATCTGCACTTGTTCCGGTTGTGGCTGAGGGTTCCACTCTTGACTAATATTATTTTATCCCCTTCCTGAACCCTCTCTGCCCACGACATATTAAACTGATTCCCCACTCCGAACATTCTTCTCAATTAGTTCCCTCAAATCACTGCAATCTTCTGTAGAGTCTCCGAATGTCTAGTGATAATTATAGTATCTATTACGATTTTCTCTCTCCGAACAAGTGTTGTTAAGGTAAGGCTCAAAATATGGCATGTCCTTCATTTCCTCAAATATTAAAGATCGGTCCATGTTGAGAGAAGTATAGACTTTGTTAAATCCACGGTTCGGGAAGGACAGTCGACCTCCTCCGGAACCCCCATTGTTGAAGTTCTTCGCCTGATTATCAGACCTATTTTTATTATGTTCTCGATCCTTCATTTTCTACTATATTTGGCTTCAAACTAATCATTTCTTCCTCAAATATTATGTACCCTTCAACTCTTTCAAAGGCTTTGGCCAAGTTCTTCAGATGATTGAACATTAAGTCTTTCACTAGCTTCTTTGATTTTACACTGTCCAAACTGTGACGCCCCCAAAATAGGTATACATCACCCATTTGAGTCGCCAAATACATGGAACATAAATCAAATACAAACTTCTTTTATACAATACGACAACAGTGTAGCTTAGAGTTTTTACACGAATATTGTCTCATAGACAATATTCAAACTCAAATGAAGTCCTCATTACATTTATTATCACACTATTTTATAAAATAGTGAGGACTACTATAGCCACCATCTCGGACCGTCACTCTGTTCCCCGACTAGTCCCGGTTATGTTCTCATTTCCTGAAGAGAACAATGAAAACAAAAGGGTGAGCTCAACTAGCCTAGTAAGAAATATCATGACTAAGATAATGCAGAATAAATTATCATTAGCCTTCAATAATGTTAAACTGATAAAAATACAATAAACATCAAGTTTAACTACAGCGGAACAAACAATCCATTAGAAGAGTCAAGTAGAGCATGATGTCTACTATCTTCTATGATTTAAAAAGTTTTTCATCAACTTTATCACTGAGACTCAACTTAATAAATAAACCACATCATCGAATCATCCCTGTACTACGGGCCAAGGATATTCATGTAATCATCAATGGTTATGATCATACCAACAACTGTCCATCAATGCAATACGGGCCAATGAAGAATTTTACCATATCATTTGTAATATTACGGTCATGATTATACTGAATAATCCCTGGTCATAATCATACCAATCAATAATACATCTATGCACGTAAGCCACATATGACTTTTATCACAATATAAGCATGAGGATGATGATAATGATATAAGAATTCAATTAAAAGAAAGCAAAGGATAAATTTTTAAAGATTTATAATTTAATTTATCCAAAATTCAATAATATCCAAATTATCTACATGATACTTCTTTGTGGAGTAAAATTCAAGAATAATATTGTATCAAAAATGATTTGGACATCAAAGAAATCAATTTTTGTCATGAATAATTCCCCGGGTGAGTATTACCCGAGTGAATAGTACCCCGTGAATAGTACTTTAGGAATAGTACCCCATGAATAGTACTTTGTGAATAGTACTTGTGAATAGTACTTTGTGAATAGTACCCGTGAATAGTACTTTGTGAATAATACCCCGTGAATAGTATTTTGTGAATAGTACCGTATAAATGAATACTACTCATGGACAGTACTCCGGCATGAAAAAATTAAAATTTAACAAGAATGTGCAGAAAATATCCTTGTGAAACGATACTAGATGAAGCAAAAATTTCAAGGATATTCTACTAATTTCACGGAGTACAGAAGCAATACTTTAACAAAATGAGGGTATAATCAGGAATACGAGACGAAATAATATTACTCACATACTACAGAGTATGGAAGAAAATATTATTCCTTATGAATACTAAAAAAATAATATCCCTTACCTCAGAAGAAGACTGGATACTGGAATAGTGAAGTAATAGATTTCTCTTCTTCTTTCTCTCTCTATAATTGCTCTTGTGAGTCTAAGTGAATTGGTGAGAATAAAAGAAGAATGAGCTTCTATTTATAGGAAAATATAGTTTCGATAATTGCACGTTTTGGGGTTCAAAATATTACAGTATAATACCTTCATCTTTTCCTTTATTTTTAATTTAGTCCTGCAAGTATTATCAAACTTGCACCACCTCCCCTAATAGTACATGAATGTGAATCAATAGTACATTCATGTGAATCAATAGTTCTATATATGTGAAAAATAGTTACGGTATAGTACCTTCATCTATACCTCTATTTTTAATTTAGTCATGCAAGTATTATCAATCTTGCACCACCTCCCCTGATAGTACATGCATGTGAACAAATAGTTATAAGCATGTGAATTAATAGTAATTAATTGCTAATTTATCCGATCAATTACCCGATTGGTTAATATAACCTCCAGAAATAAATTATTATCGAAATAAATGTCGATTTCCACTATTAATCCCAACACAATGGAAATATCAATTTCATCTTTAATCAACGCAAACTTATTCATCATTAATATCATAACTCACAATATTTAACAACCAGATCATTCACAGGAAAGAGGGGGCTTTCCGATAAGAATTTCTCCATATTGACGCGCAATTAGGTGACCAAACCTCTCATTGACAGAACTTTCTAAACATTGTCAATATTGCAAATAATAATATGAATAAATTTGTCATCTCAATTATTGATTTAATAATATAAAATATTATGCAGATGATACTGTGATAATAATTGAATCAATAATATGAGAGATATTATGCAACAATTACCGTAGCAATAATTGAGTATAACTGAGTGACTTCTCACGTAAACATTAATAATCAATACCGTGTGCTACTATGCAACCACGCGTATTACTGTTATTTTACCACCGGGTATTTCAACAGTTTAATGGTAAAACTTTCTCTGTTATTTTTATAAAAAAATAATCCTGTCATTTTCTAACTCCGATAATAATTTCGTTTGTGGGATCCACCAATGATTGTGCCGTCATATGAATATTCCTTGTTAAAACGAATATTCTCCGACCAATCGAATATTTTATAACCACTTGCTTAGTTTGTAAAATTTATAAATATTACCCACAACTATAATATTATATCAAATCCACACCATAATATTCAAAAATATATTTCGAGAAAAATTAATTTTTGTTCATAAAAGTTGGGGTCTTACACAAACCATTCTGAAATTGTCCAAGTGCCTAAAGGTTGTTCAAATCCACCACTTGTCCAATCGGTTCCCGAAACCTCTTCACGTACTAACCCAAGGTCTCGCTCGAGTATTGCCTGATCTAAACTAAGGACCTGGTTGGCTTTCCCCTCCTCTTATTATTGCTGAACCGAGCGTGGAACTTATCGTAAAGCCCTTTCCAAGACGAGATTGAGTTCGGGGCTAACGCCATCATCCACTACCGAGCGTCTTTCCTCAAAGTAGTCATGAACATCTGACATTTGGGAGCATCCGAATAGTCGTAGTAATCCATCATCCGATCATAAGCCTGACTGTGTTCATAAGGGTCCCCTGAACCGTCATAACTCTCCATGTGAGGGGGTTTCTTACTCGGATCCGTCTTCTCTTGAACAATTTATGAGGAAAACGGTGATGAAGATTTAACTGGGTCATAAAATTCTAATTCCCCTCAGCTAACCGTTTCTCCAGTTCAGCCACCTTCCTTTCTAGCTCTTCTATCTCACTTCTTCGGGGGAAGGATCTCTTCTGCCTCACCTTCTTCTATCGGGAGATAAATATCGTCTCATGTAATTTGATCGACCTCTACTTTTGGAACTCGTTTCCCTAGAGGGACTTCGGTGCCTACTCCCAGTGTTTCGAGAGCCGTTTGAATGATGTGTCCTGGAGTGGTTCCTAGGTAAATGTTCTCCTAATCTGCCCCTGTGACTGCTTCTTGATGAGTGGGTTTCATACCTACGAATCAGATACCTATTTGGATTTAAACAATGTTTAATCCGTCTATTTTAGAATCATTTTATTTATTTGTGCTTGTTTTGTTTGCAGGTTTCAGTATGTGTTAGCTTCGATATGATGGTGACAATGTGGCGGGAATTGGCATGAAAAGCAAAGAAAACTACAGAGTACAACATAGTACCTCGCTGGGCGGGCATTTAACAAAGGAAACACCCCACCAGGGCGGGGGTACACGTGGAAGAAAATAACTTAACACCCTGCTAGGACGGGGGCTCCCATACTTAAATATCCCGTCGGGGCGGGGGTACGCGGATCAGAAAGAGGAATTTGAATACAGTTCTACTACTGCTATGACATGGACTGAATGACTTTGGTTTCAATTGGGACTGGTTAGAGGACATTCAATCATACAATCATCAATTTCAACTTTGAAGCCTTAATTGGAGAAGATTGTGGAGGAACAGAGCGAAGGAGCAAGGATCATAAAGATTTTAGAATTGAGAGATATGAAGGGTGGTGTAATACTATTCTTATTCTTTTATTTCAGTTTCTGTAATTGGGATGATGTATTCTTTAATCTATTCAGTGTTTAATTCATTAATTATGAACTAATTATCTTATTAAGCTTGTAATGTATCTTTAAGTGAAATAATGATTATCATGCTTTGATTTCAGTTCAATAAAGCTATCTTTTCAGTTCATCTTTTATGATTTGTGCGTAATTTATGAATTGCTTGATCACCAATTCTATGTGGATTTGTATGGATTCGAGAGATGAGATATGAATCTAGACTTAGTCATAATAGCATGTGTTTATGATTTCTACGTTTTGATGGAATTCATGATGTATGTTTAGGATAGAGATATACCTAACATCGCATGTAATCGTGTAAGAACTTGGAATTTAAATCTTCTTCGATTGTAATTCACATAGAGATATAATGAATTAGTTAATTAGGGTGTTTGACTTAATTCTATCAATTGTGGATTTAAGTTGATATGGTGTTAGTGCATTGAGAGATGGCTAATTCTACTTTGTGTTCTTGATTAATGAACTGGAATAGTTAATTGGATTGAAAAGAAGTGTGATAATATGAGTAAAGCATAAAGTGAAGTTATAGGCTTAATTCTTCATTATCTGATTAAAATTGGCAGTAATTAGTTGAGTTGATTTGTTTTGATTTTTATTTATTAGTTTTTATTTATTTTCAATCATTAATTCGATTAGTTTAATAAAATTGAGATAATAAAAAGCTGGTAATTGTTAGATTAAAATTAATACTTCTCTCTGTGGGAACGATACTCAACTCATCATTATATTACTTGTTGATCACGTATACTTGTGTGATGTGCATAATTAGATTACACCCAACAAGTTTTTGGTGCCGTTGTCGGGGACTAGTTATAGATTTTATTACTTTCAATATCAATTTAATTAGATCAATTTTAGTTATAAAAAAAAATTCCTTTTGTTTTTGTTAATTCTTGTTTCAGGTTCGCTTACTTAGCGCATGCAAACTCGGTCAAAGAAACTTGATTTGCTTCCTTACGAGGATGACATCGAACGAAGGTTTCAAAGGCTTAGTAAGTGGATTAAGGAAACTAGAGAGAATTTTGATAAGCAAGAAAGTATGGCTGTAGATGATTAGAAAGCACTTAGGGACTATGCTACTCCCAAAGTCACTGAAATTCAGTCAAGCATTACCAGGCCTGCGATAGCTGCAAACCATTTTGAGATCAAGGCTGAGACAATTCAGATGATACAGAATTCAGTACAGTTTGGGGGATTGGCCAATGATGACCCAAATGAGCACCTTGTTAGCTTTCTGGAGATTTGAGATGCCTTCAAATACAATGGGGTATTTGATGATGCAGTTAGGCTTCGTTTGTTTTCGTTCACACCGCGAGACAAGGCGAAGAGCTGATTACATTCACTACCGCCAGGGTCAATCACTACTTGAGATGACCTAGCTCATAAATTTTTAGCTAAATTTTTCCCACTGGCGAAGACTATGAAGATGAGGAATGAGATTACGACATTTGAACAGCAGCATTTGGAGTCTCTGTATGAAGCTTGGGAAAGATGCAAGGAATTGTTAAGGAAGTGTCCACATCACAGATTACCCAAGTGACTGTAGATGAACACCTTTTACAATGGGCCTGATCTGATTGAGATAAAGATTAAGACAATGGTTGCAGATGAACACCTTTTACATTTCAGTCTGGGGGACCTTTTATGGCTAAAAGATTTAAGGAAGCGTATGATCTGATTGAGACAATGGTGGTTAACAACTACCAGTGGCCCACAGCAAGAATGGCATAACCTAAGGCAGCTAGGGTGTTAGAAGTAGATGGAGTAACAACTTTAGCAGCTCAGATTTCAATGCTATCAAAGAAGATGGATGCCATCACGGGTGCACACGTTCATCATGTGGCGTATGTTTGTGAATTATGTGCGGGAAAACATCTGACAGAACAGTGTACCATCAATCCAGTCGTAGTACAGTTTGTAGATAGTTATAACAGAATACCTCTGAATCCGTATATAAATACCTACAACTCGGGGGCAAGAAACCATCCAAAATTTTTGTGGAGCAACAATCAAAATCAGCAAGCTTCACGACAATCCTATCCCCCCGGTTTCCAAAATCAGCATCAACAGTTAGCTCCGCAACATGAGAAAAAGTCAGATTTAGAAGAGTTGTTGCTGAAATACATATCAAGTAATGAGGCAGCTATTAAAACACAAGCGGCGGTGTCGACATCGGGATTTTTATTTGTCCCTTTCTGTAGGCCTGACTGAAATGTAAATATATATATAAGCTGTAAACGCACCGTATATGATATCCAGGCTCCACCGAACAAAGTTCGATAATATATATATATATATATATATATATATATATATATATAAGCAGTAAACGCACCAGATGTATATCCAGGCTCATATAAATACATAAGTATTTATATATATATAAAAGAAGTAAACGCTCCGAATATTATATTCGGGCTCAATCGAAGCATAGTTCGATAATATATATATATATATATATATATATATAAGTAATAAAAAGTCACAGATCGACGATCCGGGCATACCCACATGATGCGACTCTCAACGCGAGTAGATATATATATATATATATACAGAAGTGATGAAAAGCCTAAAAATATGAAATATCTTATAGTGGGCTGCCAAGAAGACTTTAGATAGCTTTTGACGTCTGAAAACTCGATTTCCACCGGTTAAATTTCAGTATGTAGCAAAACACGAGCTTACAAGTGTTTAGAAAGAAGAATCACTCAATTTAGAGCACTATAGAAGTGTTTATGAGTTGAAATGGACAGAGTTTTCTCTCCTTTTTCTCTTTCTTTTTTTTAAATGAGCAAACAAGTGCCCATATTTGTAGAACGGATGGTCGCGGGTCTACTTGTGGCTGCTGTGACGAACGAGATTTTGTAATTTAATTTTAATATTTATTGAATTAAATAAATATTTTTGATGATTTAATTATTAGATTAAATAATTAATTGATGAAGTTGTGGTAGATTAATTTAATTATGTGTTATATTTATTAAATTAATGTTGAGAATTTTATTATTCAAAATATGTAATTATGTGAGTTTATTGAATTAAAAGAAATATTTAATAAGCCTAATATTATTTTATTTAAATTAATAATTAATGAGAAAATTAATAATTTGACATAATTAATAATTGAGACAATTAATTATGTGACTATGTGAATTAATGAGAAATTATCATATTTTATTTAAATTAAAGTAAATAAGATATTTGATTTATTTTATAAAGGGTATAACACTATTAAACTATAGGATAAAAGATTTATTAAATTAAATGGATTTGAGCCATTTAAGGCTAGCCAAACGAAGCCTTATTGGGAGTTAGGAGCAGTTAACCCATGATCGGGTTAACTGACCACACAGCGTCAGTTTCCTATATTTTCATACGTCTTCTTCTTTTTATTTTCTAAGTTTGTAAAAGCAAATCACAGAGAGAATTTAGAATCAGTGAGAGTAAAAGAGAAGGATTGTGAGAAATTAGAAGTTGCTATCACCCTTGTGTAATCCAAGCAGAGCAATTAAGGGTAAACCCTTAAACTTAAGTTTTTATTTACGTCATTTGAAGTTTTTATGGAAAATTGTGTAAGTCTCTGTAATTGAAAATTTAGAGTCTCTGTAATTGAAAAGGGGAACGATTATGTGTATATATGCGTTAATATGTTATCATAACATGTTTAACTATATCTTGTATATTTCCATAACATCAGTTTCATAAAATAGGTTTTATATTATTCTTCAAAAATACAGATAATAGAAATATGGCCATATGGACCTTACACACGAATTTTATGTGTTAAATCATATGTTGCATCATAAATTTATACTTGCATATGATTATGTATGTTAAAACAAAGAAATCAAACTTCGAATGGACATATTTGGTGTTATAACGAACCTGTAGTGTTAATTTTTATGTTTTGTGTTCAAAACTTTGAAGAACATCAAGAACAGTAAAATTAAATATTTTGATTCTGTAAATTATGTGTTTTAACTTGTTAAAATCATGCTAGAAGGGTTGAGTAGTAGTTATATGTGTATTACAGTGTTTGGGTATGTCTAAATTCGTGTAAGAATAAATTAATTGGAGGTTTTGGCCATGTTCTGCAATTTTTCGCAAATTGCAGAAGCTGGTCTATCGTTCGCCTTCGTAGTGGCGCTTGACTCCATGCCTTAAGGCTCATGTGCAATACCACCGCGTCTTAAATAACCAGAGAACAAGCCTAACAGTGGCGCCACAGCGCCACTCTGCAGATTGTCCAGACATGAAATTTTTAATTGTTCAAGGCTAGGAATGTGATAGTAACCTAATCTAATGAACATAAAAATATGTTAGACGTATAACGAGACGTTAAAATAAATTCTTAACATGTCAATAACACATTTACATGTGGAGTGAATTATTGAACGCATAGTTAGCTTATTGTTCGTGAAGTGTAAATTATATGACAATAAGTGTGGTAATTTGACTAAGTATAGTCATAATCCGAGTTAGACAAAAATAATGAACTTGTACTGACTAGTTACGTTAATTGACTGGTATTGTGAATATAAATGGTATGTAGGATTAAATCGAGGAACATATATAATTAACGTGTAATCTACGCACGAGGCAAGTTTCCTAACCCTACTTGTTATCGTTATGCAAGTCTATAAACTTATCTCTTTACATTGAACAAATTCCAAACTTATGTCCTATATCAAACAAGTTCTTATTATTTATTAATCTTTTCAAAGTATGATTCTGTTATATAATATTTATTCTATTGTATACCTCTTAAGTTTGTTATTCGATTTAAATATCAGTTATTGTTGAATCTTGTAAGACTAGTGAACCCTTATTGATTCGACTAGTCCATAGTTGATGAATGTTCTAAATTTCAGAACCCTTATTGATTTATCCAAACCAAACTTCCTTTGGTGCGGACTCTAATGTCAAACTGAGATGAACAACCCTGTATAGGGATTATTTATGCGTTAACGTTAAGATATTGTGCGCGTGATGGTACTAAGGGCTGATCCCACGAGTACGGTAGAAAAATCCATAGTCTTATGATTGTTAAAGGTTTCAAGTATAACCCTTGATAACCTAGGACATAGTTTAAGGTCTTATGACCCTCAGAAATCTTTTGATTCTTGTTATTCATTCTTGATTCAAAAGTTGAGTTTTTTATTCCAGAAGTCTTTGATTCACTTGCATATTATTATATTATTATTTTATTATTGTACTTGTGGGAAACCGATCGAGCTCACTCTTACATAATAATAACATTGCAGTTAAGAACGAAAGGTTCGAAGAGCTTTCTACTAGCAAAGGCAAGGGCAAGATTAACAAATGATGAAGACTTGTTATTTTATGTGATGATGTATTTATGTTTTAGTATTATGTTAATGATGTGTAAGACGATTAATTGTTTATGTTTCCGCAGTTAAGATTTAAGGTTAGTATGACCTGGGATTTATGTATTTATTTCTGATGACGTAACTCCTTAAGGAGAGGATTTATTTCTATCTATCTATGCTTTCATTTATTATGGGTAGATAGACATATAATGTTCGTATATTGAACACCAAATCATGTGGGAATTGAAGTACCCAGATTTGGGGGTGTCACAGCTGCCCGGGTTACCCCAGGCCATACAGGTCCCATCATCCTGAATTACGTGCAATTTGGCTACGCGCTGTCCGCTCGAACCTTTATAACTTTTAATTCGGGCATCCAATTAAGGCGTTCTGTACCTTTACAAAATGATGTTGTCGAGAGCTACACAATGGCTTGGGATTAGAGATTGTATGCCGGGAAGATGGGTCCATGACAAGATCTTCAAGTCTTCAAATTCTATCCGGTGTGCTGCCTTGTGTAGTAGTCACTCGGGATTTGAGCTATGGTTCTTGTCGGACACTTATGTATGCAGTGTGGGTTTGAATGATGCTGAGACAATGTAAATATAGTAACGAGGTGGCAAAATGACAATTTTCCCCCTCATCGGGGTTATCTCCGGCTTTGTGCAAATGTAACAGTCATTTCTGAGGGTTATCTCTGAGATTGGGTTACTGTGAGTGATGAATGTCCTCAGGGTTATCTATGAGGTGTCTTGACCTCCCGGTGTTATCTTCGGGGTTGGAACTGATCATCTCGGAGTTGTCTCCGGGGTTGAAACTGACTATTCCGTGGTTATCTCCAGAACTGGAACGACATCCCTCGTGGTTATCTCCGAGGTTAGAAATGAGTATCTCGGGGTTTTCTCCGAGATTGAAAACTGAGTATCCCGGGGTTGTCTCTAGGATTGAGCTTGTGTTGGCATTGAATAACAGGCCTCAAGGGACATTACCAAGTGACACGGAGAATAATATGAGGGGAAATCATGAACAGTGTCAAGCAATCACATTACGAAGTGGAAAATATCTTGAGGGACAAAGTGAAGAAAATTTTCCAAAGAAAGATGTGAAAGAAAGTGAAGAAAAGTTAGTTGAAGAAAAGCAGGGTGAAGACAAACAAGTGGATAAGAATCAGGCAGATGTTGATCCAGTTGTCTATCCTCCACCACCATTTCAGTAGAGAGTTCAAAAACATAAATTAGACAAATAATTCGCTAAGTTTTTGGAAATTTTCAAGAAATTTCATATTAACATTCCATTCGCGGAAGCCCTAGAACAGATGTCGAGCTATGCAAAGTTTATGAAGGGTATTATGTCCAGGAAGAATAAGTTAGAAGACTATGAGACTATTGCATTGACAGAGGAATGTAGTGCGGTATTATAGAGGAAGTTGCCTCCAAAGTTAAAGGATTCGGGGAGTTTTACCTTTCCTTGCACAATTGGGAACATAGCCTTCAACAAATGTTTGTGTGATTTGGGTGCGAGTGTGAACCTCATGCCATTATCTGTGTATACTCAGTTGGAATTGCCGACACCGAAACCTATAAACATCTCACTATAGTTGGCGGATAGATCAGTTACTTATCCAAGAGGGATTGTTGAGGATATACTAGTAAAGGTGGGTAAGTTTATATTTCTAACAGATTTTATCATTCTGGATTATGAAGAGGACAAGAACATCCCCATTAACTTAGGGAGGCCATTCTTGGCTACTTGGAGGACTCTCATTGATGTTCAGAAAGAAGAGTTAACGATGAGAGTACAAGTCCAAGAAGTGAAATTCTGTGTGTTCAAAACAATGAGATTCCCTTCAGATGAGGAATAGTGTTTCAGAATGGATGTGATCGAAAAGATGGTTAATAAAGATTTGATTAGAGGTTTGGACAGGGATCCGTTGGAAAACACTTTGATGGGGGATGCCGACTTGGATGATCCAGAATTTGTGGAATATTTGCATATGTTGGATGCATTGCCTAGAGTGAGTAGATTCAAGGTGCCATTCGAGCCACTACATACGGAACAGAAAGCATCATCACGAATCAAACCCTCACTTGAGGAACACTCTGGAGCTAAAACCTCATCCTAAACACCTCAAGTATGATTTTTTGGAAATTCTGATACTTTACTTGTTATTATTGCATCTGCACTTAACAATTTACTGGAAAGTAAGTTGCTGAGGGTACTTCGAGAGTACAAGTTTGCAATAGGATGGATAATAAGCCCTTCATTCTTTATGCACAAGATACTCTTGGAAGAGGATGCAAAGACGATAGTGGAACAGTAAAGAAGGCTCAATCCAATCATGAAAGAGGTTGTGGAGAAAGAGATTTTGAAATGGTTGGATGTCCGGATAATCTACCCTATTTAAGACAGTTCATGGGTAAGCCCAATTCAGTGTGTCCAGAAGAAAGGAGGAATGACGATTGTGACAAACGATGATAATGAATTGATACCGACAAGGACAGTGATCGACTGAAATGTATGCATGGATTACATGAAGCTTAATAAGGCAACCCGTAAGGACCACTTTCCTCTACCTTTCATCGATCAGATGTTTGACTGTTTGGCCGGACATGAGTATTATTGCCTATTGGACGGGTATTCGGGGTATAATCAGATCGTCATTGCTCCAGAGGATCAAGAGAAGACTACATTCACGTGCCCATATGGCCAATTTGCTTTCAGGAGGATGTTATTCGGGTTATGTAATGCACCGATAACCTTTCAGAGATGTATGATGGCTATATTTTCAGACATGATGGAGCGTAATGTTGAAGTTTTTATGGACGAATTTTCAGTATATGGGAATACCTTTGATAGTTGTCTTGAGAACTTGGTGATGATATTGAAATGATGCGAAAGTCTCTACGAAATGGTTGGGAAAAGTGCCATTTTATGGTTGAAGAGGGAATTATTCATGGGCACAAATTCTCTGCGAAAGGGTTGGAAGTAGACCGGGCAAAGTTGGAAACTATTGAAAATTTTCCACCTCAGACCTCAGTTAAAGGAATTCGCAGTTTCCTCGGGGTCGATTTATTAAAGATTTCTCAAAGATTGCAAAGCCACAATGCAGTCTATTAGAGAAAGAGGCAATTTTCAGATTTGATGAAGAATGTTTGACATCATTTGAATAGTTGAAGAAGAAATTGACTACAACTCCCGTGATCGTAGCACCGGATCGGACGATGTCGTTTGAGTTGATGTGTGTTGCTAGCGATTACGCGGTAGGGGCTATTTTGGGGCAACGCCGAGAAAAGATATTCCATATTATATATTATACAAGTAAAACCCTCACAGATGCTCAATTGAACTACACAACTATCGAGAAATAGTTACTTGCGGTCATGTACGCCTTTGATAAATTTAGAGCATATCTTATAGGAACAAAGGTTGTGGTATACACGGGCCACTCGACGATTCGGTATTTAATTTCCAAGAAAGATGCAAAGTCTAGGCTTATTCGATGGATTCTACTCCTTCAAGAGTTTGATTTTGAAATCAAGGATAGGAAGGGGACATAAAAACAAGTAGCTAATCATCTTTTGAGGTTGGAAAATACGGACAAGGACAAAGAATATAAGTGTTTGATCAATGTGTCATTTCCGGATGAACAATTATTTGGAGTAAATTCTAAATTTCCATTGTATGTGGATTTTGCTAATTACTTGGTGAACAAGATCCTTCCCCCTGATTTGACACGTCAACACAAAAAAAAGTTCCTACATGATGTCAAGTGGTACATGTGGGATGAGCCTTATCTATTCATATAGTGTGCAGATAAGATGATTGGTCGATGTGTGCCCTACAATTAAGTGAATAGAATCTTGCATGCATGCCATGCATCTGCATATGGGGGACACTATGGAAGTGAGCGAACAACGACAAAGGTACTTTTGACAGGATTTTACTGGTCTACTGTGTTCAAAGATGCCCACCAGTTCGTAAAAAGCTGTGATAGATGTCAAAGGGTGGGTAATATTTCAAAAAGGAATGAGATGCCGCTCAACACAATCTTGGAAGTCGAGATTTATGATGTATGGGGGATCGATTTTATGGGACCTTTTTTCGCCTTTATACAACAATTTATACATCCTGCTAGCTATGGATTATGTATTGAAGTGGGTTAAAGCTGTGGCACTCCCTACGAATGATGCCAAAGTGGTTTTGAAGTTCCTACAGAAAAACATTTTCACAAGATTTGGCACGTCGAGAGCAATTATAAGTGACAAGGGAAGTCACTTCTGCAATAAGTTCTTTACAGATCTCTTGGCAAAGTATGGAGTTAATCACAAGGTTACAACGACTTATCATCCCCAAATGAGTGGCCAAGCAGAGCTTTCGAATAGAGAGGTGAAACAAATTTTATTAAAAGTGGTGAATCCGAACAGAAAAGGCTGGTCTCTGAAGTTAGGCGACGCTTTATGAGCTTATCAAACAGCATACAAGACACCAATTGGGATTTCTTCGTATCAATTTGTCTACATGAAAGTGTGTCATCTCCTAGTAAAACTTCAACACAAAGCATATTGGGCCATTCAAAAGCTAAATTTTGATCAATTAGATGCAAGCGAGAAAAGATTGGTGAAACTTAATGAGCTGGATAAGTTTCGACTGCAAGCATATGAAAATTCTAAGCTGTATAAGGAAAAGGTCAAGAAGTTGCACGATCATAAGATTTTGCAGAGGAAGTTTGAACCGGACCAAGTTATCTTATTATACAACTCTCGACGGAGGTTATTTCTCGGGCAACTCAAATCACGAAGGTCGGGGCCATTCACTATCAAGACAGTCTACCCACATGGCGCCGTTGAAATCTATAGCAGGAATCCGCTTGAAACATTTAAAGTCAACAGGCAGCGTCTAAAGCCTTATTAGGGTGGTGACAATGAAAATCAAGCCACCACGATCACTCTTGCTGATGCGCCATGACACAGGGAGTAGTCAAGCTAAAAGACTTAAAAACAAGCGCTCATTGGGAGGTAACCTAATTTTCTTGTCAAAAATAGTATTTTAGATTCATGTCGCTTAATTCGTAGTTTAGTTAATAATTTAGTATTACATAGTTCAATTACGTGCAATTCTTAGGTAATTAGTTAGTTATTGTACTAATTTACGGTTTTCTTATTCAAACTCCATGTATTTAACTTAAAATTTTTGTTTTAATGGTTTTTAGGTACTGATGATGAAGTGTTACAAGCGTGCGGGTCAAAATTATTGAAAAATTGAAGTTCTGGAGAAATTACATGCCCACCCCGACAAGTGTATTTCTGCTCGACGACGCTGCTTACCGCCTTGGGGGCCTCTTTATATACCCCAGCCGGCCTTTTAAAGGAATTACCTCACTTCAAATGGGTAATGCGGAAAGTCAATTTTTAAAAACACTTACAGAATCGTGGCTACACCACTTTCATCTCTCATAACTGAAACCTATCACTCCTAATACCCACAAATTTACTCCATAACTTCTTAATCTCCACTGAATCCGTCCATTACTTTCATCATATATACACTTAACCTCAATTTCATCAATTCCACACCACATAACCATCACGTTCTCAGAATTTCAATCACCAAAACCTAGGGTTCTACACTTTTCGGGTTTGTAGCAAGGAAGGAGGGAGAATTCAGTAATTGGTCACTCAACAACAGCAATATCATCATTAAGTGAGGAAAATCAGTGTGGGTAGAAACTTTCACCAGTTTTTCATCATAGTTTGGATTCCAGTCTTCAATTTTGGGTATTGTGAATTGTTGTGCACACCAACCGTTTGAGATATTGCCTAAGAGTAAGTTTGGGGGAGTTGATAACTGAAGTAGTGTGGAATGGCACCGAAAACACCTGTTAAACGCCAATGGGGCGAAGGGTCATCACCACCGACCCGTAGCTTCGACAAACACAAAATTATCAGTGCCTACGTGGCTGAAAAATATGATTATTTCACACTAAAGGCACTGACACCGGAGAGGGGGTTGAGGCCAAATTCCTTTGATGGGAAGATAAGGAGACAAATCAACGAACAAGGTTGGGATACATTTACTGATTAGCCAGACCCTATAGTTGTGACTGAGGTGATAACATTTTATGCCAACACTGAGGATAAAGCACCGTTTATGGCATTTGTGTTGGGCAAGTAAGTTCCTTTCAGTTCTAAGGCGATAAATTTGTTCTACAACTTGCGAGCCCCAACTGTTTGTCAGTATGTTCAACTGTGAGATAGCAACCCAAACTACGATCAGATTCTCACGGAAATATCAAAACCTGACACTACATGGGCAAAACGGAAGAAAGGTGGAACCTTGTTTATGAGCAAGGATTTGAGTTTGTATAGCAAGATATGGTATGCATTCCTGTGCGTGAAGCTATTTCCATCAACACATGTAAGTGAAGTTATAAAAGAGAAGGTTCTACTCCTAAATGCCATAGTGGAAGATTTTGATATTGATATCGGTGCCATCATTAGCTTCTCGATCCAGCCTGCTTACGCGGGCTATTTTCAGGAGGATTGTCACACCCTTCACTTATCTGTGAACTGTGTAGACAATCAGAGGTTATATGGTCGACAAATGAGACCGTGCAGCAGCCATTATAGCTACTTGACTCATGCATTATTGCTAGATACTAAGTATGGGCTGGAGGGGAGTCGCATCCTAGAGGGTTTGGATTTGTATTTCTTGATGCTTCTGAGGAAGGGGACACTGAGGATACCTCTGAGGATGAGGAGTTGTCTGAGGGTTCTGAGGAGGCTGCGAGGGGTAGTAGGCCTACCAAGTATATGTTTAGTACCCAGTTCCGCAGCTTGCAAAGATAAATTGATGATCGATACAGATAAGAAGATAAAAATCTGAAGAGAATTGTAGTGAGACAAGATCATATGTTTACCACAATGACCACTTTCCATGCTTCATTGGCTGAAGCATTTCAAAGAATGAATCCAGCTGCGACAGATCAGTACCAATTCCCGAATCCACAGCCACTTCCTGGATATCCACCATCTGTCTCTGATGTTAAAGAGATGCCACCACCATAACCACCGACTGCTTAGCTACCACAGGGAAGTCCTCTTACACTTTTATGCTTTATTTTCACAATGAAGACATTATTTTCCATAAGTTTGGGGGAGTAGTGTAGTTTAGTAGTTTTCTCTAGTTTTTATGTTTCTGATGAGTATGTTAGTTTATGTTTTATGTTAATTGCATTTAGTTAGTTCATATTATTTCATGTTTGCATTCATGTAGTTGCATTATTAGTATAATATAGTTCTGTTTTCATAGTTAGTGTAAGAACTAAGAAATTCATGATTTAATAATTATTTTAATA
Source organism: Panax quinquefolius (assembly GCA_020205615.1). NCBI lineage: Eukaryota > Viridiplantae > Streptophyta > Magnoliopsida > Apiales > Araliaceae > Panax > Panax quinquefolius. Next base: position 82,332,830 of record CM035164.1, on the reverse strand, counting down.
TAAGAGAATGAATATTTATTTGAATATAAATGTTAATGTTTTGTAAGCGGAGTAATTAAATTAATTTTCCTTGGATTAATACGAATTAAGAAGTGTGGAATTATGATGAGCATTTTTGAAGTGCCTTGTGTGGCATAATTTCAAATGAAGAAATTCACTAAGTGAGTTAAAAGAGAACTATGAAGATTAATTATGTGATTCCGTATATGGAATGAATAAGTTTTAAACTAGTAATATCACCAATATGGAAGTTAATTCATATCCTGTAAAACTAGTGTGATGATAGAAGTTGGAACTGGCTTAGAGCTAAACCATTTTAGCCTTTCGCCAGGGACCCACAGCAATGCCGCCCTCAATGAATACAAAATGGTGTATGCTACTTGCCATTGGTTAGTCTGAGATAGGTTAGTTTCTACTGTAGAAATGAAATTGAACACTTTTGTTATATGTGTGAAATTAATAAATCATAGGATAAAGGTACATTATGTTTATATAAGTTACCAAGTAGTACAATGAAATCCCATGTGATCTTTAATACAGAAATAATTAAAATAGCTATGTATTCTAGAAACTGGGAAAGGAATTAAATGTTTAAATAAACATTAATATTAAATAGTGTTATTATGTGGTTGTGAGAGTAGTAAAAATAATTATGGGAGATACCCGGACAATAATACCTAACTGCGTTATTTTATTGCGTGTATTTAATGTACACAGATTATATGATGTGAGTACAGAATTAATCCCTAATTTGCTAATATAGTAACAATTGTACATTAAAATTATATTTTTGGGAGTTAAAGTAACTAAACTAAGCTCAAGTTGCTGAGATTTGCTGTAAGACCCCAAATTATTAATAAAATAAAATTTAATTTCCTCTATTTATCATTTTGAAATAGTAAGGGTTGGTTTGATTAATGTGGTTAGTTATGGGTAAAATGCGCAAATATTTCAAGTGGTTATAAAAATACTCATTGTTGTCGGAGAATATTCGTTTGGTCGTGGAATATTCTTACTGTCGGGAAATATTAAATGACGACCTGTAGTGATTTTGTGTGGACCCCATAACTTGAAAGCGATTGGATGAAGAAACGACAAGTATAAGTTGTTTATAAATAATGGCATAGTTATTTACAATTATCATCACTGGAATACCTATTGGTTAAAACACGATGTCTACGCGTTGTTGACAAGAAGACATACCAGTATTGCACCAATTATTGATTCTTACGTAAGAAGGCACTACTCAATAATTATTACGATGAAGTCTTTATTCGATATTTTATTTTATTGATTCAATAATTGTTTGCGTTGATATTTTATATTCTTTGTTATTTCAATAATTATCACTACAAAGTATTTTCCATTATCGAAGCAATAATTCATATTATCGAATAATATTATTAGAAAACATTATTGACAATGTCTAGAAAGTTCATGCTAAGGAGAGGTTTGGTCACCTAATTGCGGCGCCAAGAAAAGAAATTCTTATTGAAAGCCCCTCTTTCCGGAGGCGCACTGGTTGTCGATATTGTGATTACGTAATATTATTTGTAAATAATTAATTATTGATTTATATGATGAGGAAAATATTGATTTTATGTGGATATAGATGGAGAAAATTTTTAAAGTGACAATGGTTTAAAATTGATATTTTAACAATTGTTTAAAACATGTTAAACATGTCTGTGGGCCCATTTCTTGACTGAAATTTGATTATAGACTGTAAAATCGCTCGTTTGTGGATTTCAGTCAATTTCTATTTGGAATTTGGAAAACTTTTCTTCTAAAAAGTTGTAGAGAATGAAATTTCCTATAGAAAGGACATGTGGTTTGAATTTTTCTGACAAAAGGGCTATTTATTATGAATTATTGAAGTTCTGAATTATTGAGTCTGAATTGATTTTGTAACAAAAATTGTTTTAAACATGTTTTTTATTTTTGTGTAATAAATGTGTTTTTGATGTGGTGGGCTAAGGAAAATTTGGTTATAAATATATTATTATATTCAATTTTCTGCTTTGGTGTTCTAAGTATTTTTTTATAAATAGGGTGCTTAGGTTAGAATTGAAAATCACACCAGAAATAAGTTTTCTCTCTCTCTTTCTCTCTCTATATTATCGAGCGTATTCTTGTGAGTATTTTGATACCTCGAGTGTTGCTATATCTGATGCGAGTTCCTTCAACTCTATATCCAGATTCAAATCTGAAGTACTTATCCTTTTGAGGTAAGGGATGTTATTTTCTTAAGTAAGTGATATTATTTCTTCAATATCATTATGCTGAAATATTGGTTGGAACTTTTTATCAAATTTGGAACTTTTTCATGTCGGGGTTACTATTCATGAGTTACTATTCACGAGTTACTATTCATGAGTACTATTCACGAAACATGATAATTTTCTTGTGGAATTTCTATCTTTTGGTGTCAGAGTTACTATTCACGATATCGACCATTATTCACGATATCAAGACTATTCACGAATACGACACTATTCACAAAAAAATTAAATTTTCTTTTTTTGTCCAAAATATCTATTATGGATACTAGCTTTGATTGTATCCATATTTTGATCATTCTTGAATTTTACTCCACTATGAATATTTATGAGGTATTTTTTTTGACATGGAATAGCTGAAATACGAATCCTTAATATTTATTCTTTTGTTTCACTGGATTCGTTTCTTTAAAATATTTTTCATTATCCTCCATCCTAAATGATGATATAATTGAATATCTTTGGCCTGTAGTGCAAAGATTAATAATTTCTGATGAATATCTTTGGCCCGTAGTGCAAAGATGAACATGTATTTAGATGAACATGACCAACTGATGAATATCTTTAGCCTGTAGTGCAAAGATGAATATTCAATTTCAGTTATATATTAATTGATGTTACAGGGATAAAAGATAGACGATGAACTTTTAAATTCATATATAGAAGATAATAGATTTCATTCTCTACTTAACTCTTCTAATGAATTATTATTTCATTCATGAATATTGATTTCAAACTTATTGTCTATTGTATTCTATTAGATTTTTCCCTGTTGAGGACTAATGATAATTTGTTTTATATTATCTTAGTCATAATGTTCTTTACTGGGCTAGTTGAGCTCACCCTTTTCCTTGTTGTTCCATTTTTCTTCTTAGGAGGCGAGAATGTAGCGAGTACTAGTCAGGGTGTAGAATGATGGTTCTAGAAGTGGTTCTAGTAGTCCTCACTATTCTGTAAAATAGTGTATTAATAATTATAACGGGGACTTATTTGAGTATGGATATTGTCTAGATGACAATATTTGTATTTAAACTCACAGTTTTTATGTTGTATTAATAAAGTTGTAGTTGTTTCTGTACCATGTATTTTGACGACTCAGAATGGGTGTTGTATACCTATTTTGGGGGCGCCACGGTTAATATCGAGCTTAGGATATGATCTCTGGTGGAGATCGGGGAATAGAACTAGGAGGGGAGAGACGAGTAAATCCTTCGCTAGTGTGTCCTAACTAAGCTTATTTCTTGGTTGGTCAGAGTATAGGGTTTTTATGTTGCATGTCAATGTCTTTAATTAACCCTTGTTTTGTGGCAGTATTTGAGAATGGCAGCTGAAAATATTAACAATGGAGTGAATGAGACCGTGGAGAAAGCTCTAATCGCCAACCAAGATAATGTGATGTCAGATGAAGAAAGAATTAGAGATATCCATGTGTCGAGAAAGCTCTAATCGCCAACCAAGATAATGTGATGTCAGGCAAAGAAAGAATTAGAGATATCCATGTGATGAGTGAAGAATTAATAGTTGCACCCGAGATAGTCGCAGAGGTAGCAGCTGAGAGTGAAGAAGAAGAGGAACCTGAGGAGAATTTATTAGAAGAATTTTATGATCGAAATTTAGAATTACAAAATCGTATTCATGAGTTAGAAGAGCAGGCTGAAGAATGGTAGGCAGTCGTGGAGCAAAGAGATGCAATAATTCTAAATTTGTTACCCGATGTGCGATGCTTGAACAGAAGCACTCTTTGGCAGAGTATAAGATATTAGAGCTGGAATCTGAGAATGCTATGATCAAAGTTCTGATGAAAGAAGAAACAACCAAACGAATGAGAATGGAGGATGCATGGGTAAAAGCTACACGACACGTTGATATTGTAGAAAAAGACGTCCGATCCAATAAGGCCAAAATAGATGAAATGGATTTTGCTTTTTGGACAGCAATTGGGAGAATCCAACATCGAGTTCGGAATTACCCTATGCAGAGCGGTCAACCCCAATTCGATATGGATCGGAGAGTAATGATTGAAATCATGGATCAGGAATTCGACGAAGCAATGACGAGTGGAATATACTCTATAGCAAAGTTAAGTCCAGTTGGGACGGTGGCACCAGAGGCAGATACGGATAAGTCAAAGTCAACGGTTCCTGGAAGAGCGTTTGTCGTGACTGCCCAAAACGCGAGGAACTTGAATGAAGGTATCACGGGTTAGTTAATTTTAAATTCTTGCAAAGTCTATACCTTATTAGATACCGGTTCTACCCATTCTTTTATCTCTCCTGCTTGTGCTCAACGTTTAAACTTGACTCCAGAGAAATTAGACTTTGATTTATCTGTGGAAACTCCGTTAGGAGAAACTTTCATCACATCCACTGTTTATAAATCTTGTTTGATCCAAGTTGGCACCATCACATTACCTGTTGATCTTATCTCTTTAAAGATACTTGCTTTTGATGTGATTTTAGGGATTGATTGGTTAACTACTCAGCATGCCAAATTGATTGCTTTTGTAAGGTTGTTAGTTTTCATATTCCTAAGCAACCTGTTATTCGAATTCAAGCAACCAAACCATTGAAGTCAAACTCTTTCATATCAAGCTGTAAAGTCATTCGTTTATTGAAAAACGGATGTCAAGCTTTCTTAGCCATGTTATGGACTTGAACAAAAATAAGTCAGATTTTAATGATATTTCCATTGTTAGTAAATTTCCTGATGTGAGTCACACTTGAGAGCAACCTAAGTCGGTAATCGAAATACGTAGCTTTCTAGGCTTAGTTGGTTATTATCGGAGATTCGTTGAAGGATATTCTCGAATCGCTATTCAATTAACGCAGCTGACTCGTAGAGATACAAAATTTGAATGGAGCAAGGAATGTGGGAAGAGCTTCGAAGAACTCAAGAGGAGACTCATTTCGGCACATGTTTTGACCATACCATCCTGGAAAAGCAAACGTGGTAGCTGACGCGTTGAGTAGAAGATCATATGCAGGAATGAGTACGATGATGTCAAGTATACGCATAGAACCAACTTTAATCGATAAAGTTAAAGTTGCTCAAGCCACAGACCTGGAGCTGATGCGTATGAAGAAGAAGGTGCAAGAAGGTGCTATTCCAGAAGCAAGAATCGATGAAGAAGGAATACTTCGAGTCCACTCCAGACATTGTGTTCCTAACGATTCTGATTTGAAGTACAAGATCATGATGGAGGCACACAATACACCATTTACAATCCATCCTGGAAGTACCAAAATGTATCGTGATCTTCGACATACATTTTGGTGGAATAATATGAAGAGAGAGATTGCAAAGTTTATTTCGGGGTGTTTAACTTGTCAACGTGTAAAGGCGGAGCATCAAGTACCTAAGGGTCCGTTGCAACCACTTGAGATTCTAAAATGGAAGTGGGAACACATTACCATGGATTTCGTTATGGGTCTTCCCACGGTTTCTCAAGGCATAAATGCTATTTGGGTTATTATTGGTAGATTAACCAAGTCTGCTCATTTCTTGCCGATACGGGAGACTTATTCCATTGAACGTCTTGCTCGAATGTACGTAAATGAGATTGTGAGATTTCATGGAATGCTAGTATCCATAGTTTCGGATCGTGACCCAAGATTCACTTCAAGATTTTGGGTTAGCTTGCAAAAAGCTATGGGCACGGATTTATGGTTCAGTTCGGCATACCATCCTCAAACGGACGGGCAATTAGAGAGGACTATTCAAACTCTTAAAGATCTATTAAGACTTTGTCTCCTCGATTTCAAAGGGAGTTAGGATAAGTACCTACCATTGGTGGAATTCTCCTACAACAACAGTTATCAGGCAAGTATAGGTGTGGCTCCATTTGAAGCATTGTATGGACGAAAGTGTCGCTCTCCAGTATGTTGGGATGAGGTTGGAGAAGCAACGTTGTTGGGACCAGAGTTGGTACAACTGACTACAGAGAAGATCCAAACGATTCGACAACGTATATAAACGGCACAGGATCGACAAAAGAGTTATGCGAATCTTCATCGAAAGGACGTGGAATTTGACATTGGGGATCATGTATTGTTGCGTGTGGCTCCATGGAAGGGAGTTACGAGATTTGGGAAGAGAGGAAAGCTCAATCCATGATTTATTGGTCCATTTCAGATTCTTGACCGAGTAGGAAATGTGGCCTATAGACTCGTTTTACCTCCAAGTATATCTCGTGTTCATAATATTTTTCATATATCTGTGCTTCGTAAATATGTGAAAGACCCGAACCACATCATTGAGTTAGAACCGGACGAGATAGCCGAAGACTTAACGTACGAAGAGGTACCTGTCAAGATCTTGGATAGGAAGGAGCATGTCCTACGCACGAAGGTCATACCAAAAGTTAAAGTTTTGTGGAGAAACCATGCTATTGAGGAAATGACCTGGGAGTTGGAAATGTAAATGAAAGCGAGGTATCCTCATCTTTTCGAAACACCAGGTACGTACGTCAATTTCGAGGACTAAATTTCATAAGGAGGGGAGGTTGTAAGACCCCAAATTATTAATAAAATGAAATTTAATTTTCTCTATTTATCATTTTGAAATAGTAAGGGTTGGTTTGATTAATGTGGTTAGTTATGGGTAAAATGCGCAAATATTTCAAATAAGCAAGTGGTTATAAAATACTCATTGTTGTCGGAGAAAATTCGTTTGGTCGTGGAATATTCTTGCTGTCGTGGAATATTCGTACGACGGCGCAGCCTTGTGTTGGTCCCATAACGAAAAGCGATTGGATGAAAAAAAACGACAAGTATAAGTTGTTTATAAATAAGCGGCGTAGTTATTACCAATTATCATTGTTGGAATACCCGTTGGTTAAAACACGATAATACGCGTTGTTGCACAAGAAGCACGGTATTGCACACCAATTATTGATTCTTACGTAAGAAGGCACTACTCAATAATTGTTACGATGAATTCTTATTCAAGATTTTATTTTATTGATTCAATAATTCTTTGCGTTGATATTTTATATTATCGTTGTTTCAATAATCGTCACTACACAATATTTTCCATTATCGAAGCAATAATTCATATTATCTGAATAATATTATTAGAAAACATTATTGGAAATGTCTAGAAAGTTCATCTAAGGAGAGGTTTGGTCACCTAATTGCGGCGCAAGAAGGAGAAATTCTTATTGGAAGCCCCTCTTTCCTAGAGGCGCCTGGTTGTCGATATTGTGATTCGTAATATTATTTGTGAATAATTAATTATTGATTTATATGATGAGAAAATATTGATTTTATATGGATATAGATGGAGAAAATTTTTAAATTGACAATTGTTAAAAATTGATATTTTATCTTTTCTGATAAAATAATATTTTATTATATTATTATAATATAATAATGATGATATTTTTACAATGAATGTGGGATATATGAGTATAAGAGGAGGAAGAGTATTTTTGTTGCAAAAGTTGTTTAAAACATGTTAAACATGTCTGTGGGCCTATTTCTTGACTGAAATTTGATTATAGACTGTAAAATCGCTCGTTTGTGAATTTCGGTCAATTTCTGTTTGGAATTTGGAAAACTTTTCTTCTAAAAAGTTGTAGAGAATGAAATTTCCTATGGAAAGAACATGTGGTTCGAATTTTTTTGACAAAAGGGCTATTTATTATGAATTATTGAAGTTCTGAATTATCGAGTCTGAATTGATTTTGTAACAAAAATTGTTTTAAACATGTTTTTCATTTATGTGTGATAAATGTGTTTTTGATGTGGTGGGCTAAGGAAAAATTGGTTATAAATATATTATTATATTCAATTTTCTGCTTTGGTGTTCTAAGCATTTTTCTATAAATAGGGTGCTTAGGTTATAATTGAAAATCACACCAGAAACAAGTTCTCTCTCTCTCTCTCTCTCTCTCTATTTCTCTCTCTATATTATTTTCTTCGTAAGTGATATTATTTCTTCAACATCATTATGCCGAAATATTGGTTGGAACTTTTTATCAAATTTGGAACTTTTTCATGTCGGGGTTACTATTCATGAGTTACTATTCATGAGTTACTATTCACGAGTTACTATTCACGAGTTACATTCACGAGTACTATTCACGAAGCATGATAATTTTCTTGTGGAATTTCTATCTTTTGGTGTCGGAGTTACTATTCACGTATACGACACTATTAACGATACTGGACTACTATTCACGAATACGATTAATTATTCACGTAAAAATTAAATTTTTGTTTTAAGTCAAAATATCTATTATGGATACTAGCTAGCTTTGATTGTATCCATGTTTTGATCATTCATGAATTTTACTCCACTATGATTATTTATGAGGTATTTTTTTGACATGGAATAGCTGAAATACGAATCCTTAATATTTATTCTTTTGTTTCACTGGATTCGTTTTCTTTAAAATATTTTTCATCATCCTCCGTCCTAAATTATGATATAATTGAATATCTTTGGCTCAGAGTGCAAAAGATTAATGATTTTTGATGAATATCTTTGGCCCGTAGTGCAAAAGATGAGCAGTGTTTAGATGAACATGATTAATCGATGAATATCTTTGGCCTATAGTGCAAAAGATAAATATTCGATTTCGATTATATATTGATTGATGTTCTGAGGATAAAAGATAGATGATGAACTTTAAATTCATATATAAAAGATAGTAGATTTCATTCTCTACTTAACTCTTTTAATGAATTATTATTTTCGCTGCGAATATTGATTTCAAACTTATTGTCTATTGTATTCTATTAGATTTTTCCCTGTTGAGGACTAATGATAATTTGTTTTATATTATCTTAGTCATAATGTTCTTTACTGGGCTAGTTGAGCTCACCCTTTTCCTTGTTGTTCCATTTTTCTTCTCAGGAAGCGAGAATGTAGCAAGTACTAGTCGGGGTGTGGAATGATGGTTCTAGAAGTGGTTCTAGTAGTCCTCACTATTCTGTAAAATAGTGTATTGATAATTGTAATGAGGACTTATTTGAGTATGGATATTGTCTAGATGACAATATTTGTATTTAAACTCACAGTTTTATGTTGTATTAATAAAGTTGTAGTTGTTTCTGTACCATGTATTTTGTCGACTCAGAATGGGTGTTGTATACCTATTTTGGGGGCGTCACATTTGCTCTTGTCCCATAATGAGTGACCCTCATAGTATATGAATAGTAGCCTAAGGCTAAATTACGTAACTTCCAAGTTTATATCAGTGGCTAAGCATAGGTTATGATTGAAAAGCCAATGGCTATGGAGATGGCAGGTGGTGGGTTGTTAAACCACTCTCAATTAACCAATGTTTTCTTCCAATATACCATATACTTCATTCTCAGTACAATGCAAATGCCCAGTCCAAGTTTCTTCTATAAATAACAGACCAAATTTTCAGTTTATGTTTCTTTGTTTTGGTTCTTGAAACACTGATAACTTGAGAGTAAGTGAGTTGTGGTTCAAAGAAGAGGCTAGCAAATTCAGAAGGAGGAAACTAAGTTAATAAGCTTCAAGAGGTATAAAAATCTTCACTTTTTGTACTTAATTGGGTTTTTTTCCAAGTTCTCAAAATTTCTTAAAATTCGCTGTTAATCAATGTGAATTAGCATGCCATAATGTGTTTAGGAAGTATGCTTGCATATATGAACTCTTAAATGATGGATTGGAACGTGTTTAAAAAAAAAGAATCAGAGTTGAGTAAGGCTCTACAAAAGCAGAAGTCATTTCTGCTTTGTGATTCGTGCTTAATTGCAACAAGGCTTGCATACCCCAAAAATCGAATACATCGATTTCTGTTATGCCATGTGTTGAGGAATTGGTGTTGCAACTAAAATATATACTTGAAAAGGGGTATAGCATGAGGTAGAAAGCTTTCTTATGTAGTATAAAATAATTAACATGATTTAGTGAGAGATTTGTAATCAAAACTTAAAGTTTAAAAACAAACTTTAAAGTAATACATGTTCTACAAATTCTGAACTTAGTAGGTTATACACATGATTGATTTTAGATATACATAAGCATGATATGGTGTTTATAGTGTCTTTGTCATGATCAAACTTGTTAGCTTTGTGTTAGAAATTATTTTAAAAGAAAAGCTCAGTATAATAAGCTAATGGACATGAATGCTACAAGATATAGTTTCTGATCTTGAAAAGAGGTTATCATGACTTAGTTACTTATGATAAGAGTTTTAAAGTTGTTTTATATGTGTTATATTGCATTATTTATGATAAAGTGATTTCAAAGGCAATCTTGAACATGTTTTCAAAATTTAGTTGCATCACATGAGTATATAGATTCTAAAGGGTTAAGATGGCATGTTTGGGTTTAATATGTGTGACAACCCAAATTTTTATAAATTATTAAAATAGGAATTTAATAACTATAATTCTTATTATGAGATGTTTTGAGTTTGAGTATGTATATATACGTGCTATAGATGTTGAAATATATGATCTGGTGTGAAGAGAAATATATTCATATATTGGGAAAGTGAGGTTTAATAGTTAAGTTAACTATTGAAGGAATTAAATGAATTTAGTAATTAATTTTAAATATTTATTGAATTAAATAAATATTTTAATTTAATTATTTATTGAGAAATAAATAATTGATAAATTGTGAAGAATTAATTTAGTAACTAAATTGATTAATGTAAATTAAATTGAGTAATGATAATTTTATCTAAAGGATTTAATTTAAGGAAATAATTAAATTAAATTAATTGCTCAATATTTAAGAAAATAATTAAATTAAATGAATTGTTTAATTTATTTGGAAATAAATAAATTAAATAAAGTGATGTTTCTAATTTATTAATTAAATTAGATATATAATTATTTATTAATTATAAGTATAATGATAATAAGATTATTATTATTATTATTATAAGTTATTTAAATTAACTAAACTAAAGTTATTTAAATTAATCAACTAAAGGTGTGACATGAAACTATATAATATAAGGTTATTAAAATAATCTAGTTGGGAGTTATGTGCTTAGCCAAACAAGGCCTTGTGGCCTTTGGTTTTTTCAACTGATGCAAACTTTTTGATTTTGTACCTGACGTTAGTGGGGAGGGAGTCGGTTTATTTTTACGCTTCTTATTTTGTCCCTAAGGCTAGACAAGATAGAAATACAGAGAAGGTTTGGAGATAAGAAGAAACTGCCAAGGATGAGTTACTTAATAAAAGCCAAAGCTCCCTATTCCTTATTCAGTTTCTCTCGACTCCTCCTGCCCTGCTATACCCGCCCCTTTCCATCTCATTGTCTAGTGCACTTATTCGGCTAACACAAGGGGAGAGAAGTAAGAATTTGAGCTTCCAAAACTCGTTGGAGCAGTGAGGTTTCAGTTTGGGAGCTAGCAAGAGATCATAAGTGAAGCTAATAGAAGGTATTACAATCTATCTTTATAATTAATATGAAAGTAAAGTTCAAACAAGGTGGTTTATTTGGTAATAGAATGATTACATTTAGCACTATAAACTAATTTTAGTTGTGAATGGTTCATTGTAATGATATTAGTTAATTGTAGCTATACTAATTAACAAAGACTTAAAATATTTCATGATCAAAAGAATGGGATTTCAAACAGATTATATTCTAAAAATAAATAAAAAAATAAAAAAAAAAGAGAAAACTAGTTTGTTTGTTAATAACTCGGCTATGCTTAATTGTTTGCATATTAAACTGTTATGGCTTGAATTAGAAACAAGGGGATAGGCTTGGTTGTGTGGTGATATAAGGAAGCTAAAATGGGATGATAGCACAAATAAATGGCTATAAAATGAGTGTTCCAAAACAGCGCACACCACTTGTTCGATAAAAGTCCTATGTGAATTTTTTTGGTTAAAAACCAAGTATTAAGTAAATCTAAGGATAAAGTAAGGTATATTTATCCTATATGAAGATAAATAAAGAGTTTGGGCATATTAAATGAAAGCGAAAAGCTGTTTTAAACCAAAACGAAAAGTTAGAAATAAGTGTGTTATAAGCCATTATTGACCACTGTTTAGAGCAGCTTAAAGATTTTGAAATCGGAAGTTTATAACTTTTAAATATAGTCTCATATACTATATATAACATATTTAAAATTTGTTCTAATTTGGTATACGAGCTAGAAGTAATAAGGTCGCGAAATAAACATGTTAGAAACCGAAAAAAATGTGAACTGCTGACTCTAAGGACAAATTCGGGGCTAGCTAGAGTTTCCAGAAAATTTTGGGCTTTTGGAATATTATAGTAAACTGAATAAGCTTTCCATAGACTCCGGAACGGACTAATTCCGACTTCGGAGCAAGGAGTTATGACATTTCAAAGTAGTTGCGTCAAATCTGGCCAACAAATTCGGAGCAGTCCCCTTGCACGGATTTTCTGGAATTTTGTGCTTGGAATTTGAAGATGGTCCATGAAAAAAAGTTGCAGCCCCAGAAGTTAGCTTCGCGTGGGCGCAAGAATCGCTCAAAAATGTTTTAAAACGAATTAGTTATGACTGTTTTAGCGAGATATGGTAAAGCTGAGAAAAAATTAAAAACTGTTATGATTGGGCATTTTTAAGTTCTGTTTTGGGCTGCCTATGATGTCTAAAATGGGTGGCATATATTTTCTAAATATATTCTCTTATGATGTTTATAGCATATCCAAATTTTGGGGCAAACTAACTTACGAATTAAAAACTACAAAATGGCAAAGTGACTTCATCGCGAAGATGGCTGCTGCTTAGCAGCAACGCTCTGTAACAGTTGACTGAGACTCCTTTGAAGCTCTCAATTGACGTGTTTAAAGTACCAAAATGAATAGAAACTCACCAAGTATCTAAATACTCACAAAATACACTCAATAATCTAGAGAGAAAACTTATATATTTTGGTGTGATTTTCAATTCTAACTTAGCCCTCTATTTATAGAAAAATGTTAGCACGCCGAAGCAGACTTAACCTGCAACCTGATGGCTTTACCTGCTACTATTTCCACCCACCACATTTGAAAATTTAATTGAGCATATTTCTCACCAACCAAAAGTGGGGCCCACCAATTCTAGAATTTTCCACCAAAATCATTTATAAACCTAATTTCCGAATCAGTCACCTCTTAAAATTCATAACAAATCATTCGTTCATTTTTAACGGTTCAAAATTTGTGGACATATACTCAACTTATATATGTATAACATATCCAAAAATCACAACGATCCAATGGTCATATTAAAAATTATAACCCACACAATAAAGTTGTAAGAACACTGATTTGATCTTTTAATACCTCAAATCCGACAAAATACTGATAAAATACCTCAACATTAATTCCTTCATTTATAACCACATAAATAAATCCATCATTTATAACCACATAAATAAATCCATCATTTATATCCACATCAAATAAATATTTCCTTATCATATGAATCAATAATTAATTATTCACAAATAATATTACAGATTCACATTTATGACAACCAAAGCCGTTAAAGGAAAGAGGGCTTTCTCGATAAGGATTTCTCCTTCTTGGCCAAGCAATTAGGTGATTCAAACTCTCCTCGATGTAACTTTCTAGTAATTGCCAATAATGCTATATAATAATATTATTCAAATAATATGAATTATTGATCCGATAATGGAGATATTGTGCGGTGGCAATTATTGAAATAACAATAATATAAAATATCAACGCAACAATTATTTATTCAATAAAATAAAATATTGAACGAAGAATTATCGTGAATAATTATTGAGTAGTTCCTTCTCACGTAAGAATCAATAATTGAAAAATATCGCAATAATACCATCTGCTATCGCATAAACGATGTCGTGAATCGTATTTTAACCACGAGTATTCCAACAAATGTTAAGCTGTGAATAACTACACCGTTATTTATAAAAACTCAATTTTGTCGTTATCTTCATCCAAGCGGTTATTCATTATGGGGTCCACAAATGGTCGCTTGCGTCGCATTTAATATTCCCGACAACAAGAATATTCCACTTACCAAACGAATATTCCCAAACAACAATGAATATTTTATAACCAGGTTGTGTATTTTGAAAAAAAATCATATAGCACCCTTAACTTTAACCTTTTATCAATTTAACCATTTACTGAATCGTAATTATAAGAAAAATTGAATACTTTTATTTCATAAAATTCGGGGTCTTACAATCTCCCCTCCTTATGAAATTTCATCCCCAAAATTTACGTACCTGATATTTCAAAGAGTTGAGAATACATTGCTTTCATTTCAGATTCCATCTTCCCTGTCATCATGATTTCTCCACGCTCATCTCATGTATTTCAGATATCATTCTAGAATACAGCTTCAAAATAAGGGTTAATTTAACAAATTAACATATCACATAATATCCCGATATTATTACTGACCAACAAATAAGCTTAGGTAGGACACACTAGCGAAGGATTTACTCATCTCTCCCCTCTTAGTTATATTCCCCGATCTCTTCCAGAGACCATATCTCTAAGCTCTGATACCAACTGTGACAACCCCAAAACAGGTCCATTCCATCCAACCTATTCTGAGTTGCCAAATACATGGTACTGAAAACAACTACAACTTTATTACAACAATTGTAAATGTAAAAATACAACAACACATATGTTGTGAGTTTGGATACAAATATATACCAAATGTGACTCATGTCCCGTAGTGTGAATGAGACCTCACAATGACACCTTACATAAAGGTATAGTCAAAACTATTTTAGAAATTAAAATATTTGGGAAGTGCTTTCAAGAAAAACCTTCGTACATGGGAGGCCATGCTTCTAGGTTATGAAAGATATCATATGGCCACAAAATTATCCTTAGTTGACCCAATAGACTCCAAAGAAAAACAAGAATATTACTATCATATTCTTCCCAATGGTGAGTCTTCTCTTGACATATCATTATCTCCACTGTCTCTAATTGAGAATTATACTTCAAACAAACACCAAGATTATATAGGTAGTGCTCGTAAGTATACTCAGTAAGTGGATGAGCACATCCCTGTCTTATGATGACACGAGGTTGTATGTCATTAGACATCTTGTATGATAGTGGAAAAACACCATTCCAACGTTGGGTTCGCCTCACCCTATTGGATTCATCAAATATAACTACTAAATGATGACCAGCGTTCTATTCCCCTGTTTATTTCGCCTAATCGAAAGCTACACTCAGACACACGAAAGGAATTTTTGAAATAGAAGGGTGAGCACAACTAGCTCAGTAAAGAATATCATGACTAAAGATAAATAAATTATCAATAGCCTTCATCAGTAATAAATCAGAGATTTAGAACATATGGTAGATGATAAAAAATTTCAACCATAGTTGCAAATGAACGAAAGCAATCCATTAGAAGAGTCAAATAGACTATAAAGTCTATTATCTTCTTCATGTTAAAAGTCCACCAACAATGTTTTATCCCTGTAACATCAATCAACAATTCCTGTCCACAATCACATTTATAACTCATAATCGTAATTGTAGTTCTAAATTCCTTTTCTCATCCAGGACAAAGATAATTTTCATCACCGAAACATCAAAGATCATGGTTATACCAAATCACGGTTCATGTTCATAATCATACTAATAAATTTATCTTTGCACTACGGGCCAAAGATATTCATCAACAAGTCATCTTTGCACTACAGGCCAAAGATATTCAACAACAGGTCATCTTTGCACTAAGGGCTAAAGATATTCAACAGGTCATCTTTGCACTACGGGCCAAAGATATTCAACAATAATTCATCTTTGCACTACAGACCAAAGATATTCAACAATAATTCATCTTTGCACTACAGGCCAAAGATATTCAACAATAATTCATCTTTGCACTACGGCCAAAGATATTCATATCTCAAAGAAATATATAATCATTTCAAAATCTATATAAACCATAATTATAACCATGTTGATCAATTCACCTTTGCACTTAAGCTAAAAATACTCAATTATAAATTCAATGGTCATGATCATACTAGTCACAATTCATCTTTGCACTACTGGCCAAAGAGAACCCATTGTCATGATCATACCAATAATCTACCCATCTTTACACTCAAGTCAAAGAGAAATTCAACATCAGGGTTATAAAAATGTTATATATGATAATAAAAACAATATGATCAACAACTGTATTTATTTTCAAGAGCAACAATCATAAATCAACGATAATTTGGTCAGAAAAAGAAACTAATTTTTGTCGTGAATAGTACCCGTGAATAGTAACTCGTGAATAGTAATTCATGAATAGTAACTCGTGAATAGTACTCCGTATTCGTACATAGTATCGTATATGTAAATAATGTCATATACGTAAATAGTGCCATATACATGAATAGTGCCGTATACGTGAATAGTGTTGTATACGTGAATAGTAACCCCGACTCAAAAAGTTAGAAATTCCATAATAAGATCCATACCAATATGTCAATATAATGATATTGAAAGAATAACATCATTATGAAGAATATAGCATCCCTTAATATCCCTTACTATCCCTTATCTCAAAATAACCGCACTTCTGACTGGATATCGGATATGACGCTGAAGGAAACTTGCACTGATGAATAGCAACTCACCAAGTATCTAAATACTCACAAAATACACTCGATAATCTAGAGAGAAAAAGAGAGAAAACTTATATATTCTGGTGTGATTTTCAATTCTAACTTAACCCTCTATTTATAGGAAAATGTTAGCACGCCGAAGCAGACTTAACCTGCAACATGATGGCTTTACCTACTACTATTTCCACCCACCACATTTGAAAATTTAATTGAGCACATTTCTCACCAACCAAAAGTGGGGCCCACCAATTCTAGAATTTTCCACCAAAATCATTTATAAACCTAATTTCCGAATCAGTCACCTCTTAAAATTCATAACAAATCATTCGTTCATTTTTAACGGTTCAAAATTTGTGGTCATATACTCAACTTATATATGTATAACATATCCAAAAATCACAACGATCCAACGGTCAGATTAAAAATTATAATTCACACAATAAAGCTGTAAGAACATTGATTTGATCTTTTAATACCTCAAATCCGACAAAATACTGATAAAATACTTCAACAATAATTCCTTCATTTATAACCACATAAATAAATCCATCATTTATATCCACATCAAATAAATATTTCCTTATCATATGAATCAATAATTAATTATTCACAAATAATATTACAGATTAACATTTATGACAATGAGCCGCTAGTTCAGAAAGAGGGGCTTTCCGATAAGGATTTCTCCTTCCGGGGGCGCAATTAAGTGACCAAACCTCTCCTTGACAGAACTTTCTAGACATTTCCAATAATGTTATCTAATAATATTATTCAAATAATATGAATTATTGATCTGATAATGGAGATACTGTGCAGTGACAATTATTGAAACAACAATAATATAAAATATCAACGCATGATAATTATTGATTCAATAAAATAAAATATTGAATAAGTAATTATCGTAACAATTATTGAGTAGTGCCTTCTCACGTAAGAATCAATAATTGAAAAATATTGTGCAATACTGAGTAATCATCTCTGCAACGACGCGTACATCGTATTTTAACCGCCAGGTATTCCAACAGTGTTAACGGTAACAACTACACCGTTATTTATAAAAACTCAATTTTGTCGTTATCTTCATCCGACAGTTATTCTGTTATAGGGCCCACAAATGGCTG
This sequence comes from Panax quinquefolius, assembly GCA_020205615.1. NCBI lineage: Eukaryota > Viridiplantae > Streptophyta > Magnoliopsida > Apiales > Araliaceae > Panax > Panax quinquefolius. Next base: position 82,314,874 of record CM035164.1, on the reverse strand, counting down.
CGCCATCATACAAATATTCCCCGACAATAAGAATATTCCACGACCAAACGAATATTCCCCGACAACAATGAATATTTTATAACCAGTTGTGTATTTTGAAAAAAATTCATATAGCACCCTTAACATTAACTTTTTATCAATTTAACCATTTACTAAATCGTAATTATAAGAAAAATTGAATACTTTTATTTCATAAAATTCGGGGTCTTACAACTATTGTGACGCCCCCCAAAATAGGTATACATCACCCATCTTGAGTCGCCAAATACATGATACTGAATACAAATACAAACTTAATTATACAACATGAGCTAAGAGTTTTTACACGAATATTGTCTCATAGACAATATCCAAACTCAAATTCAATTCTCATTACATTTATTATCACACTAAATAGTGAGGACTACTAAAACAACCATCTCGGGCCGTCACTCCATTCCCCGACTAGTCTCGGCTACATTCTCATTTCCTGAAGAGCATAATGAAAGCAAAAGGGTGATCTCAACCAGCCCAGTAAGAAATATTATGACTAAGATAATGCATAATAAATTATCGTTAGCCTTCAAAAGTGTTAAAGCGATAAAATATAATAAACATCAAGTTTTATCTGCGATTGGAACAAGCAATCCATTAGAAGAGTCAAGTAGAGCATGATATCTAATAACTTCTATGATTTAAAAAGTTTATCATCAATTTTATCGCTGAGACTCAGCTTAATAAATAATCTACATCATCGAATCATCCCTGCACTACTGCCAAGGATATTCATTAGTATCACGTCCACGAATTATCCACGCACTACGAGCCAAGGATTTTCGTGTAATCATCAATGGTCAAGATCATACCAGCAAGTTTCCATCAATGCACTACGGGCCAATGAGAACTTTTACCACATCATTTGTAACATGACGGGTCATGATTATATTGAATGATTCATGGTTATAATCATACTAATCAACAGTCTATCTATTCACTACGACCAAAGATGACTTTCATTACAATATAAGCATGAGGATGATGACAATGATATAAGAATTTAATTGAAAGAAAGCAAATGATAAATTTTTAAAGATTTATAATTTAATTTCTCCAGAACTCAATAATGTCCAAAGTGTCAACTTGATACTGCTTTGTGGAGTAAAATTCAAGAATAATATTGTATCAAAAATGATTTGGACCGAAAAGAAATCAATTTTTGTCATGAATAGTACTCCGGGTGAATAGTACCCTGTGAATAATACTTTATGAATAGTACTCGTGAATATAGTACTTCATGAATAGTACTTTGTGAATAGTACTCGGGAATAATACTTTGTGAATAATACTGTATAAATGAAAATTATCCATGAATAGTACTCCGACATGAAAAGCTTAAAATTTAACAAGAATGTGCAGAAAAATATCCTTGTGAAACGATACTAGATGAAGTTCACATTTCAAGGATATTCTACTAATTTCATGGAGTATAGAAGCAATACTTTAACAAAATGAGGGTATAATCAGGAATACGAGACGAAATAATATTACTTACATACTACAAAGTATGGAAGAAAATATTATTTCATACGAATATTGAACAAAAATAATATCCCTTACCTTAGAAGAAGACTGGATACTAGAATACTGAAGTAGCAGGATACTCTTCTTCTTCCTCTCTATAGCTTCTCTGTCTATAAATGCTCTTGTGAGTCTTAGTGAATTGGTGATAATGAAAGAAGAATGAGCTTCTATTTATAGGAAAACCTAGTTTCGATAATTGCACGATTAGGGTCTCGAATTATCATAATATAGTACCTTCATCTATACCTCTATTTTTAATTAAGTCCTGCAAGTATTATCAATCTTGCACCACCTCCCCTAATAGTACATGCATGTGAATCAATAGTTCCATAAATGTGAACCAATAGTAATTTGTATGTGAACTAATAGCAATTAATTACTCATTTATCTGATTATTTGCCCGTTTGGTCATTTTAACATCTAGAAATCAATTATTATCGAAATAAATGTCGATTTCCACTAACACAAATAATCCCAACAAAATGAAAATATTTTAATCAGTAATTTCATCTTTAATCAACACGAACGTATTCATCATTAATATTACAACTCATAATATTTAACAACCATATCATTCTTAGGAATGACGGGGCTTTTCGATAAGGATTTCTCCCTATTGGTGCGTAATTAGGTGACCACACACCTTTCCTTAACAGAACTTTCTAAACATCGTCAATAATGCAAATAATAATATGAACAACATTGTCGTCTCAATTATTGATTTAATAATAAAAAAATATTATGCAGATGATACTATTACAATAATTGAATCAATAATATGAGAGATATTATGCAACAATTACTGTAGCAATAATTGAGTATAACTGAGTGACTTCTCATGTAAACATCAATAATCAAAGATATTGCACAATACCATGTGCTACTATGCAACCACGCGTATTACTGTACTTTTACCACCGGGTATTTCAACAGTTTAACGGTAACACTTTCGCCATTATGTTTATAAAAAGATATTTCTGTCATTTTCTAACTACGATAATACTTCCATTGTGGGGTCCACCAATGATTATGCCATCGTACGAATATTCCCTGTTAAAACGAATATTCCCCGACCAATCGAATATTTTATAACAACTTACTTACTTTGCAAAATTTATAAATATTACCCACAACTATAACATTATATCAAATTCACACCATAATATTCAAAAATATATTTCGAGAAAAATTATCTTTATTCATAAAAGTTGGGGTCTTACAACCTCCCCTTCTTATGAAATTTCGCCCTCAAAATTAGGGTACGTACCTGGTATGTCGAAGAGGTGAGGATATATTGACTTCATTTCAAATTCTAACTCCCAGGTCATTTCCTCAACATCGTGGTTTCTCCACAAAACTTTAACTTGAGGTATAACCTTGGAGCGTAGAATATGATCCTTCTTATCCAAGATTTTAACAGGTACCTCTTCATACGTTAAATCTTCCGCTATTTCATCCGGTTCTAATTCAATAATGTGGTTCAGGTCTTTTACATATTTATGTAACATAGATATGTGAAAAATGTTATGAACACGAGACATACTTGGCGGTAAAGCGAGTCTATAGGCCACAATTCCTACTCGATCGAGGATTTTGAATGGCCCAATGAATCAAGGATTGAGTTTTCCTCTCTTTCCAAATCTTTTAACTCCTTTTCATGGAGCAACACATAACAACACATGATTTCCAACATTGAATTTCACGTCCTTTCAATGAAGATCATCATAACTCTTTTGTCGATCTTGTGAGATTTTTATACATTGTCGGATCATTTGATTCTTCTCCATAGTCATGCTACCAATTCCGGGCCCAACAACATTACTTCACCCACCTCATCCCAGCATACTAGAGAACGCCACTTGCGTCCATACAATGCCTCTAATGGAGCTATGCTAATACTTGCTTAATAACTGTTGTTATAGGAGAATTCCACTAATGGCAAGAACTTGTCCCAGCTTCCTTTTAAGTCTAGGACATAGAGTCTTAATAGATCTTCAAGAGTTTGAATAATCCTCTCTGACTGCCCATCCGTTTATGGATGATATGCCGAACTAAATCGTAAATCCATACCCATAACTTTTTGAAAACTAACCCAAAATCGTGAAGTGAATATTAGGTCTCGATCAGAAACTATGGATACTGGTATACCATGCAGTCTTACAATCTCATTTATGTATATACGAGCAAGACGTTAAAGTGAGTAAGTTTCTCGTATAGGTAAGAAATGAGCAGACTTAGTTAATCTATCGACAATAACCCAAATTATATCTATGCCTTGAGAAACCTTGGGAAGACCAGTAACGAAATCTATGGTAATGTGCTCCCACTTCTATTCTGGAATTTTAAGTGGTTACAATGGACCTTTTGGCACTTGATGCTCTGCCTTGACTCGTTGACAAGTTAGACACCTTGAGATAAACTCCGTGATCTCACTCTTTATATTGCTCCACCAAAATGTATGTCGAAGATCACGATACATTTTAGTACTCCCATAATGGATTGCAAATGGTTTTTTGTGCGCCTCCATCATGATTTTATACTTTAAATCAGGGTCGTTAGGAACACAAAGTCTGGAGTTGACTCAAAGTATTCCTTCTTCATCGACTCTTACTTCTGGAATAGCACCTTCTTCCACTTTCTTATTCATACGCATCAGCTCCAGGTCAGTAGCTTGAGTAGCTTTAACTTTATCGATTAAAGTCAGTTCTACTCGTATATTTGACATCATCACGTGGGTCCCTGGAGTCTTTATCTCTCTCTCCATCCTTTTTATGTCATACAAAATGGGCCTTTGTGTTGACAATATCGCACTCGTACCCGCATATGATCTTCTACTCAATGCGTTAGCTACTACGTTTGCTTTTCCAGGATGATATTGAATGGTATGATCGTAATCTTTCAACAGCTCAAGCCAACGTCATTTCCGTATGTTGAGCTCCTTTTAGGTGAAGAAATATTTGAGGCTTTTATGATCTGTATAGATCTCCACTTTCTCCCCATACATGTAATGCCTCCAGATTTTAAGTGTGAAAACGACAGCTGCCAACTCTAGATCACGAGTGGGATAATTCCTCTCATATTCTTTGAGTTGTCGAGAGGCATAGGCTATGACTTTCCCATGTTGCATGAGAACACATCCTAAACCTTTGCCTGAAGCATCGCTGTATATAACAAATCCCTCCATACCAGATGGTATTTTCAGAACAGGTGCTGAAATGAGTCTCCTCTTGAGTTCTTTAAAAATCTTCTCACATTACTCGCTCCAACCAAAGTTTGTATCTTTTCGAGTTAGTTGAGTTAATGGAGTAGCGATTCGAAAAAATCCTTCCACGAATCTCCGATAATAACCAGCTAAGCCCAAAAAGCTACGTACTACGGTCATTAACTTAGGTTGCGCCCAGCTTTAAAGTGCTTTAATCTTCGTTGAATCAACAGATATTCCATGATTTGATATCACGTGCCCAAGGAATGCTACTTCTTCAAGCCAGAACTCACATTTCTTCAACTTGGCGTATAACTTATTTTCACGAAGCTTTTGGAGTATCAGCCTCAAGTGTTGCTCATGATCTTCTTGGCTTTTTGAGTATATGAGGATGTCATCAATAAAGACAACCACAAAATGATCCAAATATTCCTTGAATACCCGATTCATCATATCCATGAAGGCAGTAGGAGCATTAGTCAATCCAAAAGACATGACTAGGAATTCGTAATGCCCGTACTGAGTTCTGAAAGCAGTCTTTAGAATGTCATCATTTTTAATCTTTTACTGATGATATCCAGAATGAAGATCGATATTTGAAAAGAATTTGGCGCCTTGTAACTAGTCAAATAGGTCATCAATGCGAGGTAATGGGTACCTATTTTTGATGGTGACATGATTCAACTCCCGATAATCAATACAAAGTCGCATACTTCCATCTTTCTTCTTTACGAATAGAACAGGAGCGCCCCAAGGAGACGTACTAGGACAAATAAAATCGATGTCTAACAACTCCTACAGTGGGGTTTTTAACTCCTGAAGTTTAATAGGAGTCATTCGATATGGGGCTTTAGAAATGGGTTTTGTACCGGGTTCAAGGTCAATACAAAATTTGATTTCATGCTCTGGGGGTAGGCCAGGAAGTTCTTCAGGGAATACGTCAGGAAATTTATTAACAATAGAAATATCATTCAAATCTGACGTATTTTTGTTTAAATCTGTGACATGGGCTAAGAAAGCTTGACAACCATTTTTTAATAAATGAATAACTTTATGGCTTGATATGAAAGTAATTGACTTTAGTGGTTTGGTTGCTTGAATTCACATAATAGGTTGGTTAGGAATATGAAAGGTAACAACCTTACGAAAAAAAATCAATTTTTACACGATGAGTAGTTAACCAATCAATCCCTAAAATCACATCGAATGCAAGTATTTTCAAAGAGATAAGATCAACAAGTAACGTGCGGTTACCGATTTGAATCAAATAAGACTTATAAACAGTGGATGTAATGAAGGTTTCTCCCAACGGAGTTTCAATAGATAAGTCAAAGTCTAATTTCTCCGGAGTTAAATTTAAACGTTGAGCGCAAGTAGGTGAAATAAAAGAATGGGTAGAACCGGTATCAAATAAGGTATATACTTTGCAAGAGTTTATGATTAGCTTACCCGTGATAACCTCATTTGGGTTCCTCACTTTTTAGGAGGTCACGACAAATGCTCTCCCTTGAACTAACAATTTTGTCTTGTCTGGGATGGCCTTTGGTGCCTCTATCCCAGCTGGACTTGACTTCGCTGCACGACAAAATCGGGCTAGGTGACCTTCTCTTCCATAATTATAACACGCTTTGGATTGCATCGTGCAGTTTGGACTGATGTGTCCCTCCCCTCCGCATTTGATGCATACGATCGGCGGTCGTTCTCCTTCCTTGGAAACGGGTGCTAGTGCTACTGTCTTTCCATCATTATTAAATCTCCTCTTCTTGAAATTTCCATTTCAATTTTCTTGGACATGATTACCATGGAAGTGGTTACCATTTCTGGCATGTTGATTCCCTTTATGTTTGTTGTCACCGCTTCGATGACTGCTACCACTGGTATTATCATTTTGTCAGTTGTTCTCTCTTGGTTGGTTTGACTCATTATCGCGCTCCAATAATTGAGCCTTATTTACAACATCTGAATACAAACAAAGTTTGTAAGAAATGAGGTATTGGCGTATCTCGGGTTTCAAATCTCTTAGAAACATCCGCGTCATTCTCTCCTCATTATCAACCAAATGGGAAGCAAACCGGGATTACTCGGCAAACTTAGCCTCGTACTGCGACACAGTTATATTGTTTTGCTCTAACTTGATGAATTCTACCTCCTTCATGTGACGAATACTTTCAAGAAAGTACTTGTCGTTGAATAGTTCTTGGAGCTTCTCCCAAGACATCTTGAGTGCGGCAGGCTGAGTACATTTTACTGATTCCCACCAGTAATCTTCATCTCCTCTCAACATGATGGTGGCAAAGGGAACTTTTTGCTCCTCGGAGCATCCCAAGACATCAAATATCTTGGTGATCTACTTTATCCATGTTTCTGCCTTAAGTGGTTCTAGCTTTCCCAAAAACTCGGTGGTCCCAGTTCCTTGAACTGATTAGCAGTGACCATCCGAGAGTTGCCAGTGTTTCCACCTGCATTTTGAATAGGAGTCTCTCTTGCCTGATGTTCCATGAATTGCATAAAGCCTCTGAACATCCCATCATTCATTATCTGGTCGGTGTTGTTGTTTACCTGAGGATTATTGCCTTCCTGATGCACATTATCTTGGGTATTGATCGTTGGTGACTCAACGGTCTCATGTGCTTCATTGCTTATCTCAACATTTTCAGATGCCATTTTCAAACACTACCACAAAACAAGGGTTAATTGACATGCCACATATTATCCCTATACTCTGACCGACCAATTAATTAACAAATAAACTTTGGTAGGTCATACTAGCGATGGAATTACCCAACTCTACCCTCCTAGTTCTAGTCTCACATCTCAGCCAGGGATCATATCCCTAAGCTTTGATACCAACTGTGACGCCCCAAAAATAGGTATACATCACCCATCTTGAGTCACAAAATATATGGTACTGAATATAAATACAAACTTAATTATACAACATGAGCTGAGAGTTTTTACATGAATATTGTCTCATAGACAATATCCAAACTCAAATTCAATCCTCATTATATTTATTATCACACTAAATAGTGAGGACTACTAAAACAACCATCTCGGACCGTTACTCCATTCCCCGACTAGTCCGGGCTACGTTCTCATTTCTTGAAGAGCATAATGAAAGCAAAAAGGTGAGCTCAACTAGCCCAGTAAGAAATATTATGACTAAGATAATGCATAATAAATTATCGTTAGCCTTCAACAGTGTTAAACTAATAAAATATAATAAACATCAAGTTTAACTGCAGTGGAACAAGTAATCTATTAGAAGAGTCAAGTAGAGCATGATATCTACTTTCTTCTCTGATTTAAAAAGTTTATCATCAATTTTATCGCTAAGACTTAGCTTAATAAATAATTCATGTCATCGAATCATCCCTGCACTATGGCCAAGGATATTCATTAGTATCACGTCCACGAATTATCCATGCACTACGGGCCAATGATATTCGTGTAATCATCAATAATCATGATCATACCAGCAACTGTCCATCAATGTACTACGGCCCAATGAAGACTTTTACCACATCATTTGTAACATTACGGGTCATGATTATACCGAATGATCCCTATTCATAATCATACCAATCAATAGTAAATCTATGCACTACGACCAAAGATGACTTTCATCACAATATAAGCGTGAGGATGATGACAATGCTATAAGAATTTAATTGAAAGAAAGCAAAGGATAAATTTTTAAATATTTATAATTTAATTTATCCAGAACTCGATAATGTTCAAATTATCAACATGATACTGCTTTGTGGAGTAAAATTCAAGAATAATATTGTATCAAAAATGATTTGGACCGAAAAGAAATTAATTTTTGTCATGAATAGTACTCCGGGTGAATAATACCCGAGTGAATAGTACCCCGCGAATAGTACTTTGGGAATAGTATCACATGAATAGTACTTTATGAATAGTACTCGTGAATATAGTACTTTATGAATAGTACCCGTGAATAGTACTTTGTGAATAGTACCTTATAAATGAATAGTACCCATAAACAGTACTCCGACATGAAAAGCTTAAAATTTAATAAGAATATGCAGAAAAATATCCTTGTAAAATGATACTAGATGAAGTGCAAATTTTAAAGATATTCTACTAATTTCACGGAGTATAGAAGCAATACTTTAACAAAATGAGGGTATAATCAAAAATACGAGATGAAATAATATTACTTAAATACTACAGAATATGAAAGAAAATATTATTTCATATAAATAGTGAACAAACATAATATCCCTTACCTTAGAAGAATACTGGATACTGGAATAGTGAAGTAGCATAATACTCTTCTTTTTCCTCTCTATAGCTTCTCTCTCTATAAATGCTCTTGTGAGTCTTAGTGAATTGGTGAGAATGAAAGAAGAATGAGCTTCTATTTATAGGAAAACATAATTTTGATAATTACACGATTAGGGTCTCGAGTTATTACAGTATAGTACCTTCATCTATACCTCTATTTTTAATTTAGTCCTGCAAGTATTATCAATCTTGCACCACCTCCCCTAATAGTACATGCATGTGAATCAATAGTTCCATACATGTGAACTAACAGTAATTTGCATGTGACCTAATAGTAATTAATTGATCATTTATCCGATTAATTGCCCATTTGGTCAATTTAACATCCAGAAATTAATTATTATCGAAATAAATATCGATTTTCACTAACACAAATAATCCCAACACAATGGAAATATTTTTATCAATAATTTCATCTTTAATCAATACGAACTTATTCATCATTAATATTACAACTCATAATATTTAACAACCAGATCATTCCCAGGAAATAGGGGGCTTTCCAATAAGGATTTCTCCCCATTGGCGCGCAATTAGGTGACCAAACCTCTTTCCTCGACAGAACTTTCTAGACATCGTCAATAATGCAAATAATAATATGAATAAATTTGTCATCTCAATTATTGATTTAGCAATAAAAAAATATTATACAGATGATATTATGACAATAATTGAATCAATAATATGAGAGATATTGTGCAATAATTGCTATAGTAATAATTGACTATAACTGAGTGACTTCTCACGTAAGCATCAATAATCAAAGATATTTCACAATATAGTGTGCTACTATGCAACCACGCGTAGTACTGTACTTTTACCACTGGGTATTTCAACAATTTAACGGTAACACTTTCGCCGTTATGTTTATAAAAAGATATTTCTGTCATTTTCTAACTACATCAATACTTCCGTTGTGGGGTCCACCAATGATTGTGTCGTCGTACGAATATTCTCTATTAAAACGATTATTCGCCGACCAATCGAATATTTTATAACAACTTGCTTACTTTGCAAAATTTATAAATATTACCCACAACTATAACATTATATCAAATCCACACCATAATATTCAAAAATTTATTTTGAGAAAAATAATCTTTATTAATAAAAGTTGGGGTCTTACATTTATCCTTGATCTCACTTGATTGATTCTTTATATCATTGTCATCATCCTCATGTTTATATTGTGCTGAAAGTCATCTTTAGCCCGTAGTGCAATGATGGATTGTTAATTGGTATGATTATCACCAGGAATTGTGTATTGGTATAATCATAACCTTTAATATTATAGATAAATGTTTATGGTGACAATCCTCTTTGGCCCGTAGTGCATAGATGGACAGGTGTTTGGCATGATCATAACCACTGGTGATGCAAACGATTATCTTTGGCCCTTAGTGCATAGATAATTCGTTGATTGGAAATAATTATTGATTGATGTTACAGGGATAAAATATTGATGATGAACTTTTAAATCATAGAAGATAATATACATCATACTCTACTTAACTCTTCTAATGGATTGTTATTTCCGCTGTAGTTGTTGATCTAAAACTTGTTGTCTATTGCATTCTATCAGATTTTCTCTGTTGAGGACTAAGGATAATTTGTTCTACATTATCTTAGTCATAATATTCTTTACTGAGCTAGTTGAGCTCACCATTTTCTTTTTGATTCCATTATTCTTCTCGGGAGGCGAGAATGTAGCTGAGACTAGTCGGGGAGTGGAGTAATGGTCAAAGATAATTATTATAGTAGTCCTCACTATTTTATAAAATATTGTGACAATAATTGTAATGAGGAATTTATTTGACTTTGTATATTATCTACGAGACAATATTTGTATTGAAACTCACAACTTATATTTTGTCGTATTTGACATGACAATTAATATTTGTATAAATGAAGTTTGTATTTGAATTCTGTACCATATATTTGGTGACTCGGAATGGGTTGTGTGGACATATTTTGGGGGCGTCACAGAAGGTACTATTGCTAGTAACTTAATTCTTTAATTATACACATACGAACTCCCCAACTTCAATTTTTGACGGGGACAGATCACACACACTATATCTTTGCCTCTCTGGCCATTGTGGGATAATACTGGATGACTTTGTGTCCCCACCTCCGGACCTCCCTCTCTCCATTGTGGGATAATACCACTAGACTTTATATCCCCACCTCCAGTAACCCCGATTGGATAACCCAACCTAAGCTTTTGAGAGTTAGCTCTGATATTAAATTTGAAACAACCGTGTCAAATCCCTAGTCCGGAATAAATCTTGGGTTAAATCCCAAATCCGAATCGAATCAAATCCATCCAAATAAGGCCTTACACCACTGGCCTAATAATATTTTCTTAGGTCATCTTAGTCCACTATAGACTCAACAAAAAGGTCATGACTGAAGGTACTATTGGTAGTAACTTAATTCCTTATACACATACAATATGTAACACCCCTTTTTCCCAAATAGAAAAAGGGAGGTCACGTAACAAATCTCAAAATAAGTAAACAGAGCACTAATAACTTCAAAATATTTAATAGTTGATAATCCATCAATGTCGAATTAAATATAATTCTCAAAAAATTGGCACAATAATTAAAACCTAACTTCAAATAAACCTATTCAATCAAATGTAGCTCTCATCCCACAAATCTTTATCACCCCTGATTACCTACCGAAAAAAGAACACATCGTGAGCCAACTACATTGTATGGATATAAAGATACACATATATAAAAGAATATATAAATGTATCAAAAGAGTTGAATGAACGAACAAATACAAGCATGAACTAATTATGAATATATCGAAACTAGTGAGACAAGATACAAATGATTAACACCGTCGAATTGACAACTATAGTCAAAAGAATTTCAAACAAAATAAGGTTAAATCAAATGTTTACAAGGTAATAATTTCATACTGAGCTCAAATACAAATAGTCAAAGGCTAACAAAATACATTGGTACCATGATGTATGTAAATCAAACCGAATAATACGCACGACACAAACGTCACTAATTTACCAAACGAATTAAATCAAATCAAATATTAGGTCGATCCATATGCCTCCCACAACAAATTAATATTCACTAAATGACCTACTCCTATAAGAGCACAAAATGGAGACGTTGTGGACTGATCACACAGTCAGGGAACATGTCATATCTCGATGCCAAGTGTTGTATTTTATACAAAATATATATTACAAAGTTAAATAAAAATAATTATATTCATATATTTTGGTGATGTATCATTAAAAGAGTTTAATGTATAAATTAAATGAGTTACAATTAATATATTTATGGAGTTTTGTAACTGTTCTAAACAAATTAATAGGCCTATTCTTGGGGAGAGTATTATGACTTGTTAACGTTGATGTGATATTACCGTTGCAATTCTTTTCTATAAAAGGATGAGCTCACTTTGTAATGTGATGCTACTACTTTTACTGGAACATATCTATCTCTATATAGATATATTGCTACAGTCATTTTCATACTAAAAAAAGGACTGTTGCCTTCCACATATTAAAAGGTGTCCTCATATATATATATATATATATTCAGCTTTCTTAATTTGTACACATATATCATATACATTAAATATTTATATATATATATATATGTGTGTGTGTGTGGTACAATTTTTGAGTTTGAGTAAGGAAAAATAGAAGTTGTTCCTGGGTCATTCAACTATTTTATGTGTTAATTAGTTGGGTGAAGAGCCGTTGAATCCTGGAGTTAAGAAAACAAATTCGAACTTAAAAAATAACTTGTAAAGTGATTAGTACTTGTTGTTTCTAAAACTTAGTCAAGGTGGAAATGAGAACAAAATTATTTTATGATGGACTAGAGAAAAATAAAGTTTATATGCCTGCATTTATAATTGTACAAGTCTTTCTGATTATTGTTGATCTAAACAATTCAGGAAAAAGTCAAAAATAATTCAACCACTTTTAGACTCTCTCCCCCTCCTTCCACCTTCGGCGACACTCCCCTCTCTGCCATACCTTCCGGCGACTCCCCCTCTCCTGCCATACCTCTGGAGACCCTCCCCTCTCCTTTCGGTCAGCTCCACATCTCCTTCTTCTTTACTCCTGTTTTCCCATAACTTGCAATAGGTATATTTTCATTATTCTTATTTTATTAGAAGTAATTATCTGATTTTATTTTTTAAAAAGTTTTAGGCGTGTTTGCTTTAATCTAATTGTGTTAGTAGCTAATCTCATTGTTTGCTTTAATTGTTTGCTTTAATATAGGAAAGTGTTGATGGGATATTGATATATATGTTAATGCACTTGAATTTCTTTCTAATCACTAACATATGTTGCCATGTATATATATGTTATATTTTTATCTATTTGAATTTATTGATTTTGTATTAACTTAAAGGTTGGATCTCTCTTGTATGAGAGGGGTTTAATTTCAAATTGGGCATCTGGTATTGTTATTTTTTGCTATCTTTAGTGGGTTTTAGTTGAAATGCTTGTTTTGGTTCTTGGATTTGATGGGTTTATGTTTCTTGTTGTTGACCTAAACTGCCTTTATGGGTTGGCATGAAATCTATCATTGTATTTGTGGTTTTGTCACTGCTCTCATGTTTGGTCTAAGACAATGGAGAGTTTTATGGCTAGATTTTTTTCTTCGCTAGCATTGACTTGTATAGCTTAGCACAAATAATATGAAGAACCTTCTAAAGAAACTTCATATCATTTCCAACCAGTTTGAAGATTTAGAAGGCTCTCCTACTTTATCAAAGAGCAATAGGTTGAGTGATGTTTCCTCACTTGAGAGGTTTTCGCAGTCTCAGTCCCATCATAATTCAGAGCATAAACCCTTTTCAGCTATTTCGTGTAGTTAAATTCGGTTACAAATAGGCGTAGTCCTATATAGTCCTAGTCCACCATCATCTTCAAATGTGCCTAGAGAAGAAGAATTGGACATATTGTTGATTCCTATTTAAACCGATTATCCCTGCCTACATGTGTGTTTTTGTTTAATTCCAAATGAGTTTTTATTGTTTCTCGTTTTTAAAGACTGTGTGGGTAAGAACCATTGTCTACAATAAAAAAAATTGATAGTAAGTGTGAGTTATCCCCACCCCTTATGGGTAGAAGTTCAAACCTTTGCAAAGGCAAAGTAGTAAGTGTGAGTTTAAATTACAAACTACTTTGCCTAGAATTAGCACAAAAAAATTACTTAATTGTTTTGACTAAACTGATTACTTTGTTTTGATCCTCCTATATATATTGTTAAAAGTTTATTATTCCTCACTAACATAATTAAAGAGGTTCAAAACTTAAAAGTATACCATGAGCTTGGGTCAGTGAATTACCTCTATGGGAAAGGATAGTTCTCAAATCTTACATAGATTTTTAATCAAGTTTGTGGAATGCTCAAGCACCAAAGCATGCCCTCTCTATGGTTCTGGTTAAACTGATTACTTTGTTTTGATCCAAATATTAGTTTTTTTGTGGATAGATTTGATTTTAGTTTAACTGATTTATATGTAGCATGTAATATATAGATTTTCCATTAAACTACAAGCATATTCAAAAATAATATTTATTTGTTTTTTTTCCTATTTGAGGGTGGGTTAAGAAATTTACTAGCTCATTATACTTTCACATGTGCATATTTCATATAGTTTAGGAAACTTAGAAACCCGTTTGAGATTCACTTAGTAGGAGTGAATCTCAAATAGTCCCCGTTTTGGGATTGTTCTTGTATGTTTCGATCTCACTTAGGTCGGTGTTAACGACTTGAGCACGTCTTTATATTTTTTGAATTTTCGGTCAGTAGATATCTCTTGATGTTCTTCAGGTGCATATTTAGACTACGATGTGTTAATCTATTTCGTGTACTTGAAGACAATGGGGAGGTGCTGCCAAAATTTCTAAAAAATGTAAAGATGTGTTCAAGTTGTTGGCATCAGTGAGGCGACACATCCGGGAATGGGATAGAAGCCTAACCCGTTTAGAGGTGGAGATGAAGTTAGGAAACTCATAACCTTGCATATACATTAACTTGGAGACTTGATTATGTTTGTCTAACTTTCCATATATAGAGCAGATAGTTGTCTGAGATGTCTATTGATCGAAGTTGGATGGAACGTAGGGTAGTCACTGATAAGAGTGGG
Source organism: Panax quinquefolius (assembly GCA_020205615.1). Taxonomy (NCBI): domain Eukaryota; kingdom Viridiplantae; phylum Streptophyta; class Magnoliopsida; order Apiales; family Araliaceae; genus Panax; species Panax quinquefolius. The sequence goes on along the minus strand of CM035164.1, from coordinate 82,299,645 downwards.
CTTAGCTCTGAGTATCGTAGTGTGGTTGAACAATTTCTCAACTTTGCGTTTGAGCAAGTCAGTGGCGATGAGATCAGATGTCCTTGTAAGAGGTGTGTGAATGAAGTGTGGAAGGAAAGGAGTGATGTCATGTGCGACTTATTTACGTATGGGTTCAAGCGGAGGTTATACGACATGGATCTATCATGGGAAACACGGTTGGATGAACATGAATCGTAACCGGAATCACGAGGTGGCGAAAACCATGGACCGTACTAACATGATAGTCGAAGTTGCTAGTTCATACTTCCAGTGGAATACAAACAGGGATGGCAGTAGCGTCGAGCAAGAGCCGAATGATGGGGCTAAGGGTTTCTTTGAGTTATTGTATGAAGCAGCGACGCCACTGTATAACGGGCACGAAAAGCACACCGTCTTATTTGTCGTGACTAAGTTTTTACACTTCAAGAACGAGCATGACTGTAGCGAGAGAGGTTTTAATGAACTATTAAGCATTGTGAAAGAGTGCTTACCTACAGGCAATAAGTTACCGAAGTCATACTATGATGTGAAGAAAATGGTCAAAAGGCTCAATCTAGGGTATGAGAAGATTGATGCTTGTGATAATGACTGTATGTTGTATTACGGTGATGTCAATAAAGATAAGAGGTCTTGTGATATTTGTGCTATAAGTAGATACTATGAACAACGCAAGAAAAAGGGAAAAGATGTGACGAGAAAGATCTTATGTTACTTTCCCATTGCCTCGAGGCTTCAGTGATTGTTTATGTCAACACATACAGCCGAGGATATGAGGTGGCACTCTACACGGGACATAGTCAAAGGTCAGCTGACATACCCGGCATATGGGCTTGAGTGGAAATATTTTGATAACAAGCACCCTTTATTTGCCGAAGAGGCTCGCAATGTTAGGCTTGGACTTGCTACGGATGGGTTTAATCCGTTTAATGGGCCTTACACAAAGCCCTACTCAACTTGTTCGGTGGTTATTGTGGTGTATAACCTCCCGCCTTCGATGTGCATGAAAGATCCCTACATGTCCATGCCTTTACTAATTTCGGGTGATAAGAGTCCGAGTAAAGACATCAATGTATACCTCAGGCCGTTAGTTGATGATGTAAGACCCCAAATTATTAATAAATGAAATTTAAATTCCTCTATTTATTATTTTGAAATAGTAAGGGTTGGATTGATTAATGTGGTTAGTTATGGGTAAAATACGTAAACATTTCAAATAAGCAAGTGGTATTAAAATACTCATTGTTGTCGGAGAATATTCGTTTGGTCGTGGAATATTCTTTTCATTGTGGGGAATATTAAATGCGGTGGCGTAGCCTATGTGGGCCCCATAACGGAAAGCGATTGGATGAAGAAAGCGACAAGTATAAGTTGTTTATAAATACTTGGCGTAGTTATTACCAATTAACACTTTGTTGGAATACTAAATTGGTTAAAACACGATGTCGTGTTGTCGCAGACAAGAGCACTTGCAGTATTGCACCAATTATTGATTCTTAGGTAAGAAGGCACTACTCAATAATTGTTACGCAATAATTCTTGCTCAATATTTTATTTTATTGATTCAATAATTGCTACGTTGATATTTTATATTACGGTTGTTTCAATAATTGTCACTACACAAGATTTTCCATTATCGGATCAATAATTCATATTATCCGAATAATATTATTAGATAACATTGTTGGCAATGTCTAGAAAGTTACATCTAAGGAGAGGTTTGTCACCTAATTGCTGGCAAGAAGGAGAAATTCTTATTGAAAGCCCCTCTTTCCCAAGGCGCTCGGTTGTGGTATTGTGATTTTGTAATATTATTTGTGAATAATTAATTATTGATTTATATGATGAGGAAAATATTGATTTTATGTGGATATAGATGGAGAAAATTTTTAATATGACAATTGTTGAAAATTAATATTTTATCTTTTTCTGATAAAATAATTCATTTAAATATATTATTTTAATAATATATTAATGGTGATATTTTTTATAATGAATGTGGGATATATGAGTATATAAGGAGGAAGAGTATTTTGTGGTATTAAATGATTAACACATGTTTTGTGTGTCAGTGGACCCCAATTCTTGACAGAAATTTGATCATAGCCTGTAAAATTGCATGTTTGTTGATTTCGGTCAATTTCTGTTTGGAATTTGGAAAAACTTTCTTCTGCAAAGTTGTAGTGAATGAAATTTCCTATGGAAAAGACATGTGGGTCGAATTTTTTTGATAAAAGGGCTATTTATTATGAATTATTAAAGTTCCGAAGTTCCGAAATAATTGGTTTTTGGAAGTTTTAGTTATTTTTTTAAGAAAAACGTTTTTGTTCAATTGAGTGAGCTTACATGTGTTATCAATGTGTTGAATTCAGATGTCTAGAGGTGGGCTAAGGAAAATTATATAAATATATTATTATTTTATTAAATTTTCTGCTTTGGTGTTCTAAGCATTTTCCTATAAATAGGGTGCTTAGGTTAGAATTAAAATCACACCGTAAACTAAAGATTTTCTCTCTTTCTCTCTATAATATCGAGCGTATTTTTGTGAGTATTTTAGTACTTTGAGTATTGCTATACGGTGCAAGTTCTTTTAGCACTATATCCAGTATTCTAGTCAGAAGTTCTATCCTTTTGAGGTAAGGGATGTTATTTTCTTCGTAAGTGATATTATTTCTTCAATATCATTATCTTTGAAATATTGGTTGGAACTTTTTATCAAATTTGGAACTTTTTTCACGGAGTTACTTATTCATGAGTTACTATTCATGAGTTACTATTCACGAGTTACTATTCATGAGTTACTATTCATGAGTACTATTCATGAAGCATGATGATTTTCTTGTGGAATTTCTATCTTTTTGTAAGACCCCAGCTTTTATAAATAAAGATGAATTTTTTTATAAATATTATTTTTGAATATTATGGAATAAATTTGATATAATGTTATAGTTGTGGGTAATATTTATAAATTTTGCAAAGTAAAGCAAGTTGTTATAAAATATTCGTTTGGTCGGGGAATATTCTTTTTGTCGGGGAATATCCGTAATGACAACTCAATCATTAGTGGACCCTACAATGGAAGTATTGTCGTAGTTAGAAAATGACAAAATTATTTTTCTATAAAAATAAATGGCAGAGGTGTTATTCTGGTCAAAAATGTTGAACTACCGGTAGTAAAAGTACAATGCGATGTCTGGCGTCAGTTGTATAGTAGCACACGATATTAATTATTGATGCTTACGTGAGAAGTCACTCAAATTTATGCTCAATTATTACTACTGATAATTCACGCATCATATCTCTTATATTATTGATTCAATTATTGTCACAAGATTATCATCGTATAATATGTTATAGTATTAAATTATTAATTGAGGCGATAAGTTATAAATGATTAATAATTGTTGAAAGATTAAATATGTGTTGATTAAAAATAAAATGATTTGTGGTAATATTTATTCAATCCTTGATGTATATAAAGAGTACATTACGAGGCGTTTGTGGTAACTTTGATTATTTTATGGGGGGCCCATATGTCATCATCTAAGAGTCCTTCCGTCGATAGTAATTACCTTTGTGAATAGTAATTACCTTTGTGAATAGTAATTACCTTTGTGAATAGTAATTACCTTCGTCGATAGTATTTACCCGTCAATAGTATTTACCTTCGTCAATAGTAATTACCTTTGTGAATAGTAATTACCTTTGTGAATAGTAATTACCTTAAATCGATAGTAATTACCTTTCATAATAGTAATTACCCCTTCGCAAATAGTGGTTGTCTCTTGATATTACCAAGAGTTAAGCGCCTCTTGATTGTTCGAGGGTTAATTACCCCTTCATGAAATAGTAGTTGTCTCTTGATATTACCAAGAGTCATTTTGACCCTTCGTTAAGAATAGAGCCACCCTCGGTTTTTCTATAAATAGAAAGCTCATTCCTTCATTATTTCTTACGAATTCAATGAAAAACTACAGAGAGAAACTATAAAGAGAAAGAAGAAAAGTATTTTGCTACTTCACTTTTCCAATATTGATTTCTTCTAAGGTAGGGAATATTATTTGTTGTACTCGTAAGGGTGTTATTCTTTCTTATTCATGAAGAGAAAACATTGTTATTCCATTGCTTATTATTACATTGGAATAACTTTGTAAAAGTAGTATATACCCTATACATGACATATATGCGGAATACCCTATACTTGGTGAAATCCTTATATTATTCCATTCTTATTTATTACATTGGAATACGCGTGTATATCTGGAATCCCTATACTTGGTGACATTCTTCTATTATTTTATTATTCCGTTGGAACATCATGTCATGCTTTTTGGGAGGACCGGGTTAAAATCTTTATTATTCTGTCTTTATTATTCTATTGGAATATCGTATGCGTGTGTTTTACAGGACTGGTTCCATCTTTTTATTATTACATCTTTATTATTCTATTGGAATATCCTATCTATGTGTTTTTAGGACACGGTTCCGATTTTTATTATTCGTATTTATTATTACATTGGAATAACTTCATACATCGGCAGTACCGCATGCATGGTGATTTCTTTTGTTATTTCATTATTTATTATACTCGGTTGGTTAAAATTTTGACTTACTATACTCCATGAATTTAGTGGAATATCCTTGATATTTGCGCTTCATCCGATATTTTTAATGAAAATATTTTTACGAGCATTCTTGAATTTTACTCTACAAAGCGATATCATGTTGACAATTTGGGCGTTATTAGTTCTGAATAAATTAATTCGTGAACTTGTTTTATTGAATTATTATGTCATTGTCATCATCCTCATGTTATATTATGTTATCTTTGGCTTACGTGCATAGATGAACTTAGTATGATTATGACCAAGGATCATTCGGTATAATCGTGGCTTGATATAAATGATGTGACAAAAGTCCTCGGTGGCTGTAATGCGTTGATGGATAGTTTTGGTATGGTTATGACCGGGGTGATTCGGTATAGTCATGACCATTGAAAATTTGATGAAAATCCTTGGCCGTAAGGTACGTGGATGATTAGATATTGTGGTTTATTCATTAAACTGAGTCTTAGTGATAAAATTGATGAAAACCTTTTAAAACCTAAAAGATAGTAGACTTTATTTTCTACTTGACTCTTTTAATGGATTCATATATTCTGCAGATTAAAATTGGTTGTCTATTGTATTTTATCGGTTTAACATTGTTGAAGACTATTGATAATTTATTACGCATTATCTTAGTTATAATATTTCTTCTTTGGGCTAGTTGAGCTCACCCTTTCTTTCCTTTTGTTCTCTTGAGGAAATGAGAATATAGCTGGGACGAGTCGGGGAAAAGAGTGACGATCCCGAAGATAGCATTAGTAGTCCTCACTATTCTATTAAATAGTGTGACAATAAATGTAATGAGGACTCCTTGAGTATGGATATTGTCTAAATGACAATATTCCTATTAGAACTCTCAATTTATGTATTGTCGTATGTTACACGACAGATGTATAATTATGTTTGTATTTGAATTTATGTACCATGTAAGTGGCGACCCAAAATGGGTGACGTATACCTAATTTTGGGGACGTCACACTTTTGGTATCGAAGTAACTATTCACGTATACGACACTATTCACGTATACAGCACTATTCACGAATACGACACTATTCATAAAAAAATTAAATTTTCGTTTTTCGTCCAAAATATCTATTATGGATACTAGCTTTGATTGTATCCATGTTTTGATCCTTCTTGAATTTTAATCTACTCTGATTATTTATGAGGTATTTTTGGACATGGAATAGCTGAAATACAAATCCTTAATATTTATTCTTTTGTTTCACTGGATTCGTTTTCTTTAAAATATTTTTCATCATCCTCCGTCCTAAATGATGATATAATTGAATATCTTTGGCCTGTAGTGCAAAGATTAATGATTTCTGATGAATATCTTTGGCCCGTAGTGCAAAGATGAACAGGTGTTTAGATGAACATGACCAACTGATGAATTTCTTTGGCCTGTAGTGCAAAGATGAATATTCGATTTCAGTTATATATTGATTGATGTTACAGGGATAAAAGATAGACGATGAACATTTAAATTCAAATATAGAAGATAGTAGATTTCATTCTCTACTTAACTCTTCTAATGAATTATTATTTTCGCTGCGAATATTGATTTCAAACTTATTGTCTATTGTATTCTATTAGATTTTTTCCTGTTGAGGACTAATGATAATTTGTTTTATATTATCTTAGTCATAATGTTCTTTACTGGGCTAGTTGAGCTCACCCTTTTCCTTGTTGTTCCATTTTTCTTCTCAGGAGGCGAGAATGTAGCGAGTACTAGTCGGGGTGTGGAATAATAGTTCTAGAAGTGGTTCTAGTAGTCCTCACTATTCTGTAAAATAGTGTATTAATAATTATAATGAGGACTTATTTGAGTGTGGATATTGTCTAGATGACAATATTTGTATTTAAACTCACAGTTTTTATGTTGTATTAATAAAGTTGTAGTTGTTTCTGTACCATGTATTTTGACGACTCAGAATGGGTGTTGTATACCTATTTTGGGGGCGTCACAGATGAGTTGAAGATGTTGTGGGAAAAAGTGGTTCAAACTTATGATGTATCTCTTAAGCAGAACTTTGACATGAGGGTGTTGTGTAAAATCTAATTTTGCACAACACGCAAGTATACGTGGTCAACAAGTAATAAAGTGTAAGTAGAGTATCGTTCCCACGAGGAATTGTTTAATAAAAATCACCAAGTACTAACCCGTAACCAACTCAATCTTATTTAAACGAATGAATTTCAATTTATAAGTAAACTTATTCTAATTACCACTAGTTAAATTAAGATTACGGAGATTTAAGATCACAACTTCACTTATTGCATCATTTAAGTTAACACACTTCTCATCAATTATTCTTATCCTGAATTATTAATCAAGAACACTAAAGCAGATAAAATCACCTCTCGATGCATAATACCCACACTCACTTAAATCCACATATGATAGAATTAAGTAAGATACCCTAATTAACTAATCCACTATATCTCTATGTGAATTACAATTAAAAGGATTTAAAGCACAAGTTCTTTATAAGATTACACATGGCGTAAAGGCATATCTATATCCTAAACACGAATCATGAATTCCATCTATGAAGAAATCACAAACACATGTTATCATGATAAGATATAAATCAATACTTCATCTTTCGAGTTCATATAGATTATCACGGTAATTGTTAGCTAAGCAATTAAGCAATTAAGTCCAAATCACAATAGACAATCCTCACAATAGAACATAATAATTGATAGCGAAACATATTAAAATAAACTACACAATAAGATCCATTGTAATCTCAAACAAAGAATTAGTTCATGATTATTGAATTAAAACTAAGAATCCACAATTGAATAATCATTCAAAGACAAAGATAGAAGAATATGAGAAGATAGAATCTATTGTCTGTCGATTTGATGCTTCTTCCTTACTCCTACTTTGAATTTTCAATGGTTTCCAAGTTGTTTCAATCTCCAAATCTCATAAGAACTAGTGTCTTCTCCTATTCCACTATAATCTAATCAAATGGAATCTTCTCTCCCTACTCTAATCCTTGTGATTCTCCTCCTTTTATAAGTCTATTTATATGTCTTTAAGTCCTCTTGGAAGTCCTTGAGTTAATCGGATCGAAACAATCCTTCCCGAACTCAAATTTGGACAAAAGCGAAGTTTTTCGCGCAGACATTACCTTTGCCAAGTGGTCTAAACTTGTAAAGGTCCCTCCACGGTGGGGGTCCCTACGGTTTTCTAGCTGGTATGCCCGCCCCTGCGGGTGTTTTGTGAAGGAAAAGCCCGCCCTGGCGGGGGTCCTTTTTCTGCTCTGACGTCCTTTGGGAAAACGACCATAACCTTTGATCCAGGAGTAGTTATGAGGCCTTCCACCTATCAAATTGAAAATATCGACGAGATATACAACTTTCATTCTTTGAGAATTGAAAAATAACGAATGAATGAACGTCGAAATTGGGCTGGAAGATACTGTTATGCAAATGGCCACCCAAAACAGTGAAGTTCAACGTCCGTTTGTACAAAGATCATAACTCTTGCATCCAAACTCCAATTGGAATGATTCAAGATGTTCCGGAAAGCTAAGAAGAAGCTCTAAAATATAATCCAAGTTCCAAGCCAAGAATATGAAATAAACATGAAAGCCCAAATGAAGTCTGGATTGCTTTTCTTTGCGATTTTATACCAATTCTTTGCGATTTCAGCTCCCAATCATATAATTTACAAAACGAACATAAAATGCATGAAAAGTAACTAAGAAACATGAGATTAAGCAACTAATTCAAGTAACAGATACCGGATAAGTAGGTATAAAACCTACTTATCAAATACACCCAAACTTAAATATTTGCTTGTCCTCAAGCAAAAACATAAAACAACAATGATATGCAATGCAACTAATCTACATGCCTACGAATCCAACAGTAATGACAAAAACAAGTCTATTCAACCGACCTCAGTGAAATCAAGTAAACATGATAAAACATCATACCAAAACTCATCAGTGATTTCTCAATCAATTATCAAATCTTAAACTGTTATTATTGATATAGTGTGTGTGTGCTCAACATCCATGCTAACTGATATAATGTTAAATACAACACATAATAGATCTCTTTAAAGGCATCATATAGTGAAAACTCACAAAATTCACGAACAAGCTAAATCCCAAAAAAATCAAACATCCACTAAGTTCAAGAGTCCAATCCGGGATACTTATGCTTTACTTTGCATTACAGGGGTTTTTTTGCTCTTTTCCCGTCTTATTGTTTTTTTATTATATATATATATATATATATATATATATATATATATTCTTTACTATGACTGTGCAATGTCTCATTCCTTAGGCTTTTCAATGCTACCTTAATGAGTTTTCGACCAACAACTCATGCACCATTAAGACCTTAGGCGCTTAGTGCAAAGACAATCCCCCTAAGCTTACTTTACTCAAGTAACAAAGGCCACAAAACTAGACAAGCACACCACAGTGTTTATTCATACTTTCTTTTTCTTTTTTTTATATAGCTTATATACCCCAAATATTCCCCCAAACTTAGATTCTTGCCTAACTTTAGCCATCACTACTTGTTCTTGTCATTCTTTCATTCAAACTAGCATTATCCTTTAGAGTCTCATTATGTGTCAATTTAAACTCAATCAATCAACAAGTTGTTTTTACTGTGTTATCCTTATTATACTAGTTTCAAATAGAAAAAGACTCAATTCATAACAAGAAATCAAATCAAAGTTCTAATGATCAATACTATACTTGTCTACCCAATTCCAATATCATCATTGGCCAAAACAAACTGTAAATATCAAACAACAGGACTCATGCAAGATGAACATAGTAACTAACTATTATTTTTGAATTTTTGAATTTTTGATTTATTTTTATTTTTATTTTTATTTTTTTTAACAAGAAACTGAATATAATGCTATTCAAACTACACTACTATGCAACTACTTATGCAGTTGTACTACATGAATGCAAACATAATGAACCTAAACTAAATTAACAACATATGCAAAATAACATAACATAAAAATGCAATAAAGAACTAAACTAAACTCCCCCAAACGTAGAAATTACAATGTCCTCATTGTAAGAATATAGCGGTAAGTAGAAGAGAACTTCCCTGTAATCAGCTAAGCATGAGGTGATGGTGGTGATGGCGCGACGATCATTTTCCTATCCATTGAACCTCCAATACATGCAATGAAGAGAGACAACATAAATTAGAATAGCACTTTGGAATATAACGTGATTCCTATCTACTAAATAAACAAGGAAAACATATAAATAAATAAAAATAAAAAATTCCTGGGTTGCCTCCCAGTCAACGCTGGATTTACAGTCTTTCAACCTGACTTTGTTTGGTCAACGCTATCCAATTCCTCTTCGATAATTGAGGAACCCTCCATCCATCAGAAATGATGTAGCTTTTGGTAGGTTCCCAATTGTGATAGCCATTACATTAAAGTCACCTAGTATGCTTTCTTTAGATAAGATCACATTCAAGTACGTCCAACATCTAGGTGTTTTCTCCATTGTGTCTGCGAATAGATTCTGGCATTGAGGCTTGTCAGACACAACAATCTCTTCTTCTATCTTCTCCAGCTCATCGCACCATGGCTTCGAAGTTGTACTCGATTTTATGTTACAAGGAGTATTGTTGACGACATGACTACCTAGCGGACAAGGTTTTGAAAATCTAACCGGATCCTTGAACTTTGGTGGAGAAGGCACTTGGGGCACGAATAACATCAGCTCATCAGCGTTGATACTCATAGTTAACTTTTCACCGACCTTGTTTTCATTATTCCCACGTGTCTCCTCTTTTTCAACATTTTGTGGCTCATCCAGTTGTAGATTTGGCTCGGGCACTTCATCAATCTCGGAATCCTCGTCATAACACCAATTATTTTGAGGAAAGTTGTTCAAGGCTTTGAGCATTTGATCCATCTGGTTCTGCAGATTTTGAATTGATATCTCTTGATTCTGAATTGATCGCTCTTGATTAATCCTCCTCTCCTCATTTGATGCTACGAACTTGGACAACAATTCCTCCAACCTTGAATTATCTGTCTCGGTTTTGGAATCCATGTATTGAGAACCATGGGTTGAAGTGGTGATGAGTTGTTCCATCTGGTACTAAAAATTGTTGCTCGATATTTCTTGACTCATCATCATCTCCTCTTGGTTTGCTATGAGCTTTGACAGTAATTCCTCCAAATTTGACATTTCTTCTTATGGCAAAGGAGGTTTACATGAAAATTCCGGTGTGTATGTTGGATTTGGAGCGTAGTATTGGTCTTCATAAGTATAGCTCCATGATAAATCCGGGTGATACCCCCAAACTTGATGATAATTAGCATATGAATAATTGTTGAGGTATTCACCACCGTGTTGCCCTGCCCAAAACTAACGGTGCATTGATGACTAGGATGATTACCATCACAATAATTACAATTAACTGTTACCCTTCGATTACATTGTTCTGCAACAACGTCTAACGTCCTCAAAAGTGTCTCAAGCTGCGCTGATAATGCAGAAAATACGTTGAGACCATCAATCCATGTCCCCTTGGCTGAGTCATTCTCGTATATGGCCATTGATAATTAAATTCCACCATGGTACCTGAAAAGAAAGAAAAATAGGAAGAGAAATAAATAAAAAGAAAAAAATTGTTTAAATTAAGACTAATTTGATTGAAGCTAATATTGGCAAAAATATATTAACTAATTCCCCGGCAACGGCGCCAAAAACCTGTTGGGTAAAATCTAATTACGCACAACACACAAGTATACGTGGTTAACAAGCAATAAAGTGTAAGTAGAGTATCGTTACCACGAGGAATTGTTTAATAAAAATCACCAAGTACTAACCCATAACCAACTCAATCTTATTTAAATGAATGAATTTCAATTTATAAGTAAACTTATTCTAATTACCACTAGTTAAATTAAGATTATGGAGATTTAAGATTGCAACTTCACTTATTGCTTCATTTAAGTTAACACACTTCTCATCAATTATTCTATATCATGGATTGTTAATCAAGAACACTAAAGCAGATAAAACCACCTCTCAATGCATAATACCCATACTCACATAAATCCACATATGATAGAATTAAACAAGACACCCTAATTAACTAATCCACTATATCTCTATGTGAATTACAATTAAAAGGATTTAAAGCACAAGTTCTCTATAAGATTACACATGGCGTAAAGGCATATCTCTATCCTAAACACGAATCATGAATTCCAACTATGCAGAAATCACAAACACATGCTATCATGATAAGATCTAAATCAATACTTCATCTCTCGAGTTCATATAGATTATCATGGTAATTGTTAGCTAGACAATTAAGCAATTAAGTCCAAATCACAATAGACAATCCTCACAATAGAACATAATAATTGATAGCGAAACATATTAAAATAAACTACACAATGAAATTGATAGTTCCATTGTGTGGGAATTATTAGTGTTAGTGGAAATCGACATTTATTTCGATAATAATTGATGTCTGGAGGTTATATTGACCAATCGGGTAATTAATCAGATAAATGAGCAATTAATTTCTATTAATTCACATGCTTATAACTATTTGTTCACATGTGTGTACTATTGATTCACATTCTTGTACTATTAGGGGAGTTGGTGCAAGATTGATAATACTTGCATGACTAAGTTAAAAATGGAGGTATAGATGGAGGTACTATACTGTAATTCGTATTTTCACATGATTATAACTATTGATTCACATGATTAAACTATTGATTCACATTATTTACTATTAGGGGAGGTGGTGCAAGTTTGATAATACTTACAGGACTAAATTAAAAATGAAGAAAAAGAGGAAGGTATTATACTGTAATATTTCGAACCCCAAAATGTGCAATTATTGAAACTATATTTTCCTATAAATAGAAACTCATTCTTCCTTCATTCTCACCAATTCACTATGTCTCACAAGAGCAACTATAGAGATAGAAACTATAGAGAGAGAAGCTATAGAGAGAAAGAAGAAGCGAAGTCTACTACTTCACTATTCCAGTATCTAGTCTTCTTCTGAGGTAAGGGGTATTATTTATTTCATATTCTGAAGAGATATTAATTTTCGTATTCGTATGAATATTATTTCGTTCAATATTCATAAAGGATATTATCTTCGTTCAATATTATCTTCGTTAAATATTCGTTGGAATATTATTTTCGTTCAAGGGATGTTATTTTTGTTTAATATTCGCTTGAAATAATATTTTCTTCCATACTTTGTAGTATCTAAGTAATATTATTTCATTTCAGATTTTGAATTCTATACTCATTTTGTTGAAGTTTTGGCTTCCATACTCCAAGAAATTAGTAGAATATCCTTGATATTTGCGCTTTATCCAGTATCTTTTCATGGAAATATTATTCTAAGCCTTGTGGATAATTATTGATCTTTTCATGACAGAATACTATTCATGAGTTACTATCTATGGGTTACTATTCACCCGATTACTATTCACTCAAATATTATTCACTCGGGTATTTGGGGCACTTTTTATGGCAAAGTACTATTCACGAGTTACTATTTACGAGTTACTATTCACCCAATTATTATTCACCCGAATATTATTCACTCGGGTATTTGGGGTACTTTTCATGTCGGGATACTATTCATAAGGTACTATTCCCGAAGTACTATTCACATGGTACTATTCACGGAGTACTATTCACCCGAAAAATATATTTCTTTTATGTCCAAATTATTTTTGATACATGAATATTATTCTTGAATTTTACTCCACAAAGTAGTATCATGTTGCCAATTTGGATATTTTTAAACTCTGGATAAATTTAAAGTCTTTAATATTTGTCCTTGATTTCGTTTGATTAATGCTTATATCATTCTCATCATCCTCATGCTTATATTGTGATGAAAGTTATCTTTAGCTTACGTGCAAAGATGGACTGTTGATTATTGGTTTGACAGATGTATATCTTTTGTTTACGTGCAAAGATGGACTGTTGATTATTGGTTTTACAGTTGTATATCTTTGGCTTACGTGCAAAGACGAACTGTTGATTGATAGCTTTGGCCCGTAGTCTAAATGTTGGACAGGTGTATGACATGATCATGACCACTGGTGATAATAAGAATATCCTTGGCCCGTAGTGCATGGATAATTCGATGATGTGATTGGCAGGATCATGACCCTTAGTTAACAGTTGAATGTCTTTGGCCGTAGTGCACTGACAGATAATTGATTGGTATGATCATGACCATTGGTTTTATAGTTGAATATCTTTGGCCCGTAGTGCATAGGTAGACAACGGATTGGTATGATCAATCTTATTATATTTGAATATCTTTAGCCATTGGGGTAAGGATATTTAGTAAACGTTCTGTTAAGCCTTTGTGGCAAGGAGAAACTGTTGACTTACATGATTAAACATATGAATTATGGATTTAACTAAAATCTTTGGTGGTTCAAGTGAAGACAGGTGATGAAAGTTCTCTTTATCTTGGGTATAATAAAGAATTATTAATGGGTATTACATCGATAATACTTATGATAAACTTTTTAAATCATAGAAGATAGTAGATATAATGCTCTACTTGACTCTTCTAATGGATTGCTTATTTTTCATTAGGTTGTTAATCTAAAACTTGTTGTCTATTGTATTCTATCGGTTGTTATCTTTGTTGAAGGCTAAGGATAATTTATTACGCATTATCATAGTCATAATATTTCTTCTTTGGGCTAGTTGAGCTCACCTTTTTTCTTTCACTGTTCTCTTTAGGAAATGAAAATATAGCTGGGACTAGTCGGGAAATGGAGTGACGGTCCGAGATGGTGGCTATAGTAGTCCTCACTATTCTAATAAAATAGTGTGATAATAAATGTATTGAGGACTTCATTTGAGTTTGAATACTGTCTAGAATGAAATATTTGTGTTTAAACTCTCAGATATGTTTTGTTATATTTTGCACGAAAATTGTATAATTAAGTTTGTAGTTGAGTTCTGTACCATGTATCTGGTGACTCAGAATGGGTGATGTATACCTATTTTGGGGGCGTCACAGTTGGTATCAAAGCTTACGGATATGATCCCTGGCTGAGATGTGAGACAAGAACTAGGAGGGGAGAGGCGGGGAATTCCTTTGCTAATATGACCTACCTAAGTTTATTTGTTATTTACTTGGTCGGTCAGAATATAGGGATAATGTGACAACCCCAAAATAGGTCCATTCCATCCAACCCATTCTGAGTCGCCAAATACATGGTACAAAAAATAACTACAACTTTATTACAACAATTGTCGTGCAAAATACAACAACTCATGTGTTGTGAGTTTTGATACAAATATATATATCAACTGTGACTCTTGACACCAACTTGGGTAGCACGTCACCATGACATCTTACATAAAGGTATAGTCAAAAACTGTTTTAGAAATTAAAATCTTTGGGAAGTGCTCAAGGAAACCTTCGTACATGGGAGGCCATGCGTCTAGGTTATGATAGATATCATATGGCCACAGAATTATCCTTGGTTGACCCAATAGACCCCAAAGAAAAATGAGAAGATTACTATAATATTCTTGCCAATGGTGATTCTTCTCTTGACATATAATTATCTGTGACAACCCCAAAATAGGTCCATTCCATCCAACCCATTCTGAGTCGCCAAATTCATGGTACAGAAAACAACTACAACTTTATTACAACAATTGTCGTGCAAAATACAACAACTCATGTGTTGTGAGTTTTGATACAAATATATATATCAACTGTAACTCTTGACACCAACTTGGGTAGCACGTCACCATGACATCTTACATAAAGGTATAGTCAAAAACTTTTTAGAAATTAAAATCTTTGGGAAGTGCTCAAGGAAACCTTCGGACATGGGAGGCCATGCTTCCAGATTATGATAGATATCATATGGTCACAGAATTATCCTTGGTTGACCCAATAGACCCCAAAGAAAAATGAGAAGATTACTATCATATTCTTTCCAATGGTGAGTCTTCTATTGACATATCATTATCTCCACTGTCTCTAATTGAGAATTATATTTCAAACAAACACCAAGATCATATAAGTAGTGCACGTAGATATACTCAGTAAGTGGATGTGCACAACCATGTCTTATGATGACACGAGGTTGTATGTCTTTAGACATCTTCTATGATAGTGGCAAAACACCCTTCCAACGGTGGGTTCACTTCACCCTATTTGATTCACCAAATATAACTACTAAAAGATGTATACAACACATTTGTCTATACTGTTTAGGGAGAAAGTCATAGCTAGAGACCACCGTTCTATTCCCTTGTTACCCCCACTCGACCCAGCTACACTTTTATTACCTGAAAGGGATTGTGAAGCAAAAGGGTGAGCACAACTAGCTCAGTAAAGAATATCATGACTAAAGATAATTAAATTATCAATAGCCTTCATCAATAATAAATCAGAGATTTAGAACATATGGTAGATGATAAAAAATTTCAACCATAGTTGCAGCAGAATGAGCAATCCATTAGAAAAGTCAAATTGACTATAAAGTCTATTATCTTCTCCATGTTAAAAATCCACCAATAATATTTTATCCCTGTAACATCAATCAACAATTCTGGTCCACAATCATATGAATAACTCATAATCATAATTGTAGTTCTAAATTCCTCTTCTCATCTAGGACGAAGATAATTTTCATCACCTATTTTCACCTGAAACATCAAAGATCATGGTTACACCAAATCACATTTCCTGTTCATAATCATACTAATAACTTCATCTTTGCACTACGGCCAAAGATATTCATCAACAGACCATCTTTTCACTACACGCCAAAGATATTCAACAACAGGTCATCTTTGCACTACGGGCCAAAGATATTCAACAACAGTTCATCTTTGCACTACGGGCCAAAGATATTCAACAACATGTCATCTTTGCACTACGGGCCAAAGATATTCATATCTCAAAGAAATACATAATCATTTCAGAATTTATATAAACCATAATTATAACCATGTTGATCAATTCACCTTTGCACTTAAGCTAAAAATATTCAATTGTAAATTCAATGGTCATGATCATACTAGTCAACAATTCAACTTTGCACGACTGACCAAAGATAACCTATAGTCATGATTATACCAATAATCTACCCATCTTTATACTCAAGTGAAAGAGAATTTCAACATCAGGGTTATAAAAATGTTATATATGATAATAAAAATAATATGATCAACAACTGCACTTAATCTCAAGAGCAATATTCATAAATCAACGATAATTTAGTCAGAAAAAGAAACCAACTTTGTCGTGAATAGAACCCGTGAATAGTAACTCGTGAATAGTAACACATGAATAGTAACTCATGGATAATAACTCGTGAATAGTAACCCCGACTCAAAAAGGTAGAAATTCTACAATAAAATCCATACCAATATTTCAGTATAATGATATTGAAAGAATAACATTACTAAAACTTATAAACAATTTATTTTAATTGTTTACACTTTACTAAATAATGCTTTTAATCATTCTAAAATGCCAAAATCATAAGATTTCATCACCAATAACCAAAACTCTCAACAAAAATCTGCATATAACTCATGTATGATTCTCAAGCCATAAAATCATATTTTTCAATTTTCTTACTTCACATAACATATTTAATTCATTTATTCATAACTAGTCCATTTTCATGAAAAATACCAAATCAGTTCCAAAAATATTTCTTTTCTGGGATTTAGCATAATATATTCCCATAGTGAACATATATTTTTCTCAAAATTTTTAAAATTCATTTACTATTTTTATATGGCCAAAAAACATGAATATTTAGACATTTATCATAAATTGTACTTTTATCCAAAAATTCGAAATTCACAGTAGTACAATTGATATTATATAGATGTACTCCCAATAAAAATTTCATCAATTTTAGAGTTAACCACAAGGAATTATAAGCGGTTACTTTTAAAATAGTCTTTACTCATAAAATTCATAACTCTTAATCTATACATCCAAAAATTACCATTTTTGGACACAATCAATAAAACTCATCAAAATATCATTTCAAATTTTTACAGAATTTTTGAAGGTCAGAAAAATTACGAAACTAAAAAACATAACAACCCTTAAAATCCCTTACTATCCCTTACCTCAAAAGAAGCAAAGACTTACATTTGGATATCGGATATGACGCTGAAGGAAACTTGCACTGATGAATAGCAACTCACCAAGTATCTAAATACTCACAAAATACACTCGAGAAAACTTATATATTTTGGTGTGATTTTCAATTCTAACTTAGCCCTCTATTTATAGGAAAATGTTAGCACGCCGAAGCAAACTTGACCTGCTACCTGATGGCTTTACCTGCTACTATTCCACTCACCAAAAATCAGCCATCTTCCCCAACAACCAAAAGTGGGGCCCACCCATTTCTAGAATTTTCTACCAAAATTATTTATAAACCTAATTTTCGAATCAATCACCTCTTAAAATTTATAACAAATCATACGCTCATTTTTAACGGTTCAAAATTTGTGGACATATACTCAACTTATATATGTATAACATATCCAAAAATCACAATGATCCAACGGTCAGATTAAAAATTATAACTCACACAATAAAGAGTGTAAGAACACCGATTTGATCTTTTAATACCCCCAATCCCGACAAAATACTGATAAAATACCTCAACATTAATTCCTTCATTTATAACCACATAAATAAATCCATCATTAATATCCACATCAAATAAATATTTCATTATCATGTAAATCAATAATTAATTATTCACAAATAATATTACAGGATCACAATAATGACAACCAGGCAGTTCCTAGAAAAGAGGGGGCTTTCCGATAAGGATTTCTCCTTACTGGCGCGCAATTAGGTGACCAAACCTCTCCTTGACAGAACTTTCTAGACATTGCCAATAATGCTATCGAATAATATTATTCAAATATTATGAATTATTGATCTGATAATGGAGATACTATGCAGTGACAATTATTGAAACAACAATAATATAAAATATCAATGCAGCAATTATTGAATCAATAAAATATTGAACAGTAATTACTATAACAATTATTGAGTAGTGCATTCTTATGTAAGAATCAATAATTCAAAAATACTGTGTAATACAGTGTAATCTTTCTTGCAACAACAACGCGTATTACTTTATTTTTCCACCGGGTATTCCAGCGATTGTTAATTCAGTACTTGATACTGTGTTATTTATAAAAACTCAAATTTGTCGTTTTCTTCATCCGAAGCGGTTATTACATTATTGGGCCCACAAATGGTATTTGTGGTCGCATGCGAATATTCCAGATAGAAAGAATATTCCACGACTAAACGAATATTCCCCGACAACAATGAATATTTTATAACCACTTTCTTATTTTGAAAAAATTTCATATATCACCATTAACTTTAACTTTATATCAATTTAACCATTTACTGAATTGTAATTATAAGAAAAATTGAATACTTTTATTTCATAAAATTTGGGGTCTTACAATCTCCCCTCCTTATGAAATTTCGTCCTTGAAATTTACGTACCTGGTATTCCAAAGAGTTGAGAATACCTTGCTTTCATTTCAGATTCTATCTTCCCTGTCCTAATGATTTCTCTATTGCTCATCTCCTGTATTTCAGATATCATTCTAGAATACAGATTCAAAAACAAAGGTTAATTTAACAAATTAACATATCATATAATATCCCGATATTATGACTGACCAACAAATAAGCTTAGGTAGGACACACTAGCGAAGGATTTATTCATCTCTCCACTCCTAGTTATATTCCCCGATCTCCGCCAGATACCATATCCCTAAGCTCTGATACCAACTGTGACAACCCCAAAATAGGTCCATTCCATCCAACCCATTCTGAGTCGCCAAATTCATGGTAGAAAAAACAACTACAACTCTATTACAACAATTGTCGTGCAAAATACAACAACTCATGTGTTGTGAGTTTTGATACAAATATATATATCAACTGTGACTCTTGACACTAACTTGGGTAGCACGTCACCATGACATCTTACATAAAGGTATAGTCAAAAACTGTTTTAGAAATTAAAATCATTGGGAAGTGCACAAGGAAATCTTCGTACATGGGAGGCCATGCTTCCAGATTATGATAGATATCATATGGTCACAGAATTATCCTTGGTTGACCCAATAGACCCCAAAGAAAAATGAGAAGATTAATATCATATTCTTTCCAATGGTGAGTCTTCTCTTGACATATCATTATCTCCACTGTCTCTAATTGAGAATTATACTTCAAACAAACACCAAGATCATATAGGTAGTGCGCGTAGATATACTCAGTAAGTGGATGTGCATAACCATGTCTTATGATGATATGAGGTTGTATGTCTTTAGACATCTTGTATGATAGTGGCAAAACACCCTTCCAACATTGGGTTCGCTTCACCCTATTTGATTCACAAAATATAACTACTAAAAGATGTATACAACACATTTGTCTATACTGTTTAGGGAGAACTCCACAGCTAGAGACCACCGTTCTATTCCCTTGTCACCCCCGCTCGACCCAGCTACACTTTTATTACCTGAAAGGGATTGTGAAGCAAAAGGGTGAGCACAACTAGCTCAGTAAAGAATATTATGACTAAAGATAATTAAATTATCAATAGCCTTCATCAACAATAAATCAGAGATTTAGAACATATGGTAGATGATAAAATATTTCAACCATAGTTGCAGCGGAACGAGCAATCCATTAGAAGAGTCAAATAGACTATAATGTCTATTATCTTCTCTATGTTAAAAATCCACCAACAATATTTTATCCATGTAACATCAATCAACAATTCTGGTCCACCATCATATGAATAACTCATAATCATAATTGTAGTTCTAAATTCCACTTCTCATCTAGGACGAAGATAATTTTCATCACCTATCTTTACCTGAAACATCAAAGATCATGGTTACACCAAATCACATTTCCTGTTCATAATCATACTAATAACTTCATCTTTGCACTACGGTGAAAGATATTCATCAACAGACCATCTTTGCACTACAGGCCAAAAATATTCAACAACATGTCATCTTTGCACTACGGGCCAAAGATATTCAATAACAGTTCATCTTTGCACTACTGGCCAAAGATATTCAACAACATGTCATCTTTGCACTACGGGCCAAAGATATTCATATCTCAAAGAAATGCATAATCATTTCAGAATTTATATAAACCATAATTATAACCATGTTGATCAATTCACCTTTGCACTTAAGCTAAAAATATTCAATTGTAAATTCAATGGTCATGATCATACTTGTCAACGATTCAACTTTGCACTACTGGCCAAAGAGAACTCATAGTCATGATTATACCAATAATCTACCCATCTTTATACTCAAGTGAAAGAGAATTTCAACATCAGGGTTATAAAAATGTTATATATGATAATAAAAATAATATGATCAACAACTGCACTTAATCTCAAGAGCAATATTCATAAATCAACGATAATTTAGTCAGAAAAAGAAACCAACTTTGTCGTGAATAGTACCCGTGAATAGTAACTCGTGAATAGTAACTCATGAATAGTAACTCGTGAATAGTAACTCATGAATAATAACTCGTGAATAGTAACCCCGACTCAAAAAGGTAGAAATTCCACAATAAAATACATACTAATATTTTGGTATAATGATATTGAAAGAATAACATTTCTAAAACTTATAAACAATTTATTTTAATTGTTTACACTTTACTAAATAATGCATTTAATCATTCTAAAATGCCAAACTCATAAGATTTCATCACCAATAACCAAAACCCTAATCAAAAATCTGCGTATAACTCATGTATGATTCTCAAGCCATAAAATCATATTTTTCAATTTTCTTACTTCACATAACATAATTAATTCATTTATTCATAACTAGTCCATTTTCATGAAAAATACCAAATCAGTTCCAAAAATATTTCTTTTCTGGGATTTAGCATGATATATTCCCATAGTGAACATATATTTTTCTCAAAATTTTTAAAATTCATTTACTATTTTTCATATGGCCAAAACTGTCGAATATTTAGACATTTATCATAAATTGTACTTTTATCCAAAAATTCCTAAATTCATAGAGTACACTGATATTATATAGATGTACTCCTAATAAAAATTTCATCAATTTTAGAGTTAACCACAAGGAATTATAAGCGGTTACTTTTAAAATATTCTTTTCTCATAAAATTCATAGCTCTTAATCTATACATCCAAAAATCATCATTTTTGGACACAATCAATAAAACTCATCAAAATATCATTTCAAAATTTTCCAGAATTTTTGAAGGTCAGAAAAATTACGAAACTGAAAAACATAACAACCCTTAAAATCCCTTACTATCCCTTACCTCAAAAGAGCAGCACTTCTGACTGGATATCGGATATGACGCTGAAGGAAACTTGCACTGATAAATAGTAACTCACTAAGTATCTAAATACGCACAAAATACACTCGATAATCTAGAGAGAGAAAGAGAGAAAGCTTATGTTTCTGGTGTGATTTTCAATTCTAACATAGCCCTCTATTTATAGGAAAATGTTAGTACGCCGAAGCAAATTTGACCTGCTACCTGATGGCTTTACCAAATACTATTCCACCCACCAAAAATCAGCCATCTTCCCCAACAACCAAAAGTGGGGCCCACCCATTTCTAGAATTTTCCACCAAAATCATTTATAAACCTAATTTCCGAATCAGTCACCTCTTAAAATTCATAACAAATCATACGCTCATTTTAACGGTTCAAAATTTGTGGACATATACTCAACTTATATATGTATAACATATCCAAAAATCACAACGATCCAACGGTCAGATTAAAAATTATAACTCATACAATAAAGTTGTAAGAACACTGATTTGATCTTTTAATACCTCCAATCCGATAAAATACTGATAAAATACCTCAACATTAATTCCTTCATTTATAACCACATAAATAAATCCATCATTTATATCCACGTCAAATAAATATTTCATTATCATATAAATCAATAATTACTTATTCACAAATAATATTACAGAATCACAATAATGACAACCAGGAAGTTATCAGGAAAGAGGGGGCTTTTCGATAAGGATTTCTCGTTACTGGCGCGCAATTAGGTGACCAAACCTCTCATTGACAGAACTTTCTAGACATTGCCAATAATGCTATCTAACAATATTATTCAAATAATTTGAATTATTGATCTGATAATGGAGATACTGTGCAGTGACAATTATTGAAACAACAATAATATAAAATATCAACGCAGCAATTATTGAATCAATAAAATATTGAACAATAATTACTGTAACAATTATTGAGTAGTGCACTCTTATGTAAGAATCAATAATTCAAAAATCTTTGCATGTAATACCTGTGTTACATTTCTGCAACAACGACAGACGTATTTTTATTTTACCACCGGGTATTCCAAAGTGTTAATTGATAACGATTACGCCGTTATTTATAAAAACTCAAATTTGTCGTTTTCTTCATCAGACAGTTATTCTATTATTGGGCCCACAAACGGCTACGCCGTCGTACGAATATTCCCCGATAGAAAGAATATTCCACGACCAAACGAATATTCCCCGACAACAATGAATATTTTATAACCACTTGCTTATTTTGAAAAAATTTCATATATCACCATTAACTTTAACTTTATATCAATTTAACCATTTACTGAATTGTAATTATAAGAAAAATTGAATACTTTTATTTCATAAAATTCGGGGTCTTACAATATCCCCTCCTTATGAAATTTTGTCCTCGAAATTTACGTACCTGGTATTCCAAAGAGTTGAGAATACCTTGCTTTCATTTCAGATTCTATCTTCCATGTCCTCATGATTTCTCCAATGCTCATCTCCTGTATTACAGATATCATTCTAGAATACAGATTCAAAAATAAAGGTTAATTTAACAAATTAACATATCACATAATATCCCGATATTATGACTGACCAACAAATAAGCTTAGGTAGGACACACTAGCGAAGGATTTAATCATCTCTCACCTCCTAGTTATATTCCCCGATCTCCGCCAGAGACCATATCCCTAAGCTCTGATACAAACTGTGACAACCCCAAAATAGGTCCATTCCATCCAACCCATTCTGAGTCGCCAAATTCATGGTACAGAAAACAACTACAACTTTATTACAACAATTGTCGTGCAAAATACAACAACTCGTGTGTTGTGAGTTTTGATACAAATATATATATCAACTGTGACTCTTGACACCAACTTGGGTAGCACGTCACCATGACATCTTACATAAAGGTATAGTCAAAAACTGTTTTAGAAATTAAAATCATTGGGAAGTGCACAAGGAAACCTTCGGACATGGGAGGCCATGCTTCCAGATTATGATAGATATCATATGGTCACAGAATTATCCTTGGTTGACCCAATAGACCCCAAAGAAAAATGCGAAATTACTATCATATTCTTTCCAATGGTGAGTCTTCTATTGACATATCATTATCTCCACTGTCTCTAATTGAGAATTATACTTCAAACAAACACCAAGATCATATAAGTAGTGCGCGTAGATATACTCAGTAAGTAGATGTGCACAACCATGTCTTATGATGACACGAGGTTGTATTTCTTTTGACATCTTGTATGATAGCGGCAAAACACCCTTCCAATGTTGGGTTCGCTTCACCCTATTTGATTCACCAAATATAACTACTAAAATATGTATATAACACACTTGTCATCTTGTTTTGGGAGAACTCCATGACTAGAGACCACTTGATTCTATTCCTTGTTACCCCCGCTCGATCCAGCTACACTTTTATTACCTGAAAGGGATTGTGAAGCAAAAGGGTGAGCACAACTAGCTCAGTAAAGAATATCATGATTAAAGATAATTAAATTATCAATAGCCTTCATCAATAATAAATCAGAGATTTAGAACATATGGTAGAAGATTAAAAATTTCAACCGTAGTTGCAGCGGAACGAGCAATCCATTAGAAGCGTCAAATAGACTATAAAGTCTATTATCTTCTCCATGTTAAAAATCCACCAACAATATTTTATCCATGTAACATCAATCAACAATTCTGGTCCACAATCATATGAATAACTCATAATCATAATTGTAGTTCTAAATTCTTCTTCTCATCTAGGACGAAGATAATTTTCATCACCTATCTTTACCTGAAACATCAAAGATCATGGTTACACCAAATCACATTTCCTGTTCATAATCATACTAATAACTTCATCTTTGCACTACTGACCAAAGATATTCATCAAAGACCATCTTTGCACACTACGGGCAAAGATATATTCAACAATGAGTTATCTTTGCAGATTTGTGGGCCAAAGATATTCAACAGCAGTTCATCTTTGCACTACGGGCCAAAGATATTCAACAACATGTCATCTTTGCACTACGGGCCAAAGATATTCATATCTCAAAGAAATACATATTCATTTCAGAATTTATATAAACCATAATTATAACCATGTTGATCAATTCACCTTTGCAATTAAGCTAAAAATATTCAATTGTAAATTCAATGGTCATGATCATACTAGTCAACGATTCAACTTTGCACTACTGGCCAAAGAGAACCATAGTCATGATTATACCAATAATCTACCCATCTTTATACTCAAGTGAAAGAGAATTTCAACATCAGGGTTATAAAAATGTTATATATGATAATAAAAATAATATGATCAACAACTGCACTTAATCTCAAGAGCAATATTCATAAATCAACGATAATTTAGTCAGAAAAAGAAACCAACTTTGTCGTGAATAGTACCCATGAATAGTAACTCATGAATAGTAACTCATGAATAGTAACTCGTTAATAGTAACTCATGAATAATAACTCGTGAATAGTAACCCCGACTCAAAAAAGTAGAAATTCCACAATAAAATCCATACCAATATTTCCGTATAATGAAATTGAAAGAATATCATTTCTAAAACTTATAAACAATTTATTTTAATTGTTTACACTTTACTAAATAATGCATTTAATCATTCTAAAATGCCAAACTCATAAGATTTCATCACCAATAACCAAAACCCTCATCAAAAATCTGCATATAACTCATGTATGATTCTCAAGCCATAAAATCATATTTTCCAATTTTCTTACTTCACATAACATATTTAATTCATTTATTCATAACTAGTTCTTTTTCATGAAAAATACCAAATCAATTCCAAAAATATTTATTTCTGGGATTTAGCATAATATAGTCCCATAGTGAACATATATTTTTCTCAAAATTTTTAAAATTCATTTACTATTTTTCATATGGCCAAAACCGCCGAATATTTAGACATTTATCATAAATTGTACTTTTATCCAAAAATTCCTAAATTCATAGAGTACACTGATATTATATAGATGTACTCCCAATAAAAATTTCATCAATTTTAGAGTTAACCACAAGGAATTATAAGCGGTTACTTTTAAAATAGTCTTTTCTCATAAAATTCATAACTCTTAATCTATACATCCAAAAATTACCATTTTTGGACACAATCAATAAAACTCATCAAAATATCATTTCAAATTTTTACAGAATTTTTGAAGGTCAGAAAAATTACGAAACTAAAAAACATAACAACCCTTAAAATCCCTTACTATCCCTTACCTCAAAAAGCAAAGACTTACATTTGGATATCGGATATGATTTGAAGGAAACTTGCACTGATGAATAGCAACTCACCAAGTATCTAAATACTCACAAAATACACTCGATAATCTAGAGAGAGAAAGAGAGAAAGCTTATGTTTCTGGTGTGATTTTCAATTCTAATTTAGCCTCTATTTATAGGAAAGTGTTAGCACGCCGAAGCAAACTTGACCTGCTACTTGATGGCTTTACCTGCTACTATTCTACCCACCAAAAATCAGCCATCTTTCCCAACAACCAAAAGTGGGGTCCACCCATTTCTAGAATTTTTCACCAAAATCACTTATAAACCTAATTTCCGAATCAGTCACCTCTTAAAACTCATAACAAATCATACGCTCATTTTTAACGGTTCAAAATTTGTGGACATATACTCAACTTATATATGTATAACATATCCAAAAATCACAACGATCAAATGTTCAGATTAAAAATTATAACTCACACAATAAAGCTGTAAGAACACTGATTTGATCTTTTAATACCTCCATCCGACAAAATACTGATAAAATACCTCAACATTAATTCCTTCATTTATAACCACATATCCACATCAAATAAATATTTCATTATCATATAAATCAATAATTAATTATTCACAAATAATATTACAGAAACACAATAATGACAACCAGGCAGTTCCCAGGAAAGAGGGGGCTTTTCGATAAGGATTTTTCCTTACTGGCACGCAATTAGGTGACCAAACCTCTCCTTGACAGAATTTTCTAGACATTGTCAATAATGTTATCTAATAATATTATTCAAATAATATGAATTATTGATCTAATAATGGAGATACTGTGCAGTGAAAATTATTGAAACAACAATAATATAAAATATCAACGCAGCAATTATTGAATCAATAAAATATTGAACAGTAATTACTGTAACAATTATTGAGTAGTGCATTCTTACGTAAGAATCAATAATTCAAAAATCATGTAAATACTGGTGTCTCTCTCATGCAACAACGCGTAGACTTTATTTTACCCACGGGTATTCCAGCGATGTTAATTGTACTTGATTACGCCGTTATTTATAAAAACTCAAATTGTCATTTTCTTCATCCAAGCGGTTATTACATTATGGGGCCCTAAATGGCATTTATGCGTCATACGAATATTCCCTGAACGGAAAGAATATTCCACGACCAGACGAATATTCCCCGACAACAATGAATATTTTATAACCACTTGCTTATTTTGAAAAAAAATTCATATATCACCCTTAACTTAATTTAACTTTATATCAATTTAACCATTTACTGAATTGTAATTATAAGAAAAATTGAATACTTTTATTTCATAATATTCGGGGTCTTACATTATCTCTACTATCTCTAATTGAGAATTATACTTCAAATAAACTCCAAGATCATATATAGTTGTGCTCGTAGATATACTCGATGAAGTGGATGTGCACAACCACATCTTCTCGATGACACGAGGTTGTATGTCTTTAGACTTCTTGTATGATAGTGGCAAAACACCCTTCCAACGTTGGGTTTGCCTCACCCTATTTGATTCACCAAATATAACTACTAAATGATGACCACCGTTCTATTCCCCTGTTACCCCCGCTCGACCCAGCTACACTCTTATTACCTGAAAGGAATTATAAAGCAAAAGGGTGAGCACAACTAGCTCAGTAAAGAATATCATGACTAAAGATAATTAAATTATCAATAGCCTTCATCAAAAATAAATCAGAGATTTAGAACATATGGTAGATGATAAAAAATTTCAACCATAGTTGCAGCGGAACGAGCAATCCATTAGAAGAGTCAAATAGATTATAAAGTCTATTATCTTCTCCATGTTAAAAATCCACCAACAATGTTTTATCCCTGTAACATCAATCAACAATTCTGGTCCACAATCATATGAATAACTGATAATCATAATTGTAGTTCTAAATTCCTCTTCTCATCTAGGACGAAGATAATTTTCATCACCTATGTTTACCTGAAACATCAAAGATAATGGTTACACCAAATCACATTTCCTGTTCATAATCATACTAATAATTTCATCTTTGCACTACGGCCAAATGTATTCGTCAACAGTTCCTCTTTGCACTACTGGCCAAAGATATTCAACAACATGTCATCTTTGCACTACGGGCCAAAGATATTCATCAATAATTCATCTTTGCACTACAGGCCAAAGATGTTCCTCAACAGATTCATATTTGCACTCTGAGCCAAATATATTCATCAACAGATTCATATTTGCACTACAAAATAAATATATTAATATCTCAAAGAGATATATAATCATTTCGAAATTTATATAAACAATAATTATAACCATGTTGATCATTTCACCTTTTCACTTAAGTTAAAGATATTCAATTATAAATTCAATGGTCATGATCATACCAATTCAACAATTCAACTTCAGACCATCTTGGCCAAAGAGAACCCATAGTCATGATCATCATACCAATAATCTACCCATCTTTACACTCAAGTCAAAGAGAAATTAATATGATCATTAGGGTTATAAAAATGTTATATATGATAATAAAAATAATATAATCAACATATAGATTTAATCTCAAGAGTAATATTCATAACTCAACTATAATTTGGTTAGAAAAAGAAACCAATTTTGTCATGAATAGTAACTCGTGAATAGTAACTCATGAATAGTAACTTCGTGAATAGTAACCCATGAATAGTAACTCGTGAATAGTAACTCATGAATAGTAAACCCGACACAAAAAGGTAGAAATTCCACAATAAAATCCATACCAATATTTCGGTATAATGATATTGAAATAACATTTCTTAAACTTATAAACAATTTATTTTAATTGTTTACACTTTACTAAATAATGCATTTAATCATCCTAAAATTCCAAACACATAAGATTTCATCACCGATAACCAAAACACTCATCAAAAATCTGCATATACCTCATATAGGATTCTCAAGCCATAAAATCATATTTTCCAATTTTCTTACTTCACATAACATATTTAATTCATTTACTCATAACTAGTTCATTTTCATGAAAAATACCAAATCAGTACAAACAAATTTTCTTTTCTGAGATTTAGTAGAATATAGTCCCATATTGAACATATATTTTTCTCAGAATTTTTAAAAATTATTTACTATTTTTCATATGGCCAAAGCAAATAGAATATTTAGATATTTATCAAAAATTGTACTTTTATCCAAAAATTCCGAAATTTACAGAGTATACTTCTATCATATATATGTACTCCCAATAAAAATTTCACCAATTTTTGGAGTTAACCACAAGGAGTTATAAGCGGTTACTTTTAAAATAGTCTTTTCTCATAAAATTCATAACTCGTAATCTATACATCCAAAATCGCCATTTTTGGACACAATCTAGAAAACTCATCAAATTATCATTTCAAATTTTTCCGAATTTTGAAGATCGAAAAATTACTAAACCGAAAAACATAACAACCCTTAAAATCCCTAACTATCCTTACCTCAAAAAAAGCAAGACACTTACATTGGATATCGGATATGATTTGAAGGAAACTTGCAGCGATGAATAGCAACTCACCAAGTATCTAAATACTCACAAAATACACTCGATAATCTAGAGAGAAAAAGAGAAAACTTATGAATTACGGTGTGATTTTCAATTTAACTTAGCCCTCTATTTATAGGAAAATATTAGCACGCCGAAGCAGACTTGACTTGCTACCTGATGGCTTTACCTGCTACTATTCCACCCACCAAAAATCAGCCATCTTCCTCAATAACCAAAAGTGGGGCCCACCTATTTCTAGAATTTTTCACCAAAATTATTTATAAACCTAATTTCCGAATCAGTCACCTCTTAAAATTCATAACAAATCATTCATTCATTTTTAACGGTTCAAAATTTGTGAACATATACTCAACTTATATATGTATAACATATCCAAAAATCACAACGATCCAACGGTCAAATTAAAAATTATAACTCACACAATAAAGCTGTAAGAACACTGATTTGATCTTTTAATACCACCAATCAGGACAAAATCTCGATAAAATACCTCAACATTAATTCCTTCATTTATAACCACATAAATAAATCCATCATTTATATCCACATCAAATAAATATTTCATTATCATATAAATCAATAATTAATTATTCACAAAAATAATACGGAATCACAATAATGACATGACGAGTGATTCCAAAGAAAGAGGGCTTTTCAGATAAGATTTTTTCCTTCTTGGCGGCGCAATTAGGTGACCAAACCTCTCCTTGACAGAACTTTCTAGACATTGCCAATAATGCTATCTAATAATACTATTCAAATAATATGAATTATTGATCTGATAATGGAGATACTGTGTAGTGACAATTATTGAAATAACAATAATATAAAATATCAACACAGCAATTATTGAATCAATAAAATAAAATATTGAGCAAAGTAATTCTTTGTAACAATTATTGAGTAGTGCCTTCTTATGTAAGAATCAATAATTCAAAAAAATATGCGATCTGGTAATCTTCTTTACATGCAATAATAACGCGTAGACATCGTATTTTAACCATAGGGTATTCAACAATGTTAATGATAATAACTACTGGCCGTCATTTGTAAAAACTCAAATTTGTCGTTTTCTTCATCCGACAGTTATCCGTTATGGGGCCCACAAATGGCTGCGCCATCGTACGAATATTCCCCAACAGAAAGAATATTCCACGACCAAACGAATATTCCTCGACAATAATGAATATTTTATAACCACTTGCGTATTTTGAAATAAAATTCATATATCACCCTTAACTTTAACTTTGATCAATTTAACCATTTTACTGAATAGTAATTATAAGAAAAATTGAATACTTTTATTTCATAAAATTTGGGGTCTTACAGATAATATGTGGCATGTTAATTAACCCTTATTTTGAAACTATATTCTAGAATGATATCTGAAATACAGGAGATGAGAAATGGGAAAATCATGATAGAGAGGAAATAACCGGGAAAGTACAATCCGAAAAGAAAGCAAGGTATTCTCATCTCTTCGAACTACCAGGTACGTAAATTTCGAGGGCGAAATTTCATAAGAAGGGGAGATTGTGAGACACCAAATTTTATGAAATGAAAGTATTCAATTTTCTTAAAATTATTCTATTTAGTAAATGGTTAAATTGATAAAAGGTTAAAGTTAAGGGTGATATTTGAAAATTTTACAAAGTAAGCAAGTTGTTATAAAATATTCGTTGTGTCGGGGAATATTCGTTTTAACAAGGAATATTCGTACGATGGCACAATCATTGGTGGACCCCATAACGGAAGTATTATCGTATTTAGAAAATGACATAATTATCTTTTTATAAAAATAACGGCGAAAGTTTTACCGTTAAACTGTTGAACTACCCGGTAGTAAAAGTACAGTAATACACGTGGTTGCATAGTAGCACACGGTATTGATTATTGACGCTTACGTGAGAAGTCACTCAGTTATACTCAATTATTGCTACAGTAATTGGTGCATCATATCTATTATATTATTGATTCAATTATTATCACAGTATCATCTGCATAATATGTTGTATTATTAAATCAAATAATTGAGAAGACAAAGTTGTTCATATTATTATTTGCAATATTGACAATGTCTAGAAGTTCTGTCAAGGAGAGGTTTTTTTAATCTAATTGCGCGCTAATAGAGAGAAATCCTTATCGGAAAGCCCCATCTTTCCTGGGAACGACCTGGTTGTTAAATATAGTGACTTATAATATTAATGATGAATAAGTTCATGTTGATTAAAGATGAAATTGATAGTTCCATTGTGTGGGAATTATTAGTGTTAGAGATAATCGACATTTATTTCGATAATAATTGATGTCTGGAGGTTATATTGACCAATCGGGTAATTAATCGGATAAATGAGCAACTAATTGTTATTAATTCACATCCTTATAACTATTTGTTCACATGTGTGTACTATTGATTCACATGCATATACTATTAGGGGAGGTGGTGCAAGATTAATAATACTTGCATGATTAAATTAAAAATGAAGGTATAGATGAAAGTACTATAGTGTAATTAGTTTTTTTTCACATGATTATACTATTGAGTCACATGATTATACTATTAATTCACATGATTTACTATTAGGGGAGGTGGTGCAAGTTTGATAATACTTACAGGATTAAATTAAAAATGAAGAAAAAGAGGAAGGTATTATACTGTAATATTTTGAGCCCCAAAACGTGCAATTATCGAAACTATATTTTCCTATAATTAGAAGCTCATTCTTCCTTCATTCTCACCAATTCACTAAGTCTCACAAGAGCAATTATAGAGATAGAAGTAAAAAGAGAGAAGAAGAAAAGTCCGCTACTTCCTTTATTCCGATATCCGATCTTTTTACGAGGTAAGGGTATTATTTATTTTATATTCTGAAGAGATATTATTTTTCGTATTCGTATGAATATTATTTCGTTCAATATTCATAAAGGATATTATCTTCGTTCAATATTCGTAGGAATATTATCTTCGTTAAATATTCATTGGAATATTATTTCCGTTCAAGGGATGTTATTTTTGTTTAATATTCGCTTGAAATAATATTTTCTTCCATACTCTGTAGTATCTAAGTAATATTATTTCGTTTCAGATTTTGAATTCTATACTCATTTTGTTGAAGTTTTGGCTTCCATACTCCAAGAAATTAGTAGAATATCCTTGATATTTGCGCTTCATCCAGTATTTTTTCGTGAAAATATTATTCTAAGACTTGTGGATAATTATTGATCTTTTCATGACGGAATATAATTCATGAGTTACTATTTACGGGTTACTATTCACCCGGTTACTATTCACTCAAATATTATTTACTCGGATATTTGGGGCACTTTTCATGCCAGAGTACTATTCACGAGTTACTATTCACCCAATTATTATTCACCCGAATATTATTCACTCGGGTATTTGTGGTACTTTTTATGTCGGGATACTATTCATAAGGTACTATTCCCGAAGTACTATTCACATGGTACTATTCACGGAGTACTATTCACCCGAAAAATATATTTCTTTTATGTCCAAATTATTTTTGATACATGAATATTATTCTTGAATTTTACTCTACAAAGCAGTATCATGTTGACAATTTGGATATTTTTAAACTCTGGATAAATTTAAAGTCTTTAATATTTATCCTTGATTTTGTTTGATTAATGCTTATATCATTGTCATCATCCTCATGCTTATATTGTGATGAAAGTTATCTTTGGCTTACGTGCAAAGATGAACTGTTGATTATTGGTTTGACAGTTGTATATCTTTTGCTTACGTGCAAAGATGGACTGTTGATTATTGGTTTTACAGTTGTATATCTTTGGCTTACGTGCAAAGACGAACTGTTGAATGATAGCTTTGGCCCGTAGTCTAAATGTTGGACAGGTGTATGACATGATCATGACCACTGGTGATAATAAGAATATCCTTGGCCCGTAGTGCATGGATAATTCGATGATGTGATTGGCAGAATCATGACCATTAGTTAACAGTTGAATGTCTTTGGTCGTAGTAGTCAATTGACAGGACAATTGATTGGTATGATCATGACCATTGGTTTTATAGTTAAATATCTTTGGCCCAGTAGTGCGTAGGTGAACAGCGGATTGGTATGATCAATCTTATTATATTTGAATATATTTAGCCATTGGGGTAAGGATATTTAGTAAGCGTTCATTAGCCTTTGTGGCAAGGAGAGAGCTGTTGACTTACATGATTAAACATATGAATTATGGATTTAACTAAAATCTTTGGTGGTTCAAGTGAAGACAGGTGATGAAAGTTCTCTTTATCTTGGGTATAATAAAGAATTATTAATGGGTATTACATCGATAATACTTATGATAAACTTTTTAAATCATAGAAGATAGTAGATATAATGCTCTACTTGACTCTTCTAATGGATTGCTTATTCCGCTGCAGTTGTTAATCTAAAACTTGTTATCTACTGTATTCTATTAGTTGTTATACTGTTAAAGGCTAAGGATAATTTATTCTGCATTATCTTAGTCATAATATTTCTTACTGGGCTAGTTGAGCTCACCCTTTTCTTTCACTCTTCTATTCAGGAAATGAGAATATAACTGGGACTAGTCGGGGAACGGAGTGACGGTCCGAGATGGTGGCTATAGTAGTCCTCACTATTCTAATAAAATAGTGTGATAATAAATATATTTTGGACTTCATTTGAGTTTGAATACTGTCTAGAATGAAATATTCGTGTTTAAACTCTTAGATATGTTTTGTCGTATTTTGCACGACAATTGTATAATTAAGTTTGTAGTTGAGTTCTGTACCATGTATCTGGCGACTCGGAATGGGTGATGTATACCTATTTTGGGGGCGTCACATGTGATGTTATCTATTTTGGTCACCTACTACTTATTTGACAAGATACACAAGTTATCTTCAATTATACAAGAAGGGTAAAATAGTCAATTGGCTTGGGATTTTAATGGCAATTTGGTCACTTGGCAAACCCTTAGGGTTTGACCCTTAGGGTTTAATCCTAAGGTTTAGCACAAAAATTGTAAGATTTCTAATTAGGTTTAAAAATAAAATTTTTAGTTTCTAAAATTAAAAATTAGGGTTTCTTAATTAAATTAGGTTATCTAATTACATAAAACATAAAAATTAGGTTTAAGTCCACTAATTAACATTAAACATTTTAATTTAGCAATTAGATTTTTCCAATTTGACAATTAGGATTCCAAATATAGAAATTAGGGTTTTCAAAATTTAGGCTTTCCCTAATTAAGGTTAATATCTATAATTAGGGTTGTTAATCACATTATCACGATTACATAACAATCTTGTACTCTAATTTGAGTTTCAAATTAGGGTTTAACACTTCAAATTAAGGTTTTCTACTATTCTACTATAACTGACCAATAATCAGTCTATACATATACAATACACACTTATAGCACTTGAAAAATAATAATATTATATTATTATTCTCATTCCTTATTCCAAATCAAAAATTAGGGTTTGGATTCCATATCTCATTTATCTTTCATATATAACATTATTAATTAAGTTAAAATAATTAACTTCACTAATCTGAAATAAATTCATATAATAAAATAAAATAATTATTATAATTATTTTATAATCATTTCATATATTATTTAAATAATATATAATCATATTTTTATGAAAAATAATTAATAAAAACATTTCTACTATAAAATTAATTAATATACCAATATACTTTATAATGATCAATAATTCTAAAATAAAATTATTTGAAATTATTCATGTAATAAATATATTTTTATTTATCACATAAATACATACGCTTTATCTTGTGCATATCCCCTTCTTAAAATAAAAAAAAAATTATATGCAAAATTTCTTATTTATTTATATAGAAAATCTTGGGTTATTACATTCACCCTCCCTTATAAAGATTCCGTCCCCGGAATCACTATTTTAAAACCTATACATGCAAGGGTACATAACATACATAGTCATTGCAAATAGATTTTGATCAAATTTGATCGAACTGATCTTTAACTATTACATAAAGCTTGTCTATCTGATTAAAAGAAAATTTTGATTTCTAATAGAACTCAAATTCCTCTTTCAAAATTTCTTTATAAATTAATTTACTATTTATAGGAAAATTATGTATACAAAAATAAAAGTTATACGAATAATTCCTGGAGTTCCAACACCAGCTTCCATGGTATCCTGGACCGTAATATTGAAGACTCTCGCGGTTGATTTTGTTGGCTTGTTTGATGAAGTCGGTCATGTGATCGCCAGAGTCCCGTTGCCTTTTCTCGTGTTCACGCTTCCTGCCTCCATTCCCATTTTCAGACAATCCTTCACCTTGTGCTCCATTGACCCGCATATAAAACAACCAGTGTTCATCCTTGGATTGGGGCAGTTGGTAGAAATATGTCCCTCCTTCCCACATTTGTAGCATGCAAACTTTCCCTTCAGACATTCCCTAGAGTGGTTCTTTCCACAATTTCCAAACTGCACAGCTTGCTTCTTAACACCTTTCTGCTTAACCTGAACATTCTCAAGGTTGTTCACCTTCCTCTTTCAATTTCCACTCCTGCTCCCACTATTAATTTCTACATTCCCAGCTCCTTCGACCTTACCCTTGTTCCTTTTTTCCTTGTTGTAGAGGCACATAGCCTCCCTCCTCAGCTATAATAGCTTTTTCCATGAGTATTGCAAAAGTGTTGATCTGCAACACCGCCACCTTGTTGTAGAGCCAGAGTTTTAATCCCAGCTCAAACCTTCTTGCCTTCCTTGCCTCCGTATCAACTTGATGTGGAGAGAACCTAGCCAATTCGTTAAACTTAACGGCATATTCTAACACCGTCATATTTTCCTATTTTAATTCCAGAAACTTCACCTCCATCCTAGCCTGCATACTAGATGAAAAATAATTTTTGAAAAACAAAGTTTTATACCTATCCCAAGTAACTATTCCTTCTCCTGCCCTAGCTTGATTTGCTTCCCTCCATAAGTTAGCCTCCCTTTTCATCATATAGGTGGCAAAAGCGGTCTTTTGCCCCTCAGCTACCCTAGCTATCACAAACGCCTTCTCAATTTCCTTAACCCAAGTTTGGGCTTCTACAAGGTCAGTTGTACCTCTGAATTCTGGCGGTCCTACAGCCTTAAAATCTTTGAAGTTCACCAAACGATTGTCTGGCGGGTTCCCTACTGCATAGCCTGAGCTACTATGTTCGTGAAGTTCTGTATCGGGTCTGGTTGTTGTCCCCCAGCGTTGTTGACAGATTCTTATGCCCTTTGATTTTAAGTTCGATGTCTTGGCGGCAATATCTGATTAAATAAAATCATAAATTTAACTTACATTCTAAACCTTATCATATAAGTTTAATATATCAAACTTATTTCATAACTCAAACATAGATTCATATTCATTTAGTGATTTCAAAATACTTTACATATCATAACACATACTAATTTAAACATCAGCTATCCCTTTGTGACCACAAAAGTCAGGATTTAAAGTCTTGACTAATACAAAAGTTGAGAATATTACATTACACACCTACACAACAGAACCTATACTACATATTCACTACGCCTTTTTCTTGATCTTGGACAACCTTTCGCCCGATGACCTTCCAACCCACAAATAAAACATGCATCTTGCTTATAGTCGGGACAATAAAGAGTGGTATGTCCCTCATAGCCGCAAAGGTAACATATCATTTCCCTTTCTTCTTATCGGATTTTTCTAAGTCGTGGTCTTTTATCTTTCTTTTCCCTTTCTTGCTCGGAGCTGCACACGATATATTGCTTTTGGCTCCCATTTAATCAATTTGGATTTTAAGCTTATCTTCTTCTTCCATTGTTTCGATTAAGGCTTTTCCCAAATGACTATTCAACAACTTTTCTATTTTCCACAGCTTTTCTAGAGAAGAAACCTTGTCCTTCAGATTCTGCACTTCCGTTGATGCTTGATCAGCTCCAACTTTGGTGCTCGAATCACTATCTTCGATTTCACCATTTCGGATGCGTATTTTCGTTTTCCAAAATAACCACCTCATCCGAGTTGGTTTCATTGTGAGCCTCTATTTCAGCTATTGACTTCGATTTTAGCTCGGTGTATGGATTTGATCCTTCTTCAAGCTATAAGCATATAGTAAGCCTTTTCCACCTGACATCTACACATAAATTATCTAGATTAGCATATAATATATACACACAACAAATAATAGTTTTATATAAGTTATCTTTTATTTTGTTTGACGATGAATTTATTCAATTCAATTCATCTACTTTTAAACTCCATATGAGTTATTTATTTTTTCAACGTTTCCCTCTGTTCTAAGGTTATAGCCTAAGGTCTATCCCACCTAAAGTTTCTAACCCTAAAGCTTTGATACCAACCTGTGACGCCCTCAAATTCAGGTACTTAAAACCTAAACTCGGTGCTTCACGCACTACTACAAAACAGTAAATAGACAACACGAAAGAAACGTTGTAGTTTCAATCAGGAAAACGTCGTGGTTAAGGGCGTTGTCTATTTGACTCCCTTACACAACGTTTTAAAAACGTTGTAGATTTGTTTTTCAAAAATTAACAGATGCTTAAAAACGTTGTAGTAGGTATGATTCCACGACGTTTTTTGAATCAAAACGTTGTTGTTTAGTATATCAGACAACATTTAGGCACATTTACACAACGTTTTTAAAATGTTGTAGATTAAAAAAAAGCAAGAAAAAAAAGGTTATAATTCACCTACATTACCAATGCACCTGCAATATACTAATGTCATGATATATAGCTAAAAGGTCTAAATTCTCATTTAAATTTAAAACCAAAATGTATCAACCATTCAAAATACATCCCAATAATACCATTTGTTTACAGTTTCAAATTACTACATCATAGATACAGCATTGTCATGAAGTTGTTCTTTCTAGTGCATGTCCATGGAAAACTCAGCATTTCCACCTGTGCAAAATCTAGTAAAAAGTCAACAACAGAAGAAGAAAAATCACAGGGTTGA
The DNA here is from genome assembly GCA_020205615.1 of Panax quinquefolius. NCBI lineage: Eukaryota > Viridiplantae > Streptophyta > Magnoliopsida > Apiales > Araliaceae > Panax > Panax quinquefolius. Next base: position 82,260,749 of record CM035164.1, on the reverse strand, counting down.
AAAAGCATGTGACCAACTAAAAGCTTTAGCAATAAGAGAAGATATCATCAGAGAAATTGAAACATTAGAACAGCAATAAGGAACTTCGAGTTTTAATGTTTCCATTCAAAAGAGTACACGGTTGAATTTAGCAGCATTGAATTTTCATTTTATTACTCTGTCAGAGATGGATCTATGCATGGGAAAGAACAGAATGAATCAAGCTGACTTCTATTTTGGATTAATTAGCAACACATTCGCATGCATATTTATCACACAAAACAGGTACAAGATAAGATAATTTAGAAACAAAATGAAAAATATCCCGACTGAAACTTAACAGATCTTCATACTGATATGGTAATGTCTAAATTCAAACACACTATGGTATGGTTGGCGGATATTAAGCACAACATCAAGAAACTAGAGGCAGAATCCATGACCAAAAACCAAAAAATAAACATATTATGAAGAAAAATGCTTGCATAATCATATATAATGCACGAGGGAGAGATAAGATGATTCAGGAGAAATGATCACTCAACCAAACGAGTACTGCCCAAAAAATGTAATTCTTGGATACTGACTATACAACCTAGAAATCCTACACAGAAAAACAAGTAAATACAGGACATTCTGCAATCCTGCACAGCGCATCACTAGGCGCTAACTGCTGCTGCTGCAGCCGCCTCGGCAGTCCTGCTCCCTTTCCCCCTTTTTGCAAGTTTTATAATCTTTGATCCATAGGTTAGTTTACACATAATTCTAGTTATAATATACATAGTATATAGAAGTATTTGTATCATTTATAACACCACCATTTCAGTCATAATAGGCTGTTCAAAACAGTACTCAAAGTTGCCTTTGACATTCCATTTCAGTCATATAGACTCTGCATGAGACATGGCTTAAGCAGTCTAATGAGACATGGCTTCGAATTTGTTTATAAGGACTCTATTATTCTACTCTAACCAGTAGTTTAGCACTCAACTCACCAAGAGAACACCACGAGGAGGAAGAGAACACCAACTCCCCCCTTTTGTTGGCATAGACGTACATATGCTTGAAGTAAAGACCACCTTTATGAATGATCAATCAGGATATTTAGTTTAAATAACACTTACAACTTCAATTTAAGGCATGCTTCCAACATCTTTTTGCAGGAGTAGGTAATAACGTAATATAAATGGCAGGAGTAAGTCATAACGTAGGCTTGAACAGTAAATAGCTTTTGAATTGAATGCCAAAAACCATGATTATTTGGGCAACCATTATATATCTGATTAGCAACATATAATTAATTGGAATCCCCCTGCAGTGACTGTGATGCCCACATTATAACTAAACATAGACAATTTGGAAATCACTAATGAAATCACTATGGTGACCCATAGGGTCACCATCCAATTAGTTTAACATGAACCCAATCATTGAATAAGCAGGTGTACAATGAAAACATATGCTTCCATATTAGTAACAGAACATAGGTAGTAATGTGCAAATCACCTAAGCTAATGTTGGAAAAAAAAAAATCACTTTTCCTTAATTTGAGCAAGAAATTTCACAGCCTAGTAACAGACTTGTGGTTAGAGAGCCTAAAAATCTTAACAGGATTCAGTTCAAGAATAACTTAGATGTTAGTGGCTTTAATCTCAATACACATAAAAGCCACCAACATAGTGATAAATAACAATAATAATTAAAATAAAAATGTTAACAAATAGAAGAATAACTACCTTGAAATTTTCTAAAAACACTAGATATGTGAAACTCTCTCCAACAACTCAGCAGCATCACCAGGTTTGCCATCTGCACATTCATAATTCTAAAGTACATCAAAAATCACGAAGTAGCTGTGGATTCTCTAAAAGCATAAGGAACATACTCATCAATTCCAATTAGAAGCACATTCAAATTTCAAAGAACTCCAATTATCAGTAAATTATCAGCGGTAATCCAAAACATGAAACAATACGCAAGTATAATATATACTGTAGATGTGTGCAGTATATACCAAAAAAATACCCAAAAAAATTCTAGAAATAAATACCTCCCGATAACCTTATTGTGGGTTCACCCTCGGGTTTCTCCACAACAACAAGCTAGTGCTCAAAATTGCAACTGTCGAGTAAAATTGTCTCCTTCGGGGGACGATTGGACCAGTTAGGGTTCGAATCGTTAAGAGATGACGTCGTCTGGCGGGTAGCGAAACCGCAGATGATAGCCGCCCGTACAGGGGATAGATGGCGGAAGTTGGCGGCGGCGGCGGAAACGAGAGGGCGGAGGCGGAGGGATGAGAAAGAAGGAAGAGAGGCGAGGGTGGAGGGTGATGATTTGATGGAGAAGGATGCGTAAGAGCAAGAAAATACGGAAAAGAGACATTATTTGGTGTTGAACTAATAGATAGAAAGGATCTGAGTCGCCATTTTGGGGTTCTCTCTGCAAAACACTAGCAAGAACGAGGCAAGAACGAGAAGAGGGTTTAGGGCTAATTAGTAAACTGTGGTGAGCATGCTACAATATCAGTACTAGCAGATAATTTTAAGCTCCGTGTTTTTGAAATACATAACGTTTTTTTTAAAAAACGTTATCTATTTAAAACTAAAAAATTACCTTTATAAATAGATAACGTTTTTTCATATGTATCTACAACGTTTTGTTAAAAAATATTATAAAAAAAAATACCATAGCGTTTTTTATAAAAACGTTGTTGTTTAAGTGTTGTCTATTTACTATTTTGTAATAGTGACGATACCATTTTTATGAGCGGAATAATACTAATAATAATAACAATAATATAAATTTTAAACTTAATTTACATATCAGAGTTTGAATCCCTGGTACGCGACCTTTAAAACATTACATTACATGATACTTGATAGATAATATATATCATCCTTATCATAATAAAGTTAAACTATTACATAATATAACATCAACTTATTCTGCAACCTTCCCTTTCCCTTTGTTCTTAACCGAGCTTTCTGGTTGTTCACACTTAGCTGAAAACATTTAAATTAAGCAAGGATGAGCATTTGAGTGCCCAACAAGTAATAACAATTATAAATATTAGCTGAAAGAAGTAAATGTTTTCTTTGTACGACACTTCTACAACGAATCAACAGTTGTGAAGTAATCTGAACCGATAATAACAATATATTATATCTATATCAAATTTTTAAAACTAAGTACTGACTATAACTAGATGTTAGTCGACAGACTATGAACATTGTTTTCTATTTTCGAAACGGTTAAACAGAACTTTATCTGCAAACCGGATCATAACTTACGGGCACGGGGGTGATCAGCTCGTTATGCCATGTATTGATCAATACTACATGCAAGAACGATATTATCGTTCATCTGATCCGCCTTTGGCGAACAAAAGTTTTTCCATATACGGGATGTTCATATTTAGTCAGGAATCAGAACCAAAACAATTTGGTCGAATAATAATAAGGTTTTATCTTGTTCAACAATATTTCTAAGTTCGTGTCTAGCCAAAGCAAATAGCTTAGACAACTTTGAAGTTAACGTATACATAATAGAATTTAATAAGTATATATCAACATGTAATTAAATACAATGATTATCCAAGTGAGGACACTTGTATAACCATATTTAGAAATTAACGAACAAAATAAATATCTAAATTATATAATATACTGTACTGATAAATAATGATCGGATACATAATTAATAACAATATAGTTAATATTCTGGCACAATGATAATATAATTCTGAAACTTTCTTACTTATGTCCATTGCATAAAGTAAATGCAAAGGTAGGATACTTGCTTGAGCTGCTGCTTACAATAACACAATTTAATTTTATCTCTTATATCACAACATATCATTAATAAGATCATTCGTTCGATTAGAATAATATATCATAACACATAGTACTGCTATTTGTAGTCATCACATAACCTAATCACATTGTCACATAGGTTTAACAGTCATTGGTTCACAATTAAACATGTATTCAATCAAATTATATAAGTCCATATCAATTTCTGAAATATTTCAGTGTACCAACGGCTTTATCGGGTAATTATAGAGTCTAAACTCTATTCTGTATTTCAATATTCATTTAAATATTAGTCATATTATTTTTCATCCTTAGAATAATTTTTAATTAATTATTATAATTTATCATGATTTTACAAACACTGTAATCATTTTTAAATAATTTAAATATTAAATAATTCTATTATCATTAATATTTAATTCATATTAAATTATTAATGAAACCATTGCCAAAATATTAAAGTTATTTATAATAACTTAAAATATTTTAAAATATTTTATTACCCTTAAATTATTTTTAAAACAATAAAAATCATTTTTAAATAATTATCATTAATATTTAAGTATTAATGTACTATTTATCAAAATATTAAAAGTCATTAATTATAACTTAAAATATTTTTAATTCATTTATTTCCTTTTAAATCAATAAAACCATTTTTAAATTATTTATTTAATATAATTATTAAATAATTCTAATATCATTTAATATTAAATTATTAATGAAATTTACCTTAAATATTAAAAGTTATATTTTATAACTTAAAATATTTTTAAACTATTTATTTTCATTTAAAATAATTTTTCTAATATTAAAATCATTTTTAACCTAATTTATTTAATATAATTATTAAATAAATCTAATATCATTAATATTAAATAATTAATGAAATTTTCTTTAAAATATTAAAAGTTATATTTTACAACTTCAAATATTATTAAATACCTTTTTATCATTTAAAATGATTTTTAATAAAATAAAATCATTTTTAATTAAGTTATTTAATGCATTTATTAAATAAATTAAATACCAATAATATCCAAATAAATATTAATATTTATGAAAAATATGTCAAATTATTAAAAGTTAATTTTTTTAACTTAAAATAATTTTTAAAACTATTTTTGGAAATTTTAATAATTAATTTCTATTTTTAAATAATTTTTGAAAAATAAATTAAAATAAATTATTAAATCTGTCGCTATAGCCTTTAGCGACAGAAAGTGTCACCTTAGGTGTTCTTGAGTCCTCAAGAACATTCATAACCAGTTTTGATTTAGCTAGTTTGACTAAGTTTAATTCGTAAACTGTAATGTTTCTGGGCATGCTTCTGGTTATAACTTGTAGTACTAGTACAATACTACAAGCTTCAACAATCAACATGATCAAATAGCAACAAACAAAGGAGATCTAAGCCTCCAAAGTATCTGTCAGAGCTGTTCTTCATTTCTGGGTTACCTAGAAATGAAGAACAGTTCGACTGCCTTACTTTGGGCTTCTATGACTTGTGATTCTTGCAAAGGTTTAGTGATATGAGGGTTCCAAGTTGTAGTCAACATGTAAAAGAAGAGATCTATCACATAATACACATATAACATCACAAACAACAAACCCAGTCTGGTAAAACCATGTCAGAAGACATGCTCATCGATTTTCTGGGTTACCTAGAAAACAGATGTCATGGTCGTTCTGCCTCGCTTGACCAACCATTACTTTCAACATGTTTAATGTTTATGTGATCTAAAGACACTATCATGTAGTATAAACAACATACTACAACTTAGATACAAATACTACTACAAAACAGTAAATAGATAACGCGGAAAAAACGTTGTGGTTTCAGTCAGAAAAACGTCGTGGTTAAGGGTGTTGTCTATTTGACACCCTTACACAACGTTTTTAAAACGTTGTAATTAAGCACAATACACAACGTTTTTTAGGAAAAAAACGTTGTAGATTCGTTTTTCAAAAATTAACATATGGATAAAAACGTTGTAGAAGTTATGATTCCACAACGTTTTTTGGATAAAACATTGTAGAAGGTATGATTCCACAACGTTTTTAAAATGTTGTAGATTAAAAAGAAAAAAGAAAAAAAATGTTGTGATTCACCTACAATACCAATGCACCTATAATATGCTAATGCCATGATATATAGCTAAAAGGTCTAAATTCTCAATTAAATTTAAAATCAAAATATATCAACCATTCAAAATACATCCCAATAAATACCATTCATTTACAGTTTCACATTACTACATCCACAAAATATTACATTGTATTTTATTAGTTAGACTGCCTAGTTAGACTGCCTGATTAAAGTAAAATGGACATGTACTATGAAACAAAAAAGGAATTGGAGCTTTTATGTTACAGCATGACCAACTGTGATCAATGACATCAAGAATCTATGTTTTACTAGAAAATGAATTCAACCAAGTGGTTTGTTATATCATACACAATAATTGCAGCTGCAGCTCCTCTATAGTATATTGGAGCTAAGCTATGATATCTCTCTTGACCAGCAGTATCCCATATTTCAAATTTTACAGTTGCATCATTTACAACCACTGTTTGTGAGAAAAAGGCAGCACCTATAACAAAACGAGTCAGAAACACAAGCATTAACAGTCAAAAACTAATTCTATAAAATTTCAAGATATAACTTTTATCACCAATAAGGAAACTATTCAAAAAGAATAAATTAACAATTAGCAGACCGTATATAAATCTTAACATTTCTAGATGATCAAATGCATACAAACCATATATAAATCTAAACTTTAATCCATAAACGAAATCCATAAATACCCAATTCAAATACTGAACATTGCCATATTGATCAACCCTGAAAGTTGCAGGATCAAAGCCAGCATTCCTAAAATTTCCAGCAGTGAAAATGAGTTAGAACTTAAAGGAATCTCAGGTGACGTTGCTAAACTAAAACTAATTTCGGGAAAGTTCCTTGGACATAATGACTAGCAATCCCAAAGCACCAATAAGAATATACTGCAATAGATGGGAAATAAAATCATATACACAACGTTTAAATATAGATAGATGTTCAGCACACATGTTGACTACTTTTCAGTCTGGCAGTTCCAACTAATAACTTTACTAAATTAAGAAAGCTACATATTTACTTATTTGTGAAGTATAGTAAACTGCACAATGATGAGGAATAAGTGGAAGGTAAACAGCCCAGCCCAAGGATTTTACAAGGAAAAAATTAAGCTGTTACATCATACGAAAGATATAACTATCTTTCCAACCCCAGTGCCCGCCCCCACACATAATAACAACAACAACAACATAGTCTTTAATTCCAATAAGGAGTGCAGCAGTGTGCAAATACGACTTGCACTATTTGATAGAATATAAGGAATAGTTATCTACCAACATGACAGAGGAGTAATCACTCCCAAATGCCTGTGGTCTAAAAAAAGTTTGACAGTACCAGATCATTAGAGTAATGGGGATCAGAGGTAAGCAACAAAGACTATCAGCTGCTATCGAGTAGCTTACCTTTGAAGAGCAGTTACTATTTCCTCCTGTTAGCAGTGTACCAAAAAATGCTGCAAAATAGCAAGTGTTAATCAGAAAATGAAAATTATTACTCAAGAAGCATGCCTCTTAAAACTCTTGCATATCTTACTTGATGCTTTTGCTTTCTTTTTGGTGACATGCGCATTATTTAGCTTCTTTACAAGACCAAAAACTTCTCGGGAACTCTCATCCTCAGCTGGTGACACTAAGGTTGCCTTAGCTCCCTAAAAGTTTATGAAGTACAACAATTGTCTAAGTGAAAATTAAGGAATCTACAACTATTAAGTACCAAAATTTAGGGAGTTCAGAACTAAAGATAGACTTCCATGATAAACAACATATTCTGATCAGGCATACTAGCAGAGATAAACAATAGTCATATATAACAGCACAAATCCAATAAAAGTTGAAAACACTCGCAGCTTTGTCAAGCACTCGCTGTTTAACAATCCTCTTTTCTGTTTCCTCGTCATCAGATGACAAGAAAGCATATAACCCCCTGCCCTGTCATCTTTGTTATTGTTATCTCCTGAGAAAGGAAGCACAATCAGAAAATTGAGCAAAAAGAACAAACTAGTAACCTCAAGTTCGCTAGCCAGATTAGTGTGTTTGCTTCTAAGAGCTTCCATTATATCCTTTGCAGCATCAAAAGCACTGGCAGCAGAAGCAACCAAACCCAGCGCACCTGTACGCCTTAAAGCATTCTGGCCACCATCACTAACAGTTGAAGAACTCTGTTGCAAAGGTTGGTCATTCCCACTACCTTCAACAGCTGAAGACCTTTCAGATTCTTGCACCTGAGAGTTTACCCCATCATGTGACCCAAGAGCACCACTTGATTGACTTCCTTGGTGAACCTGATTGTCAGAGGCTAATGAACCCCCACCATTACTTGCTACTCTTGCATTTGCATCAGCCAATCCAACAGTACCAGAACCTTCAATTCAGATTTATAATTTATTTACAACAATTCAATATATAGAAACTTCAATTTTGCAGTTTGACAGTGTCTGTAGCATTGAAACACATAATAATGCATCTGAAACTCAATTAACCAATTACCAAAGATAGAAGATACAAGTAAGATAAACTAGATAGCAATAGTGGGTAATCACAACAAGCCCAAAGATTTAAGTACTTAATAGTATCTGAAAGACCAGGTAGAAACTTCTGCTGCTGAGATTTAAGTACTTACAGTGTATCAAGATTGATAATTCTCCCCAACTCAACAGGTATGCCTCCCTTAAATTCATTAGAAGAAAATGCAACAGTTTATAAGAATTGCAGCTCATAATTCGAGTAAAACTTAAACAAAGTAGGTTGGAGCCATCAGGTAGTCAAACAAGTCCTAAACAAAGTAAAGAAAACTCAAAAGAAACAGCAAGTTGCAATAACATACACAACAAAAATTAAGCTTTCAGTTTTAGCCTGGGCTTGCATTGCCTTAAACTCTGCTGCTTATATCATTAGTTAGTTTGGTTAGAACCAAATAAAATTCAGTCAAAATAATTTCAACTTAAAACCCATAATTGCCCCAAATGAATCAAAAAACACAATTAATTAAATCCATACAGTGAAATAAATGTTTAGCAAGGGTGCCATTGGGCATTTACCCAGCAACAAGCAGCCTCTTGTCAACATCACAGCAATACCCAATCAAATTGGCTAACCTCTTGTATCTCAGCTTCCCAACACCCCAAGCTTCATCCTTCAAAAACCCTAATTTTAAAAACCCATTTACCACAATAAACCCTAAGGCTTCAATTCAATTCCATCAATAAACAAGTAGTTAAAAATTATTACTACAAACTGTTTAGGATCAGGCCAGGCCATTTTGCTAAATTTCTTAATAGCAATCCACCTCCGATTCTGCAGCCGACCCTTGTATACCACATTTGGGGTTTTTTCGCCACTCTCAGAAATAATAAACTCCGGACTGAAATTGTTGGTGGCAGCTTTAAGTCGATGAGATTATGAATCGGAGTCTCCGAAGCCACGTCCCAGTACTTGACAACGGCATCGTCGGCACCGGAGAGGAGGTGAAGCTTATCGAGGCGAGGGTATTTAACTACATGAACGGTGCGGGAGTGACACGGAGTTTCCAGAGGGGTAACCGGGACTTGGCATCGAAGACTTGAACCAGATCTGAGTGGGATCCGGCGGCGAGGAGACGTTCGTCCGAGCAGAAAGAGGCGGATGTGGCTGTATCTTTGAAGGCAAAGATGGTGGCTATGGGTGTTAGGCTTGGATATAGTTGCGGAGTGAGTGGCGGCGAAGTGGTTAGGAGAAGTTGGCGAGAACAAGAGAGAAGTGGATGGAGAAAAGTACAGAGATAGAGATATGAAAGAGAAGAAATTTCGTGTTTTTCAATTTTGAGCTCCGTGTTTTTTTAGATACATAACATTTTTTTTTAAAAACGTTATCTAGTTAAAATAAAAAAAAGACATTTTTAAATAGATAACGTTTTTGTATATATATCTACAACGTTTTATTTAAAAACGTTGTGAAAAAAAATACCACAATATTTTTATAAAAAACGTTGTCTTTTAAGCGTTGTCTATTTAGTATTTTGTAGTAATAAAAATCAAGAATATATTATCAAACCACTGTCAGATCCGGCCCATGAAAATCCTGTCAGAACTTCCTGGACACGTTCTAGGTTACCCAGATTTCGCATGGTCATGGCCAGTCAACGTGGTTTGACTAGCCATAACTTGCAATATAGACACGATCTAAGCCTGATTCCAGATCCAAATCAAAGACCACATTTCAAACTACATATCTAAAACATAAAATAACAAAAATCATGATCAGGCAAGAATCTAGAGCCACTGACATTCGTTATCAGACCACCGTTTAAACTTTTTTCATATTTTGAAAAATACTAGATCTGAGCTTATAGATGTTATGGATCTAACATCTATCAACCCAGATCTCTTAATAACACTATATTCAACATGTTTCAACATTAAAACAAAACATTTAACACATTAATCAAGATCAGATTCGTAGTAGGGTTTTATACCTTTCTATGAACAAATATAGATTCAAGGCTTCTGATCTGTTAGTGGATTTCGTGGGGCTTGATTTATGACTGATCTAGCAAGGAAATTTCGTAGGTTTTGAGTGGAGAGAGTTTAGTTAAGTGTTTGTAAGAAAAATGAGTAAATGATCACTTTTCTCTCTCCAATTATATTTATATCAATTAGATGCAATGAATTGGCTGATAAAAGGGCTGATGTACTGGAGATTTGAGCATGTGATGTTATCTAATTTGGTCACCTACTACTTATTTGGCAAGATACACAAGTTATCTTCAATTATACAAGAAGGGTAAAATAGTCAATTGGCTTGGGATTTTAATGGCACTTTGGTCACTTGGCAAACCCTTAGGGTTTGAAACTTAGGGTTTAACCCTAAGGTTTAGCATAAAAATTGTAGGATTTCTAATTAGGTTTAAAAATAAAAATTTTAGTTTCTAAAATTCCAAATTAGGGTTTATTAATTAGATTAGGTTATCTAATTACATAAAACATGAAAATTAGGTTTAAGTCCACTAATTAACATTAAACATTCTAATTTAGCAATTAGATTTTCCCAATTTGACAATTAGGGTTCCAAATATTAAAATTAGGGTTTATAATTATTAATTAGGGTTTTCAAAAATTAGGGTTTCCCTATTTAAGGTTAACACTACGAGAAAATGCTGTAACAACGACCAAAAACATCTGCGACCGCACTTTTTGGTCGCAGAAAGTATTCTAGCGACCGCCATTAGCTTACCGCCCTTGAATTTGGTCATTTAGAGTATGTTAATGATCGAACCCTGGCCGCTATTCTATTCATCATGAGTTCAATTTTACCTCCAAAAAATTGGCACGAAATATTGGCGCCTTAGTTATTTGTGACCACTCACCATCAGCGACCGCATGCGGTCGCGGATACTTCCACATCATTTAAAATTAGCGACCGCATGCGGTCTTTGATCTATTCCAATTAACTGTTTGTTCGATTCCGGTTCAATCACTCTCGATCGATGGAAGAAAAAAAGAGGAGAAAAGAATAGGAGAAGGGGAGAAGAGAAGAGGAAAAGAGGGAAAAGCGATCCGCCACCACCACCACCACCACCACCACCGCCGCCGCCATCACCATCACCACCACCACCACCACACACGATCCACCGCCGCCACCCACCATCACCACCATGCCAGTAACCCCTTTAATTAATCCCTAAATTAAACTACTTTTCTCATTATGCATGATTGAATGGCCATGATTTGTTTTTTCCGAAGATGTGAATGTGTTGATGTTACGCTTCTAGATGCCATTTTCTTGAATTTTTGGGTTTAATTTGTGTTTAATTTGAGTTTGATTTGAAAATCCAAAATGGTTTCGATTGAAAATCCGATTTAATTTCTGTTGTCTTATTCAAAATGGGTATAACCCTAAAGGGTATGAAACTTTTGGGATAATCAATGAATTTAAGAAAGAGAGATTCTTTTATGAGTTGATTGATACCTATATGTATATATATACACACACATACATCATATATGTATAATTTTATAAGAATATATACACACACTTTACACCACAAGAATAATTTGGGAACATGCATGATTAGGTTTCATGTTTTAATATGAGATTATCTAAAGTTGGATAATTTGTTATTCTTGAATAATGATTGCTAAAATTTGGAAATTTTTGAATATAACATTCTTCTTTGAATATATATTTTCTTTGAAATTTAAATAAATTGTTGTTGATATTCTTTGAAATTGGGACAATTTTTGGGCTTCTTATTGTTTTTACTAATATTGGATTCTCCTAAATTGTGCCTTGAATTATAGTTGTGCACATTACATTTTATGTGTTGGGATTATATTTTGCTAAAATTGGTCAAGTATGCATGCCCTCGTGCATGTGGATAAATCCATATTATAGGGGAGACTCTGTAGAATTTTTTTCATATATAAGTCAAATGGCCATATAACTTGAACATGAGTATAACATAAAACATAACTAGAATTAAGTTTATCCATAATTCAATCAAGAAGAAGGTTCAAAGAAGTTTTTCCATAATTCACAAATCGAGAAGATAAAGAAAATGACACACTATTAATATGTATGCTATAAGTATGACTTAGCTTAGAATAGAAAAAGAAAATGAAAAGTACAAACACAAACACAAGCACCATAACTTCAATCACACTATTAATGAGTTGTTTCTAAAATATCCATACTTGTCTAAATCTTCATATATAAGTCGAATGGCCATATATGCATTCGTATATATGTGATGGCAATGAGTATATGTGATGTTTTTTGTTGTGTTCGAGATATGGACCCTCGAATCATATATGTATCCTTGTTAAGTAACTTGATTAAGAAAAAAAAAGATTTGAGGACCAATTAATAAACTAGCAAAAATATTGCCTATAAATAGTCAAGTTACTTCATTTTCTTCACTTTTCACCAACAAAACAAAAGTTAGAGAGAGAAGTGAGTAAAAAAAATATATACTAGTAGAAAACTTTAGGTTATATATATACTAGTAGAAAACTTACTTCAAAAAAAGACAAATGAGTGACAATGAGTAGTGAATCGATCATAACAATCGATTTCTATGCCACATTCATTTTGCATAGACTCTTATTGGATTTCTCATTCCATTTTCTTACTTATCTAATATTTGGAACATATTATTAGCAAAAATATGCGAGTATGGAAAGATTGAACTCGGTTTTCAAACATGCGTAGTATGTGCTTATGAGTTTTCATGGTGATTTAAGGTTTATAGGAATGCTTAAAGACCATATATGTGTTCTATTGTAGGCTATTGGGGATTTGGTAGCCAAAATTGTGCCTATAAGGGAATTTGTTATGGCCAACTTGTATGACTAGTGTTGTTAGATAGTGAGAGTACATACATTGCCTATAGATAACATGTAAAAATGGTTCCCTAAGTTAGTTAAGGTCTACATGGTGTGTGTGCAAATTCTTGCTTAAAAATCATTGAAAATAAGCTTTATAGAACAATGAACACTAAAATAGTGAACCACCATACGGACCCCATACACAAGTTTCAATAGTCATAATAGGACATAAGAAAGCTACACAAACTAAAGGAACCAAGCCCAAGCCATTTTGAGCATGAGACTTGTTAAAATCACATTTTAAAGCCAAAATGGACTATTTTGGACAATTCATAGTACACGACCTTAAAGGACTATTATGAGAAGATACAAAGTTGCTCATACATGCTAGTAATGATTCCCAAACATGGTCATTAATAAAGCCAACAAGAAAACCAATTTAAGCTCTCTTTTCAAGAGCTAAAGTGAGCTTTGATAAGTCAAAATGAGTTAGATGATTAAATAAAGTTTGGTGATGCTAAAAGTAACCTTAAGTAACTTAAATATACACGCCTAGACTATCCTAGTGGCCTAGAGTATCCTATCCTATTGTCCTTTTGTTTACATACAATTATATATCCTGATGTTCTCTATATCCCTGACATGTTTATGTACCTTTCATTTATAACTTATACTAACATCCTAAATTTTTATTTATAGATGTCTTACGAACTCGCAAAGACGAAGCCTTGGGTTGGTAGGGGCCCTAATCATGTGCCGAAGGCCCCGGCTAATCCGAATGATCGCATTCTTATACAGATCCGTCCTCCTCCAGATAGCACATAAGTTAAACATCGTGTATATATATATATATATAAGGGTTTAATATTTTCATTTTTATAAATATAGTAGTGATTTAAATGTAAGGGTTTTAATATAAATTATTGTATATTGTAGTGATTTTCAAGATAGTAAAATTGTGAAGTACATTTCACAATTATGCTTACAAAATTGGCCTACGCCAGTGATTACATAGGCGAGCACACCTCTCGCCCATAAGGATCTGATTTAAATTTGAATTTGGTATATTTTTATCACTCGATAGATAATACATAGTTAATCAAATAATATTGTTTAGTAATATAACAGCTTTTAATATTATTATTGTTGTTTTATTTGTAGAAACGATATAGATGGGACGATGACGCTTGCGAGCATCGATTATTGAGACAATATTCGGCGAAGTGCACCTGCACGAACTAAAGATAATTTGAATAAGAGCGACAAAAAGCCCCGCACAATCTTTGAGATTGACCATCCGGGACCGGGGTGAAGATATATATCGTAAGCATAGCCCATGGTGGTGCGCGCATGACCCATATAGGTGCAGATGTGTGACTAGTGGAAAGTCGAGAGTCGGGTCAAGAGGGCGAAGATCGCCGCCTCGAGCAGATCCTCAGTGTATCGACGGCGAGAAAGGCAAAAAGGCACGACGTCGGGCGGCGATATATCACAGTACCGCAAAGACATTCTTTGCCGAGGTACGTATGTTATGTTTTCTGATCATCTTTTGTAGCTAAAATATCATATGTTTACATAATAATATGAGAAAATGAACTATAGGAGTCTCGGTCTCAAGGTCGACCTATCAATTGGTTGGATGTGTATGTAGCCACCGCGATGGTCTACACGAAGTCTGCATTAGGATAAGCGGTAATAAGTTCACTTTATCCTAATATGTTGTTTATAAATTATAACGACCTTCTTTAGTATTTTTTTATTTATTCTTAACTATTTAATTGTTCATCTTCCGACAGGACACTTATAAGGGCTTAATGAGCGATATTTATCTTGAAGGCACCCGCGTCGTCGATTGATCAAGAATTATGGGAGAGGCGTCCATCGTGAAGAAAAATTATGTCAAAGGCCGAGGACAAAGACGACGCTTGACCATCGGTAGCACGAGGTAGCTCTACCACCCGATCTACGATCATCAAAGTTATCCACCAATCGTACTCCTGCCGACTATGTGAGAGCGATCTGTCAGATAGTGATCTTCTTCAGATATCTTTGGGCGGGCATCTGCAGTCTCTCGAGTCTGATGAGTGAAGCGGAGAAGCGATGGCGGCGGCAAACAGAGGAAGAATGACAACAACAGAGCGGTATATATATATATATATATATCGTTTATTGTTTAGCTACATTGTCTTATATGTTTATAGTCTACGAGTCGATGTCTTACTTATATGTAACATATATGTTTTATTACTTTGATAATTACAGGATCCTAATTTGGATGATCCATGAAAAGCGCTTTGAACTTATTTTTTTTTAGATTTTTAAAGCCTTGTACTCTTTTAGATTCATTCTTTGGACAATTGTATTAGTTTATATAGATGTTTACGATATCGATTATATTGTGTTGGATGAATGTTTTGTATTGTATTGGATGAATGTTTATTCATGGATGAATGTTTTGTATTGTATTGGATGGATGTTAATATGGATGCTTGTATATATATATATATATATATATATATATATATATATATATATATAAGCGTGTTGGGATTGAAAGCGAGTACAAAACAAAGTTATTTTGGGAAATCAATAAAATAGGCAAAAATTTTAAAAAAAAAAAGCATTAATGACGACATCGTGTCGCTAAAAATGTCAATGATCGCTTGACTTCTTTGAATCTAGCGGCCATTGCGTCGCTATTATCGATCACGACACGTGTGACCGTCACGCATGACAAATGATTTCGACTCAAAGATAAGTCGTAATAATAGCGATTATCGACGGCCGCTAATTGCGGCCGCTAATAATTGGTCATTATTGTTGGTGCCGATGTCCTTCCAATGACAGATTATCTGCGACTTCGTCAGATAATGACGCATACGATGTCATAGAATATTATCTGCGATCGCATGCGATCATTGATGTCGCGATCATTGATAAGCCTTTTTGTTGTAGTGTAATATCTATAATTAGGGTTGTTAATCACATTATCACGATTACATAGCAATCTTGTACTCTAATTTGAGTTTCAAATTAGGGTTTAACACTTAAAATTAGGGTTTTCTACTATTCTACTACAACTGACCAATTATCGATTGTACATACATACAATACACTTATAGCACTTGAAAAATAATAATATTACATTATTATTCCCATTCCTTATTCCAAATCCAAAATTTGGGTTTGAATTCCATATCTAATTTATCTTTCATATATAACATTATTAATTAAGTTAAAACAATTAACTTCACTAATCTGAAATAAATTCATATAATAAAATAATATAATTATTATAATTATTCTACAATCATTTCATATATTATTTAAATAATATATAATCATATTTTTATGAAAAATAATTAATAAAAACATTTCTACTATAAAATTAATTATTATACCAATATACTTTATAATAATCAATAATTCTAAAATAAAATTATTTGAAATTATTCATGTAATAAATATATTTTTATTTATCACATAAATACATACGCTTTATCTTGTGCATATCCCCTTTTTAAAATTAAAAAAAAAATTATATGCAAAATTTCTTATTTATTTATATAGAAAATCTTGAGTTATTACATTCACCCTCCCTTATAAAGATTCCATCCCCGGAATCACAGTTTTAAAACCTATACGTGCAAGGGTACATAGCATGCATAGTCATTGCAAATAGATTTCGATCAAATTCGATCGAACTGATCTTTAACTATTTACATGAAGCTTGAAATAACAACCATAACACACTGCTATTATAATCATATTACATATATAAAGAATTAATAGCTTCCAACACTTCCCTTCTTCCAGCACATAACTAATCTTTCCAGCTCAGATCTTGTAACGGCACTCCCCGTGGCATGATATACTCTCAACCAGCGCGGCCCGCGCTACTGTACCAGAGAGAAGCACGCACAAGCGCGCCCCGTGGCGATTTATTTAGCACAACTAGCGCCGCTTTACGTGTATGGTTGGAGTTCATATAGGGGATGGAAAACCAATGTGGGTTGGGAGAGGGAGAGTGTATGGGTTTAATGTGAATGGAAGTTGAAAAGGAGAAGGAGAGATGGTGTAGTGGAAGTGTTATAGGAGTTATGGAGTAGTGGAAGTGTTAAGGGTGTAGGAGAAGTGGGGAAGTTAAGTGTACGAAGGAAAGGGGAAGTAGTTATGGCCTAAGACACGGCAATTAAAACACGTTCAGCGCCTGGGTTTTCCGAGCAGTGCGGCCCACGCTGTGGATATACACAAGATAGTGCACCCCGCACTAGTAGGTCAGGAGTTGCTGGCGTAGTAGCGCGCTCCGCGCTGTATCTAAGTATTGGGTAGCGTGGCCCGTGCTAGGGGGTCAGTGGCAGGATGGGGCAGTGGCGCGCCTCGCGCTCTTTGTATGTTGGATATAAGCGCCCCGTGGCCGTAGGATCGGCCAAGTGGCGCGGTCCCACTGTTGGTCGGTCGATAAGTTATTAGGAGTGCCAGCGTGCTTTCCGTACCGTGTCTCAGAAAAGCAGTAGCCTTGACCCGCGCTAGGGGGTTAGTAGCATGATGGGTCTTTTTTCCTTTAGTTACCTGCGAATCATCCAAAAATGGAGTCAAAATTCTATGAAAACTTCATATTTAAACTAGATTATAACCAAAATATAAAGAATAACTAAAAGAGAAAAAGTTTTGAGCTTGGGTTGCCTCCCAAGTAGCGCTAGTTTTAATATCGTAAGCCCGACTGTGCCTCTTGTATCACTGTGCATCGACAAGGGTAATGTTGACGACATCCCAATTTGAATCACCACCCCAGTGATGCTTTAACTATTGGCCATTGACCTTGAAAGTGTCCAATGGATTTCTTTTGTAGAGTTCAACGGCGCTATGTGAGAAAACTGTTTTGATGGTGAATGGTCCCGACCACCTTGATTTTAGTTTTCCTGGGAACAATCTCAACCGTGAGTTGAACAATAAGACTGATTTCCCAGGCTCGAACGTTCTTTGTATCAATTTCTGGCCGTGCCATCTCTTGACCTTTTCCTTGTACAACTTTCAGTTCTTGTAGGCTTGCAGTCGGAATTCCTCGAGCTCATTTAGCTGAAGTAGTCTCTTTTCACCCACCGATGCTTGATCGAAGTTCAGTTTCTGAATAGCCCAGTAGGCCTTGTGCTGTAACTCGACCGGTAAGTGACAAGCTTTCCCGTATAGTAGTTGATATGGTGACATGCCAATCGGTGTTTTATACGCAGTTCGGTAGGCCCACAGTGCATCGTCCAACCTAAGCGACCAATCCTTTCGACTCGGGTTTACAACCTTTTCCAAGATTCTCTTCACTTCCCTGTTTGAAACCTCGACTTTCCCACTGGTTTGGGGATGATATGTTGTAGCTACCTTATGGTTGACCCCATACTTTGCCAATAGAGCTGTAAACGATTTGTTGTAGAAGTGACTACCTTCATCACTTATAATGGCTCTTGGCGTGCCAAACCTCGTAAAAATGTTCTTCTGCAAGAATTTGAGAACCACTTTGACATCGTTAGTCAGGAGTGTTACGACTTAAACCCATTTGGATACGTAGTCCACCACAAGCAATATATACTGATTACTGAACGATGATGGAAATGGACCCATAAAATCGATGCCCCAAACGTTAAAAATTTCAACTTCCAAAATCATTTGGATTGGCATCTCATTCCTTTTCGATATGTTTCCCACCCATTGACATCTATCACAAGTTTTAACAAATTGGTGGGCATCTTTAAATAATGTAGGCCAATAAAACCTGACTTGAAGCACTTTTGCCGCTGTTCTCTCACTACCATAGTGTCCCCCATACGCCGATGAGTGGCATTTATGCAGTATGTTCCTCACTTCACTGTAGGGCACACATCTTCTGATCATCTTGTCGGCGCACTAATTGAATAAGTAAGTTTCATCTAACATATACCACTTGACGTCATAAAGAATTTTTTTTTTGTTGTCGTGTAAGATCAGGGGGAAGAATGTTGCTCACTAGATAATTTGCAAAGTCCGCATACCATGGAAATTCTGTAGTTATCCCAAACAGTTGCTCTTCCAAGAATGACTCGTTGATTACACAGTTGTCCTCTTCCTTGTTATTCTAATTTTCCAGCCTAGATAAATGATCGGCGACTTGGTTCTCCGTCCCCTTTCTGTCCTTTATTTCTAAATCAAACTCTTGTAAAAGGAGAATCCATCGAATAATGCGTGGCTTAGCATATTTTTTAGAAATTAAGTACTGAATAGCTGAGTGATCTGTATAAACTACTACCTTTGTTCCGATCAAGTACGCCCGAAATTTATCAAACGCATACACCACTACAAGAAATTCCTTTTCCATAGTTGTGTAGTTCATTTGAGTCTCCGTGAGTGTCTTACTTGAATAATATATGGCATGAAATACCTTCTCTCGGCGTTGACCCAAAATAGCCCCAACCGCATAGTCGCTTGCATCACACATTAACTCGAAGGGCATGGTCCAATTTGGCGCGACAATGACGGGAACTGTGGTCAATTTCTTCTGTAATACCTCTAATGCTAATTTACACTCCTCATCAAACTTGAAAACCGAATCCTTCTCTAAAAGGTTGCACAGAGGTTTTGTAATTTTAGAGAAGTCTTTTATAAATCGTCTGTAAAACCCAGCATGCCCCAGAAAACTTCGAATTCCCATAATTGAACTCAGTGGCGGAAGCTTTTCAATTGTTTCCAACTTCGCTCTGTCAACCTCTAATCCATGAGCCGAGACTTTGTGCCCCAAAATTATGCCTTCTTCAACCATGAAGTAGCACTTTTCCCAGTTAAGTACCAGATTCGTGTATGTGCATCTTTGTAAGACCATTACCAAATTCTCCAGACAGGCATCAAAATATTCCCCATAGACAGAGAAGTCGCCCATGAAGACTTCCACATTTTTCTCTACCATGTCTGAGAAGATAGCCATCATACATCGCTGGAAGGTAGCGTGTAAGACCCCAACTTTTATGAATAAAGATTAATTTTTCTCGAAATATATTTTTGAATATTATGGTGTGGATTTGATATAATGTTATAGTTGCGGGTATTATTTACAAATTTTGCAAAGTAAGCAAGTGGTTATATAATATTCGATTGGTCGGGGAATATTCGTTTTAACAGGAATATTAGATGACGGCAGACAATCATTAGTGGACTCCACAATGAAAGTATTATCGTATTTAGAAAAGCGATGTAATTATCTTTTTATAAAAATAACTTGTAGAAAAGTTTTTTAGATTAAACTGTTGAACTATCCGGTGGTAAAATAGCAATAATACGTGTGGTTGCATAGTAGCACACGGTATAGATTATTGATGCTTACATGAGAAGTCACTTAGTTATACTCAATTATTGCTACAATAATTGCTACATAATATCTCTCATATTATTGATTCAATTATTTTCACAGTATCACGTGCATAATATTTATTATTAATAAATCAATAATTGAGACGACAAAGTTATTCATATTATTATTTGCAATATTGACAATGTCTAGAAAGTTCTGTTAAAGAGAGGTTTGGTCACCTAATTGCGCGCCAATAGGGAGAAATCCTTATCGGAAAGCCCCCTCTTTTATGGGAATGATCTGGTTGTTAAATATTGTGAGTTATAATATTAATGATGAATAAGTTCGTGTTGATTAAAGATGAAATTGATATTTCCATTGTGTTGGGATTATTAGTGTTAGTGGAAATTGACATCTATTCCGATAATAATAGATGTCTGGAGGTTATATTGACCAATCGGATAATTAATCGGATAAATGAGCAATTAATTTCTATTAATTCACATGCTTATAATTGGTTGTTCACATGTGTGTACTATTGATTCACATGCATGTACTATTAGGGGAGGTGGTGCATAATTAATAATACTTGCATGACTAAATTAAAAATGGAGGTATAGATGAAGGTACTATACTGGAATTATTTTTTTCACATGTATAGAACTATAAACTCACATGAATGTACTATTGATTCACATGATGTACTATTAGGGGAGGTGGTGCAAGTTTGATAATACTTGCAGGACTAAATTAAAAATAAAGGTATTATACTATAATATTTCGAGCCCCAAAACGTGTAATTATCGAAACTATGTTTTTGTATAAATAAAAGCTCATTCTTCTTTCATTCTCACCAATTCAGTAAGACTCACAAGAGCAATTGTAGAAAGAAAAGTTATAGAGAGAAAGTAGAAGAGAAGTCTGCTACCTCACTATTCCAGTATCTAGTCTTCTTCTGAGGTATGTGATATTATTTTGTTCAGTATTCATAGGAATAATATTTTTTTCCATACTTTGTAGTATGTGAATAATATTATTTCGTCTCGTTTTCCTGATTATACCCTCATTTTGTTAAAGTATTGCTTCTATACTCCATAAAATTAGTAGAATATCCTTGAAGTTTGCGCTTCATCTAGTATCGTTTCACAAGGATATTTTTTTGCACATTCTTGTTAAATTTTAAGCTTTTAATGTCGGAGTACTATCCATGAGTAGTATTCATTTTTACGATACTATTCACAAAGTACTATTCAAGGGGAACTATTCATAAAGTACTATTCACAAAGTACTATTCATGAGTACTATTAGCAAAGTACTATTCATGGGGTACTATTCACTCGGGTACTATTCACCCGGGGAATTATTAATGACAAAAATTGATTTCTTTTCGGTCCAAATCATTTTTGATACAATATTATTCTTGAATTTTATTCCACAAAGTAGTATCATGTTGACAATTTGGACATTATTGAATTCGGGATAAATTAAGTTATAAATCTTTAAAAATTTATGCTTTGTTTCTTTTAATTGAATTCTTATATCATTGTCATCATCCTCATGCTTATTTTGTGATAAAAGTCATCTGTGGCTTACGTGCATAGATGTACTATTGATTGGTATGATTATGACCATGGATTATTCGGTATAATCATGACCGTAATGTTACAAATGATGTGGTAAAAATCATCATTGGCCTGTAGTGCATTGATGGACAGTTGTAGTTATGATTATGACTAGGGATTATTCGGTATAATCATGACCATTGATGATTACATAAAAATCCTTGGCCCGTAGTGCAGGGATGATTCGATGATGTGGTTTATTTATTAAGCTAAGTCTCATCGATAAAATTGATGATAAACTTTTTAAATCATAGAAGACAGTAGATATCATGCTCTACCTGACTCTTCTAATGAATTGCTTGTTCCTCTGCAGTTAAACTCGATGTTTATTATATTTTATCAGTTTAACACTGTTGAAGGATAACGATAATTTATTCTGCATTATCTTAGTCATAATATTTCTTACTGGGCTAGTTGAGCTCACCCTTTGTTTTCATTGTTCTCTTCAGGAAATGAGAATATATCTAGGACTAGTCGGGGAACGGAGTGATGGTCCAGATGTTTGCAATAGTAGTCCTCACTATTCAGTGAAATAGTGTGATAATAAATGTATTGAGGACTCCATTTGAGTTTGAATACTGTCTAAAAGACAATATTCGTACTAAAACTCTCAAATTATGTTTTGTCGTATTTTACACGACAGTTCTATAGTTAAATTGTATTTGAATTTTGTACCATGTATTTGGCGACTCAAAATGGGTGATGTATACCTATTTTGGGGGCGTCACAGTTAGTATCAAAGCTTAGGGATATGATCCCTAACTGAGATGTGAGACTAGAACTAGGAGGGGAGAGACGGGAAATTCCTTCGCTAGTATGACCTACCTAAGTTTATTTAGTATTTATTTGGTCGGTCAGAGTATAAAGATAATATGTGACATGTCAATTAACCCTTGTTTTGTGGAAGTATTTGAAAATGGCATCCGAAAATGTTGAGATAAGCAATGAAGTACATGAGATCGTTGAGTCACCAACGATCAATACCTAGGATAATGTGCGTCAGGATGGAAATAATCCTCAGGAAAACAACAACGCTGACCAAATGATGAACGATGGGATGTTCAAAGGCTTTATGAAATTCATGCAACATTAGGCGAGAATGACTCCTGTTCAAAATGCAAGTGGAATCACTGGCAACTCTCGGACGGTCACTACTAAATAGTTCAAGGAGCTGGGACCACCAGAGTTTATTGGAGAGCCAAAACCACTTAAGGCAGAGATGTGATAAAGCAGATCACCAAAATATTTGATGTCTTGGGATGCTCCGAGGAGCAAAAGGTTCCCTTTGACACCTTTATGTTGCGATGAGAGGCAAATTACTGGTGGGAATCGGTAAAGCGTACTCAACCTGCCGCACTGAAGATGTCTTGGGAGAAGTTCCAAGAACTGTTCAACGACAAGTACTTTCCCAAAAGTATTCGTCACATGAAGGAGGTAGAGTTTATCAAGTTGGAGAAAAACAATATGACAGTGTCACAGTATGAAGCTAAGTTTGCCGAGTTGTCCCAGTTTGCGTCCCACTTGGTTGATAACGAGGAGAGAATGACGTGGATGTCTCTAAGAGGTTTGAAACCCGAGATACGTCAATATCTAATTTCTCACAAACTGTGTTTGTATTCAGATGTTATAAATAGGTCTTAGTTATTGAAGCGCGATAACGAGTCAACCCAACCAAGAGAGAGCAGCTGACAAAATGATAATACCAATGGTAGCAGTCATCGAAGCGGTGACAACAAACGTGGTGGAAGTCAACAAGCCAGAAATGGTAACCACTTCGGTGGTAATCATGGTCAAAACAAAAAAAGTGGGAATTTTAAGAAGAGGAGATTCAATAATGATGGAAGAACGTCAGCACCAGCACCTGTTGTTAAGGATGGAGAACGACCGCCGGTCGTATGTTACAAATGCGGAGGGGAAGGACACATCAGTCCAAACTGTACGCAGCTGTAAGACCCCAACTTTTATAAATAAAGATGAATTTTTCTATAAATATTATTTTTGAATATTATGGAATAAATTTGATATAATGTTATAGTTATGGGTAATATTTATAAATTTTGCAAAGTATGCAAGTTGTTATAAAATATTCGTTTGGTGGGGAATATTCTTTTTGTTAGGGAATATTAAATACAACTACTCAATCATTGGTGGACCCCATAATGTAATTATTATCATTTGATCGAGAAAAGCGACAAAAATATTTTATAAAAATAACTACGGAGGTGTTACCGTTAAAAGCATTGAACTACCCGGTGGTAAAGTAAATGAACGATGTCTGGCGTGGTTGCATAGTAGCACACGGTATTGATTATTGATGCTTACGTGAGAAGTCACTCGGTTATGCTCAATTATTGCTATAGTAATTTACGCATCATATCTCTTATATTATTGATTCAATTATTGTCACAGCAGATCATCATCATATAATATGTTATAGTATTAAATCAATAATTGAGACGACAAGTTATAAATGATTAATAATTGTTGAAAGATTAAATATGTGTTGATTAAAAATAAAATGATTTGTGGTAATATTTATTCAATCCTTAATGTATATAAAGAGTTACATTATGAGGCGTTTGTGGTAAGTTTGATTATTTTATGGGGGGCCCATATGTCATCATCTAAGAGTCTCTTCGTCAATAGTAATTACCTTTGTGAATAGTAATTACCTTCAATAATAAGTAATTACCCTTGTGAATAGTAATTACCTTCGATAATAGTATTTACCTTCGTCAATAGTAATTACCTTCGTCAATAGTAATTACCTTTACCAGACGTCGAACCACTTGTCGTTTCACATTACAGGCGTCGAACCACTTGTCGTTTCATATTACAGGCGTCAAACCACTTGTCCTTTCACATTATAGGCGTCAAACCACTTTTCTTTTCACATCATCATCATCAAGCCACTTGCCTTTTTCACGGCGGTGCTAAGCTAGAAATCTTCTATAAATAGAGGCCTAGGGCTTCATTATTTTCACGAATTCATTCAAGCTATATAGAGAGAAAGTATAGAGAGAATAAGAGAGAAAGAAGAAGAGTATTTTGTTACTACTGCTCTTTGCGTAAAGATTCAATCTCCTACCAAATGTAAGGGTGTTATTCTTTCTTATTCATGAAGAGAACTGTTGTTATTCCATTGCTTATTATTACATTGGAATAACTTTGTATCATGCGGTTTACCCTATACTTGGTGACATTCTTCTATTATTCATTTGGAACATCCGCTCGTGTGTTTTACAGGACTGGTTAAAATCTTTATTATTAATACATTGGAACATCACATGCGTGTTTTTACCGGACTGGTTCCGCCTCTTTTTATTATTCATTGGAACATCACATCTGCGTGTGTTTTACGTGGGACCTGGTTCCATTCTTTATTATTATTCATTGGAACATCACATGCATGCGTTTTACGCCGGACCGGGTTCCGTTATTTATTATTCATTGGAATAACGCGCTGCAATGCGGCCTATCGCATGCATGGTGATTTCTTTTGTTATTCTATTCTTTATTATACCCAAATTGGTTAAAACTTTGACTTCTATACTCCATGAAATTAGTGGAATATCCTTGATATTTGCGTTTCATCCATATCTTTTCATGGAAATATTCTTACGATCATTCTTGAATTTTACTCTACAAAGCGTATCATGTTGATAATTTGGACGTTAATAATTCACGGATAAAATAATTTTTGAACTTGTTTTATTGAATTCTTATATCATTGTCATCATCCTCATGTTATATTATGTTGAAATCATGTGGCCTGTGGTGCATATATGGACTTGGTATGATTATGACGAGAGACTATTGATTGTAATCATAGTAATGTTACAAATGATGTGATAAAAATCCTCGATTGGTAGTAGTGCATTGGTGGACGATTGTTGGCATGATCATGACCATTAATGAATACACAAATATTCTTGCCCCGTAGTGCATGAATAATTGTGGTCGTGATACTAAAGAATATCCTTGGTAGTAGAAAAGGGGGTGATTCGATGATGTGGAATATTTATTAAAGCTGAGTCTCAGCTATAACAGTGATGAAAAACCTTTTAAAACATAAAAGATAGTAGACTTTATTTTCTACTTGACTCTTTTAATGGATTGCATATTCCGCTGCAGTTAAACTGGTTGTCTATTGTATTTTATCAGTTTAACATTGTTGAAGACTATTGATAATTTATTCGCATTATCTTAGTCATAATATTTATTCTTGGGCTAGTTGAGCTCACCCTTTATTTCACCGTTTCTCTTCTTGAAATGAGAATATATTTGGGACGAAGAGTCGAAACGAAAGTGATGGTCCGAAGATAGCATTAGTAGTCCTCACTATTACGTGAAATAGTGTGATAATAATTGTAATGAGGACTCCTTTTGAGTTTGTATAATATCTAGTAGAGCGATATTTGTATTTAAACTCACAGTTTATGTATTAAGTTGTATTTAAATTCTGTACCATGTAAGTGGCGACCCAAGATGGGTGATGTATACCTAATTTTGTTGGCGTCACAGTTGGTATCAGAGCTTAGGGATATGATCCCTGGCTAAGATGTGAGAATAGTACTAGGAGGGGAGAGACATGGAATACCTTCGCTAGTATGACCTACCTAAGTTTATGTGCTATTTTATTGGTTGGTGAGAAGATAGGGATAATTTGTTACATGTCAATTAACCTTTTGTTTTGTGGCAATAATCTGAAAATGACATCGGAGAATGTTGAGAATAGCAATGGAGCGCAGCGATCGTTGATTCACCACATATCAATAATCGAGGATAATGTGCATCGAAGGCGACAATCCTCATGCAAACAACAACAACCCGACCAAATTATGAATGATCAAATGTTCGGAGGCTTTATACGAATTTATGCAACAAAGAAAGAGAGCGACTCTCATCCAAAACATAGGTGGAAACACGGAAAACTCTCAGGCGGTCACCGCTAAACAATTCAAGGAGTTGGGACCACCGGAGTTTAAGGGAGAGCCAAAACCACTTACGGCGGAAGCATGGATAAAGCAGATTACCAAGATATTTGATGTCTTGGGATGCTCCGAGGAGCAAAAGGTTCCCTTTGTCGCTTTTTATGTTTGCGGAGAGAGGCAGATTCTTGGTGGGAATCGGTAAAGCGTACTCAACTCTTCAGATGAAGATATCTTGGGAGAAGTTCCAGAGTCGTTTCAACGACAAATACTTTCACGAAAGTATTCTCCACATGAAGGAGGTGGAGTTTATCAAGTTGGAACAAAACAATATGACCGTGTCGCAATACGAGGCAAAATTTGCGGAGTTATCACGGTTTCGTCCCCACTTGGTGGATAATGAAGAGAGAATGGCGCGAATGTTTTTAAGAGGTTTGAAGCAGAGATACGTCAACATCTTATTTCTCATAAACCGTGTTTGTATTCGAGGATGTTGTAAATAGGGCTCGATTAGTGGAATGCGATAATGAGTCAACACAACTAAAAGAGAGCAAAACGGCAAAATTATAATACCAATGAGAGTAGTCATCGAGCGGTGACAACAAGCGTGGGGAATCAACGGGCGAGATATGGTAACCGCCGGTGGTAATCGGGGCCAAAACAATAAGAATGGACATTTCAAGAAAAGAGATTCAACAATGATGGAAAGACGTCAAGACCAAAGACCCATTGTTAAGGAAGGAGAAAGACCACCTATCATATGCTTCAAAGGCGGAGAGAGGACACATCATCAAAGCTGCATGCAGTCAAAGCATGTTATAATTGTGGAAGAGAAGGTCACTTAGCTCGATTTTTTCGTTTCATCAAGACAAATTCAGCCTAGGATGGAGGCACCAAAGGCCATCCCGAGAAAATTCAAAAAACCTAGATTAGTCTGAGGGAGCGTTTGTTGTGACCTCCCAAAGAGCAAGGAATCCGAATGAGGTCATCACGGGTAAGCTTATCATAAACTCTAATGAAGTCTATACTTTATTTGATACGGTTCTACCCATTCTTTTATTTCTCCTACTTGCGCTCATCGATTAAATTTGACTCAGGAGAAATTAGACTTTGACTTATCTGTGGAAACTCGGTTGGGAGAAACCTTCATTACATCCATTTGTTTATAAGTCTTGTTTGGTTCAAATCGGTACCCTCACATTACCTCGTCGATCTTATTTCATTAAAATACTTGCATTTGACGTGATTCTAGGGATTGATTGGTTAACTACTTATCATGCAAAAATTGATTGTTTTCGTAAGGTTGTTAGCTTTCATATTCGAATCAACCTATTATGCTAATTCAAATGACCAAACCATTAAAATCAATCACGGTCATCTCAAGCCATAAAGCTATTCGTTTATTGAAAAATGGATGTCAAGCTTTCTTAGCTCATGTCATGATTTAAACAAAAATACGCCGGGTTTTGAATGATATTTCTATTGTTAATAAATTTCCGACGTATTCCCGAAGAACTTCTGGCCTACCCCTCAGAGCATGAAATTGAATTTTGTATCGACCTTGAACCCCAGACAAAACCTATTTCCAAAGCCCCATATCGAATGGCTCTATTGAACTTGAGGAGTTAAAGACCCAACTGCAGGAATTGTTAGACATTGGCTTTATTCGTCCTAGTACTTCTCCTTGGGGTGCTCACATTCTATTCGTGAAGAAGAAAGATGGGAGTATGCGACTTTATATTGATTATCGGGAGTTGAATCATGTCACCATCAAAAATAGGTATCCATTGCCACGTATTGATGACTGTTTGACCGACCTGAGGAGCCAAATTCTTTTCAAAGATTGATCTTCGTTAGGATATCACCAATTGAAGATTAAATCACCGTGACATTCCAAAGAGGCGGCTTTCGAGAACTCGGTATGGGCATTATGAATTCCTAGTCATGTCCTTTGGATTGACTAATGCTCCTCGCCGCCTTCATGGATATGATGAACCGAGTATTCAAGGAATATTTAGATCACTTTTGTGGTCGTCTTTATTGATGACATCCTTATTTATTCCAAAAGCCGTGAAGATCATGAGCAACACTTGAGGTCGATGCTCCAAAAGCTTCGTGAATATAAGCTTTATGCCAAGTTGAAGAAATGTGAGTTCGGCTTGAAGAAGTAGCATTCCTTGGGCACGTGGTATCAAGTCATGGAATATCCATTGACCCAAAGAAAGATTGAAGCTATTAAAAGTGGGAACAACCTAAATCGATGACCAAGTACGTAGCTTTCTCGGTTTATTTGGTTATTATCGGAGATTCGTGGAAGGATTTTCTCGAATCGCTACTCCATCGACTCGGTGACTCGGAAAGATACAAAAGTTCGGTTGGAGCGAAGAATGTGAGAAGAGTTTTCAAGAACTCAAGAGGAGACTTATTTCAAAGACGTGTTCGACAATACCATCCAGCTCGGAGGATTTGTCATCTACTGATGATGCTTCGGGCAAAGGGTTGGGATGTGTTCTCATACAACATGGAAAAGTTATAGCCTTTATGCCTCATGACAACTCAAAGAATATGAGAGGAATTATCCTACCATGATCTAGAGTTTTCATGTTATTGTCTTTGCACTTAAAATTTGGAGGCATTACTTGTATGGGGAGAAAGTGGAGATCTTTACGGATCATAAAAGCCTCAAATATTTCTTCACTCAAAAGGAACTCAACATGCGACAACGACGTTGGCTTGAATTGTTGAAAGATTATGATCATACCATCCAATACCATCCTGGAAAAGCGAACGTGGTAGCAGACGCATTGAGTAGAAAATTATATGCAAGTACGAGTGCGATATTGTCAACGCAAAGGCCCATTTTGTGTGACTTGCAAAGGATGGAGATAGAGTTAAAGACTCGAGGGGACGCATGTGATGATAGCGAGTATACTGAGTAGAGCAGACTTTAATCGATAAAGTTAAAGGCGCTCAAGCTACGGACACGGAGCCGATGCGTATGAGGAAGAAAGTGCAAGAAGGTGCTATCTGGGAAGCAAGAATCGATGAAGAAGGAATACTTGAGTCAACTCCGGACTTTTGTGTTCCTAACGACCACGATTTAAAGTATAATATCATGATGGAGGCTCACAACACACCATTTGCAATCCATCACGGGAGTACCGAAATGTATCATGATATTCGTCATACATTTTGGTGGAGCAATATGAAGAGAGAGATATTTGTTTATCTCAAGGTGTCTAACTTGTCAACGAGTTAAAGCGGAGCATCAAGTACCAAAAGGTCCATTGCAACCACTTGAAATTCCAGAATGGAAGTGGGAGCACATTACCATGGATTTCGTTCACGGTCTTCCTAAGGTTTCTCAAGGCGTTGATGCGATTTGGGTCATTGTTGATAGATTGATTAAGTCTCCGCTCATTTCTTACCGATCGAGAAACTTATACACTTGAACGTCTTGCTCAGTATGTACATAAATGAGATTGTAAGGCGCATGGTATGCTTAAGTATCCATAGTTTCGATCGAGACCCAAGATTCACTTCACGATTTTGGGTTATTTTGCAAAAAGCTATGAGCACAGACTTACGATTTAGCTCGGCATATCATCCTCGCAGACAGACGGACAAATCGGAGAGGACTATTCAAACTCTTGAAGATCTATTAAGACTCTGTGTCCTTGATTTCAAGGGAGTTGGGACAAGTTCTTACCATTGGTGGAGTTTTCCTACAACAAGCGGTTATCAAGCAAGTATTGGGCATGGCTCCATTCAAGCGTTGTATGGAAGAAAGTGTCGTTTCCAAAGATCTTTGGGATGAGGTGGGTGAAGCAACGTTGTTGGGGCCGGAGTTGAATACGTATGACTACGGAAAAGATTCAAACGATCAAACAACGTATAAAAACCTCACAAAATCGACAAAAGAGTTATCTTTGATCTTCATCGAAAGGACGTGGAATTCGATATAGGAGATCATGTGTTGTTAAGAGTTGCTCCATGGAAAGGAGTTACAAGATTTGGAAAGAGAGGAAAACTTAATCCTCGATTCATCGGTCCATTTTTAATCCTCGATCGAGTAGGAACTGTGGCATATAGACTCGCTCTACCGCCAAATATGTCTCGTGTTCATAACGTTTTTCACATATCCATGTTACGTAAATATGTGAAAGACCCGAACCATATTATTGATTTAGAATCGGAAGAAATAGCGGAAGATTTGACGTATGAAGAGGTTCCTGTTCAAATTTTGGATAAGAAGGAACATATTCTATGCTCCAAGGTTATACCTCAAGTCAAAGTTTTGTGGAGGAACCACGATGTTGAGGAAATGACTTGGGAGTTAGAATCTGAAATGAAATCAAGGTATCCTTACCTCTTCGACATACCAGGTACGTACCCTAATTTCGAGGGCGAAATTTCATAAGAAGGGGAGGTTGTAAGACCCCAACTTTTATAAATAAAGATGAATTTTTCTATAAATATTATTTTTGAATATTATGGAATAAATTTGATATAATGTTATAGTTGTGGGTAATATTTATAAATTTTGCAAAGTATGCAAGTTGTTATAAAATATTCGTTTGGTTGGGGAATATTCTTTTTTGTTAGGGAATATTAAATACAACGGCTCAATCATTGGTGGACCCCACAACAGAATTATTGTCGGATTGAGAAAACGACAAAAATATTTTATAAAAATAACGGCGGAGGTGTTACCGTTAAAACTGTTGAACTACCCGGTGGTAAAAGTACAGTAATACGCGTGGTTGCATAGTAGCACACGGTATTGATTATTGATGCTTACGTGAGAAGTCACTTCATTATGCTCAATTATTACTCTGATAATCTTTGCATCATATCTCTTATATTATTGATTCAATTATTGTCACAGTATCATCTGTATAATATGTTATAGTATTAAATCAATAATTGAGACGACAAGTTATAAATGATTAATAATTGTTGAAAGATTAAATATGTGTTGATTAAAAATAAAATGATTTGTGGTAATATTTATTCAATCCTTAATGTATATAAAGAGTCATTATGAGGCGTTTTTGGTAAGTTTGATTATTTTATTATTGGGGGGGCCCATATGTCATCATCTAAGAGTCTCTTCGTCAATAGTAATTACCTTTGTGAATAGTAATTACCTTCGTCAATAAGTAATTACCCTTGTGAATAGTAATTACCTTCCGTCGATAGTATTTACCTTCATCGATAGTAATTACCTTCGTCAATAGTAATTACCTTTACCAGACGTCAAACCACTTGTCGTTTCACATTACAAAAGGCCGAACCACTTGTCGTTTCACATTACAAAAGCGCCAAACCACTTTTCTTTTCACATCATCGATTCGTCGAGCCACTTGCCTTTTCACACGGCGGTGCTAAGCTAGAAATCTTCTATAAATAGAGGCCTAGGGCTTCATTATTTTCACAATTAATTCATTCAAGCTATATAGAGAGAAAGTATAGAGAGAATAAGAGAAAGAAGAAGAGTATTTTGTTACTACACCGCTGTAAAGATTCAATCTCCTACCAAATGTAAGGGGTGTTATTCTTTCTTATTCATGAAGAGAACTGTTGTTATTCCATTGCTTATTATTACATTGGAATAACTTTGTATCGCTGCTTTATTTATACTTGGTGACATTCTTCTATTATTACATTGGAACATCACATGCATGTGTTTTACAGGACTGGTTAAAATCTTTATTATTATTCTGTTGGAACATCACATGCGTGTGTTTTACACGAGACACGGTTCCGATCTTTATTATTATTCATTGGAACATCACATGCATGTGTTTTACGCCGGACTGGTTCCATTCTTTATTATTCTGTTGGAACATCCACATGCATGCGTTTACTGGGATTGGTTCCGTTATTTATTATTCTATTGGAATAACCTGTCTGTGCGGTCTATCGCATGCATGGTGATTTCTTTTGTTATTCTATTCTTTATTATACCCAGTTGGTTAAAACTTTGACTTCTATACTCCATGAAATTAGTGGAATATCCTTGATATTTGCGTTTCATCCAGTATCTTTTCATGGAAATATTCTTCTGATCATTCTTGAATTTTACTCTACAAAACAGTATCATGTTGATAATTTGGACGTTAATAATTCCTGGATAAAATAATTCTTGAACTTGTTTTATTGAATTCTTATATCATTGTCATCATCCTCATGTTATATTATGTTGAAAGTCATCTGTGGCCTGTAGTGCATAGATGGACTTGGTATGATTATGACCAGAGACTATTCGGTGTAATCATGACCGTAATGTTGCAAATGATGTGATAAAAATCCTCGATGGTAGTAGTAGTGCATTGGTGGGACAGATTGTTGGCATGATCATGACCATTAATGAATACACAAATATTCTTGGCCCATAGTGCATGAATAATTGTGGTCGTGATACTAAAGAATATCCTTGGCCGTAGTGCAGGGGTGATTCGATGATGTGGAATATTTATTAAAGTTGAGTCTCAGCTATAACAGTGATGAAAAACCTTTTAAAACCTAAAAGATAGTAGACTTTATTTTCTACTTGACTCTTTTAATGGATTTCATATTAGATTGCGATTAAACCGGTTGTTCATTGTATTTTATCGGTTTAACATTGTTGAAGACTATTGATAATTTATTACGCATTATCTTAGTCATAATATTTCTTATTGGGCTAGTTGAGCTCACCCTTTCTTTTTCCTTATTCTCTTGAAATGAGAATATAGTGGGGACGAGTCGGGGAAACGCAGTGATGGTCACGAAGATAGCATTAGTAGTCCCTCACTATTACGTGAAATAGTGTGATAATAATTGTAATGAGGACTCCTTTTTGAGTTTGTATAATATCTAGTAGACGATATTTGTATTTAAACTCACAGTTTATGTATTAAGTTGTATTTAAATTCTGTACCATGTAAGTGGCGACCCAAGATGGGTGATGTATACCTAATTTTGGGGGCGTCACAGCAGCAGTCCAAAGCATGTTACAATTGTGGAAGAGAAGGTCACCTAGCCCGATTTTGTCGAGTACCGAAGTCAAGTCCATCTGGGATGGAGGCATCAAATGCCATCTCAGACAAGATAAAATCGGTAGTTCAAGGGAGAGCGTTTGTCGTAACCTCTCAAAAAGCGAGGAATCCAAACGAGGTGATCGTGGGTAAGCTAATCATAAACTCTAACGAAGTCTATACCTTATTTGATACTGGTTCTACCCATTCTTTTATTTCTCATACTTGCGCTCAACGTTTAAATTTAACTCCAGAGAAATTAGACTTTGATTTATCTGTTGAAACTCCGCTGGGAAAAACCTTCATTACATCCACTATTTATAAGTCTTGTTTGATTCAAATCGATAACCGCACATTACTTGTCGATCTTATCTCTTTGAAAATACTTGCATTTGATGTGATTTTAGAGATTGATTGGTTAATTACTCATCATGCAAAAATTGATTATTTTTGTAAGGTTGTTAACTTTCATAATCCTAACCAACCTATTATGTGAATTCAAGCAACCAAACCAGTAAAGTCAATCACTGTCATATCAAGCCATAAAGCTATTCGTTTATTAAAAAATGGATGTCAAGCTTTCTTAGCACATGTCACGGATTTAAACAAAAATACTTCAGATTTGAATGATATTTCTATTGTTAATAAATTTCCTGACGTATTCCCTAAAGAACTTCCTGGCCTACCCCAGAGCGTGAAATTGAATTTTGTATCGACCTTGAATCTGGTATAAAACCCATTTCCAAAGCCCCGTATCGAATGGCTCCTATCACTACAAGAAAAAGGTCTATCAGCGACCAACAGTATCAGCGACCGCACCATCGGTCGCTGATATTAGTCACAGCGACCGTCATCTACGACCGAAACGTAATCTAGTCGCTAATGTTTTTAATGACCGCATCGATCATTGATCGATCGCTAAGTATAAATTTGCCACCAAATTTTGGCATTTGGAAATGTTGGCGCCAATTTTTGTGCGACCACTTGAAATCGGTGACGCATGCGATCATTGATAAATCCATGTCATTAAAATTCAATGACCGATGCGATCGCGAGATATGATCATTGATCAAACTAAATGAATTGATAACCGGTTAATTTCGACACGAAACGGAAGGGAAAAAAAAAGAAGAAGGAGGTCACGAAATAGAGAGAAGAGGAGAAAGGGGAGAAGAGAAGAAGGAGAAGCGGTTTTCGTTCATTCTTCTTCAAATTAGAGACTAATTGTAGAGGTAAGAGCTACTTTTTAAGTTCTTCTTCTTTAATTTTTTTGTTGTTTGTTATTTTGTTCGTTCTTCTCCAAATCGTATATGTTTGCTTCACAATTTGTGTTTTAAGAGTTAATTTATTGCAAAGAGTTGAATGAATGAATATGGCTATCATGCTTAAATTATATTTTGGGTAATATGATTATGATTGGTTTATAAGTTTTGATTAGAGTAAAATTTATTTGGGTAATCGTGATACTTTGGGTAATTTGATTTTGTTAATTTATGTCGGTTTGGGTAACTTGATTAGTGATAGGATGGAGTTAGTATAAAATTTATATTTTGGGTAACTTGATTTGGGTAATAGGATGAATGTATTAGATTGTAGTTAGTATAAAATTTATATTTTGGGATTCTTTTTGTGCTGATAGAGGTAGTGTGGTTTGGTTATTATAGGAAGTCATGCATGATATGACTCGTGAATCCCATGTTTATGTTTGTAGTTTAACCAATTATATTGGTCATTGTGAAAAAATCATTTGTAGGCGAGAACTTGACATTGACATCATAATGTGAATCAAAAGCGTGAATAATTGCTCCCACGAAAAATGATTGGGTTTCAAAGTTTACAAGTTTGATCCTCACATCTTTGTGGATACCGCAAAACTCTTTTGTAGTAAATCTCTAGATTAAAAACTGTTTTTGCGGATAGTAATTCTTTTTATGAGCATTGGGATTCGATAAGTTCATAATTTCCATCCAATTCTATGGTATCTCATATGGATTTGTTGGTTTATGTCTTGTGTTCCTAGAAATGACCTTATATACATGCCGTCGTGCGTGTGGTTAATCCATATTACGGGGAGACTACGGCAAAATTTTTTTATTGGTCGGGTTATTTGCGAACATTTATACTATTACTTGAGCCTATTGGTGATCCACTAGAGCCTATTAAGGGGATGTTAGAGCGGATGGATTTGGGCTTGGGGGCGCGAGGAATACACGAGGAGGGCTACGCTTGAAGCTAGTTAAGCTTCACAGAGTACAAGCCAAGCTTGGTTGTTATGGAATTGGATTACATTGATTGTGTTATTTGTTCCTATATATAGAAATTAGCTTATTGGTAATGTTTTGATTGATATGTATGCTAGATTGGAATAGTTTGATTTCGTGGTATTGTTCAAATATATATTGGAAGGAAGCATTGGGAATATTTTAGCGATTAGGAATCTTAGGGTATTATTCGATGAAACTTTTCAATTGTTATCATTTACGATATTATCATTATGTGTTCATTGCGATTTAGTTGAGTCATTTGCATTATAACGTCAATCTAATTTATGTGATATAATTTGCGATGTATAAAGAGGTTCTAGGAAGGGGCTTTCAAAAAGTGTATCCTCATCACAACAGTTTATCACTGAGACTCTACGTCAGTAAGTTTGTTTGCTCTATTTCTTCTTTTATTTTCAGTCAATTTGTATAGCCATCATATTATAGGTATTGATATTTATAACAATTATTTGATGTAATAATATTTATAATGGAAGGCTTGGGAATTTATTAGTATAATTTAGTACTTAATCATGCCTAAAGTACCTTTTATTATCATAATTTTAAAGTTGTTTGAATGCCTAAAGGTTTTTTTTTGCCTACATGTGAATTTATTATGAAATTATAGTCAAATCTATGCCTATATGAGAACTATACTTATTCAAGATAAATACATGGGTAATAGTTAGGCTTTTCTTCACATTACTTATACTTATGCAAGATCGTCTATGTGGACTCTTGGTTTGTGTCTTGGGTGCCTAGAAATGACTGTATATACATGTCGTCGTGCATGTGGCTAGTCCATATTATAGGGGAGACTCTGGCAAAAAAATTTTATTGGTCGGGTAGTTGCGAATATTTATACTATTAACGAGCCTATTGGTGATCCACTAGAGCCTATTAAGGGATGTTAGGCGGATGGGCTTGGCTTGGGGCATGAGGACACACGAGACTACGCCAAGCTTAGCTGAAGCCTCACGAGGCCAAGCCAAGCTTGGTTGTTAGCATCTTAAGCTATTAGAAACATTAAGCCAAAATAAACGATCTTCAAGGCTGTTAATTAGTGCAATGAGAAGGTAACTAGACACACTTAGTCAATAAAGAGACTGTTTTGGCTATATGAAAAAAAACAAGGGTATTTAACACTTATGTATACAAGAATAAAGCTATAAAATGTTATAAAAGCTATAAATTGCTCAATCATGTTGTGACTATCCCAAAACATAAAAGATTATAGAAAAGGACCGTGAGGGTATAATCTTAAAACATGTTAGGCGCCTTAGCACACTAGTTGATATGAATGAATCTGCAAGATACTCAAACATGTTAATCATATGCTTACAAGTATGCTCAAGTCATATGGTTACAAGTATGCTTAAGTCATATGCTTAGAAGTATGCTTAAATGTTAATCATATGCATCTTTACAAGTATGCTCAAGTCATATGGTTATAAGTTTGCTCAAGTCGTATGTTAACATTTATAATGTTATACGTAGTATAGTCTTAGTGGAATCATGGACCTCTATTAGGCCAGTAGTTGGATGTAATACGACGAAAGTCAAGTACCGAGATAGGTGCTCTGAGTTGAATTTAGAAATTTGGTTGCCAAGTGTTTTTGGAGTATGCGTATAGTCACCAGAATGTATGAATGGTAAGTCGCAGAATCGATGTCCATGTTTAAAGTGTAAGAATGTAAATTATATGGGACAGAGACATGGTAAACTATCATTTACTTGTTTACGGGTTCATGAGAAATTCGAAGAAGAATCTTTGGTGGGCACATGGGCGGAGAGAAGAGATGGTGGCATCACACAAGTACACAATTGAGGCGATAGTACTCATCGTATGAATGAAATGGTCCATGATATTGCAGGGGCGATTTTAATTGGGAGCAAGGCGAAGAGAGCAACCTATGAATTACGATGCAAAGACTTTCTTTAAGTTGTTAGGCGAGGTAGCAAGCCATTATGGCATGGTTGCACCAAACACACTACATTGTCTGCGGTGGCGACATTACTTAACATCAAGGTGATCCACAACATGAGCCATGAGTGTTTTGAGTCGCTCTTGAAGGCAATTAAGAGTATGTTGCTGACGGTGAGAAATTACACAGTAACTATTACTTTTGTAAGAAAATGGTGAAGAAGTTGGGTCTTGGATACCAAAAGATCGATGCATGTCCCAACGATTGCATGTTGTTTTATAAGGAGGAAAATGACAAGATGATGAGGTGCACGTTTTGCGGTCATGATCGGTTTAGGCCTAATAAAGAGGTGTGACTACAAAAAAATCAAGTATCTGGTTTAAGATTCTAAGGTATTTTCCAATAACACATCGACTAAAAAGATTGTACATGTCTTCAAGATTATTTGAACATATGAGTTGGCATGCGAAATCTCCACTAAAGATGGAGAACTAAATCATCCATGAGATGGGTAAGGGCTTGGAAAGATTTCAACTTAGCACATCCACGAATTTGCATTGGAACCTAGAAATGTGAGGCTTGGATTGTCCACCGATGGTTTCAATCCGTTTAGCCACTCGGTTTATTCCGTACTCATGTTGGCTTTGTGATTGTTACTCCGTACAACTTGCCTCCTTGGATGTGTGTGAAACGACCGTACTTATTTCTTTCACTCGTGATTCACGGTCCTAAGAGTCTGGAAAGAACTTAGATGTTTACTTGAGACCTCTTATAGGCGAGTTAAAGGTATTGTGGGAGGATGGAGTCTGACTTGGGATGTTGCAGCGAAAACAAATTTCAACCTTAGGCGGCGGTTATGTGGACTATAAGTGACTTCCCGACTTATGGTATGTTAATTTGGATGGAGTACCTACGGGAAGTTGGCTTGTCAGTATTGTATGGAGCATACAAAGTCGTTTAATCTATCAAAAGGTTGAAAGCCTTGTTGGTTTTATCGTCATCATCGGTTCTTACCGGTAGATCACCCGTTTGAAGAAATAGAGAACACTTGAGGAAAGGAAAGTAGATAATGATATGCACTTGCCGCGATTGTCGGGAGCGGAGATGCGAGATCGTGTGATGAGATTGCGGTTATCCCATTTGGTAAGGTTGATCGACAAACATAATCAATGGGTTTGGTGAATCTCATAAGCGGGTTCGGAGAAGCATCTTTTGGGAATTGCCTTATTGGTCTACAAATTTGATTCGTCATAATCTAGATGTGATGCATATTGAGAAGAATGTGTTTGACAATGTGTTTAACACTTGTGATGAATATTTACAGGGGAAGACAAAAGATAACGATAAAGGCACGTTTGGACATGAAAGATATTTGTAAGCGTCTGGATTAGAACTTTATGAATCTCCCTAATGGTAAGATTGTCAAACCGCATCTGCAAGGTACACATTGTCCAAAAAGCAAGTTGAAGATGTGTGCACATGGGTTAAGTCTACGAAACTACCGAGATGGATATCGTCAAACATTGCAAGGTGTGTTACGGGTGGGGAAATTGCAAGGGATGAAGAGTCATGGTCATCGTGTGTTCATGGGAGACTCATACTATAGCATTTCGGGATCTACTTGATAAACCAATATGGGATGCTTTGGCGGATCTTAGTCGTTTCTTCAAAGACTTGTGTTCAAAATCATTGAATGACAAGGACATGTTTGTACTTGAGAAGAACATCATAGAGATCACGTGTAAAGCTGGAAAAATATTCCCACTGGTTTTTTGACTCCATGGAGCATTTGCAAATCCATCTTCCCTATGAAGCTCGTGTTGGGGTCCGATTCAATATAGATGGATGTACCCTTTCGAGAGGGTGATGGGAAACCTTAAGAGGAAGGTGAAGAATAGAGCTTATGTCGAGGGGTCGATATGCGAGGCATGCAGTTTTGATGAGATATCTACGTTTGTCTCAGACTATTTTAGGATGAAGTCTTGTGACAAAGGTCGATCGAGTATCGAGACATGATGATGGGGAAATGTTGAACTAAATGGTCGGCTCTCTGTATTTGGTCTATCGGGCCGCGCTTATGGAAAAAGGAAGCACATATTCCTCTCTGAGCAAGAATTACATGTCGCACATACTTACATTCTTCTCAATTGCGAGGAGATTGGCCAATTTGTGAGGTACACATGTAAACTTGATATTTTATCTTTTAAGTTAAAAATTTATTCTAATATATTAATGTTTATAACATGGTATAGATTATACGATATGAGTTAAATGTGAAGCATGCAAAGCATAAGCGATAAAGATATTCAAATCAATCGGGATAAAAACTTTGCACTTTGGCTAAAGGACAAAGTAAGTTCAATTTTAAGCACGTAGTGTATATATATATATAATATATATACTCCATATGTTAACTATGACTTCATTTAATAAGATGGAGTTTTTGTAGGCTTTTGTTGAGGGATCAACGATTAGGCTAATGTACAAGTCCTAGCTATGGGACCGAGACAAGGATCAAGTCGGTATGATGGTTACAAAATAAATGGTTGTGAATTTCACACAAAGGCATATGGGCGCGGTAAAAAAGAACAACGAACTACGGAGTGTGTGTCCGAGGAGATTATTACAATGAGCTTGGTCGTGCCTTTTATGGGGAGTTGGAGGAAATCGTAGAGTTGTCGTACAAAGACGCGTCTGGGGTCATATTCACTTGTTCAAGTGCCGTTGGTTTGATTCGAGGAAAAAGGGATACGTGTTGACGGACATGGAATCGTCGATATTGACCTCCATATAGTGTCTGCGTACTCCAACGAACCGTTTGTTTTACCAACTCAAAGCAAGAACAAGTATAGTACACTCCTAGTCCTGTTAGGAAAAGGGATAACCGCGCTCTCTGATTGGCAAGTTGTAATTTATACTCCGTGCGTAGTCGTGTAGAATTAGTTGATGGGGAGATTTACCAAGAAGCGGATGCTTCATAGTCGACTATAATAAATATGGAGGGCGATAATGAAGTAATCCAGGTTAGATGGTGGAGATGAACCACATGAATTAGATCTGAGTCAATACTTGTGTCGTCGGATGACATTGATCTTTGAGGAGGAAGAGTTATTGGTGAATCGACATACGAATCTGAAGCGGATGATGGTTATGAATCTGCAACACGTATCTGAATGATTACGAATCGGACATTGACACTTAAACTCATGAAATGTATGTTTAGCAATACATGTTTTTATATCATTGTCATGTTTATGTACTAAACTATTTAAATGCAACTTTTGTTTATCGTCATTTTATATTCATATATATACATGTTTATATCACTATCATGTTTATTGTCATATATACATGTAATCAAATATGACTCTAATAACATCTTGAAATTTGTAATATCTGAGATGGCTTACAAGCGTATGAGAAAAAGCAGCTTGGCTTGGGTAGGGCCTAATAATGTGCCAAAGGCCCTACTAATCCGATGATCGGATTCTTATTGATTCGCCTCCTCCTAAAGAATAGACACGTCGTCCGTATATATCATTTATATAAAAGCATTTAAGATTCCATTTATTGTATATTGGTAATGTTTTGATTGATATTATATTGGTAATGTTTTGTTTTGGTCTTATTGTATTGAAAATTTGTATATTTCTCTTGGTTTGTGTCTTGGGTGCCTAGAAATGTCCATATATGCATCTTAAAGTCGTGCATGTGGCTATCTATATTATAGGGAGACTATGGCAATTTTTTTTAAGTATTATAAGTATAAGTTTGAAAAATGTTCACAAATATTATAACTTAGATATAAATTGCTTTAATATATGCTAATTGATGTTGTATATTATAGTGATTTTTGAGATAATAAGATCGTCAAGTGCATATCACAATTTGTGTTTACAAAATTGGCTACACACTGTGATTACGTTAAGTGAAAGCACACCTATCGCCCTGAGGATCTTTGTTTTGGGCGAATTTCGGTATATTTTTTTAATTATGACAAATAATATTAATATAATATTCAAAGGATAATTATTTAGTAATGTTATTATTGTTTTTTATTTGCGAAGCGGTATAGATGGGAGGCCGCGTGAGCTTGATTGATTGAGACATTATTACGGCAAAAGTCGCGGTCGCACTAAGGACAACTTGAATAAAGAACGACAAAAAGCCATTCACAATCCGAGATCGACCATCAGGCGGGGAGAGGATTATATGCACGAGCATAGCCCCTGGTGGTGCACCAGTCCATATAAATTTGAGATGTGCCCAATGGAGAGTCGAGAAATTTGGGTGAAAAGACGAAAAGCGCCACCACCAACAGAGCCTCGGGTGTATCCGATGGCGAAAAGGCTAAAAAAGGAACATCTGAGGCGGCAATATTTCACGGTTCTGACATATCCTTTGCCCGATTCACGTATTTACAAGTTTTAATATGTTTACAATCATGAATTGTAGAAAATATCCCATTTTACTTAGTAATATTGTCTTTTTTTTTGTATAGGAGTCTCGGTCTCAAGGTCACCTATCCATTTGGTTTGGATGTATGCGTATTACCGTGATGAGTGCACTGAGGCTATCTAGATAGCGATAATAAGTTTTAACAAACTGATCTTGTTTATTAATACTTACAAAATATTATTTTAACTATTTAAGTGTTAACATGATGACGAGGATACTTAAAAGCGTTAATTGAATGGCGCTATCTGAAGGCACTCCACGTCGCCTATTGATCAAGAGTTGTGGGAGAGGCGCTGTTGTGAAGAAGAACTACATTAAAGGTCGAGGACAACGGCGACACCCATCCTTGATGGCTCGAGCGACTCTGCTACCCGGTCTTCCACGATCATCGAGTCATCCAATTGTTCATACTCCTTTGATTGTGTGAGAGCTATATGTCAAGATCGAAATCTTACGAAGATCTTTGGCGGGGCACAGGGGGCTCTTGATCACGAGGAGTTAAGTGAAGCGATGGCGGCAATGGCAGCAGAGACGACATGGGGATGGCGACGAGGTATAAAATCAATTTGTTGTATGTATTGTCGTAATATATACCAGTATTAACATATTTATTATATTTGTAACTTGTTTTATTATTTTGTTAATTATAGGGTGATCGAGGAGGGATGACACTTGACATAACCTTGTACTTGTATATTCATTATTTGGATGTTTGTATATATGTTACTTAAACAAGTTTTGAAATGTTATTATATTTATTCAAATCATATTGGTTTTAAAGGTTTATATACTAGTTTGGTGTATGTGTTGGTGGACGATGGATTTTTATATTGTTTGTATGTTGTTTATCTTGGTGTGTATGTGTGTTGGGATAAAGCGGTAGAAAAAGCAGTCTGAGTTTTTGGGAATTACGCAAAAGCAAAGAAAAAATCGTGGTCATAATGTTTTTTCATATATCGGTGACGCATCGGTCATTCACGAACGTTATTAGCGACTGACATATTATCGGCTGACATGCAGACGGTCACGATAATCAATCGCCGACATGTGGACCACGTCGGCTTTTGGCCCTGGACCATCCGATTTCGATTCAAAGAACCGTATTTGTCATTTTGCCGCTCAAAGCGGTCATGAGATATCTTGTCGGTAATAGTGGTCATTGATGTGCATCCCAATGACCAGATTTTATGCGACGACTATCGGCGACCGCACTTTTCATCGCAGAGATATTATCTCTGATCGAAAAGTCAATCGATCGCCGATAGTCGATCATTGATAAGCTTTTTGTTGTAGTGTATTGAACTTTAGGAGTTAAAAACCTAACTACATGAATTGTTAGACATCGGTTTCATTCATCCTAGTATGTCTCCTTGGGGTGCTCCTGTCCTATTCGTGAAGAAGAAAGATGGAAGTATGGGACTTTGTATTGATTATCGGGAGTTGAATCATGTCACCATCAAAAATAGGTACCCGTTACCTCGTATTGATGATCTGTTTGACCAGTTGCAAGGCACCAAATTCTTTTCAAAGATCGATCTTCGTTCTGGATATCATCAGTTGAAGATTAAAACTGATGACATTCCAAAGACTGCTTTTAGAACTCGGTACGGGCATTACGAATTCCTCGTCATATCTTTTGGATTGACTAATGATCCTTCTACCTTCATGGATATGATGAACCGAGTATTTAAGGAATATTTGGATCACTTTGTGGTCGTCTTTATTGATGACATCCTCATATATTCCAAAAGCCGTGAAGATCATGAACAACACTTGAGGCTGATACTTCAAAAGCTTCATGAAAACAAGATTTATGCCAAG
Source organism: Panax quinquefolius (assembly GCA_020205615.1). Taxonomy (NCBI): domain Eukaryota; kingdom Viridiplantae; phylum Streptophyta; class Magnoliopsida; order Apiales; family Araliaceae; genus Panax; species Panax quinquefolius. The sequence continues at coordinate 82,216,187 of CM035164.1, read as the reverse complement.
TTGAAGAAATGCGAGTTCTGGCTAGAGGAAGTAGCATTCCTTGGGCACGTGATATCAAATCATGGAATATCTGTTGACCCGACAAAGATTGAAGCAATTCAAAGCTGGGAGCAACCTAAGTCATTGATCAAAATCGTAGCTTTCTCGAAGCATTTGGTTATTACTGGGAGATTCGTAGAAGGGTTTTCTCGAATCGCTACTCAATTAACTCAGCTGACTCAGAAAGATACAATATTCGGTTGGAGCGAGGAATATGAAAGGAGTTTTCAAGAACTCAAGATGAGGCTCATTTTAGCACATGTTCTGACAATACCAATTTGGTTCGGAGGATTTGTCATATCTGATGCTTGTGCAAAGGTTTAGGATGTGTTCTCATGTAACATGGGAAAGTCATAGCCTATACCTCACGAAAACTCAATGAATATGAGAGGAATTATCTTACTCATGATCTAGAGTTGGCAGCTGTCATTTTTGCGCTTAAGATTTGGAGGCATTACCTATATGGATAGAAGGTGGAGATCTATACGGATCATAAAAGCCTCAAATACTTCTTCACTCAAAAGGAACTCAACATGCGACAACGATAATGGCTTGAGCTATTGAAAGATTATGATCATACCATTCAATACCATACCGGAAAAACGAACGTAGTAGTTGACGCATTAAGTAGAAGATCATATGCGGGAACGAGTGCGATATTGTCAACGCAAAGGCCCATTTTATATGACTTACAAAGGATGGAGATAGAGTTAAAGACTCTAGGGTCCCATGTGATGATGAAAAATATATGAGTAGAACCGACTTTAATCGATAAATTTAAAGCTGCTAAAGCTATAGACCTAGAGCTGATGCGTATGAGGAAGAAAGTGCAAGAAGGTGCTATTCCGGAAGCAAGAATCGATGAAGAAGGAATACTTCGAGTCAACTCCAGACTTTGTGTTCTTAACAATTCTGACTTTAAGTATAAAATTATAATGGAGGCGCATAACACACCATTTGCAATCCATCCTGGGAGTACATAAATATATCGTGATCTTCGACATACATTTTGGTGGAGAATTATATGAAAAAAGAGATAGCGGGGTTTATCTCAAGGTGTCTAACATGTCAACGAGTCAAGGCGGAGCATCAAGTGCCAAAAGGTCCATTGCAACCACTTAAAATTTTAGAATGGAAGTGGGAGCACATTACCATGGATTTCGTTATTGGTCTTCCCAAGGTTTCTCAAGGCATAGATGCGATTTGGATCATTATTGATAGACTGACCAAGTCTGCTCATTTCTTACCGATACGAGAAACTTATACACTTGAACGTCTTGCTCGTATGTTCATAAACGAGATCGTAAGATTGCATGGTATGCCAGTATCCATAGTTCCTGATCGAGACCCAAGATTCACATTACAATTTTGGGTTAGTTTGCAAAAAGTTATGGGCACAGATTTACGATTTAGTTTAGCATATCATCCTCAAACGGACGGGCAGTCGGAGAGGACTATTCAAACTCTTGAAGATTTATTAAGACTCTGTGTCCTTGACTTCAAAGGAAGTTGGGACAAGTTCTTACCATTGGTGGAGTTTTCCTACAACAACAGTTATCAAGCAAGTATTGACATGGCTCCATTTGAGGCATTGTATAAAAGAAAGTGTCGTTCTCCAGTATGTTGGGATGAGGTGGGTGAAGCAACGTTGTTGGGACCGGAGTTGGTATGTATGACTACGTAAAAGATTTAAATGATCCGAAAACGTATAAAAAACTCATAAGATCGACAATAGAGTTATGCTAATCTTCATCGAAAGGTCGTGGAATTCAATATTGGAGATCATGTATTGTTACGTGTTGCTCCATGGAAAGGAGTAACGAGATTTGGAAAGAGAGGAAAGCTCAAACCTTGATTCATTGGCCCATTTTTAATCCTCGATCAAGTAGGAACTGTGGCCTATAGACTCGCCTTATCGCCAAGTATGTCTCGTGTTCATAACATTTTTCACATATCTATGTTACGTAAATATTTGAAAGACCCGAACCACATTATTGAATAATTAGAACCGGACGAGATAGCGGAAGATTTAACATATGAAGAGGTACCTGTTAAAATCTTGGATAAGAAGGATCATATTCTACGCTCCAAGGTTATACCTCAAGTCAAAGTTTTGTGGAGAAACCATGATGTTGAGGAAATTACCTGGGAGTTAAAATATGAAATGAAGTCAAGGTATCCTCACCTCTTCGACATACCAGGTACGCACCCTAATTTCGAGGAAGAAATTTCATAAGAAGGGGAGGTTGTAAGACCGCAACTTTTATGAATAAAGATTAATTTTTCTTGAAATATATTTTTGAATATTATGGTGTGGATTTGATATAATGTTATAGTTGTGGGTATTATTTATAAATTTTGCAAAGTAAGCAAGTGGTTATATAATATTCGATTGGTCGGGGAATATTCGTTTTAATAGGGAATATTAAATGCACGACGACATACAATCATTAAGTGGACCCTACAACGGAAGTATTATCGTATTTACAAAATGATAGAATTATCTTTTATAAAAATAACGGAAAAGTTTTACCGTTAAACTGTTGAACTACCCCGGTAAAAAAGAAACGATAATACGCATGGTTACATAGTAGCATGCGGTATTGATTATTGATGCTTACGTGAGAAGTCACTCAGTTATACTCAATTATTGCTATAGTAATTGCTGCATAATATCTCTCATATTATTGATTCAATTATTATCACAGTATCATGTGCATAATATTTATTATTATTAAATCAATAGTTGAGACGACAAAGTTATTCATATTATTATTTGCAATATTGACAATGTCTAAAAAGTTCTGTCAAGGAGAGGTTTGGTCACCTAATTGCGCGCCAATAGAGAGAAATCATTATCGGAAAGCCCCTTCTTTCCTGGAAATGACATCGTTGTTAAATATTGTGAATTATTATATTAATGATGAATAAGTTCGTGTTGATTAAAGATGAAATTGATATTTCCATTGTGTTGGGATTATTAGTGTTAGTGGAAATCGACATCTATTCCGATAATAATAGATGTCTGGAGGTTATATTGACCAATCGGGTAAATAATCAGATAAATGAGCAATTAATTTCTATTAATTAACATGATTATAATTGTTTGTTCACATTGTATACTATTGATTCACATGCATGTACTATTATGGGAGGTGGTGCAAGATTGATAATACTTGCATGACTAAATTAAAAATGGAGGTATAGATGAAGGTACTATATTGTAATTATTTTTTCACATGTATAGAACTATTGATTCACATGAATGTACTATTGATTCACATGATGTACTATTAGGGGAGGTTGTGCAAGTTTGATAATACTTGCAGGACTAAATTAAAAAAGAAGGTATTATACTATAATATTTCGAGTCCCAAAACGTGCAATTATCGAAACTATATTTTCCTATAAATAGAAGCTCATTCTTCTTTCATTCTCACCAATTTACTAAGACTCGCAAGAGCAATTATAGAGGGAAAAGCTATAGAGAGAGAAGCTTTAGAGAGAAAGTAGAAGAGAAGTCTGCTACCTCACTATTCCAGTATCCAGCCTTCTTTTGAGGTAAGAGATATTATTTTGTTCAATATTCATAGGAATAATATTTTCTTCCATACTCTGTAGTATGTGAGTAATATTATTTTGTCTCGTATTCCTGATTATACCCTCATTTTGTTAAAGTATTTCTTCTATACTCCGTGAAATTAGTAGAATATCCTTGAAGTTTGCGCTTCATGTAGTATCCTTTCACAAGGATATTTTTCTGCACATTCTTGTTAAATTTTAAGCTTTTCATGTCGGAGTACAGTCCATGAGTAGTATTCATTTTTATGGTACTATTCATAAAGTACTATTCATGGGATACTATTCACAAAGTACTATTCATGAGTACTATTCACAAAGTACTATTCATGGGGTACTATTCACTCGGGTAGTATTCACCTGGGGAATTATTAATGACAAAAATTGATTTCTTTTCGGTCCAAATCATTTTTGATACAATATTATTCTTGAATTTTACTCCACAAAGAAGTATCATGTTGACAATTTGGACATTATTAAATTCTGGATAAATTAAGTTATAAATCTTTAAAAATTTATCCTTTGTTTCTTTTAATTGAATTCTTATATCATTGTCATCATCCCCATGCTTATTTTGTGATAAAAGTCATCGGTGGCTTACGTGCATAGATGTACTATTGATTGGTATGATTATGACCAGAGATTATTCGGTATAATCATGACCGTAATGTTATAAATGATGTGGTAAAAATCCTCATTGGCCTATAGTGCATTGATGGACAGTTGTAGGTATGATTATGACCAGGGATTATTCGGTATAATCATGACCATTGATGATTACATGAATATCCTTGGCCCGTAGTGCAGGGATGATTCGATGATGTGGTTTATTTATTAAGCTGAGTCTCAACGATAAAATTGATGATAAACTTTTTAAATCATAGAAGACAGTAGATATCATGCTCTACTTGACTCTTCTAATGGATTGCTTGTTCCGCTACAGTTAAACTTGATGTTTATTATATTTTATCAGTTTAACACTGTTGAAGGCTAACGATAATTTATTCTGCATTATCTTAGTAATAATATTTCTTACTGGGCTAGTTGAGCTCACCCTTTGTTTTCATTTTTCTCTTCAGGAAATGAGAATATATCTGGGACTAGTCGGGGAACGGAGTGACGGTCCAAATGTTTGCATTGGAAGTCCTTACTATTCAGTGAAATAGTGTGATAATAAATGTATTGAGGACTCCATTTGAGTTTGAATATTGTCTAGAAGACAATATTCATACTAAAACTCTCAGCTTATTTTTTGTCGTAGTTTACACGACAGTTGTATAATTAAGTTGTATTTGAATTTTGTACCATGTATTTGGCGACTCAGAATGGGTGATGTATACCTATTTTAGGGGCGTTATATAGCGGGTGCATTACATAAGTCGAACAAAATTCTCCTGAATGTGAATGTGACGTATGGGCACGTGAATGTAGTCTTCTCTTGATCTTCAGGAGAAATTACGATCTGATTATGACCCGAATATCCATCCAACAAGCAATAGTACTCATGTCCCGCTAATCTATCCAACATCTAATCGATAGAGGGCAAAGGAAAGTGATCTTTGCGGGTCACCTTATTCAACTTCCTATAATCCATGCAAACCCTCCGACCAGTCACCGTCCTTGTCGGAATTAGCTCATTGTAATCGTTTTGAACCACGGTCATTCCTCCCTTTTTCGGCACACATTGCACCAGACTGACCCATTTACTGTCTGAAATCGGGTAAATGATACCCGCATCCAACCATTTTAGGATTTCTTTCTTGACCACTTCCTTCATGATTGGGTTAAGCCGTCTCTGTTGCTCCACTGTCGGTCTTGCATCGTCTTCCATTAGAATTTTATGCATGCAAAAGGATGGGCTGATTCCTTTGATATCCGCTATTGTCCATCCTATAGCCGATTTGTGGTCCCTAAGCACTCTCAGCAACATTTCTTCCTGAAATTCGTTAAGTACAGTAGAAATAATAACAGGTAAAGAATTAGAATGGCCTAAGTATGCATACCTGAGGTGTTTAGGGAGTGGCTTAAGTTCAAGAGTCGGTGGCTCCTCCAATGACGGTTTCATCCTTGCTGTGGATTTTTCATCCATGTGCAATGGTTCAAATGGTGCTCTAAATCTGCTCACTCGTGGCAAGGAGTCTAGCATCTGCAAATAGTACATAAATTCCGGATCATCTGATTCTTCATCTCCCAATAAAGTCATTTCAAATGGATCGTTAACCAAACTTTTTCCCATGTCTTCGCTGATTATCTGATCAAGGATATCCATCCGGAAACAATCTTCTTCATCCGTCGGAAATTTCATGGCATTGAAAACGTTGAATTTTACTTCTTGATCTTGGACCCTCATCGTTAGTTCACCTTTTTGTACGTCGATGAGTGTCCTACTTGTAGTCAAAAACGATCTTCCGAGGATGATTGGAATATTCTTATCTTCCTCAAAATCCAAAATAATGAAATACCCGGGGAATATAAACTTGTCTACCTTAACCAATATGTCCTCCACAATGCCTCTCGGGTACGTGACCGACCTATCCACCAACTGTAAAGAGATGTTCGTAGGCTTTGGAGCTGGAAAACCAAATTCTGTATAAACTGATAATGACATAAGGTTCACACTCGCTCCCAAGTCACATAAACATTTATTAAATGTCGTATTCCCAATCGTGCACGGAATGGTGAAACTCCCCGGATCTTTTAACTTTAGTGGCAACTTTCGCTGTAATACCGCACTATACTCCTCTGTTAACGCCACTGTCTTGAAATCTTCCAATTTCTTTTTCTTGGACAAAATCCCTTTCATGAATTTCGCATAACTTGGCATCTTCTCTAAGGCTTCTGCGAACGGGATATTAATCTGAAGTTTCTTAAAAACTTCAAAAAATTTTGCAAATTGCTTGTCTAATTTCTGCTTTTGAACTCTTTGCTGAAACGGCGGTGGAGGATACAAAACTGGCTTGTCATCTCACTTTGTTTTCTCAATTTGCTTATCCTCACCCTGTTTTTCTTCAACCACTTTGTTGTCATCAATCTTGTCATTCGATATAGCTGAATTTTCTGCATCGTTCCCATCCAAATGTTTTCCAATTTTCAAGGTGATTGCCTGACATTGTTCATGATTTCCCTTCGGATTTTTTTCGGTGTCACTTGGTAGAGTCCCTTGTGGTCTATTGTTCAACGCTAATGCAATTTTTCCCTTCTGATTTTCTAGATTCTTGATGGCTATCTCTTGCAATTTCATTGTCACTGCTTGATTTTCATGGCGACCTCGTTGCTCGTTATATACTTTGATAGCAACTCGTCTAAATCTAATTTCTTCTCTTGATGTTGAACTGGTTTTTGTTGATTCTGAAATCCAGGGGGATACGATGGTCGTGGAGCATGCTGATTCTGATTATTATTCCACGACAAATTCGGATGATTCCTATTCCCATGATTATATGCATTCTGGTACGTATTCTAAGGAATTCTGTTGTAGCTACCCATAAATTGCACTGACTCTAGGTTGACTGCACATTGATCCGTCGGATGTTCACCCGCGCACAACTCACAAATAACTGCAACTTGTTGTGTCTGTCCTCCTGACCAAACGTCGAACTTCTTGGAAAGAGCTTAAATTTGCGCTGTTATTGCCGTCACTCCATCTACCTCTAACACTCCAGCGACTGTAGGTTATGTCATTCTTGCCGTGGGCCACTGATAATTGTTAGTAGCCATTGTCTCTATCAACGGGTATGCCTCCTCATAGTTCTTTGCCATAAAAGTTCCCCCTGATGCTGCATTAATACTGGTCCTGAGATTCCCATGTAGTCCGTTGTAAAATGTATTCATCTGCAACCACTTAGGCAATCCGCGGTGTAGACATTTTCTGAGCAATTCTTTGTATCTCTCCCATGCCTCATACAACGAATCCCCATGTTACTGATCAAACATGGTAATCTCGTTCCTCATCTTTGCAGTTTTCGCTGGCGGGAAGAATTTTGCTAAAAATTTCTAAGCCAGGTCATCCCATGTCGTTATTGAACTCGCTGGTAGAGAGTGTAACCAACTCTTCGCCTTGTCCTGCAGAGTGAATGAGAACAAGCGAAGTCTAACTGCTTCATCCGACACCCCATTGTACTTGAAAGTGTCGCATGTCTCCAAAAAACTGATCAAATGCTCGTTAGGATCGTCGTTTGCAAGTCCCCCAAACTGAACCAAGTTTTGGATCATCTGAATAGTCCCAGGCTGAATCTCAAAAGTATTTGCAGCTAATGCAAGCCTGGTGATACTCGATTGCAGCTCAGTCACCTTGGGTGTATCAAAATCCCTCAACGCTTTCTGGTCTTCGGCAGCCATTGCTTCTTCTTTGTCAGAATTTTTGAAATCGTCCCTTGTTTCCTTGATCCATTTACTTAACCTCTGAAACCTTCTCTCAATGTCATCCTCAAAAGGAAGCATGTGAGACCCCAGATTTTATGAATAAATATTTAATTTTCTCGAATTATATTTTTGAATATTATGGTGTTGATTTGATGTAATGTTATAGTTATGGGTAATATTTACAAATTTTGCAAAGTAAGCAAGTGGTTGTATAATATTCGATTGGTCGGGGAATATTCTTTTTGTCGGGGAATATCCGTACGACGGTACAATCATTGGTGGACCCCATAACAGAATTATTGTCGGATAGAGAAAACGACAAAAATACTTTATGAAAATAACGGCGGAAGTTTTACCATTAACTGTTGAAACACCCGGTGTTAAAAGTAAAGAATACGCTGATGTCTGGCGTGGTTAAAGAGTAATAACACGATATTGATTATTGATGCTTGCGTGAGAAGTCACTCAGTTATACTCAATTATTGCTACATAATTCTTCGCATCATATCTCTCATATTATTGATTCAATTATTATTACAAAGATCATCTCGCATAATATGATATATTGTTCAATCGGTATTATTGAGGACACTTTTTTGTGTTGAGTACTATTCATGAGTTACTATTCACAAGTTACTATTCATGAGTTACTATTCACGAGTTACTATTCAGGAATTACTATTCACGAGTTACTATTCACGAGTTACTATTCACCCAGTTACTATTCACTCTAGTATTGTGCATTTGGTATTTGGGTACAATATTATTCCATGAGGAGATGTGCTAATTTTTCGAATAGTTAGTTGAAGATATAATAGTAAGTAAATCGATATGGACATCATTGGTGGAGTTATAATAGTAAATCAATATGGATCGCTGGTTTAAAGTTTTAATAGTAAATCAGTATGGACCGTTGTTTTAAGTTTTAATAGTAAACTAATATGGACCATCCGTTTAATAGTAAATCAATTTGGACCGTTCATGAATTAGTTACTATTCATTCCATTTTCCTATAAATAAAAGCTCATTCCTTCATTATTTCTTAAAAATTCACTAAAACTCTAGGGAGAGAATTATAAGAGAACCTATAGAAAAGTATTCTGCTACTTCCCTACTCTTATATTCAGTTTCTTTTACAATAAGGGGTGTTATTTCTTTTGTATTCATGAAGAGAACTTCTGTTATTCCATTATTTATTATTCTGTTGGAATAATCTGTATATGTGGGCTACCCTATACATGGTGACATTCTTCTAATATTCTGTTCTTTATTATTCTGTCGGAATATCCTGTCTGTGCGTTTACGCCGGACCTAGTTCCATCCTTTATTATTTTGTCGGAATATCCTATATCATGCGTTTTATGGGACTGTTTCCATCCTTTATTATTACATTTGGAATATCCTATTCACATGCGTTTATGCTTGGGACTGGTTCCATCCTTTATTATTACGTTGGAATATCGTGGTCATGCGTTTTTACGCAGGACTGGTTCCGTTATTTATTATTTTGTTGGAATAACGCATGCAAGATTATCGCATGCATGGTGATTTCATTTGTTATTCCATTCTTTATTATACTCGGTTGGTTAACACTTTGACTTCTATACCCATGAAATTAGTGGAATATCTTTGATATTTGCGCTTCATCCGAGATCTTTTCATGGAAATATTCTTACGAGCATTCTTGAATTTTACTCTACAAAGCAAAGATATCATGTTGACAATTTGGGCGTTACGGTTCCTAGATAAATTAATTCTTGAACTTTTTTTATTGAATTCTTATATCATTGTCATCATCCTCATGTTTATATTTTGTTGAAAGTCATCTGTAGCCTGTAGTGCATAGATGGACTTGGTATGATTATGACCAGGGATTATTCGGTGTAATCATGACCGTAATGTTACAAATGATGTGATAAAAGTCCTCATTGGACCGTAGTGCATTGATGGACAGTTGTTGGCATGATCATAACCATTAATGAATACACGAATGTCCTTGGCCCGTAGTGCATGGATAATTTGTGGTCGTGATACTAAAGAATATCCTTGGCCGTAGTGCAGGGGTGATTCGATGATGTGGATTACTTATTAAGCTGAGTCCCAGCGATAAAAGTGATGAAAAAACCTTTATATCATAGAAGATAGTAGATTTTATTCCCTACTTGACTCTTCTAATGGATTGCTTGTTCCACTGTAGTTAAACTTGATAGTTATTATATTTTATCAGTTTAACACTGTTGAAGGCTAACGATAAATTAATCTGCATTATCTTAGTCATAATATTTCTTACTGGGCTAGTTGAGTTCACCCTTTCTTTCACTGTTCTCTTCAGGAAATGAGAATGTAGCTAGGACTAGTCAGGGAACAGAGTGATGGTGCATTAGTAGTCCTCATTATTCTGTGAAATAGTTTGATAATAATTGTAATGAGGACTCCTTTTGAGTTTGTATAATCTCTAGTAGACAATATTTGTATTCAAACTCACAGTTTATGTTTTGTCGTATTGTACACGATAGTTTTATTATTAAGTTGTATTTGAATTCTGTACCATGTATCTGGCGACTCAAGATGGGTGATGTATACCTAATTTTGGGGGCGTCACAGTTGGTATCAAAGCTTAGGGATATGATCCCTGGCTAAGATGTGACAATAGAACTAGGAGGGGAGAGACGGGGAATTCCTTCGCTAGTAAGACCTACCTAAGTTTATTTGGTATTTAATTGGTCGGTCAGAATATAGGGATAATATGTTACATGTCAATTAACCTTTGTTTTGTGGCAGTATCTGAAAATGACATCCGAGAATGTTGAGAATAGCAATGGAGCACAGGAGACCGTTGATTCTCCACAGATCAATAATCAGGACAATGTGCAACACGATGGCGATAATCCTCCTATAAACAATAACACTGATCAATTGACGAATGACGGTATATTTAGGAGCTTTTTAGAATTCATGCAACATCAGGCGAAGGTGGCTCCTGTTCATGATGCAGGAGGAAACAATGGCAACCCACGGTTGGTCACCGCTAAGCAATTCAAGGAGCTGGGACCACCAGAGTTTTTGGGAAAGCCAGAACCACTTAAGGCGGAGACGTGGTTAAAGCAAATCACCAAGATATTTGATGTCTTGGGATGCTCCAAGGAACAAAGGTTCCCTTTGTCACCTTTATGTTGCGTGAAGAGGTAGATCACTGGTGGGAATCTGTAAAACGTACCCAGCCTAACGCACTCAAGATGTCTTGGGAGAAGTTCCAAGAGCTGTTCAATGACAAGTACTTTCCCGAAAGAATTCGTCACATGAAGGAGGTGGAATTTATCAAGTTGGAGCAAAACAACATGACCGTGTCGCAGTACGAAGCCAAGTTTGCCGAGTTGTCCCAATTTGCGTCCCACTTGGTTAATAATGAAGAGAGAATGACGCGGATGTTTTTAAGAGGTTTAAAGCCGGAGATACGTCAACATCTTATTTCTCATAAACTGTGTTTGTATTCAGATGTTGTAAATAGGGCTCAGTTAGTAGAGCGCGATAACGAGTCAATATGACAAAAGAGAGCAGCACCAAGCAAAATGATAATACCAATGAGAGCAGTCATCAAAGCGGTGACAATAAACATGGAAGGAATCAACATGCCAGAAATGGTAACCACTTCGGTGGTAATCATGGTCAAAATAATACGAATGGACATTTCAAGAAGAGGAGAATCAACAATGATGGAAAGACGTCAGCACCAACACCCGTTGTTAAGGAAGGAGAACGACCACATATCATATGCTTCAAATGCGGAGGGGAGGGACACATCAGTCCAAACTGCGCGATGCCATATAAAACATGTTATAATTGTGGAAGAGATGGTCACTTAGCCCTATTTTGTCGTTCATCAAAGACAAGTTCAGCTAGGATGGAGGCACCAAAGGATGTCCCAGACAAGCCAAAGCCAGTAGTTTAAGAGAGAGCATTTTTTTTCGTGACGAGGAACCTGAATAAAATTATCACGGGTATTTAGTCATAAACTCTTGCGAAGTCTATACCGTGTTAGATACCGGTTCTACTCACTCTTTTATTGCACCTAGTTGTGTTCAATATTTGAAGTTAACTCCGGAGAAGTTAGACTTTGATATATCTGTTTAAACTCAGTTGGGAGAAACCTTCGTTACCTCCACTATTTATAAATCTTGTTCAAATCAACACTTTCACGTTACCTGTCAATCTTATCTCTTTGAAAATACTTGCCTTTGATGCTATTTTAGGAATCGATTGGTTAACTACTCATCATGCTTTTTGTAAGTTTGTTAGCTTTCATACTCCTAACCAACCTGTTATGCGAATTCAAAGTAACCAAACCACTAAAGTCAATCATTGTCATATCAAGCCATAAATAAAGACCCCCGGTCCTTTCGTTGTTGACTTTCTTGTGTGGAATGCAAAAGCCGGACTTTTACGTAGGCGACGACGTCGTGAATGACGATGGCAAGTTGATAGGTATCAATGTGACGTACTATCCAAGTCTTGAATGAGGGTCACAATTTTGAATGATATTTTTATTGTTAATAAATTTCTTGACGTATTCTTAAAGACTTCCTGGTCTACCCCAGAGCGTGAAATCGAATTTTGTATTGATCCCAGTACAAAACCCATTTCTTAAACCCTCAAATATTTTCTTCACCAAAAACGAACGTAACATGTGCCAAAGACGTTGGCTCGAGCTGTTGAAGATTACGATCATATCATTCAATACCATCGTGGAAAATGCGAACGTGGTAGCTGACGCGTTGAGTAGAAGATCATATGCGGTTACAAGTGCGAATATATGAACCCATGTGAAGATAACGAATATACGAGTAGAATCGACTTTAATCGATAAAGTTAAAGCCGCTCAAGCTACACACCCGAATCTGATGAATTTGAAGAAAAGGTTCAAGAGGGCGTTCTTCTAGTAGCAAGAATTGACGAAGAGAGGAAATCTCAACCCTCGATTTAATTGACCCATTTGAAATCCTCGATCAAGTAGGAACTGTGGCTTATAGACTCGTTTTACCACCAAATATGTCGCGTGTTCATAACGTTTTTAACGTATCAATGTTACGTAAATATGTGGATGACCCGAACTACATTATTAATTTAGAATCGGACGAGATAGCAGAAGATTTAACGTATGAGGAGATACATGTTAAAATCTTGGATAAGAAGGATCATATTCGACGCTCAAATGTTATACCTCAAGAGTTAGAATTTGAAGTGAAGTCAAGGTATCCTCACCTTTTCGGCATACCAGGCATGTACATAAATTTTGAGGGCGATATTCCATAAGGAGGGGAGATTGTGAGACCCCAGATTTTATGAATACATATTAATTTTCTCGAATTATATTTTTGAATATTATGGTGTTGATTTGATGTAATGTTATAGTTGTGGGTAATATTTACAAATTTTGCAAAGTAAACAAGTGGTTGTATAATATTCGATTGGTCGGAGAATATTCTTTTTGTCGGGGAATATCCGTACGACGGTACAATCATTGGTGGACCCCATAATAGAATTATTGTCGGATAAAGAAAATGACAAAAATACTTTATGAAAATAACGACGGAAGTTTTACCGTTAATTGTTGAAACACCCGGTGTTAAAAGTACAGTAATACGTGTGGTTGCACAGTAGCACACGATATTGATTATTGATGCTTACGTGAGAAGTCACTCAGTTATACTCAATTAGTGCTACAGTAATTGCCGCATCATATCTCTCATATTATTGATTCAATTATTGTTACAGTATCATCTGCATAATATGATATATTGTTCAATCGGGTATTCGGGACACTTTTCGGTTTGAGTACTATTCATGAGTTACTATTCACAAGTTACTATTTATGAGTTACTATTCACGAGTTACTATTCACGAGTTACTATTCACCCGATTCATTATTCACTCTAGTATTGTGCATTCGAATTATTTGGGTACAATATTATTCCATGAGGAGATGTGCTAATTTTTCGAATAGTTAGTTGAAGATATAATAGTAAGTCAATATGGACCATTTGGTGGAGTTATAATAGTAAATCAATATGGATCGTTGGTTTAAAGTTTTAATAGTAAATCAGTATGGACCGTTGTTTTAAGTTTTAATAGTAAACCAATATGGACCGTCCGTTTAATAGTAAATCAATATGGACCGTTCATGAATTAGTTACTATTCATTCCATTTTCCTATAAATAGAAGCTCATTCCTTCATTATTTCTTACGAATTCACTAAAACTCTAGAGAGAGAATTATAAGGGAACCTATAGAAAAGTATTCTACTACTTTCCTACTTTTATATTCAGTTTCTTTTACGGTAAGGGGTGTTATTTCTTTTGTATTCATGAAGAGAACTTCTGTTATTCCATTATTTATTATTCTATTGGAATAACCTGTATACGCGGGCTACCCTATACATGGTGACATTCTTCTAATATTCCGTTCTTTATTATTACTTAATATCCGCTCTGCAAGGCGTTACGCTGGGACCTAGTTCCATCCTTTATTATTCGTCGAATATCCCGTGCATACGTGCATTTACGTAGGACTGGTTCCATCCTTTATTATTACATTTGGAATATCACATCGTGCGTTTTACTCAGGACTTGGTTCCGTTATTTATTATTACATTGGAATAACTCGCCATGCGATCTATCGCATGCATGGTGATTTCGTTTGTTATTCCATTCTTTATTATACTCAGTTGGTTAAAACTTTGACTTCTATACCCATGAAATTAGTGGAATATCTTTGATATTTGCGCTTCATCCAGTATCTTTTCATGGAAATATTCTTCTGAGCATTCTTGAATTTTACTCTACAAAGCAGTATCATGTTGACAAGTTGGACGTTATCAGTTCCTAGATAAATTAATTCTTGAACTTGTTTTTATTGAATTCTTATATCATTGTCATCATCCTCATGTTTATATTTTGTTGAAAGTCATCTGTGGCCTGTAGTTCATAGATGGACTTGGTATGATTATGACCAGGGATTATTCGGTGTAATCATGACCGTAATGTTACAAATGATGTCATAAAAGTCCTCATTGGCCTGTAGTGCATTGATGGACAGTTGTTGGCATGATCATAACCATTAATGAATACACGTATGTCCTTGGCCCGTAGTGCATGGATAATTTGTGGTCGTGATACTAAAGAATATCCTTGGCCGTAGTGCAGGGGTGGTTCGATGATGTGAATTATTTATTAAGCTGAGTCCCAGCGATAAAAGTGATGAAAAAACCTTTTAAATCATAGAAGATAGTAGATTTTATTCCCTACTTGACTCTTCTAATGGATTGCTTGTTCCGCTGCAGTTAAACTAGATAGTTATTATATTTTATCACTTTAACACTGTTGAAGGCTAAAGATAAATTAATCTGCACTATCTTAGTCATAATATTTCTTACTGGGCTAGTTGAGCTCACCCTTTCTTTCACTGTTCTCTTCAGGAAATGAGAACGTAGCTGGGACTAGTCGGGGAACAGAGTGATGGTGCATTAGTAGTCCTCACTATTCTGTGAAATAGTGTGATAATAATTGTAATGAGGACTCCTTTTGAGTTTGTATAATCTCTAGTAGACAATATTTGTATTCAAACTCACAATTTATGTTTTGTCGTATTGTACACGATAGTTGTATTATTAAGTTGTATTTGAATTCTGTACCATATATCTGGCGACTCAAGATGGGTGATATATACCTAATTTTGGGGGCGTCACAAAGCAAGTCTAGAATTTTGGATCGAGTTTGCATAAACCAACTTCAAAATCTTGAAATAAGATGAATAAAACAAAAACAAAAAGTGTTTAAGTAAAACTGGACTAATTAAACTGATATCGCAAAATAATAAAATCTATACTAAAGTTCTCGGCAACGGCGCCAAAAATTTATTGGGTAAAATCTAATTGCGCACAGCACGCAAGTATACGTGGTCAATAAGTAATATAATAGTAAGTCAAGTATTGTTCCCTCAGAGACTTAGCAAGACATTAACCTCACAATTACCAATTTCCTATTAATCCTAATTTTATTAAACCAATTAAATTCCAGTTTATAGAAAAAATAATAAAGATATTAAAACCAAAGAAAAATCAACAAACCCTAAAAACTGAATTTTCAAACAAATATTGGAGAATTGGTCTTACAACTTCACTCTAAGCATCACTCTGATTATTATACCTTATTCCAGTTTAATCCACTATCCCAGTTTATTAATCAAGAACACGTATGTAGTACTAGCCACCTCACGACATACTAATACCATATTAATCCAAATCCACAATTAAGACAGAATTGTGTTAAACACCTTAATCAACTAACTCACTATATCTCTATTTTAATTATAATTAAAGAAGGTTTAAGTTTAAGTTCTTAATATGATTACATGTGATGTCAAGCATATCTCTACCCTAACATACATCAAGATTCTGCTCATTCAAAAAATTCAAGAACACATGCTATATTAATTAAGTCTAGATTCGTATTTCATCTCTCGAATTCATACAAGTCCACATAAAATTGTTGATCAGGCAATTCATAAATTCAAGCTCAAATTAATATAGATAAACTGAATAATAGCTTATTAAACTGAAAACCAAGATTACATAATCCTAGTTCCACTTAAAGATCCATTATAAGCCTAATAAGTAATTTAGTTCATAACTAATGAATTAAATACTGAATAAATAAAAGAAAACACCATCCCAATTACACAATATGAAATTAAAGGAGAATAGTAATACACCACCCTTCTTTCCCTTCAAATATGAAATCTTCATGAAATTATTCTTCTTCTTCGTTCCTCCAAGCTCTTGCCTTTTAATCTCGTTCTCGAAAATGTGTCTGAATAATGATGTATCTTCTCTTTTTACACATAGCATAAATTAGCCTCACTTCAGCTCCACACCATCAGTTCTAATCCAACTCTAACTCATCACCAAGAAATTCTCAAAGAAGTTCAAATCCTTTTCAAAACCAACAACTCATTAGTCAAAGACTCCCACAAGCATGAAAAAACAACCATAACACACTCCTATTATAATCATATTACATAAAGAATTAATAGCTCCCAACACTGCATTTCTTCCAAAGACATAACTAAATCTCCCATTTCAGATCTCAGAATTGGCATGCCCACGCCATGAAATACTCTCAACCGGTATGCCCACGCTCTTGTATGCAGAGAGAAGCCACACACAAGCTCCCCCCGCGCCGCTTTACTTAGCACCACAGCGCGCCCCGCGCTAGGAAGTTAGAATGTCCAAAATTGCTTGAAAATCCTTCCAATGCTAGCATCTTGATAAGCTTACTGATTATCCTACAACAATCACAAAACCCATCAAAAGTAACATGAAAGTAATCAAAAACTAACAATATATCAAGCTAAATGAATATAAATCATATGTTAACAACCTACTCATCAGACTGCTAAAACAACTGTCTCGAAACATCACTTCACACCCCGACTAGTTCCCGCTATATTCTCGCCTCCTGAGCAAAAAATGGAACAAAAAGGAAAAGGGTGAGCTCAACTAGTCCAGTAAAGAATATTATGACCAAGATAATATAAAACAAATTATCGTTAGCCTTCAACAAATCAGATAAAATATAATGGACAACAAGTTTTAGATCAATATTCGCAGCGGAAATAACAATTCATTAGAAGAGTTAAGTAGAGAATGAAATCTACTATCATTTATGAATTTAAAAGTCCATCATCAATATTTTATCCCTCTAACATCAATCAATATACATCTTGGATCAAATATTCATCATTGCACTACGGGCCAAAGATATTCATTTGTATCACTAGTTTGTCATGTTTATCTCAACACATGTTCATCTTTGCACTACGGGCCAAATATATTCATCAGGTAATCATTCATCTTTGCACTACATGCCAAAGATATTCAGTTATATCATCATTTAGGACCGAGGATGATGAAAAATATTGTAAAGAAACGAATCCAGGGAGATAAAAGGACAAAGATTAGGGATTCGTACTTTAGATAATCCAAGTTCAAAAATACTCCGTAATAAACCACAATGGAGTAAAATTCAAGAATGAAGATCAAAACATGGATACAATCAAAGATAGTAACCATAATAGACATCTTGGACAAAGAAGAGAAAACTTCATTTTTCTGTAAATAGTACCGTATTTGTAAATAGTGTCGTATACGTGAATAGTAACCCCGACACGAAAAAGTAGAAATTCCACAAGAAAAATCATACTTTGTGAATAGTACTCGTGAATAGTACCGTATTCGTAAATAGTGTTGTATATGTGAATAGTAACCTCAACATAAAAAGGTAAAAATTTCATAATAAAATTCATATTAATATTTCGGCATAATGATATTGAACAAAATAACATCATTTACGAAGAAAATAACATCCAACGGTACTTCTGACTAGAATATCGGATATAGTGCTGAAAGAAACTTGCATTGAATAACAACTCTCAAAGTGTCAAAATACTCACAAAATATGTTCGATAATATAGAGAGAGAAAACTTATGTTTCTGGTGTGATTTTCAATTCGAACTAAGCACCCTATTTATAGGAAAATGCCAGAACACCAAAGCAAACTAAAATAATAAAATAATTTTTTTTCTCTTCTACGCACACCCCATTTGAATCATCTGAGCATGACATCCTTGAAAATTCTCAGCACATGTTTTTACAAAAAATAAAAGTGGGTCTTATCCATAATTTTAATAAAAACATTTATTTCCAAAACATCAATAATTCATACTAAATAGCACTTTTATCAGAAAATACGACTTTTATGTCCATTGCATAGGAAATTAAATTCTCTACAACTTTGTAGATTTAAATTTTCCAAAATTCCAAACGAAAAATGATTGAAATCCACATACGGACGATTTTCAACACCTCTATTTTGACAAAATACTGATAAAGCACCTCAGTATTTATTCCTTCATTTATATCCACATAAAATAAATATTTCCCTATCCATCCACATAAAATAAATATTTTCTTATCATATAAATTAATAATTAATTATTCACAAATAATATTACAGAATCATAATTATGACAACTAGGTCGTTCTCAGGAAAGAGGGGGCTTTCCGATAAGGATTTCTCCTTATTGGTGCGCAATTAGGTGACCAAACCTCTTTCCTAGACAGAACTTCCTTAGACATTGCCAATAATGCTATCTAACAATATTATTCAAATAATATGAATTATTCATCTGATAACGAAGATATTGTGCAATGATAATTATTGAAACAATAATAATATAAAATATCAACGTAGCAATTATTGAATCAATAAAATAAAATATTGAACAATAACTACTGTAACAATTATTGAGTAGTGCTTTCTTACGTAAGAATTAATAATTCAAAAATATTGTGCAATCTGGTGTAGCTCTTTTGTGCAACCACGCAGACATCGTATTTTAACCACCGGGTATTCCAACAGTGTTAACGGTAACAACTACGACGTTATTTGTAAAAACTCAAACTTGTCATTTTCTTCATCCGACCGTCATTCGTTATGGGGCCCACAAATGGCTGCGTCGTAGTACGAATATTCCCCGACATCAAGAATATTCTACGACCAAACGAATATTCCCCGACAACAATGAATATTTTATAACCACTTGTTTAATTTTGCAAAATTTTCATATTTCACCCATAACCAAAGCATTATATCAAATTAACACCTTATTATTCAAAATAATAATTAGAGAAAATTTGATTTTATTTATAAAAAGTTGGGGTCTTATAAGAATGATACCTGGCACCACATCCTTTGACTGCACAACATCATGTACGGTCATATTGAAAGTCCTCGCAGTAGGTCAGCTTGATTGTGCTGGTCCAGAGATAGTTAATGTGCCACCATTGTTGTTTCATTTTCCTCCACTTGTACTTCCCGCTGTCTTCTTAGGGCAATCACGAGCCATGTGATCCTTCGAACCGCAGGTGAAACATGCTCTTTTCTTTGGACTAAAACAGTTTGGTGCAATGTGTCCCTCCTGGTCACAATTGAAACACACCCTCTTACCCTTCAAACACACCCCAGTGTGGTTCTTTGCGCAAGTAGCACAAGCTTCAAACTTCTTCTTATGTTGACTTCCTTGTTGTTCTCCCATATTTGAATTCTCACTCCATTTCCTTTTCTGGTTGTTACTTCCACCATTGCTTCTACTAGCCTTGTTTTCATTTTCATTCTTTCTCTTCTTCTGTTCTTGGTTATACTTGGTTAAGGCATCGCTTCCACCTTCTGCGATAATTGCCTTTTCCAGTATTGCTGCAAACGTGTTTAACTGGAACATTGAAACCTTGCTATAAAGCCAGGGCTTCAACCCTTGTTCGAACCTTCTCACCTTACGCTCATCGGTATTAACTTGATAAGTGGCAAACCTTGCTAACTCATTAAACTTCGCAGCATATTCTGGCACAGTCATGGTTCCTTGTTTTAATTCCAAAAACTGAACTTCCAACTGATTTCGAGAACTAGTCAGAAAATACATTTCAAAAAACATTTCTTTGAACCTATCCCATGGTACTATTCCTTGTCCCCCACGAACTTTATTCGCCTACCACCAATAGCTAGCTTCAGACTTCAACATGAATGTTGTAAAAGCGGTCTTCTGATCCTCGTTGACTTTGGCAACGTCCAACACCTTCTCCATTTCAATGATCCAGGTTTGGGCTTCAACTGGATTCATAGATCCTTGAAACACCAGTGGTCCAACTGCTTTGAAGTCCTTGAAAGTCATAGCTTGAGCTTACGGTTGATTCGCAAGTGCTCTCGTTAACAAAGTCACCAACTGTTGAACCGGGTTAGCATTGGCCTCGTTATTATTGTTAGTAGACCCCTCAGGAGGTGGTTGTTGGCGTGGTTGTCTTCTTCTAGGAGGCATTTTTTGTTAAAATATACGCTTATTAGTTTACTATTTAATTCCTTGAATATCTTTAAGTTAGTTTTAAACATTCTAAGATTAAAGCTTAACACATATAAAATTTCAATAAACTTTGATATTTTTATTCATTTAAAACTTTTCATAACATAATAAGGATAACATCTCTGCTTCCAACATTCATCTTCTTGAACTAAACAAGTTTCAGGATTACATACTCATACTACCCCTTTATTTATCTCAAAATAAGGGATTTATAATTTATTTATCCTTATACTTAACCACATATTATTATTATTATTATTATTCTTCCTATCTTGGCATATTAAGGCGTCGAGAGGCTTCTCTACGCTCTTCCTCCATAATACGATATGCCGTCCTATGATCCATTACGAACCACGACAAGTCTTCAAATTGAGGTGGGTAATAAAAGACTCGATCATGGGCCCTATAAATCACAGAATGAAAGGCATGATCCATTTCGTTCATCTTAGCCTTCTTCGTTTGAACCTTAGCTTCATCATGGTCTGCACGCTGAGTCGCCTTTATCCCAATGTCTTATGCCTTTGCACGCTTAGCTGACTCCTCCTTCAAGTCATCTTTTAAATTCTCCACATCAGTCTTCATTTTCTCATTCTCAACCAATAGATCCTCTTGTTGACCCTTTGTATGAACTAGGTCCCACTCCGTGTTTCCAAGTCATGAGTCGAGTTCTTGAATCTCTGCATCCTTCTGCTCTATAGTAGTTTTATGCATCTCAGCCAACTCGTTCAATTCTTCAACATTATCCTGTAATTCTATGTTTCAATCATATATCGCATCATACATCTCAGCTGATATGGAGTTTGGTGGAAACTCCATAGGATCCTCTTCCTCATCTTCCTCCTCTATCTCCTCAGAGCTCTCCTCCTTAGGATCAGACACAGGCTTATCCTCATGTTCTTCCTCAGTAACCAACAGAGAAGGCTCCCTCTGAACTAATTGTTCCCGCACAACGTGGATATCTCGGGGTTCCTCATCTTTAGGTATCTGAGGTATCATTTCCCTAGATGGACTGGATCCTCCAACGTTAGACATCCTGACAACAAAATACTTTTAAGTTTATTTATTATGTAACACTCTTCGATACGCGCGAGCATATAAGTTATTAACACATAGCATATAATGTCCTTTATTGTTTATCTTTTAATGAATTTCCTCAATTCATTCTTTAGAACTCGATAAGAGTTTGACACCACTATATTTTATGTCTCCTTAAAGGTTACTTCCTAAGGTTCCCCACCTAAGGTTCATAACCTAAAGCTTTGATATCAACCTGTGACACCCCCAAATCCAGATACTTCATTCCCACAGGACTTGGTGCTCACTATCCAAAAACAATTATATCTAACTACCCACAATAAAGGATAAAAACATAATTTAAATAACTTAAACAATAATCTTTACATTAAAGGGTTACATCAACTTAAAATAATCTCAGGTACTCTAACCTTTAATTATTACATAAGTTTGCGTGATACATCAAAAAATAACATAAGTTTTATAACATAAATTTTCAGTTAAGCAAATAAGTCTTTATCACTTGAACATCTTGTTTTTTCCTTTGCTAGAAGATGGATCATCGACTTTCTCAACTTTAGCTGCAGTGTTAATTGCAAGAGTGAGCAAACAATTGCTCATTGATATAAAGAATAATAATAATAATAACAACATGAGATAAAAAAATGGTTACTGGATAATAGGGATCTCGCTCTGCGAATCAAGAATAAAAAATAATTCAAGATTTATATATGAGGGTCTTAAGACCACGAACAATGTCCTGATAATTAGGTATTATTACCTCAACCTTAACAGTCAATTAGACTATACAGACCCTTCCTTGCGTACTTAGGGGGATCAGCCCTTTGTACCATGTATTGTGCACAAACATTTAAACGCTAACGCATACAAAATCCCCTATATTAGGGTTGTTCATCTCATTTTAACTTTAGAAATTCCGCACTAAAGAAGGTTTAGTTTGGAACTAGCTTATCAGTGGTTCTAGAATTTTAGAACACTATTCAATTATAGATTAGTCTAATTAATAAGAGGTTTTTTTCTATTTAAAGGTTCAACACCATAATATAGAATTAAACAATGATACTTATATCAACGATCGAATAATGACAATAGACGAGTGCATAGACATGGTATATATGTGCAAAGTGTTACATCCAAAAGAGTTAGGAAATCTCATTTGGGACAATGAAGTTAAACAATTTATTCCTTGAATAACAAGAACAAGAGTCCGGAATGTGGAACTCACTTGATGTACATAATTTGATTACAAGAGCTTGCATTAACATTAACAAGATAGAATCAATAAGCTCGTTCAACTATAACATAAGAATTGCATAATGATAATTTAGGACTAGAAAGCTTGCTTGACAATCAAAAGATAACGGAGTTATAAAACTTGCATTCATAATAAAGAGAATGAAGTTAGGGAACTTGCCTCGTGTGTAAGCTACACAAGTATAATAACGTTCGCCAATTACCCTGCAGAAACCATTGAAATCGCAATACCAATTAGTTATATTATCATTAGCTTTATATGTTCAATCCACCATCTAAGTTATAACCTTAAACTTAATATCTAATCATGTTAGTTAGCCACTCTTACAAATCTAAAATCTCACTATCTCCTCATACAAGCTTTATCATTCACCTCTAACTCTTGTAAACATCAATTTTTCTTCACCACATAACTTTTTTTAAGTGATTATTGGGTTTTCGACACAAAAACGTAGCGGAAATTTAAAAATAATCAAAGCAATTCCGAAACCCAAAACAGGATCCAAGCGAAACTGATATTAATTCAGTGGTTTAGATATTATATCGATTATGAAAAAGTTCTGAAATAGCTTCGAATCCTTTACGCAATCCAATTAGAACCACGTCTCTATGGTACCCACACGAACGCCGCACGAACCGTCGAACGATTCTGTAATAAGAGTGACTTGCGGTATTAGCCACCAAAGGAGCGATTATGAAACTGTTTTCTCTCTAGTCTCTCTCTAAGAGCGGCTAAGGGTTTTTAATTATGATGTAACCCTAAGTAGCTGCTATATATCATATATATAGTAGTTAAAAGGAATTAATCAAATCAAAACCTAATTTCATAAAATCCAAATTTATATATATATATATATATATTAACTAAGTCTTACTTAATTAATATACATATATTTACAAATTATCCTTTTAATTTAAATTCGTGATTTAAATAATATTAATCATATTAATATATTTAAATCCTTAAAATTTAAATTTATTCCTTTTTAAATTACGTTCTATGTGTGTGACCCTATAGGTTATTATTACGTTGTCAATAATTTTATAATCATATTATAAAATTATAAAGCGATGTGAGCGGCATCTAGTAATGCATCACTGCTACCCAAGTAATAATAAGATCGATGATTCGATGCAACCTTTTCGTGACCAATGTTTCAATGTAATTTAATCCTTTTAACCTTGACATCCTAGATTAAACTCGAGTCATGGAATATGTCATACTCTTCATAATTTAATCTGAGTTTTCTTGATCAATGAGTAGACTATATGAAACAAATCACTATTTGAGAATGGCCATGCATTTCATAGTCCTACTCAATCAAGAGGCCTATGGATATCACCCCTAATATATAGGAGGGTTAAATTACATCTAGATCACTCATATTCCTCACACGATTCATGATGTATCCAATAATCATATTTATAGTCCACCCTATTAAAGGTGACATTTGATGATATCAAAGTACATAAATTCTCGTGTAGTAATATAGTGATTTCAGGTCGGAGGACCATTACATCATTGTCATTATGAGAATCGCTAATGATAATTTGCATAATGTTCCACGTAGAATTCTCATGGTGGGCCTGTCCAGTACATCATTCTCTAACACATACCTATGCATTGACTTAATATCTCATATATTTATTACCAATGAGATTTGGTCATCAGTCAATCCACATACTAGTCTCAATGCATCATTGTTGTCCAATCAACAATGGTACTCGACTAGGGACATTTAAGAGAAATGATACTAATTGTAATTAGATAATCTCATGTTCAAGTCACATACTTGAAACTATATAAATTGTATCACTATTCTAAGGAATTTTATTATGTGAACATTTATATAACGCAGTAAATAAAACCATAATAAAATCATTCATTTATTCAATCAAATATAATATCAAAATGTTAAGCAATTATATCAAATAATTGGCTTCTAGGGCATAAACTCTAACAGTCTCCTACTTGCACTAGAGCCAATCACTCATGTATCTAATACCCATGGAACTAGTGTGACCTTCGTGCTTCTACTGCGACAAAGCCTTGGTCAGTGGATCTGAAATATTATCATCTATTGGCACTCTTCCTATATGTACATCTCCTCTATCAATGATTTCACGGATGAGATGGTACCGCCTAAGTATATGCTTGGATCGTTGGTGAGATCTGGGTTCCTTAGCTTTGCGCAATGGCTCCATTATTTTCACTGATGATAGAGCAATGGATCAACAATGGTTGGAACAACACCAAGTTCAATGATGAACTTTTAATCCATCTGACCTCTTTGGGTCGCACTAGAAGCAAAAATATACTCACCTACATTGTAGAATCGCCACTATCTCTTGCTTGAATTTTTCCATTTAACAACACCACCATTAAGGCAAAGCAGAAAACCCGACCGAGACTTATAGTCATCATTGTCGATCCGAAACTAGCATCCGTGTAACCCTTTATCGCCGATTCGTCTTCACCTCCATATACCAAGAATGAATCCTTAGTCCTTTTCAGGTACTTGAGGATATTCTTGACTGCTGTCCAGTGACCTTCACCTGGATTTGACTGGTATCTGCTCGTCATGCTCAAAGCATATGTGACATCCGGACGAGTACATATCATTGCATACATGATAGATCCAATTGCAAAGCATAAGGGATCTTTCTCATACGCTCCTCATCATCTTGTGATTTAAGACATTGGGCCTTAGATATCTTTACACCATGAGTCATGGGTAAGTTTCCTCTTTTCGCCTATTGCATGCTGAACCATTTCAACACTTTATCAATATATGTACTTTGACTTAGGCCGAGCATTTTTCTCGATCTATCTCTATAGATCTTGATACCTAAAATGTAAGCAGCATCGCCCAAATCTTTCATGGAGAAACATTTTCCTAACCATATTTTTACAGCCTGTAAGGAAGGAATGTCATTCCCAATAACTAATATGTCATCAACATATAATACTAGGAATACAATGTGACTCCCACTAACCTTCTTATATACACAAGGTTCATCTTCATTTTTAATAAAGCCAAATTCTTTGACTGCTTCATCAAATCGAAGATTCCAACTCCGAGAGGCTTGCTTCAATCCATAAATAGATCATTGCGACTACACATACCTTTCCAAAGATCCTTTGGATTGACAAAACCCTCAAAGTTGTGTCATGTACACATCCTCAAGGAGATTTCGATTAAGGAAAGCAGTTTTGACATCCATCTGCCAGATTTCGTAATCATAAAAAGCTGCAATAGCAAGTAAGATCCTGATAGATTTAACCATTGCCACTGGAGAGAAGGTTTCATCATAGTTAACACCTTGAACTTGCTTGTAACCTTTTGCTACTAGTCGGCCTTTATAGGTTTGTACATTACCATCCATGTCGATTTTCTTCTTGAAAACCCACTTGCACCCGATTGGTTTTACCCCTTCGGGTGGATCAACCAGAGTCCATACTTGGTTAGTATACATGGAGTCCATCTCAGATTTCATGGCTTCAAACCATTTCTCAGAATCTGGACCATTCATAGCTTCTTGGTAGGAAGAAAGCTCATCTTGATCTATGAGCATCACATCGCCGTTTTGAGTCACAAGATATCCATAATATCTCTCAGGCTCTTGGCGTGTCCTACCAGATCTCTGAATGCCTTATGTAATTTGAGCGGAGTTCACTTTCCATAATATCTTGTGGTTTCTCGCTCACGTTCCAACTCAGTTCAATGATATTTTGTGGTTCTCGAATTTCTTGAGTTCTACTTTCCTCCCACTATTTCCTTTAGAGACAAATTCTCTTTCTAGAAAAATACCAGTTCGAGCAACAAATACTTTGTTCTCAGAAGGTTTGTAGAAATAATACCCTGTTATTTCCTTTGGGTATCCAACAAAATTACATTTGTCAGATTTGGGTCCAAGCTTGTCAGAATCCAGACGTTTTACGAACGCCTCGCAACCCCAAATCTTCATGAACGACATACTAGAACGTTTCCCAGTCCACATCTCATATGGTGTCTTCTGAACCATCTTTGTAGGAACACGGTTAAGTGTGAATACAGCTGTCTCTAAGGCATGACCCCAGAAGCTTATTGGAAGATCTTCATGACTCATCATTGATCGTACCATGTCCAACAAGGTTTGATTCCTCCTCTCAGATACACCATTCCATTGTGGTGTTCTAGGTGGAGTGAGCTGTGATATAATACCACACTCCTTTAGAAGGTCATCAAAGTCTTGGCTTAAGTATTCACCTCCTTGATCGGATCGAAGGGCTTTTATGCTTTTGCCAAATTGGTTTTGAACTTCATTCTTGAATTCCTTAAACTTTTCAAAGGATTCAGATTTGTGTCTCATAAGATACATATATCCATATCTACTAAAGTCGTCAGTAAATGTAATGAAGTAATAAAACCTACCTCTTGCTAACAAACTCATGGGTCCACATACATCACTATGTATAATTCCCAATACATCGCTAGCCCATTCACTGTGTCCGGTGAAAGGGGCTTTAGTCATCTTCCCTAATAAACAAGACTCAAATTTCTCATATGATTCAAAATCAAATGAATCCAAGAACCCATCTTTATGGAGTTTGGATATACCTTTCTCATTTATATGGCCTAAACGACAGCGATTGCGAGAGATATTCGGATTTGAATCATTTGATTTAAATAATTTTGTATTTATGTTATAGATAGGCATTTCTAAATCAAGAATATAGAGACCAGTTAAACAATTGTAACACCATAACAAATATCATTTAAGTAAAACAAACAACGATTGTTCTTTATTATAAATGAAAAACCTTTCTTGTCCAAACAAGAAATGCGAAATAATATTTTTGCTTATAACAGCACAAAATAACAATCTTCTAATTCTAAAACTAGCCTAGTGGGCAAAGATAAATGATAAACTCCTACTACCGGTCGTGAACTTTTGCTCCATTCCCAACTCGTAGGTCAACCTCTCCTTTCGCTTAAAGTCCTACTCCTTGAGTCCCCAGACATTAACACAATTGTGAGAACCACATCCAAAGATCCAATACCCATGATGTAGAAGTAGACAAGTTGACTTCTATAACATATATACCTGAATCAGAAGTCGTACTTCCTTTCCTTTTCTCCACTTCTTCCAAATAAGCATGACAGTTCCTTTTCCAGTGTCCAGGTTTTCCACAAAAGTGACACTCACCTTCTTTAGCTACCCCACCTTTAGGTTTTAAAGCCTGTTTGGTTTTGGAATTGGGTTTGGCAAAAGATTTAGATCCTATCTTCTTCTTGCCTTTCCAATTTCCCCTTAGCATTCCCCTTTTGCACCATCATTATGGGAGCAGGTTCTGCCTTTTTCATGTTGTTCTCGGCAGTTCTTAACATGCGCAACAACTCAGTAAGGGGTTTCTCAATTTCATTCATAAGATAGTTCATAACAAATTGATAGTAGTTGTTGTTCAAAGATTGAAAACTAAGATCAGTTTGGGCTTCCAGAGTGATTGGAAAACCCAACCTATCAAGGTACTCAATATACCCAATCATTTTCAGCACATGTGGACCAACTGGATCACGTTCACCCATTTTGCAGTGATACAACGCCTTGCTTGTATCATAGCTCTCCTGTCGAGCATGCCCTTCGAACAATTTCTTGAGATGCTCGATCATCTCATAAGCATCCATCAACTCATGTTACTTCTGAAGCTCAGCGTTTATGGTTGCTAGCATGACATAGCTCACGTCCAGAGCATCATCTTGATGCTTCTTGTAAGCATTATGCTCCGCATGTGGTGCAGTGACAGCTGGTGCTACAGGAATGGGTCCATCAAGGACATATAGCTTGCGCTCTTGTTTGAGGACAATCCTCATGTTCCTATACCAGTCAAGGAAATTAATTCAACTCAGCTTGTTCTTTTCAAAGACTGATCGTAATGAAAGACTATTTGTGTTGTTGTTGTTTGCCATTGATATCTACAATTTATAAGTGCAAAAATAATAAGTCAAATTGCAGAGTTGATATTATGTAATTGATAATAGTACCTTCAAAATATACCTCCCACTATTTTATTCAAATTAATTGCCCTCACCATTAATTTGGAAAGAATTTTTCTATTAAATCTTTCTAGTGAGCCAAGATCCATATTTCATTATGCCTTAAGTTAGCTTTGGCTAATCTCTTAAAACACAATTATTTAGGTAGACAACCCTTTGTCAATTATATCATATATAACTCCTGGATAGTTTGGTAAATAACATTTGTTTCTAGTCCATCTAATGGTACCTACCAAACTCCATGCCTCTAAGTCCACAATCCTATTGAGATAACTTAGTTAAGTCGGGCCCAATGATTTTAACAGTTTGGATATCACAATTATCCTATCGCATCTTACCTAGATAAATAGGGTACTTTGCTTTGGCAAACCTACATCTATTGATCAAGGTCTTGATGAGTGTTATTCATTGGAAGACATCTGATTTAGACTTAATATTTTATTGAGGGATTTTATAAATTAATTTAGATCTCACCAATTTTAATCTTATTAAGCATGCACATTATTTATCATATCATATCACATACAAGCATAAATAAAGTGTGAAATTAAATTTGTCACAGTTATGGCCCAATCCACTGTCAATCTTTTCAAGCTAATGAAAGATTGAAGGTCAATCTAAGGTGGTAAAAGATCTTAAAATAAATAGCTTCCTTGGATCTTTCTCAAGCATGTGCCTCCTCTCCATCATCATCTTTCCATCGTGTTCTCCATCTTGACATCTTCATCGATTACAGATTATTACATGACATAAAGAAACCTCGAGTTACATTTGAGGGGATTTAGATGAGAAAAGAATATTACATTAGAATTTATAGAAAGGCACGACATGCAAGCTGTATTTCAAAACTAAAAACCACTAACCTATGGGTCAAAAGGCCATAACTGTGCACCATGCATATCACAATAAGCACATAACAATTTATATATAATTAAAGAAAACTATATACAACATATAGGGGACACGACCATCGTGCGCCATTGACGGGGGTCCAATGGGTCTCTCCGGTGGTCAGGCACGTGGTCTCATGGGTGGAAATATGTATTGCAGAATTTTTCCAAACTGTATTGCAGAATTTTTCCATACGAATCTCTGAAACAGTTTCAGAATCATATATTTAATCCACCAAAATAGTCATAATAACAATACACCCGGTACATATCATATATGTTAAGTTTTAATTAATCATATTAAACTGAATCTGCATACTTCTAATCCAATTAGAACATAAGTTGTATACTCGTTATTACGCCTATATAAGATACAATTAATGTAACATCATATACATGCATATATATTATTGATATTCATAATACTAGAATATGTCGATTACAGAATATCATATACTCAATTAATAGTTCAATAAAATTGTATCATCATATATCATATATATTGAAAATAATATAATCAATTTCAGACCGGTAAAATTGTATCATCACATATCATATATATCGAAAATAATTAAACACGTTATCTGAATTAATCGTTTCGCAAGTTGCTCTGATACCACTATTGGGTTTTCGGCACAAAAATGTAGCGGAAATTTAAAAATAATCAAAGCAATTCTGAAACCCAAAACAGGATCCAAGCGAAACTGAAATTAATTCAGTGATTTAGATATTATCCGATTATATGAAAATTTATGAAATAGCTTCAATCCTTTATTTAATCCAATTAGAACCACGCCTCTACGGAAGATCCACATGAACGCCGCATCTAACCGTCGAACGATTCTCGCAATAAGAGGGACTTGTTGTGACGCCCCCAAAATAGGTATACATCACCCATTCCGAGTTGTCAATACATGGTATAGAAACAACTACAACTTTATTATTACAACAAGAAGCGTGAGTTTAAATACAAATATTATCTTCTGACAATATCTATACTCAAATAAATCCTCATCACATTTATTGATACATTATTTTACAAAAATGGTGAGGACTACTAAACAACCCTTTCTAAAACCTTCATTCCATACCCCAGGCTGCACTCGCTTATATTCTCGCCTCCCGAGAAAAATGGAACAAAAAGGAAAAGGGTGAGCTCAACTAGCTCTCAAGAAGAATATTATGACTAAGATAATATACAACAAATTATCGTTAGTCTTCAACAGGAAAAATATAATAGAATACAATAGACAACAAATTTTAAATCAATATTCGCATGTGAAATAATAATTCATTAGAAGAGTTAAGTAGAGAATGCAAACTACTATCTTCTATGTATGAATTTAAAAGTTCATCGTCATCTTTTATCCCCAGTAACATCAATCAATATACATCCGAATCAAATATTCATCTTTGCACTCTGGGCCAAAGATATTCATCATTGGTCATGTTCATTTAAACACTGCTCATCTTTGCACTACGGGCCAAAGATACTCTTCAGAAATCATTCATCTTTGCACCACAAAGCCAAAGATATTCTTAAGAAATCATTCATCTTTGCACTACAGCCAAAGATATTCCATAATATCATCATTTAAGACTAAGGATGATGAAAATATTTTTTTAAAGAAACGAATCCAGTGAAACAAAATGACAAGGATTAAGGATTAAGGATTCGTACTTGGTTTTATCCATGTCCAAAAATACCTCAAAAATAATCATAGTGGTGTAAAATTCAAGAATGATCAAAACATGGATACAATCAAAGTTAGTATCCAGAATAGATGTTTTGGACGAAAAGAAGAAATTTTATTTTTCTATGAATAGTACCAGATATACGTGAATAGTGCCGATCACGTGAATAGTAACTCTCGACACCAAAAGATAGAAATTCCACAAAAACATCTTCAACTTCATGAATAGTACTCGTGAATAAGAATCGTGAATAGTAACTCATGAATAGTAACTCGTGAATAGTAACTCATGAATAGTAACCCATGAATAGTAACCCCGACATGAAAAAGTTCAAATTTGATAAAACTTCAGATCAACATTTCAAAGATAATGATATTGAAGAAATAATATCATTACTGAAAAAAAATAATATCCCTTACCTCGAAAGATCAAGACTTAGCTAGAATACAGGGTATAGTCTTTGAAGGGAACTTGCAATCAATCTAGCAATACTCAAAGTATACTCAAAATACTCACAAGAATACGCCGATAATATAGAGAGAAAACTTGATTTCGGTGTGATTTTCAATTCTAACCCAAGCACCCTATTTATAGAAATTGCTTAGAACACCAAAGCAGAAATTTTAATAAATTAATATATATATATATCAAATTCATACGCCAACCTTAGAATTCAGATCCTAGCATTTCCCACATGCCACCTTCTAGAAAAGTAAGAAAAAAACGTTTTTCATAAAATAAATAATTAAAACTTTCAAAAAATCAATTATTTCGGAGCTTCGGAACTTCAATAATTCATAATAAATAGCCCTTTCATCAGAAAATTCGAATCTCATGAGTTTTTATAGGAAATTCAATTCTCTACAACTTTTCGAAGAAAGTTTTTCCAAATTCCAAATGGAAATTGACCGAAATCCACAAACGGTCGATTTTACAGGCTATAATCAAATTTCAGTCAATAAATGGGGTCCACCGACATGTTTAACATGTTTTAAACATTTATTGCAACAAAAATACTCTTCCTCCTCGTATACTCATATATCCCACATTCGTTGTAAAAATATCACCGTTAATATGTTATTAAAATAATATATTTAAATGAATTATTTTATCGTAAAAAAGATAAAATTTCAATTTTCAACAATTGTCACTATAAAAATTTTCTCCATCTATATCCACATAAAATCAATATTTTCTCATCATATGAATCAATAATTAATTATTCATAAATAATATTATGTAATCACAATATTGACAACCAGTGCAGGTTCAGGAAAGAGGGGCTTTCCAATAAGAATTTCTTCTTCTTGGCGTATGCAATTAGGTGACCAAACCTCTCCTTAGATGTAACTTTCTAGACATTGCCAATAATGTTATCTAATAATATTATTCAGATAATATGAATTATTGCTTCGATAATGAAAAAATCTTCGTGTAATGACAATTATTGAAATAACAAAGAATATAAAATATCAACACAAAGAATTATTAACTCAATAAAATATCGAAGCAAGAATTATCGTAACCATTATTGAGTAGTGCCTTCTACGTAAGAATCAATAATTGGTGCAATACTGGTGTCTTGCTTTCGCTTTCAACAACGCGTATTAGTGTGTTTTAACCACCGGGTATTCCAACAAGATTAACTTGTGACAACTACGCCTGTTATTTAAAAACAACTTCATATTTGTCGTTTTCTTCATCCAATCGCTTTCGTTATGGGGCCCACACATGGCTACGGCTGTCGTCATTTAATATTCCCCACAAAGATTTAATATTCCACGACCAAATGAATATTCCGACGATAATGAATATTTTATAACCACTTGCTTATTTTGAAATATTTGCGTATTTAACCCTTAACTATCCATATTAATCAAATCAACCCTTACTATTTCAAAATAATAAATAAAGGAAATTCCTTTTATTTAAAAATTTTGGGGTCTTACAACCTTCCCTCCTTATGAAATTTCGTCCTCGAAATTGACGACGTATACTGGTGTTTGAAAAGGTGAGGATACCTCGCTTTTATTTCGCTTTCCAATTCCTGTGTCATTTCCTCTATAGCATGATTCCTCCACAAAACTTTAACTTGTGGTATGACCTTTTGCACGTAGGACATGCTCCTTCCTATCCAAGATCTTGACAGTACCTCCTCACACGTTAAGTCTTGGCTATCTCGTCCGGTTCTAACTCAATAACGTGGTTCGGGTCTTTCACATATTTACTGAAATACGGATATGTGAAACACATTATGAACACGAGACATACTTTCGGAGGTAACGCAAGTCTATAGGCTACATTTCCTACTCGGTCAAGAATTTGAAATGGACCAATAAATCGTGGATTGAGCTTTCCTCTCTTCCCAAATCTTGTAACTCCCTTCCATGGAGCAACTCGCAACAATACATGATCCCTACATTAAATTCCACGTCCTTTCGATGAAGATCCGCATAACTCTTTTGTCGATCTTGTGCCATTTGTATACGTTGTCGAATCATTTGGATCTTTTCGGTAGTCATATACATTACTAACTCGGGTCCCAACAATGTTGCTTCACCCACCTCATCCCAACATATTGGAGAACGACATTTTCGTCCATATAATGCTTGAATGGAGCCACACCTATACTTGCACGATAAGCTGTTGTTGTAGGAGAATTCCACCAATGGTAAATACTTATCCCAACTACCCTTGAAGTCTAGGACACGAGTCTTAATAGATCTTCAAGAGTTTGAATAGTCCTCTCTCGATTGTCCGTCTGGTTTGGGGATGGTATGCCGAACTAAATCGCAAATCCGTGCCCATAGCTTTTTGCAAGCTAACCCAAAATCTTGAAGTGAATCTTGGGTCACGATCCAAAACTATGGATCTGGGCATGCCATGCAACCTCACAATCTCATTCACGTATATACTAGCAAGACGTTCAAGGGAATAAGTCTCCGACGGCAAGAAATGAGCGAGACTTGGTTAATCTATCAACAATAACCCAAATAGCATTGATGCCTTGAGAAACCGTAGGAAGACCCGTAACGAAATCCATAGTAATGTGTTCCCACTTCCATTAGGAATCTCAAGTGGTTGCAACGGACCCTTAGGTACAAGATGCTCCGCCTTTACACGTTGGCAAGTTAAACACATCGAGATAAACTTTGCAATCTCTCTCTTCATATTGTTCCACCAAAATGTATGTCAAGATCACGATACATTTTAGTACTTCCAGGATGGATTGCAAATGGCGATTGTGTGCCTCCATCATAATCTTGTACTTCAAATCAGAGTCGTTAGGAACACAAAGTCTAGAGTGGACTCGAAGTATTCCTTCTTCATCAATTCTCGCTTCCGGAA
This sequence comes from Panax quinquefolius, assembly GCA_020205615.1. Lineage (NCBI taxonomy): Eukaryota > Viridiplantae > Streptophyta > Magnoliopsida > Apiales > Araliaceae > Panax > Panax quinquefolius. The sequence continues at coordinate 82,180,979 of CM035164.1, read as the reverse complement.
TAGCTCTTTCTTGTACTTTCTTCATACATACGATCACCTCTGGTGGGTGGCTTGAGCAACCTTAACTTTTTCTATTAAAGTTGGCTCTACGCGTATACTTGACATCATCGCACTCGTTCCGTGATATGATCTTCTATCGAACGCGCCACCACTACCACGTTCGCTTTACCAGGATGGTATTGAATAGTGTGGTCGTAGTCTTTCAATAGCTCGAGCCAACGTCGCTGCCGCATGTTGAGTTCTTTTTGAGTGAAGAAATATTTAAGGCTTTTATGGTCTGAATATATCTCCACTTTCTCCCCATATAGATAGTGCCTCCATATTTTTAGCTCGAAAACGACTTGCGCCAACTCTAGATCATGAGTAGGATAATTCCTCTCATACTCTTTAAGTTGTCGCGAGGCATAGGCTATGACTTTCCCACGTTGCATGAGAACACATCCTAACCCTTTGCCTCGAAGCATCATTCAGAGATAACAAATCCATCCGAACCAGATGGTATTGTTAGAACAAAAGCGAAATAAGTCTCCTCTTAAGCTCTTGGAAACTCTTCTCGCATTCTTCACTCCAAATGAATTTTGTATCCTTCCGAAGTTAGTTGAAGTTAATGGAGTAGCGATTCGAGAAAACCCTTCCACGAATCTCCGATAATAACCATTTAGCCCAAAAAGCTACGTGACTTGATCACCGACTTCGGTTGCTCCCAACTTTGTATTGCTTCAATCTTTCACGGATCAACAGATACTCCATGTTTCGACACCACGTGCCCAAGGAATGCTACTTCCTCGCCGTAACTCGATTTCTTCAATTTGGCATATATGGTTTTCACGAAGCCTTTGGAGTACCGACTTCAAATGGTGCTCATGATCTTCACGGCTTTTGGAATATATGAGGATGTCATCAATAAAGACAACAACGAATTGTTCCAAATATTCCTTGAATACTCGGTTCATCATATCCATGAAAGCCATAGGAGCATTAGTTAGTCCGAAAGACATGACTAAGAATTCATAATGCCCATACCGAAGTTACAAGGCGTCTTTTGAATATCCTCGATTCTAATCTTCATTGATGATATCCGTAAGCTAAGATCGATTTTTGAAAAGAATTGTGCCCTTGCTAATTGGTCAAACAAGTCATCAATACGAGGTAGAGGATACCTATTCTTGATGGTGACATGGTTCAATTCCGATAGTCAATACAAAGTCGCATACTCCGTCTTTCTTCTTTACAAATAAAACAGAGCACCCCAAGGAGATGTACTAGGGACGAATGAAACCGATGTCCAACAATTTCTCGTAGTTGGACCTTTAACTCCTGAAGTTCAATAGAGCCATTCGATATGGGGTTTTAGAAATAGGCTTTGTACCAGTTCAAGATCAATAAAGAATTCAACTTCACGTTCGGGGTAGATCGGAAGTTCTTCGGAAATCGTCGGGGAAAGTCAATAACAACAGGAATATTATTCAAATTTGACGTGTCTTTATTCAAATCCATAACATGGGCTAAGAAAGCTTGACATCCGCTTTTTAATAAACGAATAGCTTTATGATTAGATATGATGATGATCGATTTTAATGGTTTAGTTGCTTGAATTGCATACAACGGGTTGGTTAGGAATATGAAAACTAACAACCTTACGAAAATAATCAATTTTGGCATGATGAGTAGTTAACCAATCAATCCCTAAAATCACATCAAAAGCAAGTATCTTTAAAGAGATAAAGGTCGGTGTAAGGTAATGGTGCCAACTTGAATCAAACAAGATTTATAAGCGGTGGATGTGATGAAAGTTTCTCCTAACTGAGTTTCCATGAGATAGGTCAAAGTCTAATTTCTCCCGAGTCAAGTTTAAACGTTGAGCACATGCGGGAGAGATAAATGAATGGGTAGCACCGGTAAGATCAAGTAAGGTATAAACTTCGCAAGAATTTATAAATAGCTTACCCGTGATCACCTCGTTTGGGTTCCTCGCATTATGACCAAATACAACAAACGCTCTTCCGGAATCGTTGACTTTGACTTTTTCGGGATAGTCTTTTGAGTCACCGTCCCCACTGAACTAGGTTCGCCATCTTTGACAATCTCGAAGCGATATGTCCTTCCTTTCCACAATTATAGCATACCTTGAACTATTGTGGGCGGTTTGGACCGATATGTCCCTCTTTTCCGCATTTTGTAGCATATAACCGGGTGGTCGTTCTCCTCCCTTAGAACCGATTCTTCGCAAGACCATCATCTTCACATGGTCGTTGTTAAATCTCCTCTTTTAAAATCTCCTCCTAACTCGCTTCTTCTATTTTCGTGGCCATGATTACCACCAGAGTGGTTACTATTTCTGTCGTCATTTCTTTCTCCGCAGTTATCATTATTCTCATTGATCGCTATCTCTCGACACGATCCTCGGTTGTGGTCCTCAGTTGTTGGTAGTACTCGTTATCTCGCTTCTAATAATTGAGCCTGCATTTACAACATCCGAATAAAGAGAAAATTTATGAGAAATGAGATATCGACGTATGCCGGGTTTCAAACCTCTAAGAAACATCCACATCATACGTTCCTCATTCTCCACCAAATGAGGTGCAAACTCGGATAACTCGCAAACTTTGCCTCGTCATTGAGACACCGTCATGTTGTTTTGTTCCAATCGATAAACTCCACTTCCTTCATATGACGAACACTTTCGTGAAAGTATTTGTCATTAAATAGCTTTTGAAACGTCTCCCAAGACATTGAAAGCGGTATTTGGATGGGTACGCTTCACAGACTCCCACCAAGAGTCCGCTTCGCCACGGAACATAAAGGTGGCGAATGGAACCTTCTGTTCTCCGTGCATCCCAAGACATCGAATATCTTGGTAATTTGTTTGACCCATGTTTCCGCCATGATCGGATCCGCTTTCCCTTAAATTCGTGGTCCCAACTCTTTGAATCGCTTGTTGTGACAACCCGTGAATTGCTATCATTTCCTCCTCAGTATTTTGAACACGAAGTTTCCTCGTCGTCGATTTTTGCATGAATCGCAAAAAACTTCTAAACATCCCTCGCTCATCATCTCGCTTCAATGGTGTTGTTCACGGGAGGAACATTGCCCACTGTTGCACGTTCTCCTCGTTAGTGAGTACTAAGGCATCTCCACGGTCTCATTTCCATTGTTAATATTCTCAATCGACATTCTCAATCACCGTCATAAAACAAGGGTTAATTAAGGAAATCAATATATCACATAATATACCTATATCTTGACCAACTAACAAATAAGCTTAGGTAGGACACACTAGCGAAGGATTTACTCGTCTCTCCCTCCTAGTTCTATTCCCGATCTCCGCCAGAGATCATATCCTAAGCTCGATACCAACTGTGACGCCCCCAAAATAGGTATACATCACCCATTCGAGTTGTCAATACATGGTGCGTAAACAACTACAACTTTATTATTACAACAAGAAAGCGTGAGTTTAAATACAAATATTATCTTCTAGACAATATCTATACTCAAATAAATCCTCATCACATTTATTGATACATTATTTTACAAAATGGTGAGGACTACTAAACAACCCTTTCTAAAACCTTCATTCCATACCCAGGCTACTGTACTCGCTATATTCTCGCCTCCCGAGAAAAATGGAACAAAAAGGAAAAGGGTGAGCTCAACTAGCTCGATAAAGAATATTATGACTAAGATAATATACAACAAATTATCGTTAGTCTTCAACAGGAAAAATATAATAGAATACAATAGACAACAAATTTTAAATCAATATTAGCTTGTGAAATAATAATTCATTAGAAGAGTTAAGTAGAGAATGCAAACTACTATCTTCTATGTATGAATTTAAAAGTTCATCGTCTATCTTTTATCCTCGTAACATCAATCAATATACATCCGGAATCAAATATTCATCTTTGCACTACTGAGCCAAAGATATTCATCATTGGTCATGTTCATTTAAACACTGTTCAACTTTGCAGACTACGGGCCAAAGATATTCTTCAGAAATCATTCATCGTTTGCACTACAGGGCCAAAGATATTCTTAAGAAATCATTCATCTTTTGCACTGAGCCAAAGATATTCCATAATATCATCATTTAAGACTAAGGATGATGAAAAATATTTTTTAAAGAAACGAATCCGGTGAAACAAAATGACAAGGATTAAGGATTAAGGATTCGTACTTGGTTTTATCCATGTCCAAAATACCTCAAAAAAATAATCATAGTGGTGTAAAATTCAAGAATGATCAAAACATGGATACAATCAGGAGTTAGTATCCGAATAGATGTTTTGGACGAAAAGAAGAAATTTTATTTTTCTATTGAATAGTACCAGTATCGTGAATAGTGTCAGTATCGTGAATAGTCTGCCAGATCACGTGAATAGTAATTCCGACACCAAAAGATAGAAATTCCACAAAAACATCTTCAACTTCATAAATAGTACTCGTGAATAGTAACTTCGTGAATAGTAACTTCGTGAATAGTAACTCGTGAATAGTAACTCATGAAATAGTAACCCATGAATAGTAACCCATACATGAAAAAGTTCTAAATTTGATAAAAACTTCAGATCAACATTTCAAAGATAATGATATTGAAGAAATAATATCATTACGAAAAAAAAAATAATATCCCTTACCTCGAAAGATCAAGACTTCTAGCTAGAATCTACGGGTATAAGGTTGAAGGAACTTTTGACCAATCTAGCAATACTCAAAGTATACTCAAAATACTCACAAGAATACGCTCGATAATATAGAGAGAAAACTTGATTTACGGTGTGATTTTCAATTCTAACCTAAGCACCCTATTTATAGGAAATTGCTTAGAACACCAAAGCGTAAAATTTAATAAATTAATATATATATATATCAAATTCATACGCCAACCTTAGAATTCAGATCCTAGCATTTCCCACATGCCACCTTCTAGAAAAGTAAGAAAAAACGTTTTCATAAAATAAATAATTAAAACTTTCAAAAAAATCAATTATTTTGACTTGAACTTCAATAATTCATAATAAATAGCCCTTTCATCAGAAAATTGAATCTCGCGCGTTTTTATAGGAAATTCAATTCTCTACAACTTTGCAGAAGAAGGTTTTTCCAAATTCCAAATGGAAATTGACCAAATCCACAAAGCAATTCGATTTTGTGCTATAATCAAATTTCATCAATAAATGGGGTCCACCGACATGTTTAACATGTTTTAAACATTTATTGCAACAAAAATACTCTTCCTCCTCGTATACTCATATATCCCACATTCGTTGTAAAAATATCACAGATTAATATGTTATTAAAATAATATATTTAAATGAATTATTTTATCGAAAAAGATAAAATTTCAATTTTCAACAATTGTCACTATAAAAATTTTCTCCATCTATATCCACATAAAATCAATATTTTTCTCATCATATGAATCAATAATTAATTATTCATAAATAATATTACGTAATCACAATATTGATAAACCGTGCGTTTCAGAAAGAGGGGCTTTCAATAAGAATTTCTTCTTCTTGGCGCGCGCAATTAGGTGACCAAACCTCTCCTTAGGCAGTAACTTTCTAGACATTGCCAATAATGTTATCTAATAATATTATTGAGATAATATGAATTATTGCTTCGATAATGAAAAATACCGTGTAATGACAATTATTGAAACAACAAAGAATATAAAATATCAACACAAGCAATTATTAACTCAATAAAATATCTGAACAAGAATTATCGTAACCATTATTGAGTAGTGCCTTCTTCACGTAAGAATCAATAATTGGTGCAATACTGGTATGCAGTTGCTTTCAACAACGCGTATTAGTGTGTTTTAACCACGGGTATTCCAACAAAGATAATCTGGTGAACAACTACGCCGTTATTTAAAAACAACTCATATTTATCGTTTTCTTCATCCAATCGCTTCAAGTTATGGGGCCCACACATGGTCGCTTGGCGTCGCATTTAATATTCCCGATAAGACTAATATTCCACGACCAAACTAATATTCCCAACGATAATGAATATTTTATAACCACTTGCTTATTTTGAAATATTTGCAAGTGATTTAACCCTTAACTATCCATATTAATCAAATCAACCCTTACTATTTCAAAATGATAAATAAAGGAAATTCCTTTTTATTTAAAAATTTTTGGGGTCTTACACTTGCGGTACTAGCCACCAAAGGAACGATTATGAAACTATTTTCTCTCTAGTCTCTCTCTAAGAGCGGCTAGGGTTTTTCAATTATGATGTAACCCTAAGTAGCTGCTATATATCATATATATAGTAGTTAAAAGGAATTAATCAAATTAAAACCTAATTTCATAAAAATTGAATATATATATATATATATATATATATATATATATATATATATCTTAATTAAGTCTTACTTAATTAATATACATATATATATATACAAATTATCCTTTTAATTTAAATTATTGATTTAAATAATATTAATCATATTAATATATTTAAATCCTTAAAATTTAAATTTATTCCCTTTTAAATTACGTTCTATGTGTGTGACCCTCTAGGTTATTATTACGTTGGCAATAATTTTATAATCATATTACAAAATTATAAACAGTGAGCGGCATCTAGTAATGCATCACTGCTACCCAAGTAATAATAAGATCGATGATTCGATGCAACTTTTTCGTGACCAATGTTTCAATGTAATTTAATCCTTTTAACCTTGACATCCTAGATTAAACTCGAGTCATGGAATATGTCATACTCTTCATAATTTAATCTGAGTTTTCTTGATGAATGAGTAGACTATATGAAACAAATCACTATTTGAGCATGGCCATACAATTCATAGTCCTACTCAATCAAGAGGCCTATGGATATCACCCCTAATATATAGGAGGGTTAAATTCCATCTAGATCACTCATATTCCTCACACGATTCATGATGTACCCAATAATCATCTTTATAGTCCACCCTATTAAAGGTGACATTTGATGATATTAAAGTACATAAATTCTCGTGTAGTAATATAGTGATTTCAGGTCGGAGGACCATTACATCATTGTCACTATGAGAATCGCTAATGACAATTTGCATAATGTTCCACGTAGAATTCTCATGGTGGGTCTGTCCAGTACATCGTTCTCTAACACATACCTATGCATTGACTTAATATCTCATATATTTATGACTAATGAGATTTGGTCATCAGTCAATCCACATACTAGTCTCAATGCATCATTTTTGTCCTATCAACAATGGTACTCGACTAGGGACATTTTAGAGCAATGATACTAATTGTAATTAGATAATCTCATGTTCAAGTCACATACTTGAAACTATATAAATTGTATCACTATTCTAAGGAATTTTATTATGTTAACATTTATATAATGCAGTAAATAAAACCATAATAAAAATCATTCATTTATTCAATCAAATATAATATCAAAATGTTAAGCAATTATATCAAATAATTGGCCTCTAGGGTATAAACTCTAACAGTGATTATATAAAATCTTCACTTTTTGGTATTACCACACATAACAATCTGATATAGTATCTTATGTTATGATTTAACATCTTTATTATGCATACCAAACTAGATTAGGTCTTAGTATCAAAGTCTATACTTAATCAGAACTCACTACTAATTGAGCAGGAGACACGGCGCAATATTGCCGCCTAAGCTTAAGCTTAGCATGGCAAGAATTGCTTATTTGCATCTCGAGATCTCGAACCTGTGCAGTGCGTAGGCTGCGCATTTTTCATCAGTAGTGCAAGCGACGCTAATTGCGCCAAAGACGCTTGTGACGAAATGCAAAGCGAGCTTCAAATTTCTATTTTGCACCAACACTCCGATTTTTCCAATTTCCATATAAATTCACAAAACCCAACAACTAAGATTTTGTAACAACATCAACAAGCATGAAATTCATAATTCTATCCACATAAACATTCTATATAATTAACTTTAAAGGATCAAAATCATGTTTTCACCAATTTCTTCATATTTTAACACTTTTAGCGAATTCGATTGCCGAATCTTTGTTTCTTAACCAAATTACACCATTCCAACTACGTTGTTTTTGTTTCTTGATTTAGTATCACAATATATAACCAATTTACAGATTCGATTAAAGATTGAACATCAAATTTTGGACTTAACTAAGCTATTTCAATATACAAAAACAATGTTATCTTAATTTTTTTCTACAAACCATTTTTCATGAATTTGATTACTCAATACAACTTCTATATAATAAATAACAGATTACACACGCACATAATCAACACCTTAAACCCTAACCCAACAAAATAAATTATAGAGAAATAAGCCAAAGGCCACAAGGTCTTGTTTGGCTATACACAAACTCCCCATTCTAGTTTATTTTAATAATATTTATATTATATAGTTCCATTTGTCACACTTTAATTCCTTTTATGTTCTTACTATTATAATTTAAATAATTATAACTTCCATTACAATTATTTTTATACTAACAAATTATTACTCATTTAATTTAATTATTAATTTAAACTAGAACATCATTTTATTTAATTTTAATTGTTTTCTTAAATATTAAATAATTTATTTAATTTAATTATTTTCATTAAATTAAATCCTCAAATAATAAAATTACCATTCATTAATTTAGTTAGCATACACACTCAACTAGATTATTACATCACAATTCATCAATTACTTATTTATCTCCATAAATAAATTAATTAAAATATTTATTTAATTCAATAAATATTTATCATAAATTACAAAATTCTCAATCATTACAATAACAATACGATATGGAATGAGTCATAAATGAATAAACATTGTATATTGAAGTCATACTTAGAAATGAACTAAAAAGCATAAGCATTGAATAATATAACAAACATTGCTTAAACAATATTAAGTTAAGGCTAGAATTTTGTTTAGTAAAAGAATTGAGTTATTGAACATGCATAATTGATAGCAAGTTGAACAATAAAACTTGTTCATCATAAGAATAACAATATTTAAAAACTTGCAAAATAAGAAATAAGTTAAAGATAGGACACCTTCTCAAAGTAAGAGTTAGGGTAAAGAGCTTGCATGAATATAATTAAGTTGCATAAGTAGAATTAATAATTACTTAATCAATATAAAGGTAATTAAGATAGAATAAACTCAAATAAAGGTTGGGGTTTGAAAACTTATCTTGCGTGTAAGCTAAACCGTATAAATCAATTCTCAATATCTGATACACATGTCATCATGATATAATTAGTTACTATATATACTCAGTACATAATTCAGTATTTACAACTTGTAGTCTTAGGTTCAATTACTTGGTTAAACCTTAACTCTTCAATTTATCACATAATTCATTAATTACTTATAATATTTTCATACTTGGTACTATAACATCACCATATGACAAAATCACAATTTATCAGTCATAATATTACTCTTTATAAACAATTACAGAATCGTATAATCAAAATAAATTTTCGACTAACATCGCTAATCTGGCGTATAGGGGCCTCGATTCTGCTTTCGGAATGGCATTCTTTGAAAGTAATATGCACACAAGCCAATCATGTTTGATGATAAAGCATATACTTTGTAACAATCTTATTCATTTATTAATAAAAAGTATTAATTTACTAAAGGCTTTTAATTATCTACATGATGCTGTTTTATAATATGTGATAAACCCATAGTTTTAAGCAATGCTTTTAGAATAATGATGATGATCATTCTAATGAGATCTAAATTCTTAGAAAGCTTAAAACTAAAATAGTTCCCAATCATTGGATTACTAAATTGGGGATTAGTGAATCCGGATAGATTGGTACATACGTTGCTTGCTCATTGGATGAGGATGATTGATCTCATGATCATTTATGTGGAGACACTAAAACAAGTATGTAGGTGCTTATTAGAGAATAAGTTCACTGAACGTGGCTCTCTAAGGAATGCCTAATGGAGTTTTACTTGCCTGTCAATAGGAATTCCTGTAGTGATAGTAGTACAAGTGATCCTTGGACTTGAGATCATCATAGTATCTTGTGTATGATGAGTTATACTTTGACTTATTCCTTAAGACCCTTAGGGTATATCAAAGGGTATGCTTGGGTATAATAAGTTATACATGGAGATAATGTATGATCAATAAAGAATCTACCACTTCTAATAAAAGAAGAGAAATGTCCTATGTGATTCGATAAATGACAACCCAAAGAGTCCTTGGTTAAGGCAGAATGAAATTAGAAAGGAGTTTCTAATTTGCATTATTTGGAGTTGTGCATTTAAGGATCGAAAATACATATAATTAAATAAAATAAGACTTGACGAAGAATTCCATGTCTTATATTTAATTGGGACATTGTATGGTGGAAGGATTGAATTAGACAGTAACTATTTACTCAAAGGTTCTTTAATGATTAATGTTGAAATTTATATTATCCGGAAAGTCGTTGATCGCTAGGGAGGCTTATCCTATTGTAGAATAAATATTATTTATTTAAATAAATTAATTATTTAATTTATTTATTTAAATAAGATTAAATTGTTCTAATTGATTTATTCATGTAGGTTTAATATGGAGAACCTAAAGGGTCACACCATAAAAGGAAGAATAATTATTTAAGAAGTTAAATGGCATAATCGTAATAATATGTTATGTATATTTAATTTAATCTATGGTGATAGAATAAATTAAATAGCTTAATATTTATTATTTAATATTTTAGAAATATTAAATATAAATTAATAAGAGGAGTCTTATTAATATTATTACAATTATTATTATTTTAATTTCTAAAAGAGTTTAGGAATTAATTTAATATAAGTATTCTCATTTATTCCTAATTGGATTAGGAAGGAAAATTAGTTAAAGGAGTTTAATTAATTATCCCTAATAAGATTAGGGAGCTTAATTAATTAAAAGAATTTAATTAATTAAATAAAACTCAATTCCTTAATTGTTAAGGTGGGTTACCCACATCTATAAATAAGAGGAGTCTTATTATGGGTGAGGGAGTTGTTGACTTTTACAACATATACGACATAATTCTAATTTTTGGAGAGTACGTTCTTTTCTATAAGATAGAAAACTAGGGTTTGAGCCAAATACCCATCTTCTTGAATTCCTTTTCTTCCTTGGTGGATCACCTCTAGAGGCCAAACACTTGGGTGGCTAACGTTGATCAAAGGAAGGAACCAAACCCGGTGAATTCAAGTTGAACGCGAAAGGATTTGGAGGTGAACTTTTCGTTTAATTAATAATTATGCATAAAGGGTGATCCGGGTATATGGTTTGTAAAAATTTTAAACTCTGATTTTACACGTTTCCGCACTTTTTATGCAATTTGATTGCATTCTTGTATATTACAAACCTAACAGTGGCATCAGAGCCAAACCTTTATGTAAATTATTAATTGTTTTAATTTGATATGTATATTGATATGTGTTTAGAACAATTTATTTGGGCATAATTTTATTTTATAAAATTTATTAAAAAAAAAAAAACGTGGACCAATTTTTTTTTAAAAAGGTTGCAGATAACTTTTTGGTTCAAAACGTGGACTCATTTCTCCTTGAATTTAAAAAAAATAAAAAAAAAAAAACGCCAGGATAACTTTTTGGTTCAAAACGTGGACCCATTTTTTTTTAAGTTAACAGGATTCTTTATAAAAAAACTTAGTACGGTTATTATATATATATATATATATTAATCTTATTATTTTATAATTAAAATAAAATGATTATTTTAATCTTAAAATAAAAAAGTTTATTTTAATTTTAAAATAAAAGGTTTATTTTAATTTTAAAATTAAATTTCATGCTAACTAATTTAGAGTTAGAATTGGATTCCATGATAACTAATTGGAGTTGAAATTGGATTCCATGTTTCCTTAAATAAAGGAGTTTATTTAGATATGAAATAAGATTTCATGTTATTCAAAATAAAGGAGTTTATTTGTGAATAGGAAAAAGAATGGATTTTCCTTAAATAAAGAAGTTTATTTAGATATAAAATAAGATTTTATATTATTGAAATAAAGGAGTTTATTTGTGAATAGGAAAGTGAATCTATGTTTTCTTTAAATAAAGGAGTTTATTTAGATATGAAATAAGATTTCATATTATTCAAAATAAAAGAGTTTATTTGTGAATAGGAAAAAGAATCCATGTTTCCTTAAATAAAAGAGTTTATTTAAATATGAAATAAGATTTCATATTATTCAAAATAAAGGAGTTTATTTGTGAATAGGAAAAGAATTCGTGTTTCCTTTAATAATTTTTTTACATGGAATTGGATTCCATAATTAATTAAAATAAAGGAGTTTATTTTGATTAAAGATTTTGATTAAAATAAAATAGTTTATTTTATTCAAAATTGGATAAATTAAAATAAAATAGTTTTATTTTGATTTAAATTTGGATTAAAATAAAGGAGTTTATTTTGATTCAAAATTAGATTTTATACTAACTAAATTTGCCCATTAAATGATATCAATATATATATTAAATGTTTATTATTCATAAGATGAATGTTATTTATTGATGCATATGATGATGTGTAGGATAATAAATGGGATTGATTATGGACTATTGATCAATGCGATTGGATTTTATTTTAGTTGGATGCATGAATGTATGGGTTTTATTAAATGGGAATCTGCACAGATTCGCCTTCTCTAATTTTTACGAATGTAAATTCTATCTCCTCCTATGTACTTCCCTCGATCTAGCGATCAAGGTTTCTATTTATTTTAAATAGTTCGTAATAGGAATAGTTAGAATTAATTTTAAAAATTAGAGATCAAGGAGCAAGGAGCGCTTGAAGACCCGTTTGTAATGGAGCAGGGTTTAAATGTAATAGTTATATTTAAATATTATTTCTTGCACCCCTAGGGTTTGACCTTTTGGTTTACTTGGTGGCTCTAGTGAACCAAACTAGAATAAAAGTCCATAATCAATCCGGGTAGAATATTGTATTCTATATGTGCATGTTTGTACTATATATATATATATATTATGCAAACATGCTTTCGATGTTAATTAATATGACGCGTATTTTATATATATATATAAATGCCGCTTAAACAAGATGAGACAAATTAATAACAAACCCCTCAATTTTTATATTAAGTCCTAAGCGTTCAAAGATATTTGGAATATCGAGCGTACGCCTTTCTAGCATGATAAAATTAATAGAGTATTAAATATTTAATATGAGTTTGTTGTGTCACCACAAGGCAAGTATGAAATATTTAAAATGTTAATTTATTACATTTGATGCTTATAAAGAAAATTGAACAATATTGTTTTGTTGTGTCACCACAAGGATGATATTTTCTTTTTGAATATATGGAGTGCTAGGTCGGACTTAACTTGGATAATTTTGATTCGGATGTGCCACCACTTGATCAAAATAATCTAAGAGGCAAAAAGAAAAGGAGTTGCGTAGTTGATGTAATTGACAAAAGTTGTCTACCTATTTATTTATATATAGTTTGTTGTGTCACCACAAGGCTATATACATTTGAAATGGGATCCTTATTCTCACTAGCAAATCTTTAATTAGATTTTGCCGAACTATATAAGTGAGGGTAATATAGTTTGAAGAAAATAGTGGGAGATACCAATTTAAAACAAGACCTAAATTATTTTGGTAATTAATAAAAGAATGTATGTTAAAATGTTGTTAATTACAAATTCATTTACGTAATTTTACAATGTCTAAATTACTATCATCTGCTGAAACATATTAGATGTTATTTGATCGGACCAGTATTAAAGCGGATTGGTTAAGAAATTTGAGAATAGTTCTCATGGCTGAAAAGTTATCTTATATCCTTAATACGTCTATCCCTGCAATGGTTGCAGACAATGCCTCTGAGGAAGAGATTGCTACTTTTAGAAAGTGGCAAGATGATGCACTGATTGGCTCAATGCATCATGCTCGCATCCATGAGTAACGAGCTTTGGCCACAAGATGAAACTATGGATGCTTCTACTATATTTCTGCACATCATGTAGTTGATGGTGAGGAAAGTAGGACTGATAGATATCAGATATCTAAGGAGCTCTTCCGATCTAGAATGTCCAATGACACTATAGTACAGACAAAAGTTCTTAACATAATCAATTTGATTCATCAATTAGGACAACTGGTTTTGTCATGGATGGAGAGTTGAGCCAAGATTTGATCTTGCACTCACTCCCGGACTCCTTTCATAATTGTTGTGAATTTTTCATATAAACAAGCTAGATATCAGCTTCGTTGATTTGCTTAACATGTTAAAAAATGATGAGAGTCACTTTCCAACCAAGAAAGACCAAGCCTTACTGGTAGGGGCCAAAGGATCTTCTGAAAAGAAGAAAGATTCAAAGAAGGTATATAGAAAGGAAAAAACAAAGGATAATAAGAACAAAACTGATACGGATAGCAAAGGAGTTTGCTTCCACTGCAATAAGCCTGGACAATGGAAAGAAACTGCGAGAAGCACCTTGCAGTGGGTAACCAAAGAAGCTTAATGAAGTTTCGGTTACAAATACAATTTTGTTCAAGATTTAAAATAAATTTTTCATTAAGTCAAGGTTCTACTTGGATATTGGATATCGACTTTGGTTATCATAAATATAGATTTATGAAAGGACCAAGAAGAAGTAGAAAGCTAAACAAAGATAAATAATCTTATGTGTGGGAAATGAAGCAAAGGTTGCTACATTAGCCATAGAAACTTATAGTTTAGCAATGCCTACGGGCAAATCTATTAAGACAATAAGTTGTTATTGTATTCCAGTTCTTGTTAAAAAATATTATTTCCATTTTATTGTTGGACAGTGAAATCTTTGGTATTATAATTAAGAACAATTGTTGTTCTATTTATAATAATAATGTTTTGTATAGAAATCGGAATATTACTTAATGGATTTTGTATACTTGATTTACGTGAAGATAATTTTGTAAATTGAACAAACTAGTATAAGAAAAGGAGATGATCATTCAAAGAGTTGAATGTGTGTATTTCTTTGAAATACAAGTATGAATTATTTGAAAGGTTCAAAGAATTCGAGGAAGTGAAACAAATTGGCAAAGTATTAAGATTCTTTGATTAGATCAAGGAATAAATACTTGCGCAATAAGTTTCAAGATCATCTCAAATGGTTTTTCTCATAATGGACACCTCATGATACGTAATAATTGATTGATGTATCCGAAAGGAAACATCATACCTTGTTGAACATGGCATACAGGTCCAAAATGATTTTACCGACATTTCAAAGATCATTCTAGGATCATGTCCTAGAAATGCATTTGCATATCTACTTAAAAGGTAACCTCAAAATCTGGCCCCAAGACTCCATAAAATTATGGACAGGGAGGATTCCTAATCTTAAGTATGTTAAGATAAGGGGTTGTCCAACTTATGTGAAAATGTTTCAAAGGATAAGCTTGGGAAAAGATTTGACAAATATAGATTTGTGGGACATCCTAAAGTAAGTTTAGGGTAAATGTTCTATAATCCTACTTAGCAAAAGGTGTTTATTGCGAAACACGCTTTCTTCTAAGATAAAGGTGTTTATCATTGAAGGGGCTAGTGGGAGGATAATAGATCTTGAAGAGCTCAAGAACCACAAAAACACTATAAGTCAAATAAGAGGAACCTATAGATAAACCTATTGTACCACAAACCAGAATCAGTAAACGGAATAGTAGAAGATACCTAGGAGGTATGGATTCATCATAGATGATGATGATGAGGTACACATCATAGAAGATGATGATCCGCTTATATATACGATGAGGTAAGAGTTCTAGTGTGTACAAAAGGGACAATTGGGAGCCCGTGACATTCCTAATATTATATGTTGATATACTACGGATAAGGAATGACATACTAATGCTACAATCAAGAATGATAAAGTTGTTCTAAACATTCCTCCATGAATGGTTTGGGAAGAGTATCTTAATTGGGGATAAAATCTATATAGATAGATACAAGAGGATGCTCGACTTAACCCAAGGAACGATATTCATTTGATGCTAAAGTCGTTTAGCATGGCAAACTCCAAGAGATGTCTCATGTCAATGAGCTATGGAGTGTATCTCTTAATAGTCCCCACAGACTCTCGAAAAGAGAGGTCGCATGAGTGACAATCATGTATGCAATGAAATGTACGAGACCTGATGTTGATCAGTCATATAATGGAGAAGTTCACTATGAGTCGCTGAAAATATCTTAAAGTGCTTAACCAAGCACTAAGGATGTGATCATATTCATAGTGGGTCTAAATTAAAACTAGAGGGCTTAATGTGACTCAAGTTTTCAGATGCAGACCAAGACGACAGAAAAATCCACTTTAAGGTAAAGGGTTACCTTGAACAGTGGTGCAGTGAATTGGAAAGGTTCCAAATAGCAAAAGGTTGCTGGTTTAGTGATAAAGACAAAGTATATAGCTATAAATGAAGCTACAAGTTGATTGTTTGGATTAAAAGTTTATTACAGAACTAGGAATAGTTCCTAAGTCTCATCTTGGATCTAAACATGTGTTGTGGCACTTTCATTTGATTATTAGAATCATTGAAAGATGGGAAATCACTATAGAGATAGTGGACTCTCATGTGCAACATTACATATCCATTAACTAAAGCTTATCCAACAGCAGGATAATCGTCACTTAGAGAAGAAGAGTATAAGATACAATGGCGATTGGCTTAGTGCAAGTGGGAGATTGAAAGTAATATGCACACAAGCCAATCATGTTTGATGATAAAGCATATACTTTGTAACAATCTTATTCATTTATTAATAAAAAGTATTAATTTACTAAAGGCTTTTAATTATCTACATGATGCTGTTTTATAATATGTGATAAACCCATAGTTTTAAGCAATGCTTTTAGAATAATGATGATGATCATTCTAATGAGATCTAAATTCTTAGAAAGCTTAAAACTAAAATAGTTCCCAATCATTGGATTACTAAATTGGGGATTAGTGAATCCGGATAGATTGGTACATACGTTGCTTGCTTTCATTGGATGAGGATGATTGATCTCATGATCATTTGTGTGGAGACACTAAAGCAAGTATGTAGGTGCTTATTAGAGAATAAGTTCATCGAACGTGGCTCGCTAAGGAATGCCTAATGGAGTTTTACTTTTTGTCAATAGGAATTCTGTAGTGATAGTAGTATAAGTGATCCTGGACTTGAGATCATCATAGTATCTTGTGTATGATGAGTTATACTTTGACTTATTCCTTAAGACCCTTAGGGTATATCAAAGGGTATGCTTGGGTATAATAAGTTGTACATGGAGATAATGTATGATCAATAAAGAATCTACCACTTCTAATAAAAGAAGAGAAATGTCCTATGTGATTCGATAAATGACAACCCAAAGAGTCCTTGGTTAATAAGAATGAAATTAGAAAGGAGTTTCTAATTTGCATTATTTGGAGTTGTGCATTTAAGGATCGAAATACATATAATTAAATAAAATAAGACTTGATAAAGAATTCCATGTCTTATATTTAATTGGGACATTATATGGTGGAAGAATTGAATTATGCAGTAACTATTTACTCAAAGGTTCTTTAATGATTAATGTTGAAATCTATATTATCCGGAAAGTCGTTGATCGCTAGGGAGGCTTATCCCTATTGTAGAATAAATATTATTTATTTAAATAAATTAATTGTTTAATTTATTTATTTAAATAAGATTAGAATTGTTCTAATTGATTTATTCTGTAGGTTTAATATGGAGAACCTAAAGGGTCACACCATAAAAGGAAGAATAATTATTTAAGAAGTTAAATGGCATAATCGTAATAATATGTTATGTATATTTAATTTAATCTATGGTGATAGAATAAATTAAATAGCTTAATATTTATTATTTAATATTTTAGAAATATTAAATATAAATTAATAAGAGGAGTCTTATTAATATTATTACAATTATTATTATTTTAATTTCTAAAAGAGTTTAGGAATTAATTTAATATAAGTACTCTCATTTATTCCTAATTGGATTAGGAAGGAAAATTAGTTAAAGGAGTTTAATTAATTATCCCTAATAAGATTAGGGAGCTTAATTAATTAAAAGAATTTAATTAATTAAATAAAACCCAATTCCTTAATTGTTAAGGTGGGTTGCCCACATCTATAAATAAGAGGAGTCTTATTATGGGTGAGGGAGTTGTTGACTTTTACAACATATACGACATAATTCTAATTTTTGGAGAGTACGTTCTTTTCTATAAGATAGAAAACTAGGGTTTGAGCCAAATACCCATCTTCTTGAATTTCTTTTCTTCCTTGGTGGATCACCTCTAGAGGCCAAACACTTGGGTGGCTAACGTTGATCAAAGGAAGGAACCAAACCCGGTGAATTCAAGTTGAACGCGAAAGGATTTGGAGGTGAACTTGTACCTGAGGAAGCTCGATCTTCAAGGGTATGATTTTATTCTTTATCTTTTCGTTTAATTAATAATTGTGCATAAAGGGTGATCCGGGTATATGGTTTGTAAAAATTTTAAACTCTGATTTTACACGTTTCCGCACTTTTTATGCAATTTGATTGCATTCTTGAATATTACAAACCTAACAATCTACAAAGTAAAGACAAAGGCCTATAATTTGCTTATTTAACACCGACCAAGGCCGCAGAAGATCTTTGGAATTGTACTATGGGGCGGTGCATCATCGCCAAAGTACAGTTTTAGGCAGACAGTGTTCGCGAAGAACACAAAACAAAGCCAAATTGGCCTACAAGCTACTTTCTAACAACCAATTTGACCCATATGAATTACATAAACATCACAGAAAAATAACTTAAGGTATTCAACATGTTTTTTTAACTATTTAAACAACATAAACATCAACATTATAACCTTTAATTTCTCTGTTTCTACTATTTCTTAACTCTTTTGACATTTATAGTGAAATTCATCATTGTGAATTCATTTGTCAACCAAAACAATTAATTTAAACTACTTTGTTTTCGTTTCTTCATGTAGTTTCACAATCAATAGTCAAATTATGGTTTATACTATGAATTAAACATCAATTTTAATATCACATAAGCCATATTCATATACATATTTCACTATAATTCAATTTTTTCGTAATTACCATATTTTTCATGGATTAGTTAACACTAAAGCATATAAAAACAATTTCTATACATAATCTAATATATACAAATTATATATTCCATCAATTATCAACAAGACTACAATTTACAGAGAACTTTTGAAAAAAACCAAAACTCTTAAAAATAATAATTATACCTTTTTGCTTTCTTGTTTAGATTTATCGAAGACTACTCATTAACCCTTCTTGACTTCCCAACTTCCAACGTTTCTCTAAATTTCTCTAAGGCTTCTCACTTTCTTCTCTCTTTTCCCTCTTTTCTCTCTGTGTTTTCTCTACTTTCTCTTCTTCTCTGCTCTTTCTTTTTGGTTTTACACAATATAAAACTGATACATAATATAATGTATAACATATAATACGTATTAATATAATAATATAAATATATAATATAATCGATGTCAGTTATAACTTTTTGAAAATTAAAAGCCATAAGTCTTGTTTGGCTAAAACCACTTTAAAATTAAAGACTTAAAACCCTTAAGCTTTGCTTGACAAAACTAAATTAAAAATAATAACTTAAAATCATTATGCCTTGTTTGGTAAAACTCATTTAAATTAAAGACTTAACATTCATTAAGCCCTGTTTGGCAAAACTAAATTAAACTCTTTTAATTTATTTAATAAATTATTTATAATATAGTTTATTGTCCCATTTTATTTAATTAATTTTTCATATTCAAATTTAATTAAATTAAAGCTAATAACAATTTATTAAATCAATTCGCCACATAATCTAATACATCAAAATTATAATTTCCATTATAATTTTATTCAATAAATTAATACATCAATTTAATTATTAAATTAAATTAAAAACAATATTATAACAATTTATTTAATCCTTATCAATTCTCTAATTTAATTATTAAATTAAATTAGAATATTAACAAATAAAATTTAAGTCATCACTCTTTTATTTTAATTAATTCAAAATACTAATTATCAACTTAATTTAAATCTTACCTTAATTAAGTTAATTCCCTCAACTCATAAATTATTTATTTAACAAATAAATAATCAAATCAAATCAAACAATTATTTATTCAACGATAACACTTCAATTAAAATATTTATTTACTTCAATAAATATTTAAAATTATAATTAAAATTCTGGATTGTTACATCATTCCCTCTTTACAAGTATTATGTCCCCAGAATCACAACTCAAACAATTCATTCGTCACAATCTTCCTTCCTTACATGGATTCTGTCCCCAGAATTGAAGACACAATTAAACAAATAACTCTTGATAATTTTTTATCATTTTGTCTTCGAGTTCCCACGTAGCTTCTTTGGCATTGTGGTTTCTCTATATCACCTTCACGGAAGGTATCACTTTATTCCTGAGCACTTGTTCTTTTCTGTCAACTATCTGGATATGAATCTCCTCATAAGATAAGTCCTTATCGAACTGTAACGGTTCATACTTGATCACATGTTTATAATCAGGTTTATACGGCCGTAGCACCGAAACATGAAAAAAATTGTGAACATGTTCCAACTCTGGAGGTAGAGCTACCGCATAAGGCACTTCTCCTACTCTTCGCAGCACCTCGAAGGGTCCAACAAACCTTGGTCTTAGCTTTCCCTTTTTACCAAAACGGATTTTCACCTTCCAAGGAGAAACTTTTATGAACACGAAATTTCCTTCATCGAACTCGCGATCTTGTCTGTGTTGATCAACATACTTCTTCTGTCTGTCTTGAGCAGCTACCAATCTTCTCCTTATGAGTTTGACAATCTTAGCTGTCTACTGTACCAATTCCTGTCCTAACAGTTGACGTTCACCAACTTCATCCCAGCACAGTGGAGTTCTGTACTTCTTGCCATACAATACTTTGTAAGGCGCCATGCCAATGCTTGCTTGTTAACTGTTGTTGTAGGCGAATTCTGTCAGTGGTAAATGATCATCCCAGTTCCCTTTGAAATCTATAATGCATTCTCTAAGCATATCTTCTAATGTATGGATTGTTCGTTCGCTTTGGCTGTCTTTTTGAGGATGGTACGCTGTACTCATTCTTAACTGTGTTCCCATGCATTCTTGTAGTCTCTTCCAGAAGTTCGACGTGAATCGCGGATCTCTGTTTGACACTAGAACTCTATGTCTCGAAACGATCTCCTTGACATATAACTTTGCCAATTAATCAAGATTGAATCTAATCTTTATTGGCAAAAAGTGTGCT
The DNA here is from genome assembly GCA_020205615.1 of Panax quinquefolius. Taxonomy (NCBI): domain Eukaryota; kingdom Viridiplantae; phylum Streptophyta; class Magnoliopsida; order Apiales; family Araliaceae; genus Panax; species Panax quinquefolius. The sequence goes on along the minus strand of CM035164.1, from coordinate 82,159,650 downwards.
GATTTCGTTAATCTATCCATTATCACCCATATCACATCGATTCTTTTCTGAGTAGTCAGAAGACCTACCACAAAATCTATTGTGATATGTTCCCACTTCTATTCTAGTATTTCTAACGGTTGAAGTAATCCGCTTGGTCTCTGATGTTCGGCCTTAACTCTTTAACATGTCAAGCATTTAGCGACACATTTTGCAACATCTCTTTTCATATTCGGCCATCAATAATATCGTCGTAAATCTTGATACATCTTCGTACTTCCCAGATGAATTGAATATCTTGAGTTATGAGCTTCGGTCAAGATTTCATCTTTAATATCATGTACTGATGGAACCCAAATTCTTCTCTTGAACCTTAGTAGTCCTTCGGTATCGATCTTATATTTTACTTCACTACCCTCAACCACTCTTTCTTTGATTTTCCCACATTCTTCATCTTGTAGTTGAGTGTTCTTCACTTTGTCCACTAAAGTTGGACTAACTTCTATCTGAAAAAATCTTTCATCGGATTCTTTTGGGAGTTTTATTTCAAACTCTAGCCTTGTCATTGCTGTGATAAGTTCCTCCTTAGCCATTAACAACATTAATTTCTCACGACCTTTTCTACTCAAGGCATCAGCAACCACATTTGCTTTACCCGGATGATAAAAGATCTCACAATCGTAATCTTTTATCAATTCTAGTCATTGCCTCTGACGCATGTTCAGATCTTTCTGTGTAAAAATATATTTCAGACTTTTATGGTCTGTATATATCTTATATTTCTCTCCATAGAGATAATGTCTCCATATCTTCAGAGCAAATACTACATCAGTCAACTCTAAATCATGAGTCGGGTATCCTTTCTCATAGACCTTCAGTTGCCTTGATGCATACACAATGACTTTGCCGTTTTACATAAGTACACAGCCCAACCCTTTATGTGATGCATCACTATACACCACAAAGTTTCCTGTATTATCTGGTAATGATAACACAGGTGCCATGCTAAGCTTCTTTTTCAAGTCCTGAAAACTCTCTTCGCACTTCTCCGTCCAAACAAATTTTACAACTTTTCTTATCAAATTTTTCAACGGAGTGGCAATCTTGGAAAAGTCTTGAATAAACCGTCTGTAGTAACCTGCCAATCCCAAGAAACTTCTCACCTCTGATGGAGTCCTTGGTTGTTACCAATTTATTACAGCTTCCACCTTTGATGGATCTACTGAAATCCCATCTTTGTTAATCACATGCCCAAGAAATTGCACATGTTCTAGCTAGAATTCACACTTAGAGAATTTTGCGTACAATTTTTCCTTTCTTAACGTCTCAAACGTCAAACGTAAATGTTCCACGTGTTCCTTTTGAGATTTAGAGTACACCAGAATATCATCAATGAATACCACCACAAACTTATCTAAAAATATTTTAAACACCTTGTTCATCAAATCCATGAATGTTGTAGGGGCATTAGTTAAATCAAAAGACATTACCAGAAACTCATAATGTCTATACCGAGTTCTGAATGTCGTCTTAGGTACATCCTCCTTCCTTACTTTTAATTAATGATACCCACTTCTCAAATCTATCTTGGAGAAGTACTTGGCTCCTTTCAACTGATCAAACAAGTCAACTATTCTTGGCAATGGATATTTATTCTTAATAGTGACTTTGTTTAATTCCCTATAATCAATGCAAAAACGCATTGATCCATCCTTCTTCTTCACGAATAATATTGGCGCTCCCCAGGGTGATACGCTCAACTGAATGTATTTCTTGTCTAACAGCTCTTGTAGTTGTACCATGAGGTCCTTCATCTCTACCGGAGTCATCCTGTACCGGGCCTTCGATATCGGAGCAATACCTGGTGCTAAATCGATAACGAACTCGATCTCTCTGTCAGGCGAAAGTCCTGGAAAATCCTCTAGAAATACATCCGCAAAATCCCTAACAACATGTATCTCTTCTAGTTTCACACATTTCTTATGAGTATCGACTATGTAAGCTAAATATCCTCCACATCCTTGACTCAATAACTTCTTGGCCTGCATAATCATCTGACATCTAGCTTGTCTAGTCGATTTGCTACCATAGAAGACTACCTTTGATGGAGTCATAAGGTTTACACTTTTCTTTTGGCAATAAATTATTGCTCCATAATTGAATAGCTAATCCATTCCCAATATAACATCAAACTCTCCAATTTTAATCGGGATTAAATCTACTACCATAACATTCCCCTTAATATTCACCCTACAATTCTTGTATACAGACTTAATATGAATCACCTCATTATTCGCAATTTCTATGTTTAAAGGGAAATTTAATTCTTCACTAGGCAATTCTAACCTCTTAGCAAATTCAGGAGATATAAACGAGCAAATAGCACCCGAATCAAATAATACATAAGCATCTATATCATTGATTATGATAATACCTGACACAACATCTTTTGATTGCTTGCACCGCATCCTGCACAGTCATGTTGAAGGTTCTGGTTGTGGGTCTGCTTGATGACGTTGGTCCAATAATAGCCAATGTACTTCCACTACCGCCTCCTTTGCTACCAGTTGTCTCTCCAGCTTTCTTCTTAGGGCACTTGCGAGTAAAATGATCCTTTAACTCACATGTGTAGCAAGCATTCTTATTTGGTTGATGGCAATTTGGAGCAATATGACCTTCCTGGCCACAGTTGAAGCATACTTGCTTACCCCTTAAGCACACACCAATGTGATTCTGTGATGCCCCCAAAGTAGGTCCACACGACCCATTCTGAGTCGCCAGATATCACACTACAGAAATCAAATACAAACTTTATTTATACAACTGTTGAACTGTCGTGTAAAGTACGACATAAGCTGTGAGTTTTAATACAAATATATGTAACTCTCATGGTGCCTCGACCACAACACCTTACAATGGTACTTTACATAAAAGTACAATTAATAACTATTTCAGAAATTTAATTATTTTGGAAAATGTTCAAGGAAACCTTCGTACATGGGAGGCCATGCATCTAAGTTATGATAGATATCATATGACTCGAGAATTATCCTTGGTTGACCTAATAGACCCCAAAGAAAAACGAGAAGGTTATTGTCATGTTCTTTCTAATGGTGAGTCTTCTCTTGACATAAAATTATCTTCATTGTCTCCAATTGAGAATTATATTCCAACCAAACTCCGATATTATATAGGTAGTGCTCATAGATATAATCAGCAAGTGCATGTGCACAACCCTATCTTATGATAACACGAAGTCGTCTGTCATTAGACATCTTGTATGATAGTGGCAAAACACCTTTCTAAAGTTGGGTTCACCTCACCCTATTTGGTTCACCAAAATTAACGGTTAAAATGAAGTATAAAATACAACAAACTTATCTAAAATTCTCAAAACATTATTTCCATACTGTTTTAGGGGAAACCTCAATAGCTATAGACCATCGTTCTATTCCCCTGTTACCCCCACTCGACCCAGCTACACTCTTATTACTTGAAAGGAAGTGTGAAGCAAAAGGGTGAGCACAACTAGCCCAATAAAGAATATCATGACGAAAGATAATGAAATTATCAATAGCCTTCGTCAGTAATAAATCGGAGATTTAGAACATATGGTAGATGATAAAACTTTTCAACCATAGTGGCAGCGGAACGAGCAATCCATTAGAAGAGTCAAATAGACCATAAAGTCTTATTATCTTCTCCATGTTAAAAGTCTACCCGCAATGGTTTATCCCTGTAACATCAATCAACAATTCATGCCCACAATCATGTGAATAACTCATAATCATAATCGTGGTTCTAAATTCCTCTTCGCATCCAGGACGAAGATAATTTTCATCACCTGTCTTTACCTGAAACATCAAAGATCATGGTTATACCAAATCACAGTTCCTGTTCATAATTATACCAATAAATTTATCTTTGCATTACGGGCCAAAGATATTCATCAACAGTTCATCTTTGCACTACAGGCCAAAGATATTCAACAACAGGTCATCTTTGCACTACGAGCCAAAGATATTAATATCTCAAAGAAATATATAATCATTTCAGAATTTATATAAACAATAATTATAACCATGTTGATCAATTCACCTTTTGCACTTAAGCTAAAGATATTCAATTATAAATTCAATTTTCATGATCATACTAGTCAATAATTCATCTTTGCACTACTGGCCAAAGAGAACCCATAGTCACGATCATACCAATAATCTACCAATCTTTACACATAAGTCAAAGAAAAATTTCATCAGCAGGATTATAAAAATGTTATATATGATAATAAAAACAATATGATCAAAACATTGATTTAATTTCAAGAGTAAGATTCATAAATCAACGATAATTTGGTTAGAAAAAGAAACCAATTTTGTCGTGAATAGTACCCCATAAATTGTAACTCGTATTCGTAAAAAGTAACATATACGTGAATAGTACCCATGAATAGTACTCCATGAATAGTACTCATAAAAGGAAAATACAAAAGAAAATGATATTCTATGAAGAGTATAAAAGAAAGGGTTAAGTTCAGATGACCACCTGGGATTTGGGCGGTTTCCCACTTAACCACCTGTAGTCAGTAAACCTACATTTAAACTCCTGACTTTTTGAGTTGAAGTGAAAACGTCACATTTTCCATCCAACTTAACTGTGCATGTATGTCAGACGCCAAAAGCGCGTGAAAAGGGGCTTTCACGATTAAAAAAGACTGAAATACCCCTTCTTCCTCTTGACTCTTAAAAGACATCCCTTCAAACCCACTGTCTCCTCTTCCTCTGTTCTTCTTCTCCCTTCAACCTTCAAACCCACTGTCTCCTCTCTCCTCCACCGCATCTCCGCCCTCGGTCTTTGGAGGAGCGATGAGTGAATTTGGGAGCTCAACTTTGGTCGTATATGGGGTTTGAAGAACTAAGACCCCCATAAAATCCAACAATTTCGGCATAGCTTCAAGCTCCTCCAATGGGGTCTTTCTCGTTAAGGGTTATATGGAGGAATCAAACTCTATTTCCGGTTTTGCTAATAAGGTAATTGGGGCACTCCCTTTAATCGGCCTTTTTGCTCGAATTTTTAGCAATGTAGGTGGTGTCGGCGGTCTGAAATCTCTCATGCTTATGCCCACCTTCCCCCATGCTTATGACTTCTGCAATCTCTCTTCAACAATAGTAGAATCGTCTATGTTAACCCTAAACTCAATTCAAATTTTCTAAAAGTGTTTGAATTTCCTTCCTCAACTATCGTCAGAAACCCTAGAATCGTCAGTTGTTCTCTTTCCTTTCTAAAGTTTATTCCTTTATAGAAGAAACATGTGCTCTAATTCCATATATAGACTTAAAATTTTTACTGTAAAGGTATGTTTTCATTTCATATGCTTGATTGAAATGAGTCCTTGGCATATAATTCGAATTGGGATTTTTTGCTAGTTGAAATTTCAAGCTTTTGTTTCTCTATGTTCCAATTCTAAAGTGCAGAATCTATACTCCAAATGCAGTGGTGTGTACATTACTCAATGACATGGAATTTAATCCAGAGAAGGCTTTTCTCTTGATTGCTTTGGCCAATTATATTGCTTATAGGGATAATTGACATGTAATTTGGGGGAATTGATTCTTCTTGATTTGTAATCCTTTGCTTGTGCTTGAGAAAATGTTGTGTGGAGATTGGATAATTTCATGAAATGGTCATTGTTCTTAATTTCTTTGTGCTTTTTGAAAGATAAGAAATTTAAAAGTCGAGCTTTGAATCAAATTGGGTGTTATTCTTAAATTGTAATATGGTCTTTCTTGTCCTTCAAAATCTTTAAACTTTATGAAATGATTGTTTTGCATTCATTTTCTATTGTTTTTTTGGTTCACACTACTACTACTACTACTACTACTACTACTACTACTACTACTACTACTACTACTACTACTACTACTACTACTACTACTACTACTACTACTACTACTACTACTACATGTCCCTGGAAGAATCAAAGATCCTCGCGAGTGATTTCAATTTTGTGAATGCACTGATCTTTGTGCTTCTTGATAAAGTAACATGAAATTACTCGCATGTTCTCTCATCTGTCGTTTATATATAAGGAGGGTAATTAAGTCTTTATCCAACTTAAGTAACAGAGTTATGACAGAAATCAGTTATTCACTTTAACTCAAAAAGTCGGGAGTTTAAATGTAGCTTTACTGACTATAGGTGGTTAAGTGGGAAACCGTCTAAACCCCAGGTGGTTATCTGAACTTAACCCTAAAAGAAATGATATCTCATACGAATATAATAGAATATACAAAAATGCAAATGGATTTTCACCCGTCATGTGGTAATTTACGTATACAGATCATTTCCACAATTTAATAAAGAATGAATACGAAATGTCATTCACCATGCATGCGATAGTCTGCATAGACATGTTATTCTAACAGAATAATAAAGAATGGAATAACAGAACAATTTATCCATGCATGCGGTAGTCCGCGTAGACAGGTTATTCCAATAGAATAATAAAGAATGGAATAACAATGCTTACGAGTATTGAAAGAAAATAATTCCCTTCATGCATGAATACGAAAGAAATAATACTCCTTACCAATACAACAAATAATATCCCTTACGAATATTGAACGAAGATAATATTTCTTATGAATACGAAAAATAATATCTCTTCAGAATATAAAATAAATAATACCCCTTACCTCAGAATAAGACTGGATACTAGAATTGTGAAGTAGCCGACTTCTCTTCTTCTTTCTCTCTATAGCTTCTCTCTCTATAATTGCTCTTGTGAGTCTTAGTGAATTGGTGAGAATGAAAGAAAAATGAGCTTTTATTTATAGGAAAATATAGTTTCGATAATTTCACGTTTTGGGGCTCGAAATATTACAGTATAATACCTTCATCTTTTCATTCATTTTTAATTTAGTCCTGCAAGTATTATCAAATTGCACCACCTCCCCTGATAGTACATCATGTGAATCAATAGTACAATCATGTCAATCAATAGTTTTATACATGCAAAAATATAATTGCAGTATAGTACCTTAATCTATATCTCCATTTTTAATTTAGTCATGCAAGTATTATCAATCTTGCACCACCTCCCCTAATAGTACATGCATGTGAATCAATAGTACACACATGTGAACAAATAGTTATAAACATGTGAATTAATAGCAATTAATTGCTCATTTATCCGATTAATTACCCGATTAGTCAATATAACATCCAAAAATCAATTATTATCGAAATAAATGTCGATTTCCACTAACACTAATAATCCCAACACAATGGAAATATCAATTTCATCTTTAATCAACACGAACTTATTCATCATTAATATTATAACTCACAATATTTAACAACTAGATCATTCCCAGGAAAGATGGGGCTTTCCGATAAAGATTTATCCCTATTGGCGCGCAATTAGGTGACCAAACCTCTCCTCGACAGAACTTTCTAGACATCGTTAATATTATAGCTAATAATATGAATAACTTTGTCATCTCACTTATTGATTCAATAATAATAAATATTATGCAGATGCTACTGTGACAATAATTGAATCAATAATATGAGAGATATTATGCAGCAATTACTGTAGCAATAATTGAGTATAACTGAGTGACTTCTCACGTAAGTATCAATAATCAATACCTTGTGCTACTATGCAACCACACGTATTACTGTACTTTTACCACCGGGTATTTCAACAGTTTAACGGTAAATCTTTCGCCACTATTTTTATAAAAAGATATTTCTGTCATTTTCTAACTCCGACAGTTATTCTGTTGTGGGGTCCACCAATGATGGTATCGTCGTAGAAATATTCCCGACGCAACGAATATTTTATAACAACTTGCGTACTTTGCAAAATTTTCAAATATCATCCTTAACTTTAAAATTTTATCAATTTAACTATTTACCAAAATACAAAAATTGAATACTTTTATTTCATAAAATTCGGGGTCTTACAATCTCCCCTCCTTATGAAATTTCGCCCTCGAAATTTACATACCTGGTAGTTTAAAGAGATGAGAATACCTTGCTTTCTTTTTGGATTGTACATTCCCGGTTGTTTCCTATGTATCATGATTTTCCCATTGCTCATCTCCTGTATTTCAGATATTATTCTAGAATATATCTTCAAAACAAAGGTTAATTGACATATCACAATTTGTTAACTTATCAAGTAAACAATTTCAGCTTAGGTAAGTCACACACTAGCGAAGTATATTACTCGTCCCTCCCCTCCTAGTTCTAGATTCATATCTCCGCCAGCGACCATATCCCTAAGCTCTGATACCATTTGTGACGCCCCCAAAATAGGTATACATCACCCATTCTGAGTCGCCAGATATCACACTACAGAAATCAAATACAAGCTTATTTTATACAATTGTTGAACTGTCGTGCAGAGTACGACATAAGCTGTGAGTTTTAATACAAATATATGTAACTCTCATGGTGCCTCGACCACAACACCTTACAATGGTACTTTACATAAAAGTACAATCAATAACTGTTTTAGAAATTAAAATTTTTGGAAAATATTCAAGGAAACCTTCGTACATGGGAGGCCATGCATCTAAGTTATGATAGATATCATATAACTCGAGAATTATCCTTGGTTGACCCAATAGACCCCAAAGAAAAATGAGAAGATTACTGTCATGTTCTTTCCAATGGTGAGTCTTATATTGACATATAATTATCTCCATTGTCTCCAATTGAGAATTATATTCCAACCAAACTCCGATATTATATAGGTAGTGCTCATAGATATAATCAGCAAGTGCATGTGCACAACCCTGTCTTATGATAACACGAAGTCGTCTATCATTATACATCTTGTATGATAGTGGCAAAACACCCTTCCAAAGTTGGTTTCACCTCACCCTATTTGGTTCACCAAAATTAACGGTTAAAATGACGTATAAAATATGACACACTTATCTAAAATTCTCGATAAATTATTTCCATACAGTTTTAGGGGAAACTTCAATAGCTATAGACCATCGTTCTATTCCCTGTTACCCCTGCTCGACCCAGCTACACTCTTATTACCTAGAAGGAAGTGTGAAGCAAAAGGGTGAGCACAACTAGCCCAGCAAAGAATATCATGACTAAAGATAATTAAATTATCAATAGCCTTCATCAGTAATAAATCAAAGATTTAGAACATATGGTAGATGATAAAACTTTTCAACCATAGTGGCAGCGGAATGAGCAATCCATTAGAAGAGTCAAATAGACCATAAAGTCTATTATATTCTCCATGTTAAAAGTCCACCCGCAATGTTTTATCCCTGTAACATCAATCAACAATTCCTGCCCACAATCATGTGAATAACTCATAATCATAATCGTGGTTCTAAATTCCTCTTCGCATCCAGGACGAAGATAATTTTCATCACCTGTCTTTACCTGAAACATCAAAGATCATGGTTATAGCAAATCACAGTTCATGTTCATAATCATACCAATAAATTTATCTTTGTACTACGGGCCAAAGATATTCATCAACAATTCATCTTTGCACTACAGGCCAAAGATATTCAACAACATGTCATCTTTGCAATATGACCAAAGATATTCAACAACAATTCATCTTTGCACTATAGGCCAAAGATATTCAACAACAGGTCATCTTTGCACTACGGGCCAAAGATATTAATATCTCAAAAAAATATATAATCATTTCAGAATTTATATAAACAATAATTATAACCATGTTAATCAATTCACCTTTGCACTTAAACTAAAGATATTCAATTATAAATTCAATGGTCATGATCAAACTAGTCAATAATTCATCTTTGCACTACTGGCCAAAGAGAATCCATAGTCACAATCATACCAATAATCTACCCATCTTTACACTTAAGTCAAAGAGAAATTTCATCACCATGATTATAAAAATGTTATATATGATAATAAAAACAATATGATCAAAACATGGATTTAATTTCAAAAGTAAGATTCATAAATCAACGATAATTTGGTTAGAAAAAGAAACCAATTTTGTCCTGAATAGTACCCCGTGAATAGTAACTCGTATTCGTAAATAGTACTGTATGCGTGAATAGTACCCATGAATAGTACTCCGTGAATAGTACTCATAAAAGGAAAATACAAAAGAAAATGATATTCCATGACGAGTACAAAAGAAATGATATCTCATACGAATATAATAGAATTTACAAAACTTCAAATGGATTTTCACCCGTCATGCGGTAATTCACGTATACAGATCATTTCCACAATTTAATAAAGAATGAATACAAAAGGTCATTCACCATACATACGATATTCCACGTAGACATGTTATTCTAACATAATAATAAAGAAAGGAATAACATAAGAATTTTACCATGCATGCGGTAGTCCGCGTAGACAGGTTATTCCTGTGACACCGCAAAATTCGGATACATCAATTCCACAGATTTGGTGTTCACTGTCCAAATAAATTATAACTAACTATCCATAAACAAAAGATATAATTAAACTCGAAAGCTTAAATAATAAATCTCCCATCAAGGGTTACATAATCTCAAGATAAATCCCAGGTCATCTAACCTTTAATACAATCATCAGCGGAAACTAAAACATGATCATAATTAAATCTATTACAAAAGCTTCATAAATAAAAGATAATTTAAACGTTGTCGTCTAATTAAGCACTTTATCCTTTCCCTTACTTGTAGAAAACTCTTCAAACTTCTTAACTTCATTTGCATTATTTTGTGCAATAGTGAGCAAACAATTGCCCACAAGAAGGATATTATACAATAACGGTTTATGAATGATATCTCACTGAGTTTTCAATGGTAAAGTATTCTTACCGGAACAATAAAATTTAATTCAACAACTATGAGTTCAAAGGAATAATGAACATTAAATTAACAATAGATATCAACATCAAAGAATACACTAAGGGTCACAAGACCACGAACTATACTCTAGGTTTCAAGTATTTCTACTTTAACCTTTAACAGTCTAAAAGACTATAATCATCATCTATGTCATAGGCTAACATGTGTTTCTACTGTAACCTTTAACAGTCTAAACGACTATATGGAACATCATTCCGTACTCCAAGTGATCAACCCTTTGTACTATGTATTGTGCAAATATTTTAACGCTATTGCGTATTTCTAAACTAATCCCCTAATAATAGGGTTGTTCATCTCAGCTTAGATTATCAGGTTCCGAACCAAATGAAGTTTGGTTGGGAATTAGCTTCCAAGGAATTCTAGATCTTTAGAATGCTCATCAACCAAGTACTGGTTGAATCAGATAGAGGCCAATAACTATTCGAGAGTTGATTATAATATCTTCATGAACAAGGTATATCGATGAATCAATAAGAGCTAGAGTATTAACAGTTTCTAAATTGAACAAACGTTATCATCGACAACATGCTTTCAAAATTGTGTGAGTACATAAGCAAACCAAAAGAAGTTTGGTTTGGGTTGACTTCAAGGTAATTTAGAGTTTAGAACATTCATCAACTAAGGATTAGTTGAATTGGTAATGAATCGCTAGGCAACTTAGAGTTCGGTACAATAATGGAAGATAGTACAATGATATTGGAGAACGAAGATTAAACAACAGTTATTAGTAGCTGAATAAACACATTTCATACAACAACATTGCAGACTTTGAATAACCAAAGTAGTCTCGTTTGGAATAAAGAAATAAAGATTAACTAACTTGCTTCAACAATAAATGAGAGATAAAGAATTCGAATGACAATAAATCGTTAAACAAGAGATTAGAGTTAGAGAATTTGTATAAGTTTAACGTAATAGTGAAAAGTAACCTTGCTGAATAATAAAGTAGCAAAGGTTAGGGAACTTGCCTCTTGCGTAAGCTATACAATTACAATTCACGTACTCCAATATCCTACAATACCATTAGGAATATCACATCAATTAGCTACATACATTAACCTCATAGATTTATTTCTCATCTTAGTTAAGTTATAACCTTTAGTTTAAGGTCTATCCATAATACTAAACCACATAACACGAATATGAAAACACACTAACTCCTACATAAGACTTTTAATATCCAACTCACATTTTCAATTCTTATTAATCAATACTACACTTCTCCTTAATAGAACTTGAATTTCAACCAAGTATTTAAGTCTTCCTAGGATTCAATGGTTTTATATTAATCACCTTCCATATCTTAGTGCTCATTTCAGAAATCACAAGTGTTAACATCACAAGACTTATTGACCATTCATTGTATACATTAAGTCATAACGCGTTCGTAACTTACTAATCCTTTAAAACCATGAAATTATCAATGACATGACACGGTACTGAATGAACCTCTTTGATACATGTTTGACACCTTAACACAACCTTAGACCAAGTTATAGTGGTATTTCAAGGTCTGCGATGAGCAAAGAAAACTAAGCTTGTCTCGGAGATTGGGGGTATGGTGGCAATTGCGCCATACACAAGCCTACTGGACCGACGCAATGCACTGCTGATTTTTTTGCCTTGCACAGGTGTAGGCTGGCACAGTTCTGTAGACAGAGACAAAGGCGGTGATGAACAATGAGGTCGACTTTTAGCCCAACAAACATAAATTTCACCCATCAAATAGTAAAATTAACACGTAAAATAAGTATACAACTATCATAAACATGTTTGCTAACATTTACAACCAATTAGAACAATTTAACACCAACTAAAACTATTTTAATTTCTCAAAATTCAAAATTTTCATATAAAACTCCATTTTTGACATCTATTGGAAAAATCATCATTGTAATCTCTATACCTGGCCAAATCACTTCATTCCAATTACGTTATGCTAGTTTATTAATGAACTAACATAATCAAGCTTAAATTTGAAGTTTAACATAAGAATTGACCATCAAAATTGGTACTTGCCTAAGCCATACAAAGAATACATATACTGTCAAAATTTTCTACTGTCAAAACGAAATTAGCATACAAATTTCTTGTTTTAAACATAACTCTAGCATCATAAGCATGTATCATCAGAATTTACCAATTATATATCCACAATTCACCAATTGATTTCACAGAACACAAACACACCATGTCGTGAATTCATATATGTATATATATATATATATAATTAGGTAAAATACCTTCAATTAGTTTGATAATTCCTTGCAAACCCCACTGAATTAGCTTTGAAATCTTTAAGCTTCCTCTCAATCTCTCTCCAATTTCACTGTCAAGTTCTATCAAACTCTCTGAACTCTCTTCTCAATATAGCCAAATACCAAGTCACGTAGCACTTAAGCGCAAAGAAAAAAAAACCGATAACCTTAATAATCCTAATAACTAACATCAGTTAAAAGAAACGTATATATTATAAATATATTACATTTACTATTTTAATTATATTTTATTTATTCTATTTATTTTATTTACAAATTCAAAATTAAAAATCCAAAAGCCATAAGGCTTTCTTTGGCAAAAAGTCTTTAAAATAAAGACTTAATATATTTAAGCTTTGTTTGGTCAAAACTAAATTAAACTACTTAATTTTATTTTAATAAACCATTTAGTTTATAATTTATAACCACATATGCCTTATTTGGATTTCCATATCCAACATTAATCAAATAAAATATTTATACATACTATATTTTAAATAAATACTCCTCTTAAATAAATATTACAAAATTATAATTTTATTTAATAATTTAATATACCACCTTAAATTATTAAATTGAAACAACAATATAACATCTCAAGTTATAATACAATTCTCCAAATTATAAATTTAATTCATAAATATTTAATAACAATAATCACATCAACATCGAGTTAAAATATTTATTTAATTTAATAAATATACCATATTAACATAAATTAAAATATTTATTCAATAATAAACACCTCAAATAAATATTTAGATAATTAATTAAAATTTAAAATTTAAATTTGAAATTTCGGATGGTTATATCCTTCCCTCCTTACAAGGTTCTGTCCCTAGAATCACAACTCAAATAATTAAATCCTCACAATTCCAACAAAATAATAAAGAATGGAAGAACAACGCTTACGAGTATTGAAAGAAAATAATTCCCTTCACGAATACGAAAGAAGTAATACTCCTTAGCAATACAACAAATAATATCCCTTACGAATATTGAACGAAGATAATATTCCTTACGAATATGAAAAATAATATCTCTTCAGAATATGAAATAAATAATACCCCTTACCTTAGAAGAAGATTGGATACTGAAATAGTGAAGTAGCAGACTTCTCCTCTTCTTTCTCTCTATAGCTTCTCTCTCTATAATTGCTCTTGTGAGTCTTAGTGAATTAGTGAGAATGAAAGAAGAATGAACTTCTATTTATAGAAAAATATAATTTTGATAATTGCATGTTTTGGGGCTCGAAATATTACAGTATAATACCTTTATCTTTTCCTTCATTTTTAATTTAGTCCTGCAAGTATTATCAAACTTGCACCACCTCCCCTAATAGTAGATCATGTGAATCAATAGTACAATCATGTGAATCAATAGTTCTATACATGTGAAAAAATAATTACAGTATAGTACCTTAATCTATACATCCATTTTTAATTTAGTCATGAAAGTATTTTCAATCTTGCACCACCTCCCCTAATAGTACATGCATGTGAATCAATAGTACACACATGTGAATTAATAGCAATTAATTGCTCATTTATCCGATTAATTACCCGATTGGTCAATATAACATCCATAAATCAATTATTATCGAAATAAATGTCAATTTCCACTAACACTAATAATCCCAACACAATGGAAATATTAATTTCATCTTTAATCAACACGAACTTATTCATCATTAATATTATAACTCACAATATTTAACAACCAGATCATTCCCAGGAAAGAAGGGGCTTTTCGATAAGGATTTCTCCCTATTGGCGCGCAATTAGGTGACCAAACCTCTCCTCGACATAACTTTCTAGACATTATCAATATTGTAGATAATAATATGAATAACTTTGTCGTCTCACTTATTGATTTAATAATAATAAATATTATGCAGATGCTACTGTGACAATAATTGAATCAATAATATGAGAGATATTATTCAGCAATTACTGTAGCAATAATTGAGTATAACTAAGTGACTTCTTACGTAAGCATCAATAATCGCACTGTGTACTACTTATGCAACTACGCCAGACATCGCATTTTTTACCACCGGGTATTTTAGCAGTTTAATTGTAAAACTTTCGCCGTTATTTTTATAAAAAGATATTTCTGTCATTTTCTAGCTTCAACAGTTATTCTGTTGTGGGGTCCACCAATGATGGTGTCGTCGTACAAATATTTCTGACACAACGAATATTTTATAACAACTTGCTTACTTTGCAAAATTTTCAAATATCATCCTTAACTTTAAAATTTTATCAATTTAACTATTTACCAAAATAGAAAAATTGAATACTTTTATTTCATAAAATTCGAGGTCTTACAGATTCTTCCCGCATGTAGCACATGCTTCCAACTTCCTTTTCTGTTGGCTACTCTGTTGGCTTCTAGGACCAACACTCGCATTCCACTTCCTCTTCAGGTTATTATTATTATTATTTCCACCACTACTACCACCATTCTTAACTTCATTCTCATTCTTCTTCTTTCTTTGTTCTTGATTATACTTTGTCACAGCCTTGCCTCCACCCTCAGCGATAATCGCCTTCTCAAGTACTGCTGCAAACGTCTTCAACTGGAACATGGAGACTCTGCTATACAACCAGAGCTTCAATCCATGCTCAAACCTCCTAGCCTTGCGCTCATATGTGTTGAATTGATATGGCGCAAACCTCGCCAACTCATTGAACATTCTTTGCGATACTCGACGACATCGCTATCAGTGCCCCCGCTTGACTCTAAAAGCGCACTTCCATCTGATTCTTTGAACTCTCTAGGAAATAGGTCTCAAAACATATTTCCTTGAACCTTTCCAAAGTCATCACTCCCTGACCTCCTCTATATCAACGTCGGGATTTTTAGATGTCCCTTTCTGTTACTTGTTCTTTGGTGTTCTCATTTTAGGTGAGAATTGTTTGAAAAAACAAGTGAAAAAGGTCCGACATGTATAATGTCGACGATGGGACTGTTAAGAGTCGCTAGTTGGTTTTTTAAATGGTTGTACCAACACAATCGAGCAAAGGTTTACACATTGACCCAGTGATGTGACACTGCTAAACGGGTTGGTAAAACCGAGATTCATTAGGGTCCGGGGACTTGGTTATGCGGAGGGAAGGTGTTAGGCACCCCTCGACATCCGTGTTACCACGGTGACCGCCTCTTTTCAAGAAACTATTATCTGAATGTGTGTGTGTGTGGGTCAATGTGTTATTATTTGGAAGTAGTGCGAGGCCTCATTCGCACCTATATACATAGGGTTTGAATTTATGTAAAAATTCAATTTTAAGCAAGATATGGCAATGATGTTTTATAAAAGAGGTTTTTCAAACCCTGATGCTCAATAGTAATTGAGACCTTTTACACTCCAATTTTATTAAGTGTTCGGCTTGATTGATTTTATTTTACAGATGCGAGGCATCCGTACGAAAATAATATACAAAATAATGCCGACTTCCTCGTGGGTATGAGAACCATCTGAGGAAATTGAGACATCGCAAAAAATAATTTACAAGTCGCCATACCTAAAAATGTCCATCACGGAACCGAATCTAGATCCAATAGGTTGAATCTGTGATCACATGATTCCTAGGCGCACATGATACCGCGATTTGTATGAAAGCAGTAAGCAGGTATATATATATAAAACCTGTAAATATATATATACTGACATGATCACAACCACGAAGAACCTCCATGGGGGATCAGAAATATAAATAAAGCTGTAAAAGATATCAACCGCCACGGAGGAAACTCCATGAGGGACAAAACGTAAATAAAGCTGTAAATACGGTCAACCGCCACGAAGAAAACACCAGGTGGGACGAAATGTGAATAAAGTTGTAAAAGCGATCAACTGCCACGAAGGAAACTCCAGGCAGGACGAAATATAAGTATATATATATAATTATATATATATATATATATTAAAGCAAGTAAACGCTCCGGATGTAAAATCCAGGCTCATCCAACAGAGTCCGACACAGTTAATATATATAAGTATATATATATTAAAGCAAGTAAACGCTCCCGATGTAAAATCTAGGCTCATCGAACAGAGTCCGACACACAGTTAATATATATACGTATATATATATATATATATATATATATATATTAAAGCAGTAAACGCACCAGATCGAAGTCTAGGCTCATCGAACAAAGTTCGACACACAGTTCATAAATATAAATATATATATATATATTGAAAAGCAAATAAACGCTCCAGACCGAAATCTAGGCTCAATCGAGGCATAACTCGATAATTTTAGTCAATATATATATATATATATATATATATATATATATACATACAAACTGAAACAAAACCAGGGACCAATGTCCGGGCAAAATGCGCGTAACACGACTCTCAACGTGAAGAAGGGTGTGTGCAGAGATGAAGAGAAAGACTTTAAAGTGTGTGAGAAGGCTTACAGTTTACTGCCAAAGAAGACTTTTATATCTTTAGAGTGGCTAAACACTGGCTTTTGTAGGTATAAAAGAGGCTATATATGAGCTCACAGGTGTTTAAAATGAAAAAGTACACTGCATGGGGTGAGTGCAGAGCAAATTGGGCAAGGCTTCCTTGCCGTTTTCTCTTTCAAAATGGGCACCCCAAGCCCTCTACTTATAGATGATTTAGCCACAGGTGTACCTGCGGCAGAGCCGCAGGTGTATCAGAGGCAACCCGGGTGGGCCTGAGTTTTCTCGGGTCGGGTCATCTCGTAGTATATGCACTCGGGCACTGTAATGTCCACTCAAACTTTCAGAAGTGCAATCCGGGCATCCGTTTGAGGTATATAGGACCTATTTCGGACATCCGTTGTCAAGAGTTATACGATGGCATATGATTAGAGTTTGTACAAAGTCATTGAAGATGGGACGATGCCCTCCGGTCTTCAAGCTTCAACTTTCATCTGTTACCCCGCACAATAGTCACTCGGGAATGGTTAGTCTTGTGGGACATCGTTGTGTAGAGATGTTGAGATAATGTGGTGTGGCATTGCATTGCCTAGATGATGATGTTGCCCCTCACCGGTGTTATCACCGGATTGGGCCGATAAAGTAGACGTTGCTTAGAGCTTCACTGAGATTGGACTGCCGTATTTGTCGAAGGTCCTCATTATCATCTTTAAGGTGTGCCTGTCCTCTCAATGTTATCGCCGGGTTGGTACAGTGTATCTCGTTATGAGCGTCGAGATTGAAGCTGGTCATATTTGAAATAAGCATTTCCAAGGTTATCGCCAAAACTGCATTCCTTGGGGTTATGACCAAGGTTGGTGGCTATTCCAATGGCTGGGACTGAGACTGGATACCTCGGGGTTATCTCCGAGATTAATCGGTCTTCTCCGGTGTGTGTTTCGGTGTTGGATCTGCATGCCTCAAGGTTATATCCGAGGTTGGAATTGTTACTTCCAGAGTTCTCTGGGGTTGATGCTGAACTTCCGGTAGTATCCGGTATGGATATGGATTGTCTTTTAGGGTTCCCTCTTAAAAGACGAATCTGTCCTCCTACAATGTTAGTGACAGTAGTACAGAAAATTTCGAGTGTCTACAGATGCCCCTCTTTATCATATTCATGCATGGCGATGCATGGGTAGGATAAAGAATCATAAACACTTGAAACGCAACAAGACAAACATGGTACTATGGGTAGCAACATGATACAAATGTATGATGCATGTGTACGGGGTTATAACCCAACATGCTAGGGATGATTGTTGGCTCCTTGTTGCTTCAACTAGGGATTGGAAATGATGACCAGATTTAATGTGTAATCCGAATCTGTTAGGACGTTGATGTTGCAGTTATCACCAAATTCCTGTTTCTTCGATTATGACTTGATCCTGAAGATGTATCTCTTATGTGTAAGAGATCTGTGGGGATAAAGCTTGATCTGTTTGAGGATGTGTATAACATATTCCATCATCGATCCTCTTTGATAACATTGACCTTTCCTGGTTGGTATCGCTAGGACATGTCAAGATTCTGTTGAATTTACTGCCAACAATAAATGCTGTCAGGGATGCCTAACCTTCGCTGACTTGTACTTCACCTACATGTGAATCAATGGCTGAAAAAATCCTATGGGATATACTATCAAGGCTGCTTGACCTTCGCTGACGTGTGAATCAACGGAGCATTGCGTTGTGACCCCCGCCGGGGATCCACAGGGGAATATGAGTAATCGAGCATGAAATCCTCGAATAGCTCTAGAGCTCTAATAGGTTTAATCGCTATTGGCTGAGATAACGTCAAGGCTGCTTGACCTTCGTTGATATGTGTGTCAACGACTTAAATGTACATTGTAATCCCCTGCTGGGGCTTCACGTTGTAACCCCCGTCGGGGACTCATTTAGGGTAATGACCCGGAGTTGGCGGCATCGGACCTGTACAAGGTATTGCCGTATGTGATTTGTAACAAATGAGATCATTGGCAGAGTATACCTCGTGTCTGGGTGACTACCAATGAGTAATGTACAGACTCAAAGTTTCATCTGAGAAGACCAGGATTGTATGCTTTTTTGCTCAATCGCGTGGCATTTTTATTCCCGATTTGACCTTTCTAGTCTACAAGAACTCCTTTGTAACTCGAATTGGACCTAGCCGGAGGGGTGGGACCCACATATGGGTGTTGTAGGTGCA